>OU342742.1:335274950-335874950 GCA_910589775.1 Avena eriantha | reverse complement strand
AGTATATGCTTGTATGCTTTCTCGATGTTTGTCAATTGCCCAGCTGTAATTTGTTCACCCAGCATGTTAACTCTCTTAAGGAGAGCCACCTCTAGTGAACTATGGGTCCCGGTCCTTTCTTTTACAATCAATCTACAATCAAACTGTTTACTACTTTGTGTTTACTTTCTACAAACTATTACTTTCTTCCATTTGATACGTTTAATCCTTTGTTTTCAGCAAAACCGGTGAGATTTACAACCTCGTCGCAAGTTGGGGGCAAAGTTCTGTGGTTGTGTTGTGCAGGTCTCCATGTTGCTACTAGTACTGGTAGTGCGCCCTGCCAAGGCTCAGCTAGCAAGACCTTCGGGGTGTTTCCTTGCTCCTACTCGATTGATAACCTTGGTTTCGTACTGAGGGAAAACTTGTTGCTGTGCTCATCATACCTTCCTCTTGGGGTTCCCCAACGAGCGTGATATATTTTGGGCCATCAGTAGTCTGGTTGAATAGCCTTATTTGTAAAGTAAAAACATCTAATGGTAGAAACGGCGCAGCTGTGCGATGTTCCAGGGGTTGGAGTATGCGACTCCTCTCTTGGAATCTTTAAGGCGATAAGCGCCACCTGGGATTACTTCGGTAATCACATAAGTTCCTTCCCAAGGGGACTCGAACTAGAGATGTCCTTGCTGCTTCAGTCGCAGGACCAGGTCTACTTCGATGAAGGATCTAGGGTGTAGCCTTCTGCTATGGTAGTTGCGGAGGCTCTGCTGGTAGATCGTGGATCTCTCTGCTACAATCTCACGTGCCTCGTCAAGGAGGTCGACGGAGTCTTCGAGTGCGAGAGTTGACTCCTTCTCGCTGTATGCAACCACCCGCGGGGCTTTGTAGCACACTTCTGCGGGTAGCACCGCTTCAGCACCGTGCACCATGAAGAATGGAGTGTAGCCCGTGGCGCTGTTTGGAGTTGTGCATAGGCTCCAAAGTACGGATTGCAGCTTGTCTGGCCAGCAACTAGCGGCTTGTTCGAGTGGCCGAAGGAGTCGCTTCTTGATTTCACCGCAGACGAGGCCGTTGGCCTTTTCAACTTGACCGTTGGTCTGAGGGTGAGCCACCGAGGCGTAGCTCATGTTTATTCCCAGGTTTTTATAGAATTCCTGGAACTCCTTGGAGGTGAACTTTGCCCCATTGTTTGTGATGATGCTATGTGGCACCCCAAAACGGTAGATGATGGACTCAAAGAACTTGACAGCGCTAGCTCCTGACAGATTCGTCACCGGCAGGGCCTCAATCCACTTGGTGAATTTGTCGAACGTGACTAGGAGGTAGATGTAGCCTCCTCGCGAGGACCTGGGGAGCTTGCCGACCATGTCAAGTCCCCATTGTGCAAAGGGCCAAGCCATTGGTATTGGCCTGAGCTCCGTGTCGGGTGCGTGCGGTTTATCCACGAATCGCTGGCAAGCGTTGCAGCGCTGGACGATATCCTTGGCATCACGCATGGCCGTTGGCCAGTAGAATCCAGCTCGTAGAGCTTTGGCGACGAGAGCGTGACTGCCCACATGGTGTCCGCAAGGGGATTGTTCGTTTGCGGTACCAAAGTTCTCGGGCGAGCGCATGACAGTACCCAAGTTCCCTGTAATTGCCGTGTTTTGTAAAGTTGAGCTGCCAACTACTAAGAGGGGCCATTTCGAGGAAAACTCATCTCACCCCTGCCAAATTCAATCCATGAAACTGCCCCGTGAAGTAGACGGTCGGGACCCTCATGTCGGTCATCTGTCCGTGACGCGAGCGCCAACGCGGCAACCTCTTAGGGCAAATCGAGGAACTAAGTGGATTGGATGCGTTGAACAATTTCACAAATCCATTCCCACCTTTCCCTAGCACCGGCGGCGTCAGATATTTGACTTCCAGCGCCAAGTTGCTGCGCCCAGTCACTGATCCTGAGCTCCAATGGCGCAGGCCGTAGCCGCCGTTGCGAGGCTATAGCCTGCCTATGCCACCGACGAGCCGAGCAGCTCGGAGGATGACAGATCCTACTACCAAGGAAGAAGAAGTTCTGGCTACAAGCACGTGAGCTACCCTTCTCTTTGCTATTCGCACTAATTATAACTACTAGCTGGCTACTGAAAATTGTTTGTTAGCCCAACGCTGACAAACATATTTTGTCCATAGTTTTCTGTCAAGTGAGATCTCCGCGGACCACCCTTACCTGGTTATGGTAGTCCTCTTCAGGTACGACTCTAAGTGCAAGTGGTATGGACACCATTGTATCACGATGGAAGAAGCACCTGCGCAGATCTGCACTATATCTGGTATGGTTGCTGCTCTGCGTAATCATGATGAATTATGGCCGAAGCAGACTGCAAAGTTCAGCTTCATGGATGAATGTGGCATCATGGTTCCTCTAACGTGTGAGAGTCAGCTAATTGGGTTGATGAAAATGTATGCTTCGGCTTGCATGTTTGAGCTGAATTGTGATGTACTGGATGTGGAAGATGCTGCAACTGGGAGTCGCCCTTCTATTCTTGGACAGGGTGGTTCCTCGAACCCAATTAGCTCCTAGTAAGCAAATGTCTCTTGGGGTTCGCATGTTTGTGTTGAATTGTAATTTTTGTTTTATTTACTCTATAGATATTGGGCAGTTATGCAACAATCTTGTTTCTTTGATAGGAAGCGTAGCAAGGTTAGAAACATGACTGTCGGGTCAGTAATTTTGCTGCCTGAAGAAATTAAAAACGAGTCGAAAGATGATGCTGGACACGATTCTGGTGCCCATTTTCCCGGCGATGCAGAGTACGTGAAGCTAAGAAAATTGGAACCGAGGAAGAGGAAGAAGGCAGGAAATGAACAAGTCAGTGGACGTGAAGGCTAGGTACCCAGGCTGCGGAAGAAGGCTTTTGGCAATGAACATGCATAGTAATGTGTTGAACTTGAACCTATATATGTAATTCGGTTAAATTCTAGAGCTCTGTGTGGAACCTTGGTGGGCGAAAAATCTACCCACGTTCTTTGAGTAAAATGTACCGCAACTTAGGGTTGGAAACGCCCGAGTCAGTAGTTGAATCCGAAATTGTGATTGTGCCACTACTATGTGAAAACACGCAGCACCGGTTCCACGATTGCTGAGGGGCAGGATGTCTCCAAATATGACGGAATGTAAGTGGCACAGAAATAAATTATTTAAGTTGATACACTCCATGAAGCAGCAACTTATTTCAGCTGCTGCACAGGACGACATGGCAACATAAACAGCAATGGAAACCGATAATGCCCAGATGAGGAGGAAATCGGTACCACTTTCTGGCCTAATCTTGAGCCCGTCTATCTCACCGCCTCCCTGCTCCTGCATCCCCTGCATCTAGCGAAGCTCCCGGATCACCAGTAACCGGGTGTACGTGCTTCCACTTTATAAATTGTGGTTGTGCCATTTGCATGCGGCACAATCCACATAGATTACGTTTAAACAAACCACCAATGTCAGAATACCACCATGACCAGACAAAAGGAAGTAATGCAGGGTTAAGACAGATTAACGGGCGACCAATTTTTTTCCTCCCAGGACTCTAGGCCCACTAGTTCAGACCGATAGGTCAACAAGTACAACTATTACAACTTAAAAAGGCACGGAGCTCAAGCTAAATAGAACTAGTTATCACACATCTCCTTGATCTTCCTAATCTTAGCCCGATGCGCATCTTCCTACGAGAGCAAGGATCGAATCGTATGCTCCTTCCTTTTAGGATCTTCCTTGCACAGCTTCAATTGTTTCTCTGCATTTTTCCTCATGCACTTGTCAATACTCATAGTTGTGAATTGCAGGACGTTGTCCTGGTGAAGATCATTACTTGCTTGAGTCAGTTCTTGCTCTGCTTTAGCCTTCAGGGCCAACGCCGTGTCCCTCTCCTTCTCGACTTTGCTAACCTTGTCTTGCACCCTCCTGAGATCTCGCTTAAGCTTGGTCGTGTCAACTGGATCCCATAGCTTCATCTCAACACTATCAAGAAGTGAGCTGAATACAGATTCTTTCAACTCAACAGTCATTTCCCATAGTTTTTCCAGCGTTTTCTGCATCGATTTGGGCCACTCTGGATCAACCCATTTGACAACACCGCAACTTCTGCCTTGCATCATTGCATGATGTCCTTAACACCATAGAAACCTCCTGCCTGTGTTTCGTCCTTCGAATGCTACAAATTTAGCGGGAACATATCCATGTTTACATGGAAGAGGATTGTCTTCATCTGCTAAACCGTGATAGTCAGAGTCATACATCGTCTGGTTGGCCTAACAGATCATACACGCATGAGTAAACAGAGTAGATCTAGCTCAAAATATAGATAACTGGCCACAGATGATAGAGATAGAGATTAGACGACTCGCATCGAAATCACCGTCCCTGTCGTCACGACGCTTTTCCTCGCCATCTCCCCTTGAACCCATGGCTAGAGGGGAGGGGGTGGCTGCCGGAGAGGGGATTGGGATGGAGGTGCCGTCGGCTTGCGGCTACGGCAGGATGGGAGTGAAGTGGGGAAAGTGGCTTCAAGGGGAAGGAAGATAAGTACGTGGAGGAAGAGAAGTAATCGGGACGTGACACTGGAATATGGCCCACTGAACTTGTGAGTCGTGACACTCACAACAGGGGATCTCCCGGTGTTACCAGTTTGTCCAGAGCAAGCGGGTAACAAGCGTGGCCAATCATGCCGCAGAACAGCCTACTCGAGGATCGCTCTCATGGAGACCATCCCAATCGTCCAAGCGCCCCGATCGAACGGTATGTAACAATCGTCAAGCAGAACAACTGTGTTAGGGCGTGCTTTCTAGAAGACTCGGTCTAACGGCCACCATTGGGGGCTAAGGTTAGGGCTCTTCAAAGTTCAGGATTTGTATGTGGTTTATGAGAAGAACACACATGCAATGACATTGGTGATATGTGGTTTGTGAAAAGAACACACATGCAATTACTCTAGTGGATACATATGTTGTTTGTGGAAAGAACACACATGCAATGAATACGGGTGGATCCATATGTGGTTCATGACAGGAACACACATGCAATGACATTGGTTGATCCATATATGGTTTGTGACAAAAACACACATGTAATGCCATTGGGGTTAATCCATGTGGTTTGTAACAAGAACACACATGCAATGACATTAGTTGATCCATGTGGTTTGTGGAAAGAACACACATGCAATGGCATTGGTTTATCCATGTGTGGTTCATGAAAAGAACACACATGCAATGACACTGGTGGATCCATGTGCGGTTTGTGGGAAGAACACACATGCAATGACACTAGGTGTGGTTCATTAAAAGAACACACATGCAATGACACTAGTGGATCCATGTTTGGTTTGTGGGAAGAACACACATGTAATGACTCTAGCTATGGTTCATGTAAAGAACACACATCCAATGACTCTAGCTGCAGTTCATGAAAAGAACACACATGCAATGACTCTAGTTGTGGTTCATGAAAAGAACACACATCCAGTGACACTGGCGGATCCATATGTGTTCTTTGTTAAAATAACAGACATGCAATTACTCTGGGTGTGGTTCATGAAAAGAACACACATCCAATGACACTTGTGGATCCATGTGTGGTTTGTGAGAAGAACAAACATGCAATGACACTGGGTGTGGTTCATGAATAGAAAACACATACAGTGACACCGGTGGAACCATGTGTGGTTTTTGGGAAGAAAAGACATGCAATGACTCTGGTTGTGGTTCATGAAAAGAAAACATATGCAATGACATTGGTGGATCCATGTGTGGTTTGTGAGAAGAACACACATGCAATGACACTGGGTGTGGTTCATGAAAAGAACAAACATGCAATGACACTGGTGGATCCATGTTTGGTTGGTGAGAAGAACACACATGCAATGACACTGGGTGTGGTTCATGAAAACAAAACACATCCAGTGACACTGGTGGATCCATGTGTTGTTTGTAAGGAGAACACACATGCAATGACACTGGGTGTGGTTCATGAAAAGAAAACACATGCAATGACACTGGTGGATCCATGTGTGGTTTGTGGGAAGAACACACATGCAATGACACTGGGTGTGGTTCATGTAAAGAAAACACATGCAATGACACTGGTGGATCCATGTGTAGTTTGTGGGAAGAACACACATGCAATGACAGTGGGTGTGTTTCATGTAAAGAAAACACATGCGATGACACTAGTGGATCCATGTGTGGTGTGTGGGAAGAACACACATGCAATAACACTGGGTGTGGTTCATGAAAAGAAAACACAACCAGTGACACTGGTGGATCCATGTGTGGTTTGTGAGAAGAACACACATGCAATGACACTTGGTGTGGTTCATGAAAAGAACACAAATGCAACGACTCTAGATGTGGTTCATGAGAAGAACACACATCCAGTAACACTGGTGGATCCATGTGTGGTTTGTGAGAAGAACACACATGCAATGACACTTGGTGTGGTTCATGAAAAGAAAACACATGCAATGACACTGGTGGATCCGTGTGTGGTTTGTGGGAAGAACACACATGCAATGACACTAGGTGTGGTTCATGTAAAGAAAACACATGCAATGACACCAGTGGATCCATGTGTGGTTTGTGGGAAGAACACACATGCAATGACACTGGGTGTGGTTCATGAAAAGAAAACACATCCAGTGACACTGGTGGATCCATGTCTGGTTTGTGAGAAGAACACACATGCAATGGCACTAGGTGTGGTTCATGAAAAGAACACACATGCAATGACACTGGTGGATCCATGTGTGGTTTGTGAGAAGAAAAAACATGCAATGACTCTAGTTGTGGTTTGTGAGAAGAATACACATGCAATGAATCTAGTTGTGGTTCATTGAAAGAACACACATCCAGTGACTTTAGTCGTGGTTCATGAAAAGAAGACACATCCATGTGTGGTTTGTGAGAAGGACACACGTCCATGTGTGGTTTGTGAGAAGAACACACATGCAATGACACTGGGTGTGGTTCAAGAAAAGAACAGACATGCAATGACAATGGTGGATCCATGGTTCGTTGGTGAGAAGAACACACATGCAATGACACTGGGTATGGTTCATGAAAAGAAAACACATCCAGTGACACTGGTGGATCCATGTGTGGTTTGTGAGAAGAACACACATGCAATGACACTAGGTGTGGTTCATGAAAATAAAACACATGCAATGACACTGGTGGATCCATGTGTGGTTTGTGGGAAGAACACATATGCAATGACACTGGGTGTGGTTCATGTAAAGAAAACACATGCAATGACACTGGGTGATCCATGTGTGGTTTGTCGGAAGAACACACATGCAATGACACTGGGTGTGGTTCATGAAAAGAAAACACATCCAGTGACACTGGTGGATCCATGTGTGGTTTGTGGGAAGAACACACATGCAATGACACTGGGTGTGGTTCATGAAAAGAACAGACATCCATATGTTGTTTGTGGAAAGAACAGACATGCAATGACACTGGGTGATCCATGTGTGGTTTGTCGGAAGAACACACATGCAATGACACTGGGTGTGGTTCATGAAAAGAAAACACATCCAATGACACTGGTGGATCCATGTGTGGTTTGTGGGAAGAACACACATGCAATGACACTAGGTGTGGTTCATGAAAAGAAAGCACATGCAATGACACTGGTGTATCCCTGTGTGGTTTGTGGGAAGAACAAATATGCAATGACACTGGGTGTGGTTCATGAAAAGAACACACATCCAATGACACTGGTGGATCCATGTGTGGTTTGTGAGAAGAACACACATGCAATGACACTGGGTGTGGTTCATGAAAATAAAACGTATCAAGTGACACTGGTGAATCCCTGTGTGGTTTGTGATAACAACATACATGCAATGACATTGTGTGTGGTTCATGAAAAGAACACACATGCAATAACACTGGTGGATCCATGTGTGGTTTGTGAGAAGAACACACATGCAATGACACTGTGTGTGGTTCACGAGAAGAACACACATGCAATGACTCTAGCTGTGGTACATGGAAAGAACACACATCCAATGACTTTAGTTGTGATTCATGAAAAGAACACACATCCATGTGTTGTTTGTGAGGAGGACACACATCCATGTGTGGTTTGTGGGAAGAACACACATGCAACGACACTAGGTGTGGTTCATTAAAAGAACATACATGCAATGGAACTAGTGGATCCTTGTTTGGTTTGTGAGAAGAACAGACATGCAATGAATCTAACTGTGGTTCATGAGAAGAACACACATCCAGTAACACTGGTGGATCCATGTGTGGTTTGTGGGAAGAACAGGCATTCAATGACACTGGGTGTGGTTCATGAAAAGAAAACACATGCAATGACACTGGTGGATCCATGTGTGGTTTGTGGGAAGAACAGACATGCAATGACGCTGGGCATGGTTCATGAAAAGAACACACATGCAATGACACTGGTGGATTCATGTGTGGTTTATGGAAAGAACACACATGCAATGACAGAGGGTGTGATTCATGAAAAGAAAACAAATGCAATGACACTAGTGGATCCATGTGTGGTTTGTGGGAAGAACACACATGCAATGACAGTGGGTGTGGTTCATGAAAAGAACAGACATGCAATGACAATGGTGGATCCATGGTTAGTTGGTGAGAAGAACACACATGCAATGACACTGGGTATGGTTCATGAAAAGAAAACACTTCCAGTGACACTGGTAGATCCATGTGTGGTTTGTGAGAAGAACACACATGCAATGACACTAGGTGTGGTTCATGAAAATAAAACACATGCAATGACACTGGTGGATCCATGTGTGGTTTGTGGGAAGAACACATATGCAATGACACTGGGTGTGGTTCATGTAAACAAAACACATGCAATGACACTGGTGGATCCATGTGTGGTTTGTGGGAAGAACACACATGCAATGACACTGGTTGTGGTTCATGAAATGAAAACACATCCAGTGACACTAGTGGATCCTTGTGTGGTTTGTGAAAAGAAGACACATGCAATGACACTGGGTGTGGTTCATGAAAAGAACACACATGCAATGACACTGGTGGATCCATGTGTGGTTTGTGAGAAGAACAGACATGCAATGACTCTAGCTGTGGTTTGTGATAAGAACATACATGCAATGACTCTAGTTGTGGTTCATGAAAAGAACACACATCCAATGAATTTTGTTGTGGTTCATTAAAAGAACACACATCCATGTGTGGTTTGTGAGAAGAACACACACGCAATGACACCGGTGGATCCATGTGTGGCTTGTGGGCAGAACACACATGCAATGACACTAGGTGTGGTTCATGAAAAGAAAATACATCCAGTGACACTGGTGGATCGATGTGTAGTTTGTGGGAAGAACAGACATGCAATGACACTGGGTGTGGTTCATGAAAAGAACAGACATCCATATGTTGTTTGTGGAAAGAACAGACATGTACTGACTCTAGTTGTGGTTTGTGGAAAGAACACACATGCAATGAAATTGGGTGTGGTTCATGAAAAGAACACACATCCAGTGACATTGGTGGATCCATATGTGGTTTGTGGAAAGAATAGACATGCAATGACACTACACTGGGTGTGGTTCATGAAAAGAACAGACATCGATATGCGGTTTTTGGAAAGAACAGACATGTAATGACTCTAGTTGTGGTTTGTGGAAAGAACAGACATGCAATGACATTGGGTGTGGATCATGAAAAGAACACACATCTAGTGACATTGGTGGATCCATATGTGGTTTGTGGAAAGAATAGACATGCAATGACACTAGGTGTCGTTCATGAAAATAAAACACATCCCGTCACACCGGTGGATCCATGTGTGGTTTGTGGGAAGAACAGACATGCAATGACTCTAGCTGTGGTTCATGGAAAGAAAACATGCGATGACACTGGTGGATCCATGTGTGGTTTGTGGGAAGAACACACGTGCAATGACACTGGGTGTGGTTCGTGAAAAGAACAGACATGCAATGACACTGGTGGATCCATGTTTGGTTGGTGAGAACACACATGCAATGACACTGGGTGTGGTTCATGAAAAGAAAACACATCCAGTGACACTGGTGGATCCACGTGTGGTTTTTGAGAAGAACACACATGCAATGACACAAGGTGTGGTTCATGAAAAGAAAACACATGGAATGACACTAGTGGATCCATGTGTGGTTTGTGGGAAGAACATACATCCAATGACACTGGGTGTAGTTCATGTAAAGAAAACACATGCAATGACACTGGTGGATCCATGTGTGGTTTGTGGGAAGAACACACATGCAATGACACTGGGTGTGGTTCATGAAAAGAAAACACATCCAGTGACACTGGTGGATCCATGTGTGGTTTGTGGGAAGAACAGACATGGAATGACACTGGGTGTGGTTCATGAAAAGAACAGACATCCATATGTTGTTTGTGGAAAGAACAGACATGTAATGACTCTAGTTGTGGTTTGTGGAAAGAAAAGACATGCAACGACATTGGGTGTGGTTCATGAAAAGAACACACATCCAGTGACATTGGTGGATCCATATATGGTTTTTGGAAAGAATAGACATGCAATGACACTAGTTGCCGTTCATGAAAATAAAACACATCCCGTGACACCGGTGGATCCATGTGTGGTTTGTGGGAAGAACAGACATGCAATGACACTGGGTGTGGTTCGGTAAAAGAACAGACATGCAATGACACTAGTGGATCCATGTTTGGTTGGTGAGAACACACATGCAATGACACTGGGCGTGGTTCATGAAAATAAAACACATCAAATGACAATGGTGGATCCACGTGTGGTTTTTGAGAAGAACACACATGCAATGACACAAGGTGTGGTTCATGAAAAGAAAACACATGGAATGACACTAGTGGATCTATGTGTGGTTTGTGGGAAGAACATATATGCAATGACACTGGGTTTCGTTCATGTAAAGAAAACACATGCAATGACACTGGTGGATCCATGTGTGGTTTGTGGGAAGAACACACATGCAATGACACTGGGTGTGGTTCATGAAAAGAAAACACATCCAGTGACACTGGTGGATCCATGTGTGGTCTGTGGGAAGAACAGACATGCGATGACACTGGGTGTGGTTCATGAAAAGAACAGACATCCATATGTTGTTTGTGGAAAGAATAGACATGTAATGACTCTAGTTGTGGTTTGTGGAAAGAAAAGACATGCAACGACATTGGGCGTGGTTCATGAAAAGAACAAACATCCATTGACATTGGTGGATCCATATGTGGTTTGTGGAAAGAATAGACATGCAATGACAATAGGTGTCATTCATGAAAATAAAGCACATCCCGTGACACTGGTGGATCCATGTGTGGTTTGTGGGAAGAACAGACATGCAATGACTCTGGCTGTGGTTCATGAAAAGAAAACACATGCCATGACACTAGTGGATCCATGTGTGGTTTGTGGGAAGAACACACATGCAATGACACTGGGTGTGGTTCGTGAAAAGAACAGACATGCAATGACACTGGTGGATCCATGTTTGGTTGGTGAGAACACACATGCAATGACACTGGGTGTGGTTCATGAAAAGAAAACACATCTAGGGACACTGGTGGATCCATGTGTGGTTTTTGAGAAGAACACACATGCAATGACACTAGGTGTGGTTCATGAAAAGAAAACGCATGGAATGACACTAGTGGATCCATGGGTGGTTTGTGGGAAAAACATACATGCAATGACACTGGGTGTAGTTCATGTAAAGAAAACACATGCAATGACACTGGTGGATCCATATGTGGTTTGTGGGAAGAACACACATGCAATGACACTGGGTGTGGTTCATGAAAAGAAAACACATCCAGTGACACTCGTGGATGCATGTGTGGTTTGTGAGAAGACCACATATTCAATGACACTAGGTGTGGTTCATGAAAAGAACACACATGCAATGACACTGGTGGATACATGTGTGGTTTGTGAGAAGAACAGACATGCAATGACTCGAGCTGTGGTTTGTGAGAAGAACACACATGCAATGACTCTAGCTGTGGTTCATGAAAATAACGCACATCCAATGACTTTGGCTGTGGTTCATGAAATAAAAACACATCCATGTGTGGTTTTTGAGAAGGACACACATCCATGTGTGATTTTTGAGAAGAACACAGATGCAATGACATTGGGTGTGGTTCATGAAAAGAACAGACATGCAATTAGACTTGTGGATCCATGTTTGGTTTGTGAGAAGAACAAACATGCAATGACTCTAGCTATGGCTCATGATAAGAACACACATCCAGTGATACTAGTGGATCCATGTGTGGTTTGTGGGAAGAATAGACATGCAATTACACTGGGTGTGGTTCATGAAAATAAAACACATGCAATGACATTGGTGGATCCATGTGTGGTTTGTGGGAAGAACAGACATGCAATGACACTGGGTGTGGTTCATGAAAAGAAAACACATGCAATGACACTGGTGGATCCATGTGTGGTTTGTGGGAAGAACACACATCCAATAACACTAGGTGTGGTTCATGAAAAGAAAACACATGCAATGACACTGGTGGATCCATGTGTGGTTTGTGGGAAGAACACACATGCAATGACTCTAGCTGTGGTTCATGAAAAGAACACACATCCAATGACTCTAGCTTTGGTTCATGAAAAGAACATACATGCAATGATTCCAGCTGTGGTTAATGAAAAGAACAGACATGCAATGACATTGGGTGTGGTTCATGAAAAGAACACACATCCAGTAACACTGTTGGATCCATATGTGGTTTGTGGAAAGAACAGACATGCAATGACACTAGGTGTGGTTCATGAAAAGAAAACACATGCAATGACACTGGTGGATCCATGTGTGGTTTGTGGGAAGAACAGACATGCAATGACTCTGGCTGTGGTTCATTAAAAGAACACACATCCAATGACTCTAGTTATGGTTCATGAAAATATCACACATCCAATGACTCTAGCTGTGGTTCATGAAAAGAACACACATCTAGTGACACTGGTGGATCCTTATGTGTTGTTTGTGAAAATAATAGACATGCAATGACTCTAGGTGTGGTTCATGAAAAGAACACACATCCAATCACACTTGTGGATCCATGTGTGGTTTGCGAGAAGAACAGACATGCAATGACTCTAGCTGTGGTTTGTGAGAAGAACACATATGCAATGACTCTAGTTGTGGTTCATGAAAAGAACACGCATCTAGTGACACTGGTGGATCCTTATGTGTTGTTTGTGAAAATAACTGACATTCAATGACACTAGGTGTGGTTCATGAAAAGAACACACATGCAATGACACTTGTGGATCCATGTGTGGTTTCGGAGAAGAACAGACATCCAATGACTCTAGCTGTGGTTTGTGAGAAGAATAGACATGCAATGACTCTAGTTGTGGTTTGTGATAAGAACACACATGCAATGACTCTAGTTGTTTTTCAAGAAAAGAACACACATCCAATGACTTTAGCTGTGGTTCATGAAAACAACACACATCCATGTGTGGTTTGTGAGAAGGACACACATCCATGTGTGGTCTGTGAGAAGAACACACATGTAATGACACTGGGTGTGGTTCATGAAAAGAACAGACATGCAATGACACTGGTGGATCCATGTTTGGATTGTTATAAGAACACACATGTAATGAATCTAGTTATGGTTCATGAGAAGAACACACATCTAGTGACACTGGTGGACCCATGTGTGGTTTGTGGGAAGAACAGACATGCAATGACACTGGGTGTAGTTCATGAAAAGAAAACACATGCAATGACACTAGTGGATCCATGTGTGGTTTATGGGAAGAACAAACATGCAATGACAGTAGGCGTGGTTCATGAAAATAACACAGATGCAATGATACTGGTGGATCCATGTGTGGTTTGTGGGAAGAACACACATGCATGACACTGGGTGTGGTTCATGAAAAGAAAACACATGCAATGACACTGGTGGATCCATGTGTGGTTTGTGGGAAGAACACACATGCAATGACTCTAGTTGTGGTTCATTAAAAGAACACACATCCAGTGACACTAGTGGATCCATGTGTGGTTTGTCGGAAGAACAGACATGCAATGACACTAGGTGTGGTTCATGAAAAGAAAACACATGCAATGACACTGGTGGATCCATGTGTGGTTTGTGGGAAGAACACACATGCAATGACTCTAGTTGTGGTTCATTAAAAGAACACACATCCAATGACTCTAGTTATGGTTCATGAAAATATCACACATCCAATGACTCTAGCTATGGTTCATGAAAAGAACACACATCTAGTGACACTGGTGGATCCTTATGTGTTGTTTGTGAAAATAACGGACATGCAATGACCCTGGGTGTGGTTCATGAAAAGAAAACACATCCAATGACACTTGTGGATCCATGTGTGGTTTGTCGGAAGAACACACATGCAATGACCCGGGTGTGGTTCATGAAAGGAACACACATCCAATGACACGGGTGGATCCATGTGTGGTCTATGGGAAGAACAGACATGCAATGACACTGGGTGTGATTCATGAAAAGCACAAACATCCATATGTGGTTTGTGGAAAGAACAGACATGCAGTGACTCAAGTTATGGTTTGTGGAAAGAACAGACACGCAATGACATTGGGTGTGGTTCATGAAAAGAACACACATCAAGTGTAATTGGTGGATCCATATGTGGTTTGTGGAAAGAATAGACATGCAATGACACTAGGTGTGGTTCATTAAAATAAAACACATCCCGTGACACCGGTGGATCCATGTGTGGTTTGTGGGAAGAACAGACATGCAATGACTCTTCCCGTGGTTCATGAAAAGAAAACACATGCCATGACACTGGTGGATCCATGTGTGGTTTGTGGGAAGAACACACATGCAATGACACTGGGTGTGGTTCATGAAAAGAAAAAACATCCAGTGACACTAGTGGATCCATGTGTGGTTTGGGGCAAGAACAAACATGCAATGACTCTGGCTGTGGTTCACGAAAAGAAAACACATGCAATGACGCTGGTGGATCCATGTGTGGTTTGTGGGAACAACACACAAACAATGACACTGGGTGTGGTTCATGAAAATAAAACACATGCAATGACACTAGTTGATCCATGTGTGGTTTGTGGGAAGAACACACATGCAATGACTCTAGATGTGGTTCATTAGAAGAACACACATCCAATGACTCTAGTTATGGTTCATGAAAATATCACACATCCAATGACTCTAGCTGTGGTTCATGAAAAGAACACACATCTAGTGACACTGGTGGATCCTTATGTGTTGTTTGTGAAAATAACAGACATGCAATGACTCTGGGTGTGGTTCATGAAAAGAACACACATCCAATCACACTTGTGGATCCATGTGTGGTTTGCGAGAAGAACAGGCATGCGATGACTCTAGCTGTGGTTTGTGAGAAGAACACATATGCAATGACTCTAGTTGTGGTTCATGAAAAGAACACGCATCTAGTGACACTGGTGGATCCTTATGTGTTGTTTGTGAAAATAACTGACATGCAATGACTCTGGGTGTGGTTCATGAAAAGAACACACATCCAATGACACTTGTGGATCCATGTGTGGTTTGTGAGAAGAACAGACATGCAATGACTCTAGCTGTGGTTTGTGAGAAGAACAGACATGCAATGACTCTAGCTGTGGTTTGTGATAAGAACACACATGCAATGACTCTAGTTGTTGTTCATGAAAAGAACACACATCCAATGACTTTAGCTGTGGTTCATGAAAACAACACACATCCATGTGTGGTTTGTGAGAAGGACACACATCCATGTGTGGTTTGTGAGAAGAACACACATGTAATGACACTGGGTGTGGTTCATGAAAAGAAAACACATGCAATGACACTAGTGGATCCATGTGTGGTTTGTGAGAAGAACACACATGTAATGAATCTAGTTGTGGTTCATGAGAAGAACACACATCTAGTGACACTGGTGGACCCATGTGTGGTTTGTGGGAAGAACAGACATGCAATGACACTGGGTGTAGTTCATGAAAAGAAAACACATGCAATGACACTAGTAGATACATGTGTGGTTCATGGGAAGAACACACATGCAATGACAGTAGGCGTGGTTCATGAAAATAACACAGATGCAATAATACTGGTGGATCCATGTGTGGTTTGTGGGAAGAACACACATGCAATGGCACTGGGTGTGGTTCATGAAAATAACACACATCCAGTAACACTGGTGGATTCATATTTGGTTTGTGGAAAAGAACAGACATGTAATGACAATGGGTGTGGTTCATATGTGGTTTGTGAAAAGAACACACTTATAATGATATTGGTTGATCCATATGTGGTTTGTGGAAAGAACACACATGCAATGACATTTGTTGATCCATATGTTGTTTGTGAAAACAACACACATGCAATGACTCTGGTGGATCCATGTGTGGTTTGTGAAAAGAACACACATTGAATGACTCTAGTGCTGGTTTTAGTATAAGAACACACATGCAATGACTCTGGTGGGTCCATGTGTGGTCTATGGAAAAAACAGACATGCAATGACACTGGTGGATCCATGTTTGTTGGTGAGAAGAACACAAATGCAATGACACCGGGTATGGTTCATGAAAAGAAAACACATCTAGTGACACTGGTGGATCCATGTGTAGTTTGTGAGAAGAACACACATGCAATGACACTTGGTGTGGTTCATGAAAAGAAAACACATGCAATGACACTGATGGATCCATGTGTGGTTTGTGGGAGGAACACACATGCAATGACACTGGGTGTGGTTCATTAAAAGAAAACACATCCAGTGACACTGGTGGATCCATGTGTGGTTTGTGAGAAGAACACACATGCAATGACACTGGGTGCGGTTCATGAAAATAACACACATGCAATGAAACTTGTGGATCCATGTGTGGTTTGTGAGAAGAATAGACATGCAATGACTCTAGCTTTGGTTTGTGAGAAGAACACATATGCAATGACTCTAGTTGTTGTTCATGAAAAGAACACGCATCCAATGACTTTAGCTATGGTTCATGAAAAGAAAACACATCCATGTGTGGTTTGTGAGAAGGACACACATCCATGTGTGGTTTGTGAGAAGAACACACATGCAATGACACTGGGTGTGGTTCATGAAAAGAACAGACATGCAATGACACTGGTGGATCCATGTTTAGTTTGTGAGAAGAACATGCATGCAATGACTTTAGCTGTGGTTCTTGAAAAGAACACACATCCATGTGTGATTTGTGAGAAGGACACACATCCATGTGTGGTTTTTGAGAAGAACACACATGAAATGACACTGGGTGTGGTTCATGAAAAGAACATACATGCAATGACACTAGTGGATCCATGTTTGCTTTGTGAGAAGAGCATACATGCAATGACTCTAGCTGTGGTTCATGAGAAGAACACACATGTAGTGACACTAGTAGATCCATGTGTGGTTTGTGGGAAGAACAGAAATGCAATGACACTGGGTGTGGTTCATGAAAAGAAAACACATGCAATGACACTGGTGGATCCATGTGTGGTTTGTCGGAAGAACAGACATGCAATGACACTTAGTGTGGTTCACGAAAAGAAAACACATAAAATGACACTGGTGGATCCATCTGTGGTTTGTGGGAAGAACACACATGCAATAACTCTAGCTGTGGTTCATGAAAAGAACACACATCCAATGACTCTAGCTGTGGTTCATGAAAAGATCATACATGCAATGATTCTAGTTGGGGTTCATGAAAAGAACAGACATGCAATAACACTGGGTGTGGTTCATGAAAAGAACACACATCCAGTGACACTGGTGGATCCATATGTGGTTTGTGGAAAGAACAGACATGCAATGACACTAGGTGTGGTTCATGAAAAGAAAACACATCCAGTGACACTGGTGGACCCATGTGTGGTTTGTGGGAAGAACAGACATGCAATGACTCTGGCTGTGGTTTATGGAAAGAAAACACATGCAATGACAGAGGTGGATCCATGTGTGGTTCGCGGGAAGAACACATATGCAATGACACTGGGTGTGGTTCATGAGAAGAACACACATGCAATGACACTGGTGGATCCATGTGTGGTTTGTGAGAAGAACTGACATGCAATGAGTCTAGCTGTGGTTTGTGAGAAGAACATACATGCAATGATACTAGGTGTGGTTCATGAGAAGAACACACATCTAGTGACACTGGTGGATCCATGTGTGGTTTGAGGGAAGAACAGACATGCAATGGCACTAGGTGTGGTTCATGAAAAGAACACACATCCAGTGACACTGGTGGATCCATATATGGTTTGTGGAAAAGAACAAACATGCAATGACACTGGGAGTGGTTCATATGTGGTTTGTGGAAAGAACACACATGCAATGACATTGGTTGATCCATATGTGGTTTGTGGAAAGAACACACATGCAATGACATTTGCTGATCCATATGTTGTTTGTGAAAATAACACACATGCAATGACTCTAGTGGATCCATGTGTGGTTTGTGGAAAGAACACACATGCAATGACTCTGGTGGATCCATGTGTGGTTTGTGAAAAGAACACACATGCAATGACTCTAGTGATGGTTTTAGTATAAGAACACACATGCAATGACTTTGGTGGTTCCATATGTGGTCTGTGGAAAAAACAGACATGCAATGACACTGGTGGATCCATGTTTGGTTGGTGAGAAGAACACACATGCAATGGCACTGGGTATGGTTCATGAAAAGAAAACACATCCAGTGACACTGGTGGATCCATGTGTGGTTTGTGAGAAGAACACGCATGCAATGACACTGGGTATGGTTCATGAAAAGAAAACACATGCAATGACACTAGTGGATCCATGTGTGGTTTGTGGGAAGAACACACATGAAATGACACTGGATGTGGTTCATGTAAAGAAAACACATGCAATGACACTGGTGGATCCATGTGTGGTTTGTGGAAAGAACATACTTGCAATGGCACTGGTGTGGTTCATGAAAAGAAAACACATCCAGTGACACTGGTGGATCCATGTGTGGTTTGTGAGAAGAACACACATGCAATGACACTGGGTGTGGTTCATGAAAAAACACACATGCAATGACACTAGTGGATCCATGTGTGGTTTGTGAGAAGAACAGACATGCAATTACTCTAGTTGTGGTTTGTGAGAAGAACACACATGAAATGACTCTAGTTGTGGTTCCTAAAAAGAACACACATCCAATGACTTTAGCTGTGGTTCATGAAAAGAACACACGTCCATGTGTGGTTTGTGAGAAGGACACACATCCATGTGTGGTTTGTGAGAAGAACACACATGCAATGACACTAGTTGTGGTTCATGACAAAAAGAGACATGCAATGACACTAGTGGATCCATGTTTGGTTTGTGAGAAGAACCTACATGCAATGACTCTAGATGTGCTTCATGAGAAGAACACACATCCAGTGACACTAGTGGATCCATGTGTGGTTTGTGGGACGAACAGACATGCAATGACACTGGGTGTGTTTCATGAAAAGAAAACACATGCAATGACACTGGTGGATCCATGTGTGGTTTGTTGGAAGCACAGACATGCAATGACACTAGGTGTTGTTAATTAAAATAAAACACATGCAACGACACTGGTGGATCCATGTGTGGTTTTTGGGAAGAACACACATGCAATGACACTAGGTGTGGTTCATGAAAAGAAAACACATGCAAGGACACTGGTGGATCCATATGTGGTTTGTGGGAAGAATAAACATGCAATGACTCTAGCTGTGGTTCATGAAAAGAACACACATCCAATGACTCTAGTTGTGCTTCATGAAAAGAACATACATGCAATGATTCCTGCTGTGGTTCATGAAAAGAACAAACATGCAAGGACACTGGGTGTGGTTCATGAAAAGACACACATGCAGTGACACTGGTGGATCCATATGTGGTTTGTGGAAAGAACAGACATGCAATGACACTTGGTGTGGTTCATGAAAAGAAAACACATCCAGTGACACTGGTGGATCCATGGGTGGTTTGTGGATCCATATGTGGTTTGTGACAAAAACACTCATGCAATGCCATTGGTTGATCCATATGTTGTTTGTGAAAAGAACACACATGCAATGACATTGGTGGATCCATGTGCGGTTTGTGGAAAGAACACACATGCGACGACTCTGGTGGATCCATGTGTGGTTTGTGAAAAGAACACACATGCAATGAATCTAGTGCTGGTTTTAGTATAAGAACACACATGCAATGACTCTAGTGGGTCCATATGTGGTTTGTGAAAAAAAACATGCAATGCCATTGCTGGATCCATGTGATTTGTGGAAAAGAACACACATGCAATGACATTGGTGGATCCATATATGGTTTGTGAAAAGAACACACATGCAATGACTCTGGTGGATCCTTATGTGGTTTGTGAAAAGAATACACATGCAATGAGTCTAGTAGATCCATATGTGGTTTGTGGAAAGAACACACATGCAATGACATTGGTTGATCCATATGTGGTTTGTGAAAAGAACACACATGCAATGCCATTGCTTGATCCATGTGTGGTTTGTGAAAAGAACACACATGCAATGCCATTGGTTGATCCATATGTGGCTTGTGGAAAAAACACACATGCAATTACTCTAGTGGATAAATATGTGGTTTGTGGAAAGAACACACATGCAATGAACACTGGTGGATCCATATGTGGTTCATGACAGGAACACACATGCAATGACATTGGTTGATCCATATGTGGTTTGTGACCAAAACATGCATGCAATGCCATTGGGGTTGATCCATGTGGTTTGTGACAAGAACACACATGCAATGACATTGGTTGATCCATGTGGTTTGTGGAAAGAACACACATGCAATGGCATTGGTTGATCCATGTGTGGTTTGTGAAAAGAACACACATCCAATGACACAGGTGGATCCATGTGTGGTTTGTGGGAAGAACAGACATGCAATAACACTAGGTGTGGTTCATGAAAAGAACACACATGCAATGACACTGGTGGATCCATGTGTAGGTTGGGAGAAGAACAGACATGCAATGACTCTAGCTGTGGTTTGTGAGAAGAACACACATGCAATTTCTCTAGCTGTGGTTCATGAAAAGAACACCCATCCAATGACTTTAGCCGTGGTTCACGAAAAGAACACACATCCATGTGTGGTTTGTGAGAAGAACACACATGCATTGACACTAGGTGTGGTTCATGAAAAGAACATATATGTAATGACATTGGTGGATCCATGTGTGGTTTGTGAGAAGAACAGGCATGCAATAACTCTAGCTGGTCCATATGTCGTTTATGAGAAGAAAACTCATGTAATAAACTCTAGTGGATCTATCGTGGCATAATTTGATGTATGCCACAATGTATTTCATTGTACAAGACACTCACTTTCGATTTTTATACTACTCAGTTTTGCCCTTGGTTTTTGGATACTACTCAGTTTTGCCCTTACTCCTCTCTCTCTCTTTCGTAGAAGCCCAAACATGTGCTCACTCTGTCTGCTACGCCCTGATTGGTTGTCACAGTTGTCACGCGGATCGTGCGCACCAACCGTTGATCCTGTGTGATCCAACAATGATCGTTGCACACGCCGTGCCCTTCACAGTACAGCGTGAGACAACACGGATGTCTCCCTCAGCATGAGACAGCACGGACGTCTCCCTCTACAAGAAGGAACACGATGCCGTCCATGGAAAAAGTCGTAGAGTGGTCATGTCATGTTTAATCTAGTCTGCAAAGGCTACTACTGCTACTACAACACATGCATAGGGCAACGGGATCATTGAGTGCACGGTTGTCGACAGGACGCTGCAATTTATTGCCACTTGATTTTAATAAGACATATCCCATTTTTACGCAGCGCTCTCAATCTCACTTCCAACTGGGCCCTACTGCTAGTAACTTCCATGAGTCAAGGGCCCCCTCGAGTAGATCTAACGTTGCTAGAAATTGGTTCCGCGCCACTTGCATGCAGTGGACTCGAAGTCTGCCATGAGCGTGTTTTCAATGCAGCTCTAAAGTGGAGATCGTGGATGTTTCAAAAAAAGGGAACCCTAAAAAAGGTGGAGATCGTGGTAGCCCCCTGCCCCTCGCCCACCACACGTGTCCACTCGAGGACTACGAACGGTCCAGTGTTTATAAACCCGCTCAACCTTCTTCTTCCATGTGCTCGTGTCATTTTCCCCTAGTCTGTCTAGTCCCAAGACCCTAATCTGCACCTACCGCGCGCGCCGAAGCTCCCTTGCCCTTCCCTAGGTGTGCCATGAAGCGTACGCGCGGAGACGAGCCAGAGGTGAAGCCAGTTGAAGGCGCAACAGTAGATGGCTCGGTCGTCGCCAAGCAAGTGGAGGCGTCTTCTCCGAGCACGAACGCCTCTCGTCACCGTGCCGTCGAGGGTTCGAGCTCATCTGTCTAGCCAGTAGCCATCATCGTCGAGCAGCAGGTGGCCGACAACATCGTGGCCGACAACGTCATGGTGCCAGTGGCAGATCTGGATGGGGGACAGGCGGCAGGCGGAGGTAATCCGGTGCTCCACATCAATGACCCCATCACCATCCAAGAAATCTTCGACGCAATCGTGGAGAATGATGAGTTTGAGGAGGAGCTCCCTGATGAGGAGTCCGAGGTACTACATTGCTAGCTTCTCTAGTCGTAGCCGCAGATTTCACTGTTCATACATAGGATTTGCTTAATCATGTACAGATTCTTTTGCTCTTGAAGTAGGGTAGTATATATATGGTTTGATCGGTCGATTAATGCATCTGCCATCTAGTCACAAAACCCCAATCCGTCCAGTCACAAAACCCCAATTTGCTCATCTGCCATCTAGTTGAGTTTGCCAGTTGAGTGTTGATTTCGATACACAACATGCCTATAACATTAAATTTCTATTCCTTACTAAGCCCAATGATTCAATTTTTCCCCAAAATAGTGCAAGGGCATCTGATGGTGTCGTTTTCTTAGGGATGGTTAGTGAACCTGAGGCAGCAATGCACATAAACAATATAGGTTATGTTGTTGGTATTTTGGTTCTCCGACTCCATCTCTGAAAAAATGAGGCCCTAATTTTTTCTCATATGGAACCTATATATATAATCTTTGTATTGTTTCTGATCTATGAGCGCGTCGTATGATGCATATGTATATCCCTGAATATTGTTTTGTATGATTACATTTCAATTTCTTATTGTGGCCAATGATCCAAATTTGCCCCAAAGAGAGGCAGACACATTGGTGTCAGATTTTTTCAGGGATGAGTGAGCAAACCTGGGCCATTTACAAGATCAATATAAGCTGTGCAATTGTTACTTGGTTCGCTTACGCCATCCCTGAAGAAACTTATGAGGCCGCAATCTTTATTCTACATTCATAGAACTATGATATTTGAATTATCTATTCCATACATTCATAGTGTATAAGAATTACATTTCAGTTTATCATCAAGGCCGATGATTGAAATTTGCCCCAAAAGAGTTCAAGGGGAGACACATATGATGGTGTCGTGATTTAGGGATGGGTTGGTGAACCTGAGGCAGCAATGCACACAAACAATATAGGTTGCATTGCTGGTACTTTGGTTCTCCAACTCCATCTCTAAAACAAATTATGAGGCCCTAGATTTATTCTCATATGGAACTACATATATGATCCTTGAGTTGTTTCTAATCTTTTAATGATTTGTATGATGCATATGTATATGAATGGTTTTGATCATAAGTATTTTTAACATGTACCTTAAGATTAATTATTTGGTCTTTTATTTATAATTACAATATTTAGGCTTGTGTTTGTACCTGACTATGTATATCCCTGAATATTGTTTTGTACGATTACATTTCAAGTTCTTATTGTGGCCAATGATTCAAATTTGTCCCAACAGAGAGGTAGACACATTGGTGTCAGATTTTTTCATGGATGAGTTAGTGAACCTGGCGCGATGTACAAGAACAATATAGGTTGTGCAATTGTTACTTGGTTCACTCACGCCATCCCTGAAGAAACTTATGAGGCCGCAATCTTTATTCTACATACACTCTGATGCAATTATTTTTCATTGTGTTGAGATGAAATGATATATGAACCGATAAAACTATTGCTGAGATGCTTTCTCTTTGATATCCATGTATATATTTTCTTACATGTAAATGTTGTTAATTCTTGAGTTGTAATACAATTCAATCATATGTATGAGTTCTAAGTTATGTTCTTAAAAATAAACAGGAGGATGATGATGAAGTGGATGATAGCAAGGAATCCAGGGACAACAAGAGCCGCTACGTGCTGAGGCGGTTACTGTGTAGGCTAATCCGTTTCTACCGTAGGGGAGACTGTTTTGCCCATTCTGTGGCAGAGAAATCAACGTGGACCTCGACAGCATGATCCAGCACGCGGTGGGCGTTGCCAAAGGCGGAGGCAGAAGCCATAGGCCAATTACCTTGGCGCGGCACACAGCCTTCGGCAAATTCCTCCGGGATTATGTCAGGACTTCCCTGTATCCCATCGACTAGGATGTCCCTGCCTCCTGCTAATGCCCCTTCCCTACTAGTCGTCTCCGTGTCCCGGCCTCCTGTTGTCGCCCCTGCTTTTATTTTGTTTTAGTTAATTATTACCTGTGTGTGGCATGTAAGACAATATATCCGTGGTGTCTCTGTTGAACCTTCTATATTAATCTACTCCTTTATATGAAGTGCCTTAAAATTTCTAGTGTTCAATTATATTACTGATCATGCTCATGCACACTAAAAAATATTTCTAGTGCTCGATTATATTATAATTGTCAAGGAATACATCAACAAGTTAAATTGGTCGAAATTTTGTATTGAAGTAACTAAATGATCTCACAACGGCGGTGGATGTTGGTAGAAGCCGAAGGCATCAGCCGAAGACCTTAGAGCGGCACACAGTCTTCATCAAATTCCTTACAAGTTCAACAACAGGTTGCCTCCGCCCAGCTCCGAATTTGCTTATAGGTCCAACATGGTAGAACTTGAGCTACCATAGAGACCTCGGCCGAGGTGGCAGAATTGGTGCGGGTGCAACCACGGCGATGGCGAGCTCGGATTCTAGAGGACGAAAACAGAACCGAGCATGGTCGACACGGTGACAGATCTCACCGGGAACCAATTCTCGTCCCCGCACCGTGCCATGTGTGCGTCCATGGTGAGGGAGAGCTCCGACTCGGGGTGGGGAGGAGAGCAGGGCCGAGCAGGTTTGTCACGTCCCAGCTCTGTGCCATGGCCGCGACCATAGATTGCCGCACCAGGGAAGAAAAAGACGCGTAATGGATGCAGGCACCAACGCTACAAGCCTATAGGGAGGAGAGCGGGGCCGAGCAGGTTCGTCCATGTCCCAGCTCCACGCCATGGCTGCGATGCCCCACAGATTGCCGCTCCGGGGAAGAAGAATACGCGTAATGGATGCAGGCGCCAACGCCGCAAGCCTAATTGACACCTAAGCGATGGGAGCGACATAACGGCGAGAACTGACAGGGGGCCCAACTTGACGACCGTTAGCCTGATATTTTGTATTGAAACGTAAAGTTGAATTCGTGCTAAAAAAGACCCTCTGAGTATTTTGCACACCAACTATAGTCATCGCGGCTGATTTCAGGGAACTTGGGTACCGCGTTGCCTGGGCACCCCAACTTTCGGGCCGCAAAATGATATTCTCATCCGCAAGTGCCTTCATGTATGTTGAGGAGGATGGCTCTTCCGTCTCTGTTGGAGATGCACCTCTGAAGAACTCCTGTGATGCTGCGCTTGTACAATTCGCCATTGATGAGGGTGAATGCCTTGGATCGTCGTGCTATGTGTCGTGCATAAGTCGAGTCATTTGGCAGCCTTTTGCTGAGTAGGTATGTGATATACGACCGTGTCTGAGATGGCTTGATCATCATGACCTCCATTGAGCCTTCAAGTCCTGTATTAGGCTCCATGTCCTCGAGTGCCATTGGCTCGTTGGGTGGCGTAACCCCCGAGTCTATTGACGTGCTTGCTTTCTTCTCTAGACCCTTGGGCTTGATTGAGCGTCTGCATATGCGCTCTAGAAATACTCCAGGTGGTATTGGGGCGTAGGTGGAGCCGATGTTGGCGAGTATATCCACCTCCTCATTGCTTTCACGGCCAACGTGCTGCAGCTCGCAACCATCAAAGTCTCCCTCGAGTGTGTCGTAGAGGTTGCGGTAGGCGATCATATTGTCGCTCAGGTGTGAGATCTAGGCACATGGCTTAATAGGATTGATAGGATACCCATATCAACAAGTTGCAACTTCTTTTCCGAAAGCTCATTCGAAAAGAACTCTACCGTTAAGTGTGCTTGGCCTAGAGCAATTCTAGGATGGGTGACCAACCGGGAAGTGGGTAACCAGGTGCGCACGAGTGAGGACAAAGTGCACAGAAAAGACTAGTGTTGGTTTGTGGGGCTAGTCTAGATATCCTATTAAGCTGCCAGGAGTGACACCCCCCGGGCCCAGGAGTGGATGGGATGTTACAAGTGGTATCAGAGCCGACCCTTGCGATTACAGGGGTGTGTGCAGGTCAGTGGCGGGACATGTGGAGCATGGCGTGTGTGGCCCAGAGTGGACACGGCATGGCACATGTGCTGGCACTAGATGCACAGTCGCGTGCCAAGAGGGAACGTTCCTGGGGTGTGCTTGATCGATGAGGGCATCGATCTTCTAAAGGGTGGGTGTATGTGAGATCCAGGCACATAGCTTAATAGGATTGATAGGATACCCATATCAACAAGTTGCAACTTCTTTTCCGGAAGCTCATTCGAAAAGAACTCTAAGGTTAAGCGTGCTTGGCCTAGAGAAATTCTAGGATGGGTGACCGACCGGGAAGTGGGTAACCAGGTGCGCACGAGTGAGGACAAAGTGCGCAGAAAAGACTAGTGTTGGTCTATGGGGCCAGTCTAGATATCCAATTAAGCTGCCAGGAGTGACACCCCCCGGGCCCAGGAGTGGACGGCGTGTTACACAAGTGCCACAATGCCAGTTGCCTGTTTTCTGCTGTTTTTGGTTCCAGGAAAGTCAGAAAATCAATATCCTCGGAATTGGACAAGAGAAAAGCCAAAGTTGATATTTCTTGGACTAACGTATTAACAAGTGTGAGACTAGGCACATGGCTTAATTGGATTGATAGAATACTCATACCAACAAGTTGCAACTTCTTTTCCGGAAGCTCATTCGACAAGAACTCTAAGGTTAAGCGTGCTTGGCCTAGAGCAATTCTAGGATGGGTGACCGACCGGGAAGTGGGTAACCGGGTGAGCACGAGTGAGGACAAAGTGCACAGAAAAGACTAGTGTTGGTTTGTGGGGCTAGTCTAGATATCCTATTAAGCTGCCAGGAGTGACACCCCCGGGCCCATGAGTGGACGGGATGTTACATCAGGGCGTTGCACTCGTGCATTGTTTGGTTGACCACCATCTTGGAATCGCCATAGATGATGAGCCCCTTGGCACCGCAGGCTTTCGCCATCCGCATTCCATGGATCAATGCTTCGTTTTCAGCTTCGTTATTGGAGGCTGTGAACTGCATTCCCAGAACGTACTTCATCTTGTCTCCTTGGGGCGATGTCAGTATGACACTTGTGCCAGCTCCTTCCTTTCGCTTGGACTCGTCGAAGTGCATTGTCCAAAGGTAGGACATATCTGGCTTGTCGGGGAGCTGGTTCTCCATCCAGTGCACGAGGAAATATAGGAGGACTTGCGATTTTATGGCGTCGCGCTTCTCGTATGTGATGTCTCGTGGAGACAGTTCGATTCCCCAGAGCGCAACTCGTCCAGTGGCGTCGGGATTATTGAGTATGTTCCCGAGCGGGGCATCGTTTACCACCACGATTGGGTGCTCTTGGAAGTAGTGGCGCAGTCGCCTGGCTGTCATGAAGACACCATACGCCAATTTTTGGTAGTGCGGGTACTACTGCTTTGTTGGCGTGAGCACCTCGCCCGGGTAGTATACTGGGCGCTAAACCCCGTGGACCTTATTTTCTTTGCCTCGCTCCACCACGAGTACGATGCTGACCACCTGGTTGGTGGAGGAGATATATAGCAAAACGGCTCCTTTTCACGCGGTGTGAGCAATACTAGCGAGGTGGACAGTAGACGCTTGAGGTCTTTGAATGCTTCTTGCACTTCGTCTGTCCACTCGAACTTGTCAGCTTTGTAGAGAAGTTGGTAGAAAGGCAGTGCCTTTACGCCCATTCGACTGATGAATCGACTGAGCGCCGCAATTCGCCCAGCCAGTTGTTGGACGCCTTTTACGTTCTTCGGCTTCTCCATGGCTAGTATGGCTTTTATTTTCTTCGGGTTTGCTTTGATCCCCTGGCAGAGATGAGATACCCAAGTAATTGCCCAGATGGTACGCTGAAGGCGCATTTTTCCGGATTGAGCTTGATCTGGGAGCGATCGAGGTTATCGAAGGTCTCGTGGAGATCGTCGATTAACGTGGCTTCCTCTTTGGTTTTGATGACAATGTCGTTGACATAGACTTGGATATTGTGACCAAGTTGATTCTTGAGGCAGGCCTGCATACACCGCTGCTAGGTGTCTCCAGCGTTTTTTAGCCCGAAGGGCATCGTGTTGTAGTAGAACACACCAAAGGGTGTTGTGAACACCGATTTTTCTTGGTATTCCTGCTTCATTCGAATCTGATTGTAGCCTGAGTAGGCATCGAGGAAGCAGAGGCGCTCGCATCCCATAGTGGAGTCGATTATTTGATCGATCCGTGGCAACAAGAAGTGATCCTTTGGGCAGTTCTTGTTCAAGGAGGTGAAGTCCACGCACATCGGCAGGATATTCGTGTCCTTTTTAGGAATAAGCACTGTATTTGCGAGCCAGGTGGTTTCCTTGATCTCGCGTATGAAATTTGCGTTGAGGAGTCTATTGATCTCCATACCGACCGCTTTTGCTCTTAGTTCAGGCAGTTACCGTATTGTCTGCTTGACTGGCCTTGCGTCTAGATTCACATTGAGTTAGTGCTCGGTGAATTCCCTGGGAACTCCTGGCATGTCCGTTGGACACCGGGCGAAGATTTCCCAGTGCTCACGGAGGAACTCGACGAGCGCGAGTTCCTATGTGGAACTCAAGTTGTTGGCAATGAGGGCCATCTTGGCTGGGTCCGTTGGGTGGACCTGGACGTTCTTGGGGTGCACCGACGAGTCGAAGGAGAGGTCAGTGATCTTGGCTTGCTCATGGGGGCAGACTATTATCTGTCAACTCCTTTAGTCTCGCGAGTTCCGAAGGACTGGGACATTCTGTTGAATTCCCTGTTGCAGCTATTGGACCTTTCGAAGCTTTCGTTGACTGTGATGATGTCGTTTGGGCCTGGCATTTTCATCTGCAGGTAGGCGTAGTGTGGCCCTGCCATGAACCTCACGAACGCGACACGTCCGAGGATGCAGTGGTACTGTGAGGGCCAGTCTATGTGCTCCTGCCGAAAATTTTGCGGCGTGCCGAAGATGATGTCGAGATTGATCATGCCTAGAGGGTAGACTCCTTTCCCTAGGATGATGCCATGGAATGTTGTGTTTGAGACTTCCAGACATGTCAGGGGAATCCTCATTGCCTGTAAGGTACTTGCGAACATAAGGTTGATGTCGCTTCCACCGTCCATGAAGACACGACTCATCTCGAATCCTCCAATTTGTGCCTCGAGTACCACGGGACATTGTCCTAGGCCTGGTACTTGACGCGGGTGGTCGCTTTTGTGGAAGGTGATGCAGGACTCGCTGCCACAGAGGTATTCAGTGGTGGATGGCGGAGAGTTCGTCGCAAAATTGACTTGGCGAGTGATTGCCTTCTGTGTTCGATTTGAGGGGCGACCCTTTTGGATCATCCCCATGTTCCCAAGTGGTCGGGGGTATGCTTCGCCTCCATGGTTATGGGCTGGTGCAACCGCAGGTGGTGGTGGTCCAAGTGGTGGTGGAGGAGCTCCATGTGCCACAACGCCCGGGGCAGCTCCATAGCCCTGGTTGATCGCGTCGCGATTCATCTGGGCTAGGCCTTCATGGCGCTTGAGGAACTCATGGTAGTCCTTTAGGAGGTGACTGGACTTTTTCTTGCCATCGTGCTTGTCGATGTAGAAGTGCACGTTGCACGGTTTGGACAGTTTGTACTGGATGGACGTTGCTGGTGCTTCATCGCGAGTGCAGCGTTGCCACACCTACGTGGTTTTCCTGCTATCGCGGTATCCACTGCTGCGGTATCCATTGTTGCGGTTGTCGTCGCATTTGTCGGCGTAGCTAGCTGCGACCATGTCGACCTCATCACGGTCCTCGTAGATCCGCATTTGACGTTTTCCACGGCGGTCGCGTCTGCGCCCGAGGTCGTCGTTGTCGTCAACGGAGTAGGCACGGGTTTTCACCGAGTCCTCTCCATCGGCCCACCGATTCACGATTTCCATTAGGTGGTCGATTGTTTTGGCTTCGAGCGGCGTAGCTCCTCCTTGAGCTCCCCGTCATTGAACACGTCGATTGCGCGATCCTCGGATATGTCTCTGTAGAGTTCTCGATGATGGACCATCTCTGGATGTATGAGCGCAGTGACTCGCAAGATCTTTGGTGGAAGCCTCTTAATTCTTTGATTGATGCGAGCCTTTCGTAAGTGCCCTTGAAGTTGTGCACAAAGCTGTAGACCAGCTCTTCCCAGCTGTGAATTGATCCGCGCGGGAGATTATTGAGCCATGCGCGAGCGGCGCCCTGCAGTTGTAGTTGTAGGCATGGCATGGTCGTGCTTTGGCTTCTGCCATGCAGCCTGACGTAGGAGATGTGATCTTCCAGCCAAATCTTCGAGTCATGTAGGCCATCAAATTTCGGGTTCTCCGATGGGAGCTTGAACCCTTTAGGCCTTCGCTTCTGCCTGATGGCTCTGCTGAAGCATCTAGCACCACAGAGTTCCACCTCGTCGTCTTCCGAGTCAGTCGAACGAGCGCACCTTGTGTGCATCTTGTCGACCTTGCGCTGCGTGGTGTCATCACGCGCGTCGTAGTCATGGTCGTGCCGTCGTGAGCGACAATGTCGAGACAAGTCGTGGCTATCTTCGCTGGATGAGGGTGAGGAGTAGCGTTTTGATAGAGCCTTCCCCTTTTTCGGCTCTAGCGTTGGATCCTTGATGAGGGCGGCCTCGACTAGTCCGAAGCCCGCGATCGTAGATCGGTGCATGGAAGCTCGTGGATCTCCAGCCGGAGGCTGGTTGTTGAGGAGGTACATGGTGGCCACAGTTACCACTTCTTGCGGCGTCTTTGGGAGCACGTTGCCCCGTGTGTCCACCATCATGGACGAGAAGTCGAGGACTCGCGTGGCCTCCTCGCCTTCCTTGTTGGTGAGGTGGGCCAGTCGAGATCGTCATTTGGCGGCCACGTAGTTGTTGCCCTTGGAGGAGAATCCTCCATGGGAGGAGAGTTGAGCCTGCCGAAGACTCGACTCGTCCACTGCCTTTCTACGCGCATCGAGTTACGTGATTACTTGCTACTGGCACTTGTATTCTTCCTTGAGTAGCCAATGGTAGCCCATCAGCATGTCTTGTGATGAGTTAGGGGGAAGAGGGTTGCCCCGTAGAGCTTTTCGACAGCGGGCCCACTCGTTGTCGTTGAGCTTGATCAGCATGTGTTCTTCGGTGTGCTCATTTGTCGTGAGATTCGGGTTCCCCTCTATCCCATTGCTGGGCTCGCCGTTGGCGGGACCACCATTTTCGCCATCGGTTGGCCTGGTACCGGTGTTGTCGCGAGTGACACCGGTGTCGCCTGCGTTGATGATGGCGCACATGAAGTGTTTGGGGAAGCTGCTTCTCCCACAACTTTCAGATCCAAAGTCGTAGGCTCCGTCTTCTATGGCCAGATCACCCAGATCGGATCCACGACAGTTGTGCTGTCCATAATCCCAACTGTTGTCGGGGTGTTGAGTTCACTGAGGGTGCTGATTGGTGGCAGAAACCACGATGTTGGAGCAATCGCGGGGCCCATCAGCTGTTCGGGGAGGCGAAGTGTGCCTAGCTGACCAACTTGGAAGCGTAAGCTCCCAATAGCCAGGCCGATCCCATCGCCCAAAGACTTGAAAGCCAGGCGAGTGGCCGGCGTGTGGACGGTGAAGTCGAAAGCGTCGAAGAGCTGGCGAATCTCTGCTGTTGTAGAGTTGTAGATCGTGGTTGATGGGGCCGAAGAAGCCGCGACATCAGCACTCCCAGTTCCCACAGACGGCGCCAATTGACGAGGGATTAACTCATCAATGCCCATTGTTATGGACATGGGTTTTGGAAAAGGATGGAGTGCTAGAGGCATCAATCAGCTAGCAAACAAGAACATAGGGACGCAAGGTTTACCTAGGTTTAGGCCTCGTAGAGGTCCCTACTCCTGCTTGTCTGCTCTTGGAATTATCGAGGGAGTCGAAAGTTATAGGGGCGCGCAGATGCAATCTGGCGAGGTTGTGGAAACTAGGGTTGTGATTGTCCTCCTCGCCGCCCCCTCCTAGCCTTTATATAGATAGGCTAGGTCTCGGGTAACAAGTCGAGTCGGTTACAGATTAGGGTTTGTCCCTTTAAACTTTCTATCTTAAGCTTCGACTTGCGCTGCAAGCAATCGGAGGCTCTGTGAGTCACCCAAATCCTGTATTGAGCCCTGGTAACATTGTGGGCTCCTGTCATATCTGAGCCGTATATACCAAACTCGAGTACCTATAGGGTATGCCCATGTCAATACCCCTTTGGAATACCTGATAGACACCTTTATGATCACCATGTTATGGTGTGAGGGTTGATGTAGTCAAAGCATCTGTAGGTGGCAGTGATTAAATGATCTCATGGTCAAAGGAGTGAGTTACTATGCTTTACTAGATATCGCAATGCTGAACTTTGTGACTAGATCTCACTACAATACTATGGTTGGGTGTGTGTCCATCACATCATTCATCTAATGAAGTGACCTCGTTGTCAGTTGACATAAATGTCCATGATTGAGAAACCTCGATCATCGATTTCCCAACGAGCAAGTCTACTACAGGATACTAGGGACTTGGTTTGTTTACATATCACATGTGTATTAATATTTCCACTTAATAGAGTTATATCATGGTGTGAAACTTATTACGAATTAATGAGATATGTCAATAAAAACCTCTTTATTATTTGCATGTAGGGCATATCTCCAACAATCGATAGGAAGAGGCATGATCATAGAGAAGCTCGAACGGTGTGGTGAGGAGTTTAGGATAGCATGGGTGTTAGTTAAGAAGATAGGTGTAAGTGGTGAGGGATTCCACCCACCACTTTAGTGGCACTGACGCATGAATTAGGAGGTGCGAACACCGTCGTTTAGTGTATGAAGGATTTTCTCAGGCTTCATGTTTTGTTGGGATGTGTGTGGGCAAGTTAGATGAACTAGAGTGCCATTGGAGTTAAAAGAGCTCGGTTAGCGTTATTATAAAACAAGCGTCCATTGTCGGTTTGGAAATCCATATGGGACGAGAGAATTGTGTGCGAACGTAGGCATAAAAAAGGGAGAGGAGGTGGTGAAGTTCAGATTTGTGATGAATCAGAAATGTCCATACAAATTGTGTGAAATCATCAAGAACAATAAGATAGTATTGATAACCTAAGATGCTTAAAACATGACTTGTTCATAAGTCGTAATGACAAATCTCAAAAGGAAAATAAGTTTGCATGGTAGAAGAAAAAATGGTACTTTAGTGTGTTTGCCTACTTGACATGCGTCATAGTGGGTAGGCAAACTTTTATTACAATTGAACTTGAAATATGTGGATGCCTTCGTGAGATCTTGAGAACCAGGATGTCCAAGCCTCTGGTGCTAGAGGGCTGCCAAGATGGTGGCGTGCAAGTAGTGGAGGGTGTGTGAAAGGGCATGGAGCCTCATGTGTGGTTTTGGTAACTAATGACAATCCCTATGGACTAATGTTTGCATTGAGTTATACTTCAGGATATGTGCCTAGGCAATTCTTGAGCCATATGGTGGTCTCAAGTTTGAAAGAAGAATGGAATGAATATCAACTGATGATCAAGATGTTCAAGGAGTAATCCAAAGATTGGTATTGAGGGAGTTGAGCCTATGGCAAGTGCATCTTGAAGAACGATATGGAGATACTCATGTGTAGCTTCAAGACACCAGCATAATAAAGAAAGAAGAAATAAAGTGCAATTTCAAGATGATCCATATCAAAGATATCATATTCTTGAAGCTTGCCATCCTTATGGTGATCATGAATATGTGAAGATATGTCTAAAAGAGAGGCTTTTCCATAGTGGTGTATGGGGGAGAAATTTCCAAGCCTTCACCAAGCTAGCGCAATCAAGAAAGGTGTTCCATCTTCAGGTGTACAAGATATTCATTATCAATATCAAGTGAAATATGCGCAAGGAAAAGGTATTTTCTTGATAGGGTTTCTTCCTTAGTGGTCTCGTCGTGTTTTTTGGGGAGACCGGTTTATAGGATAGATGACCGTACTATCAAGAGGGGCTCTTGAGTGAGCAACGTGATCATATTCATACTTGGCATCGTATTTCTTGGTTCTTATCCATGAGAGGATTTAGACCTTATGTTAATAACCATGCCAATCTCAAGTACATCAAAAACGGATTTCATATGTATTCTGTATTGCGTTTTTAATATTAGAGGTTTTACTAGTTTATCTTTTATAGATAGGTTAAATTTTTCACCATTTTATTCTATCCTCCCTTTCTGTACTATGATGGTTTCTTGCATGATCTTTTAGAGATCGTTAGTATCTTCAAAATGAGCCCAAGATCATCCAAATTGGCCCCCGTATGCAAAAATTATGATTGTTCTAGTTTTGTTGTTTCTGCCAGTTTTCAGGAGGGCGGATTCTCCGGCCAAAATATCCATCCCTAAACATAGGCTCGCGCAACAAAGTCCTTAGCCATATTTTTGCATGGGTGGCCTAGAATATCCAGGGTAGGGCGAGATAATCCGTCCTTGGTCATCCCCAACAGTCATATTTGGTTGGAGGGGCTGTAAAAGGCCCCCTTCTTCCTCCTTGGGCTGGTGGCTTGCATATCCCTCTCTCCTGTATTTTTTCTATCTTCGAGAGCTTGTAAATACTCTCAATATGTCTGTTATTTCTTGTATATTTTGGGGGATTTGAATAGAGAGATCTAGATCTACAACTCCACAAATCCATCTCTTCTCTATGTGAGGAGAACATCTTGGGATTTATTTTGTGGATTTCCTCTTGTGTTCTTCCTCTATTATTTCCCCAATAGATTTTATAGCTTTGGTGGAATTTGGAAGAGAAGGACTTGAGCACTTCTTGTGTTCTTGACATTGCATTTGGTGCATCGGTTTGAGTTCTCGGTGAAGATTTGGTTGGGTGAAAGGTGAGAAGTTGTTTACTTGGGTTCTTGGAACCCTAGACGGTTGGTTGTTTTGCATCCTGTGGTGATCTTGAGAGCCGCCAATTAAGTTGTGGAGGTGTGCCCCGAGCTTGTTGTAATACATAGGTCTCCGCCTCGAAGGATACTGATAGTGGAGAAGTGAATCATGCCTCTTGTGGTGAGGTTCATAGGAGAATAGGGTGTGGCCTCTAGTGATGCTAGTGGTCTTAGTACCACCCACCCCTCCAATGAGACATACTCCCTTGAAGGGAGGAACTCGGCAATACATCGTCTTCTCTGCGTGCCTTGGTTATCTCTATAACCTAGCTATTTACTTATGCACTTCACTTTGTGATAGCCTTCGTGCTTGAAGTCATATATCTTGCTATCACATAGTAGTTTTTCTAGCTTAGCATAAGTTGTTGGTGCACATAAGTTAATCATAGTTTATATAGGTTTTGTGCTTAACAAAGAAATGCTAGTTAGTCCGCATTTGTTAAGTTCATATCGTAAAAGTTTTAAACCGCCTATTCATTCGCACCCTCTAGGTGGCATATGTGTCCTTTCAGGGTGGATGAAGGGGTGTATGTCGCTAGTGGAGTTACATCGGTGAAGCACCTTGCCAAATCCTTGATAGAAAAACCGAATTGGTCAAATTCAATTGAAATAAAATGATCACGAGTAAAGGCACATAAAGAAATTATATTTTTGATGAGGTTGGGGCAGATGAGATATATTCTGGAGAAATGGAGAACGGGAGGGTGTGGAAATATGTGAAGAACCAATGTCGGTGATGGGAACAACAAAGCCATTACCGACAATGATCTGAGATAGATAATTAGAAGGGAGAAGTTGATGGGTAATACTAGAACCAGAACCCATGTGGGATGATGCGCCATTGTCAAAGACCCACTCACCACTGGGACGAGCTTGACCATCGTTGTCTGAGGCTGCCTAGAAGGACATCTGATTGAGCATCACAATCAAGGCAGATTTATCACATTGTGGGGGTAGCGCCACGTGGCCGGTTGGGGCTGTAGTTGGTGGAGAACGGGTGCGTAGGTGACAGTGCTTGGGGACGAGGCCCGAGAATGCCAGGGGCAGTCCAGGCCTGGAACGTTCCTGCCATCTTGGGCATTGTAAGAACATTCTGTAGAGGACGTAGGGCAGCCAGACGATAGTGTGTGGTTGGTCACCCATGTTTCCCCCGTAGGCAGGAGCCCCACCATAGGGCACGGTACCGGTGTTGGTGGGACTCCTTCTATGATTCTGAAAGAAAATTTCATGATCCCTAGTGTTTTGTGTGTTAGATAACAATACCAAGGATTATTTGATGTGTGTTTAGTCATGCAGATTAATGTTCACTCATAAAGTAGCTAAACAGAGTTTTGGGGGCGCATTATCTACCCCTGCCAAGGTCCGAATTATCGGCCCCTAGTCCATCGACAAAGGAGAGCAAGGAGCTTTACTTTGTATCAGGGTAGATTTTCCCATGGATTGTCCGGCAAGGGTTGGAGTTTTTCCTCTGGCCGGATAATCCACCCCTCAGGAAATTTTCAAAGGCAGCCAAGGCGCGTCACTTGGTACGGGGCCGATTTTAGGCCTAGACAATTTGATTCCGGGATAGAGATTTGCCTCGGCCGGATAATCCAGCCCCTATTTAGGCCGGATAATCCGGCCCCAAACTTCTCCAACGGCTAGCTTTGGCAGGGGTATAAATACCCCAATTTCTTCTCCTGTCAGATCTCTTGATTCATTCGAAAAAGTGTTGTGATGTTCATCAATCCCTAAAGGAGATCTCCACTCAACCACCCGAAGGCTCCGATCTTTGGGAAATCGAAGGAGGAGGCTTTGATCTACATCGGCACCAATCAAGCTCTTCAATCACCCTCCATTCACTTGGAGGATTCTTGATCTAGTGTTTCTTGCAAATATCTAGATCTCATATTCAGTTATTGATTAACTTGTTCTTGTGCAAGATTGTTTTCATCACGGGAGCCTCCAATTCAGTTGTTGATGCATGCCCTGTTAGAGTTGTAAAAGCATCGGTTCTCGCCTAGAAGGGTGCCAAATAGGGGAAGGTGGATCAGGCCTTCAGTGGCGAGATCCATCAAGAATAGGGTGAGGCCTATTTTGGTGTGGTGGTCTTAGTACCGCCCACCCCTCCAACACAGACATACTTCCCTTAACAAGGAAGGAACTATGGTAAAACAAATCTTGTGTCTCCACATGCTCCACTATGGTTACCTTGTTCCACTCTCTCCGCCTTTACTTGCTTAGCAGTTAGGTTTTCTTATAGGGAAATTTCTCGTAGTTGAATATCTAGAGAATTTACCTTTGTGTTAAGCCTAAAATTGAAAAAAAACTAAATAAATGGTGTAGCACCTATTCACCCCTCCCTCTCTCTAGGTGCCCATACGATCCATTTCAATTTGTATCAGGGCCTCGGCTCTTTATTCAGGCTTTACCGCCTAAGAGAGTATGGGTACTAAGGGATATGGTAGTGAGGTTGTGGACAAGGTAACCATGGATGATCTCAAGACCTTGGAAACAAGCTTGATTAAAGCCATGGAAACCCAAATGCAAGATACGCGTGAAATGATAGTGTGTCTCATGCCATCCACAACCTCTCGTCCATCTTCCACTGAGGCTTCAACTCCTATTACTAAGCATAAAGCTAAGGCTAACTCCGAAGAAAAGGAGTTGGAGAGTGAAAATAAAAATAAAGGTTCCTCTTCCTTTAAGGGAAGTGGTAAGGAGGACTATAGTGAGGTTTCTCACTTATATTCACCTGATCCACCAATCCCTCACCCTCATATAAACAATAGGGGTGATCCACCCAAGCTTACTGCATTTCCTTTAATCAATGGCAATTTTTGATGAAATCTCATGTATGTAGTTTGTCCATTGAGTTGTGGAGAATCATTGAAGTTGGTCTCCACATTGGGGATCCGAACAATTTGACAAGGAGAGAGGTTGTTGATAGTCACTCAATGCAACCGCTCTACACATGATTCATCTCGGTGTGGGTCCCAAGGACATGCCACACATTGAACATTTCAACACCGCTAAGGAAGCTTGGGATGCTCACACCGACTTGTTCATTAGAAATGAGAGCATCAGAAGAAATAGGTATGATGCTCTAAGTAATGAAGCTAAATGGTTCTATATGTTGGATGGTGAGGACCAAGAATGGCGAAGATGCTCGTGCGAGAGCAATTATAATGCGAAAGGTTGTGAATGTTGCTTTGAAGGCCAATGTCATTGAGCGAGAAGAAGACGATAGAGGCTTTTACATAGTCTCCATGAGTTGTCCCGAGGAGGTCAAGCGTGCGCATGGTGAGTACATGACGTTCTACACAAGAAATTTTTGGAAGGACCCGGCCAAAGCAAAATCTGAATTTGAGTGCAAGAATGGGTCAAGTGTAAGGAAAGAAAACGATCCAAAACTGAGGTCTTGCTACAATTGTGGTGACCGTATGCACTTCATAGTTGAATGCCCCTATCAAAGTAGAGAAGATCACGAGGAAAGACTAGTTCTCAAGGAGAAAACAAAGGCTCCTCGCAAGAATCCATTTAATAAGAAGAGTTCTTTCTACAAGAAGCAACCAAAACTTGTGCTGGTTTCCCAAGAGGAGTACTCATCCGCAAGCAAAGACGAAGAAGGTGACGATAGTTCAAGAGAGCTGGTTGCAATAGCTACTACATCTACACCAACCACTTCACTCTTCGATTCTCCAAATGAGAATGTCTACAACAAGAACGTCACTTGCCTTATGGCAAGAGGTTTCGAGGTATCACCTTCCATCGCTTCCTTTCCTAAGACTAATATGAACACCGATTTGGATGATGCCACTAGTATTAAAGATAAGGAAGAAGTTATTAATTTGGATAGTTTTATGACTAACTTGCAAGGTGAATGAAAAATGCATTTTAAGGCTCTCATGAGTCAATTTGCTCACTCAGAAGAACTCCTAGAAGAAAAGGCTAGAATTGAAAGGGAGGATACAATGGAAATAGCATCCTTGAAGAATGCTCTAGAAGAAGAAGAAGAAGAAGAAGAAGAAGAAGTGATTTGGACCTCTCTAGAAGAGAGGCTTGAGTCAATCGAGGAGTCCACTGATGAAATTTTGGCCAAACTTATGAAGGAACAGGATCATGCTATTGCTAAAGCAAAGAAGCTAAAAGAGAGAAGGTTGAATTTGGGGCTGCTCATGTTAGACTTTCCGAGAAGTATGAGGCACTTGAGATTTCTCACAAGGCTTTGGAGAGTGAATACTCTACTCTCAATGAGTCTCATGACCAGCTCCAAACTCAACTAACTAAGTATGATGTTCCAAGCACCTCTACACCGATGTGCAATCATGAAGACATTTTTCAAGAAAATGCAAGGTTGAAAGTTGAGCTTGCCAAGTCATCTCAGCCCAAAGGTAAGGAAGTCCTTGATGAGATATTGAGAAAACAAAGGACAAACAATGGGAAGGAGGGACTTGGATATGTTACTAAGACCAAGAATAATAAGAATAACAATAAAAAGAAAACCAAGAATACTCAAGCAAAGACAATCACCATTGAAAAGAACATCACGAAGGACAAAACTGATTATGTTGGTTTTGTAGGACCTAATAATCCTCACTATGAGTTATTTCATGATTATTATGGTGAAGTTTATGCTAGTTATGTAGGTACCTATGATAACTACATTGCTTGGTCTATTTGGGTTCCAAAGACCCTTGTTACTAACATGAGAGGACCCATTGAAAAATGGGTACCTAAAACTAACAAGTAATTTTCTTGCAGGGTTATGCTTCTGGTGGGTCGAAATGGGTGATTGATAGTGGATGCACAAGTCATATGACCGGAAGCAAGGAGATCATCATGGAGATGAGGCCTAATCATGATCAAATAACCGTCTCCAATGGTGATAAGTCAAAATCAAAGGTATTGGGTCTCGGCAAAGTAGTGGTTGCTCACGATATTTCTCTCGTGGATGTCATGCTTGTTGAGACCCTTGGTTATTATTTACTTTCTGTTCGTGCCCTTGGTAATATGGGTTTTGCAGTTTTCATTGATGATGATATTGTGGTACTCTTGTGGATAAAGTCTCTCAAGGTCTCTTTCGTTGGGTACGTCAAAAATGACTTGTATGTGGTGGACTTTTCGGGGAAAACCACTACAGGTCTGATGTGCCTATTCGGAAAGGCTGATGTGGGTTGGCTATGGCATCACCAGCTAGCTCATGTTAATATGATAAATTTGCAAAGTCTTCACAAGGGTGGCCACATCTTGGACTAAAATAAAATGTTTCCATTGCCAAAGATCGTGTTTGCTGGGCTTGTGTTGAAGGAAAGATGCATGACTCTCCCCATCAAAGGAAGACTATTATTTCATCAAAGAGGATCTTAGAGCTTGTCCATGTGGATCTCTTTGGTCCTCCATCTGATGCAAGCTTAGGTGGGAAGAAGTATTGCCTGATGATTATTGATGACTATTCAACATATACATGGGTTTACTTCTTCAAGCAGAAAAGTGAAATGCAACAAACTATCATTGACCTTGCCAATGAGGTGCAATGTCAACACAATGTCCCCATATTGGCACTAAGAAGCAACAATGGCTCTGAGTTCAAGAACTACACATTCAATGTATTATTGAGTGAAGAAGGGATAAGACATCAATATTCCGCTGCGTATACCCCTCAACAAAATGGTGTAGCCGAGAGGGAAAACCGGACTTTGATGGATATAGCAAGATAAATGTTGGCCAAATTCAAGTATCCATATAACTTCTAGGCTAAATCCATAACCACTTCTTGCCACTCGTCAAATCGGCTTTACCTCCGCGGGATCTTGGACAAGACTCCCTATGAGATACTTACTGATAACAAGCCAAACTTTTCATACTTTCGGGTATTTGGTTGTAAGTGTTTCTTTCTCATTAAAGGAGTTCATTTGTCTAAATTCGAGTCTAATGCTTTAGAAGGCATTTTTGTTGGTTATGGTGTCGAATCCCACACTTATAGAGTCTACAACAAGACCACCAGGATTATTGTACAATCTTTTAGTGTGGTGTTTGAAGAGAATGACGGCTCCCATGTGGGGCAAGTTGATGTTTGTGACATAGATGTTGAAATACCCCAAGATGACGTAAGAAAAATGGGTGTGGGATTCTAGCACCCCATTTAGGAACCCCTTGTGGCATATCAGGAAGGACAATGCTCTACCCAAGTTGATCCCTCATCTACACAAGATCAACAAACTCCACATGTTGAAGCAACTACTACACCGACACAACAATCTTCTAAAGATCATCATGCTAGAACTCCCAGGCTGGATTACCTAGCCCTACTTCTCCATCACCTACCAGGGACGAAGATCAAGCTGGAAGTCATTCTCCAGCCAGGGGGCAGACTTTCTGGCCCTGCATATTCCACCCAGGCAAGGAACGAAGCCGGTGTAGACACTCCCAGGCCCGATTTTCCGGCCACCCCAAAGGCCGGATTTTCCGGACCTAGAAGCTTAGATCAGCAACCCCATGTTACGGTTGTTGAACCAAATCAAGGGAATGTTTCACCATCAACTACTAGTGCTGAACATTCTGTTGGTCAAGCTAATAGTCAAGTTGAAGAACAAGATGATGAATTTATTCCTCCAACGAACAATGAATAAATTGAAGGCCGTCGCAAATCTCAAGATGAACGGAACCTTGAACTCAGGGGTCACACACTTGATAAAGTGGTGGGTGATCTCAGGAGAAGGGTTTCCACAAGGAGTGAGCTCGCAAGATTCAGCGATCATCAAGCACATATATCCATGGTGGAACCTAATAAGGTTTTTGAAGCTCTTGAAGATCTGGACTGGGTTGTGGCTATGCATGAAGAGCTCAAAAAATTTGAGTGCAACAAAGTCTAGAAGCTCATTGAGAATCCTAAAGAGTGCCGCAATGTTATCGGCACAAAGTGGATCTTCAAGAATAAGGAAGATGATAATGGAATTGTTGTGAGGAACAAGGCAAGACTCGTGGCACAAGCTTTTCCCAAGTGGAAGGCATCGACTTCGGCGAGACTTATGATCTAGTGGCTCGCCTTGAGTCTATCCATATCTTCCTTGCTTATGCAGCTCATCATAACTTTAAATTACAACAAATGATGTTAAAAGTGCCTTTCTTAATGGTCCAAGACATGAGTTGGTCTATGTTAAGCAACACTCGGGCTTCGAGGACCCCAACTTTCTGAACCACGTCTACAAACTCGATAAGGCACTCTATGGCCTTATACAAGCCCCGCGTGCATGGTATGAGCATCTTAAAGAGTTATTGTTAGACCGGGGTTTTGAAGTTGGGCAGATTGACCCCACTCTTTTTACTAAGAAGGTTAATGGGGAGCTTTTTGCATGCCAACTCTATGTTGATGACATTATTTTTGCCTCAACTAACCAAGCTTTTAACGATGAATATTCAAAGCTTATGACTGACAGGTTTGAGATATCTATGATGGGCGAGTTGAGGTTCTTTCTTGGTTTCAAAATCAAGCAACTACGAGAAGGGACTTTTATTAATCAAACAAAATACATACAAGACATGCTGAAGAGATTCAAGATGACCGATATTAATGGTGTTGCTACCCTGATGCAAATGAAGTGTCACCTTGAATTAAATACCAATGGTAAAGATGTGGACCAAAAGGTGTATTGGTCCATGATTGGCTCTCTCCTTTACCACTGTGCATCTAGACCTGATATTGTGTTGAGTGTAGGTGTGTTTGAAAGGTATCAAGCGACTACTAAAGAAATCCACTTGGTTTCGGTCAAGAGAATCTTCCGATATTTGGGTCATTCCCCTAACTTTGGTCTTTGGTATCCCAAGGGCTGTAATTTCTCTTTATGTGGTTATACGGATTCCGATTGTGCTGGTGACAAGGATGATAGGAGGTCAACTTCTGGAGCTTGTCAATTTTTGGGAAGGTCTTTGGTACTTTGGTCTTCCAAAAAGAAAAATTGCATATCTCTCTCCACCGCCGAAGCAGAATATGTGGCTGCTGCAAGTGTGTGCGCTCAATTACTATGGATGAGGCAAACTTTTAAGGAATGCAGTGTCAAATGTGAAAAGTGCATCTTCTATGTGATAATGAAAGTGCCATTAAAATTGCTTACAATCCAGTACAGCACATAAGGACTAAACATATTCACATCCGTAATCATTTTATCTGAGACCATGTTGCTCATGGATATATTGACCTATCTTTTGTGAGCACAAAGAATCAGCTTGCGGATATTTTCATGAAGCCACTTGATGAAGCAAGGTTTTGTTATTTTAGGAATGAGCTAAATATTGTTGATTCAAGGAGCTTGACTTGATCTCCCTTGCATACTCCCCTATAATTCTTCCTTTATTTGGTTTAAGTGTGTGCATGGATATAGGGGGAGTGTGGTCCTAATTATTGGGATAACCCTCCCCCCATAATGCCGAAAGCAAGATAAATCATTTCCCTTAATAACATTTTGTGATATGTGAGTTTATTGACGAGTATTCGCTATGAACCTGAGATACATATTCGCGGTGCCCTGCCATCTACTCCTACATGGTGGCTTCGGCCACCGCCCTCTTCTTTATGAAGTGTTTGTTCTTTGAGGGTTTTATTGATTTTTATTTGTTCATCTTTTGTTCTTATGGAAAACACACCAAAAATGGCTTTTATTTATCTGGGTTTTTTCAATTCTTGGTGTGTAGTACCATCTCAGTTTGGATATCTAAACCTAAGCCTTTCCCCCCTCCCCGAGCCATCTATATTGCACACAAGTCCTTATTGAATCTTGCGAGGGTGTTTTTTGGGGTGTGCTGGCCTGAATCTGTGTAAAACAGAAAATTCAGAGAGGGCTAGATTATCCGCCCCCAGTGGGGCCGGATTATCCGTCCCGGCCGGAACTGTCTTCTTAGGGATGGGTGTCGGGTGGAAGGGCTCAAACAGAGCAGCCACTTCCACCCCGACCCCTCGACTCTCTCAGACGCCGCCGGCCTCCCCAACACTCCCCGGTGCCGTTCTGCCCACCGGATTCTCCGGGCCTCCCCCGGATTTCCTTCACGACTCCTCCAGGTACCTTCTCCTCCGAGTTCTTCTTCCAATGAGTGAGGGTAAATCCCCCATTCCTATATTTTGAATGGAAGTTGTGGTTTTGTTGTGGAAACTCAGTTTAGAGCTTGCCCTTTGTTCCATATGCTTGTTAGAAATCATAGACTAACAACCCTAGTGCCTGATATGTGTCGATACTATTAATCTAAGTGATTCTGAATTTTTTTGTTAGGGCCAAATTATCCGCCCCTGGCTAGGCCGGATTATCCGGCTAGAAGGATAGCTCCTGGTTCAGTTGTTTCAGATTTTTGTATGACATATATTTGGCTTGTGGATTGCTTTTCTACTATTTTTAGCAATCCTCCCGGACTTGTGTGTGTTCTTATCTACTTGCTATCTACCTCATTCACTTCACAGGTGGTTCTCGTGGTGTCTCTCGAATGTACAGGCGCCATCCTTGTGCTCGGTATTTTAGGCCCGACGGAGAAGGTGGGCTAGTTGACAACGTGGAATTGAGGAGGAAAAAGAGGGAAGCTGACATATTGGTTGAACATGCAAGGAAAGAAAAGGCTTCTCGGTCTAGTTCCAAGAGGAAGGGTAAGCAAACAAGGGTCAGCTACAAGGAGATGGACATTATTGACTACTCTTCCATCTATCATTGTGATTTGTATGTCGAGGCTGATATTGATGAGGAGATTGGGGATAGAAACTTTTGGTGTCCTCATCACAAGTTTATTTTTAATGTCGTCTATTCCACTCTGAAGATCCTCCCAATGCGTCCTATGGATATGACTGAGGCTAGGGGTAAGCCCCAACTTGCTGATGCTCTGGCTGTGACTGAACGGATGGGGCTGGACCATCTCATGACTCTTCAGTGTTCCTATGATACCTCTGTGGTGAAGCAGTTCTTCTCCACTCTCGTGATCTATGGCAATGAGCGGCGCACTATAAAGTGGATGACCGGTGACATTTTTATTCAAGATGATTTCCACATATTCGCCTAGGTGCTTGGATGTAGCATCCCAATTGTCTAACAATTGTAATGCTACATGGTTTAATATATATTGATACTTCCTACATATCATTATTGCATCATCATTATATCATGCTCATGTCACCATGCCACATTGCATTTGAGCATCATATAAAACCCCTTTTCATTTGGTTCTTCTCTTCATAATGCATTTGGCTATTAATTGTATTTGCCTCTTGATATATTGTAGTAGGTTCTTGAAATATTGTTTGGTGCCCAAGTTGAGTTGGGGCATATCTGTTCTAACTCCACCACCTTTCTTGGGTTCCATCCACAAATTCCACCATCCCAATTATATATGAGCCATTGCATTTCTATTTGCTATTTAAATCTAGCTTATATGTGCTTGGATGGATCCACTTCTAGTTCTACATGCTCGCATATGTGTTATATGTTGTTTCCACAATATTAATATGGGGAGCCTCATGGCCACCTTTGCATGCCATGTGAGTAGAATCACTTCTCTAGTGTCTATATGGTTTGATTTGAATATGTGAGCATGTTTGAATATACATGAGGCTACATGATCATCTGGTGGAACCACATACTAGCATTGCCCATTGATATTCATTTATGCTTATTTTTCATCCATTCCATATGAGAAGCAAGCATGTCTATCTTGTATTGGTCTTTATTCAAATTTGAATGCATGTATGGTTTATATGGCCATATGGAGATATAGTTGTTGTCACAACTAAACTAGAGGCATTTACTCCCTCATGCATGGCCCACGCAAGAGTGCCTTCCTCTTCCTTCTTCTTTGGTTTTCTTTGGAATTTGGTGGTGACAGCTTGTTTTAATTATATTAAAGCAAGTGATCAACTTCCTAAAACCCTTAATGGATCAACTACTCTCCTCATCCTTGTTTCTTCTTGGTTGTAGATTGGTTGATCTATTTGGAGTTCATTTGAGCTTGTTTAAAATAAATACCAAACAAAGCAAATAAAAAGCAAATAAGAGAAAAATCTACCTATCTAGTTAATCTTCCTTTTCTAACCTAGCTAGCTAATAACACTCCCTCTCGGTTTGGTTCAGCCAAACCAGCTCCATGCCACAACCACCCATCCATCACCCTAACCAGCCCCAACTAGTCCCTTCTGCGAACTCGAGCCCATGCCATGGTGGTGACCATGGTCATGTGACCATCCCATGTGCCACCTAGTCGAACCACCCCACTCCCTAGCTGCCCAAGAAGCTCCCCAGGTCCCCTCCTAACCCTAACCCTGGTTACCTACCATCCACCCCGAGAGGGAGAGAGTGAGAGAAGCAAAAGCAACTATGGTTGCTTTATCTCTAACCTAACCCGAGCACCTCCCATGTGCTGCTCTCTCATGTCTTTATATCGCTACCACCAAAAACCCAGCTCATCTAGATATCCTGTAGGCTCTGCACCATCCCTCTCTATCCATCCCTTCCTGCTAGCTCCCTACCACGATAGCCGTCTACCTCATCATCCACCTCAAACCAGAGTTGGGAGAAGGAGGAGAGGCGGACCAGGTTGTCAGGGAAGCTCTCCAGGACAAGGAGGTCGTGCATGTACAAGGAGAAGAAGAGGAGGAGGCCCGGAGCTAGCAGAACCAGCATCACCCGAGCTGAAACCCTGGATCCTCGGCTTGCTAGCATCGTCGCAGATTGCCGCCGCCTCGAGACCGTTCGACTACATCACCACACCCGGTGAGCAGACCGACCCCCTGGATATCATCACATGTTGCTTTGCTTCCTAGTTTAGCCATTTGTTTCGTCGAACACCTCGCCTGTGCCACCGGACGCTGCCACCCCGCTCTTGCGCTGACGCTACAGCGCGCCCCGCTAATGCTCGAGTGCACTGTCATACTCGCATCACCGTGCCGCACCGTTTAGGCCCAGCCCCGCTTCCTGGAACACGCCTAGCCACACCACCATGACAAGAACATGTCGGCCCTGGCGCCGCCGCGTCTATGCTCTTTCGCGTCGAGCTTTTGAACCTAACCTGGTGCCACTACACTATCCTATCAGCAGACCAGCCACACCACATTGGTACTAGCCATCCAGCCCATGCTCGGGGTCATGGGATCGATTCCCAGCGACCTCTGTCTTTACTGTCGTCGTGGTGTTCGTCAGGTGCAAAGGAAGATCTAAAGTAGTCCATCAGTTAGCACCAACCATTTTGCTCATACCCCCTGTCCATTTCCGCCTCAACCTGCGATCCCTCGTGAGACCCCACCAGTCAGCCTCTCTACTAGACTCGGCCCGGCTTTTATTATGAAAAGGTACCCGATGCCTTTATAAATTCCACCCGCACCCTTTGACCGCCCACGTGTCGCCACTTCGCTGGATGACGCGTGTGTGGACCCGTGGACCATCTGACCGCAACCGTCAGTGCCTATGGGTACGTTAACCCTGAGTAAGAAAGATCCTGGCAAATTTCTAATATAAATAATATTCTAGAAATTGAATATATCAAAATTAATTTATATCTTTTAAACTATTTTAAATTTGAACAAACTTATCAAATAAAATTTGAATGTTTTCTAAATATGAATTCAAACCTGTTTTCAAATTTGACCATAATCAACTCTAACTAGTTTGTATTTAAATATTGTTTTAAATTCAAAATTCCAAATAATACAAATGATAAATGTTTTCTGATCAGAAAAATGTCAGGAATATGAATATGCTATTTAAAATATTTTCTGGGCAATTAATTATTTGAATTACTAAATACCATTAATATTCCTTTATATTAATAAATTCACAACTTTAATTCTGTAATTCCAAATTCGACAATTAATAGGTATAAATCGATCAGCGCGACAAGCCCGTTATGTTTATGCATTCCATGATATAATCTGAAGCATGCATCATATAAATATTAAGAAAACAGCAAGGTTTATGGGAGTAAAACATGCCTAAATAATTAATTAAAGTGATTTATTATTGTCCTCACACGTCACCCATGCCATGCTACGTTATACCATGTAATTGTGCATCATTCCATTATGTTATACCTTGGTTGCTTGTTACATATATTCATATGATTGTGCACTTTATTTATTATGGCCTTTGTGTGTTTGGCTTTTATTTCGAATAGACGCTAAGAACTATCAGGAGAACCAAGAATACTACCCTGGATACTGATTATCCTACTGCTGATCCGATAGGCAAGCTATTCCCCATGCTTGCATTACATATAGCACCTATGCCTCTATCTTATTGATCCATCATTGAGTCACGATTGCATTTAATTGAATCCTAAGTACTGCATAGCCTTTACTTTTAAACCCCACTGAAGCTTGTATCCCCAATCCTATGAGCCATTACTACAGGAGTTGTTTGAGCCATGTGAGTCATAGAATTGCATGTGTAGGGTTCGTGTGAGTCTTTGCATAACGAGGTACCAAAACAACTTAAAATATAGAGTAATGGGATAACTAAAGAAAGAGGCACCGGTGAACAATAGTTGTTATTTGGTTCTTCCATGCTTACTTGTGTCCCGTAGGAACTGAGTACTTGATACCTGTTTCTTGACCATCGCACTATCCACATGTGGGAGACTCTATGGATCCCCCTTTGCCTGAGCTTGATTCACATCTTATTTCTTCAGGGCATAAATTAGTTTCGGGCTTTATAACTATCATGTACTTATGCCATGTTTTACTGCTTTATTTACTATTGCACGTGAAGCGCATGTACTGTTTTGGAATGTGGAGTGTTTTCACGGTATAGACAAGCCCAGCACTTTCAGGTTCCTAGTCTTTTACCGACGTTGGCGTAAACCCTGGGTATGTCTCGGATCCACCAATTTCATTGCGGGTAGCTTAGTGGGGTGGCCCCCGAAATAATTTTTGAATCATGTGAATGCATTATTGTGAGGCCTCGCTGCTTTTTATTTGGTTCTTCACGAGGTTGATCGTGCGTGTGTTGCTATTTGTGAAGCCCTACATGGTAAATCTTTCTGAAAGCCATGTCCACAGTTCTGGACGACTTGAAGCACAGTTTCACGATTGTAGATAATTATAACTAAAGTACCATGTTTAATTTGACTTAAACATGACTAGTAAATAGTGCAACACTCATGGAATGGTTAATAAAATTGCCGAATTGCCAACAGATGGGATGTTCTTCCATCTTCTCTTCCGTAAGTTATGAGTGCATATTTGCATCATGTTTTACATTGTAGATGCAGGATTTTGGTATTTTACGGTGTTTGCACGCATATTTTATGTCTGTTTTCACCAGGATCAGGACAGATGTCGTTGTATTGGGAACGGCAGTACCTGAGAAGGCTAGATAGAGGTGTGGGGACTAGCAGAGAAGCTATCGACGGTGTCCGTAGACGGGATTGGATACAAGCAAGCATAGCTGGACACAGAAAGTACCCAGGTTCGGAGCCCTCGAGGTGAGGTAAAACTCCTACTCCTGCCGATCTGACTATGAGGGATATACGAGCTACAAGCGCTCCTCAAGGTGTATTCTCTAGCTACTGCCTTAAATGCACTGAGGCCAACCCTTACCACTGAGGCCTTGCCTCTCCTTATATAGGCAGAAAGGCAACGGTCTCACTGGCCAGTCCGACTGGCGGGCCCCACAGGCGGGTCCCAGCCGACTGGTCATCTACAGTATCCGGTACGATATGTCCCATAGGAGTATGAGCAGTATGGCTGTCGTAGGCACAGTGGACGCCGTGCGAGCCTATTGTTAGCATCAGGCCACTATTCCTGCGTTATCCCCGCAAAGTCTTCGGTATGGCTGAGTAGTTGTTGGTCTTTTCATCGTACAGGGCGTACCGTGCACTGATACGCATGTCGTCCTATCTCCCTGATTGGTTCCGGCTACGTCGCCGTAGCCGGCTACTTCTTGTCGATCCGGCTACCATGCGATAGCCGGCCTAACTTGCCTTGTCCGGCTGCATCTGGTCAGCCAGACGCGATCCGACTGCCCAGTTTCTTGTCCGGTTGGGGTATCTAGGAATCATCCCCCTGACACTAGCCCCCGAGCGCGTGTAGATTCCGCCCTTAGGCGAAATGTGCGCGCGCTCCCTCTTGGTTTTTGAATTTGTGACCGGCTACGCCTGGCGGTTGCGCTACCCGTGACGTCAGTGCTGACGCCGGCCACGCACGCACGTGCCATCATTGCTCTGCGGTGGGCAATGTAACATCCCGTCGCACGTCGCCTTGAGAAACTGCTGTCCGGCACTTTTGTTCCCGCTCCAGGATCTTCTGCGCATCCCGCGTCGGCACACGGGATCTGGGCGGCAGTTGGGGTGAGGGTTACCTGGATGAATGCCACGTGGCACCGCGGACGGTTGCCCTTTCGGCCCTTTAAAGGGACGCGGCGGGGAGGGCAGTTTCTTCCCTTCGCTCCCCCGCTTCTAGTTCCTCTCTTCCCTTCCGTGCTCCTGCCCTCTGCGCTCCTCCTTTGCCGTCGCTGTAGCCCGATGCGCCGCCCGTTCGTCGTCGTCAGCGGTACGGGCCATCGCCACTCCTCCGCCGTCGTGCCTCCTTGTTAGCCGAAGATGGCAGCCGAACGCGGAGCCTGGTGTGGTTCCTCCATCACGGAGGACCACATCTAGAAATATCGTGCTACCCGCGTTCTTCCGCTGGAGGAGGAGGTGGCGGTGCGGCTAGCACCGGCGGGAGAGGTGTCGCCGCACCCCGCGGAGGGAGAGCAGGTCATCTTCCTCTCACATCTGGCGTGCAGGTTCGCGTTGCTGGTGAACCCCTTCTTCCTCACGTTCTTGGCCTTCTTTGACCTCCGTCTCCATCATCTCGGTGCCAATGCAATCAGAACGCTGGCGCACTTCATGGCATTCTGCGAGAGCTATCTCGGGATCCAGCCAGATCTCGGGCTCTTCTGCCGGCTCTTCCGAGTCTGGCCGCAGGTGCAATTTACAAAGGGGCTGCTAGTCGTCTGCGGCGGCGCCTCCATCTACTCCCGCGCGCAGACCGGCTACCCTAAGTTCCGGCTGCATGACACGGTACGACTGAGGCAACAGTTGTACTTCTACGTCAAGAACGTCACCAACGTGGACCGGATCAACCTTCCGGCCTTCCAGGATGTCGAGTCCAACCGGCAGCACTGGGCTTTGAAGATTTATGGCGACAAGGAGGAGTCGGACGCGATGCTGAAACGCATGAGCTCCCTTGTCCACTGCCGGCTGACTGGCCTGGACATCACTCTCAGCTGGATGTCCCGGCTGATGATGTTGTTGCAGCAGCGAGCGCACAAGATGTGCTTCTACTCCGGCCGGCTGGACCCGACCCGGCTGTCGCGCCGTGATCCCCGCTACCGCAACCTGAAGGAGTGGGTGTGGACGATCACCAAGGAGCGGCTGCCGGAGGGCTGGACCTTCAGCCTGGCGCCCTACAACCGGGACAACCGCACTCCCCAAGTAGGTTCTTTTAGCTGGAGTTTTCTTTCGTATTTCTTGCCCTTCTTTCTTGTTTTATCCGACTAATCTCTTGTATTCGGCAGATGTTCCCTTGCATCCTTCACGAGGAGGGCGAGGCCTCCCTCGAGGCATTCACGCCTGACTTGCCCGAGCCGCGTGCTCGGCGGTCTGGCAAGGAGTCGGACAGGGACGGGGATGCCTTCCCTAGCCGGAATGACGAACCGGCCGCCAACCCCCACGTGGAGGTTACCGAGGAGGAGGAGGCCGCGCCGGCCTCTGATCCGGTGCAGCGCCCTGCGACGGATGGCGAAGCTGGCGGGAGCGGCTCCAGCCGTTCCAGCTCCAGCCGGCCTGCCGCGGAGGAGCCGGCACCCAAGAGGAGCCGGACCAGCGCCCTTCCGCCGAGCCGCCTTGGCCGGAAGAAGGGGCCGCCTCCGGTTGTGCAGGGGTACGTCCTTCCTCCTTTTTCTTTCACCATCTTCTGCTTGTTTCTTTTTCTCCCTTTCCGCCTTTGGCTTATTTGCTTTTCTTTCCTTCTTCACCTCTCTGTCTTCTTAGCACGCTGGTCTCCTTTGGAGCCACGATCCCGACGCGAGCGCTGACCGGGTACCCACCCCCCGCTCTGACCACGTCTGGCAGTACCCCTCCTTCTCCCGCGGCACCACCTCCGCCGCCACCTCGAGCTGAACCGACTGCCTCAGCCGGAGTAGAGGGTCCTTAGCCGGACGTGGTGGCCCAGTCGGAAGCGGAGCGTTCTCAGCCGGGTGGCTCTTTCGCGCGCACGCAGGGGACTGCGACCGGCAAGGAACTCGTCGTTATCGGCGACGACAACTCCGACGATGAGCCGAGAGAGGAGTGGAGGACAACGGTGGTTGCCGCGAAGGAGTCCTTGGCCATCAATGTCGTGGATGACGACGCCTCCTCCGCCTCCTCGCTGACAGATCTCGCTGCCACCCTCGAACTGGCGGTGAAGGAGATCCGGCTGCTGGAGGCCACAGCCGGCGGGAACCGGTCCTTGGAGCAGAAGCTTGCTGCTGCCAATGGAACCTCCAAGAGTAAGTTGCTTCATCCGGCTTGCTTTTTTTTGCTGATAGCCGGTTTTGTCGCATCTATCCTCGTGTGCGCTTAGCGCCAGATTGATCGCTTGAAGAAAGCGAACGACCGGCTGAGCAAGTCCAACTCCACTCTGCGGATGCAGAACAAGGATTGGCACACGAAGGTAGACGGTCTGGAGGCCACCAACAAGGAGCGCGACGTCTCGCTCGCCAGCCGGATCGAATCCTTCAACCTTCTCGAGGCCCAGAACAAGGACCAAGAGAAGGAGATCAAGCGGCTGGCGACGAAGGAGAAGGCTCTAGTGGAGGAGCTGATGCAAGTTGGCCTCACGGCTAAGGGTAAGTTCCTCTTTTCCCTCTCCCTTTCCTTCTGGATCCGGTAGCCGGATCTGACTCTCTTTTTCTGACAGCGTTTTATCCTGGCATAGACTTGCTGGCGTACAACCGTCTACAGGAGAACTGGCCGGGAGCACAGCCGACGGCCCATGAGCTCGTCGTCCTTCTTGGCGAAGAAGCTGCCAAGCTTCGTCAAGCGGCGCGGGACATCTTCTCGTTCCTGTGGCTGGATGCTCCGGTTCCGGAGACAACGGCGCAGCTGGCTGCGAAGGTGGGGTGGTGCCGGCTGCGGTGGATCGGCTGTGGGACTTGGTGGCGTGAGCCGGAGCAGAGATGGCTCTGGCCCCAAACCATGAACGGCTAGGTAATCTGTATGGTCTTGAGTACCGAAGTCGGCATGTGCCTGAGCTACCTGAAGCGTTGGCATCCATTGCACGTGCGGACCAGCTGCTCAGCGTCCTCGAGGGCGGTGGGCCAATAGAAGTCGTGGCGAAACGCCTTGGCGACTATCGCCCTTGACGAAGCGTGATGCTCGCACTCGCCCTGGTGGATGTCCTTGAGTAGTCGGTAGCCCGTGTCCACATCGACACACCTTTGGAAAATGCCGGACACGATACGCTTGTACTGTTTGCCGTTGATGATGGTGTATGTGTGCGCGCGCGCCGGATTTGCCTAGCTTCCACCTCGTCATCTGGAAGTTCTCCGTTGGCGATGTAGTTCATGAAGGGCTGCGCCAGGATGGCACTTCCCGAATGACGAGTATGCTCCCGCTCTTCGGTTGATGGTCGTCAGGAGGTCGTCCGGTGACGTACCTAGGACGGCAGCCCCCAAGCCGCTTGACGAGCCGGTAGCCCCCGGGTCTTGCGAACCGGAGGGTACTGCCTTGCCAGAGTTGGTGCGGCTCTTCTTCTTTGGAGGTTATGCCTGCTCCGCTTCTGCTGCTCCGTCAGCCGGAGCGCTCCCTGCCCAGATGATGGAGTCTGACTCAGGTGACGGGTTGATGGAGGGCTTACGCAGGTGCTCCAAGGAAACCCCAGGTGGGATTGCCTGCCTGGTGGATCCGATTCGGGCGAGCGAATCGGCTGCGTCGTTGTTGACGCGGGGGACGTGATGGAATTCGCATCCGTCGAAGGAGGCGCTGAGCTTCTGGATGTGGAACCGGTAGAGGGCCATGTTTGCATCTCTGGCGTCCCATTCTCTGGATACTTGCTGCACCACCAGATCCAAATCGCCGAAGCAAAGGATCTGGTTGACACCAATCTCCTTGGCTAGCCAGAGTCCATGCGCCAGTGCCTCGTATTCGGCTACATTGTTGGAGGCCTTGAAGTGGATCTGAAGTACGTACTCCAGCCGGTCTCCCTTGGGCGAGGTGAGCACGATGCCAGCTCCCAAGCCCCCGAGCGTCTTCGATCCGTCGAAGTGCATCTTCCAGTGGTCCGAATCCGGAACCAGTGGGAGATACAGGGTCTCGACCCAGTCGATGAGGAAGTCCGCCAATGCCTGCGACTTGATCGTGAGTCAGGGCTCGTACTGGATGGAGTAGGCAGTGAGCTCGATGGCCCACTTGGCGACTCGGCCGGTGGCGTCTTTGTTGCCGATGATTTCCGAAAGGGGTGCGGTGCACCTGACCTTAATCGGATGTTCCTGGAAGTAGTGCTAGAGCTTCTTGCATGCTAGGTACACGCCGTAGCACATCTTCTGGTAGTGGGGGTAGTTCTGCTTGGAGAGGGAGAGAACCTCGCTGAGGTAGTAGACGGGCCTTTGAACCGGCTGAGCCTTGCCTTCCTCGGGGCGCTCACCACCAGGACGACGCTGACGACCCGGCTGATGGCTGCTATATAGAGCAACATCGGCTCCTTGCTAGCCGGCGTGGCTAGAACCGGTGATGTGGATAGCATGCGCTTGAGGTCGTGAAACGCGGCGTCGGCTTGCGAAGTCCAGGAGAACTTGTCCATCTTCTTCATCAGCTGGTACAACGGGAGTGCCTTCTCGCCCAGCCGACTGACGAAATGGCTAAGGGAGGCCAGGCATCCGGTGAAATTTTGGACTCCAAGCAAGCTCCTAGGCGGCTGCATCCTCTCGATGGCCGCGATCTTCTCCAGATTTGCCTCAATACCTCGTTGTGATATGAGGAAACTGAGGAGCTGACCGGATGGCACTCCGAAGACGCACTTCTCCGGGTTTAGCTTCATCTGGTACTGGCGGAGGTTGCCAAATGTCTCTCCTAGATCTTCGAGGAGGGTGCGCTTCTCCTTGGTCTTAATGACCACGTCGTCCACGTAGGCATGCACGTTTCGGCCTATCTGTGAGTGCAAGCACTTCTGCATGCAGCGCTGATAGGTAGCGCCTGCATTCTTTAGACTAAAAGGCATGGTTACATAGCAGAAAGCCCCGTTGGGGGTGATAAATGATGTCTTAATCTGACCAGTCGGGTTTAATCGGATCTGATTGTAACCAGAATAGCAATCTAGAAAAGACAACAAATCACAGCCGGCCGTGGAATCGATGACTTGATCGATACGGGGCAAGGCGAAGGGGTCTTTCGGGCACGCCTTGTTCAGGCTGGTGTAGTCGATACACATACGCCAGGTCTTGTTCTTCTTCAACACCAGGAATGGGTTCGCCAGCCAATCCGGGTGGTATACTTCCATGATGAACCCAGCTGCAAGGAGCCGGGTGATCTCATCACCGATTATCTTCGTCTTCTCCTCTGCGAACCGGCGTAGAGGTTGCTTGACTGGCTTGGCGTCCGGCCGCACATGAAGTGAGTGCTCGGCAAACTCCCTCGGCACACCTGGCATGTCCTTGGGGGACCATGCAAAGATGTCCCGATTGTCACGGAGGAAGTCGACGAGCGCGCCTTCCTATTTGCTGTCCAAGTTGGCACCAATGGTGACGAACTTGGTCGGGTTGGAGGGGTCAAGCAGGATCCTCTTTATCTCCTTTGCTGGCTGGAAAGCTCCTTCTCCAGATCGGTTCGCGGAAAAAGTTCTCCTCGGTCCCGAAGATGACGTCCAGTTAGATTTTACCCAGCGGGGTGCAGGCTGGCCCCGGCAGTACGCCGTGGAACGTTGTTGTAGTCGGGCGCAGGTCGCATTCACGAATGGCCAGCTTTTCCAGCGAGGACTAGTAGAGGAGGTTGAGGTTGATGCATCTATCGATGAGGACGTGCGAGAATTGGCAGGTACGCGCGTTGGAGATGATGAGGGGGTCGAGCACCATGGCGTAGCCCCCGGGAGTCAGCAGCTGCTCCGGCTGGTCTGCACGGCTCCAGGTGATGGTGGTTTCTGACCAGTTCAGGTACTGGGGGACCGGAGAGATGATGGCATTGACCTCGTTGGAGCGTCACCTTCGGCTGTGCTTGTCGTCCACCTCCGTCTCGAAGATGTGGTAGGCAGGGTGTGGTTGGGGGTAGCCGTTGTTGTTGTTGCCGTCGTTGCCGCTGTTACCATCATTGCCGGCTCCCCTAGCCGGTGGTGGTGGTCCACCAAGAGGGGGCGGGGGGAGACGAGGTTGGTTGTCCTGGTCTTTTAGCTGGCGGTTCCAGCTGCAATTCTGGGTGGTATGCGTAGCCGGTTTGAAGGGACCGTTGTGCCACTTGCACGGGCCGTCAACATCTGGTCGAAGGTGAGCCGTGGCTTCTGCCTCCTTGCATCGTTAGCCGGTGCGTCGGGCATGCCCTCCACAGCATTGACCTGCCGCGCGTGGTAGCGGGGCTTCTGTTGTCCGGCTTGGTGGTCCCCATGGAACCGGTTGTCGTTGCCTTGGCGCCTAGAGGATCCGGCTTCGCCCGCCGGATTGCTCGGACGGTCGCGAGCCGGCTCCATGGGAGTCGGTCGCCCGTCCGCATTTACTCGGAGGGGCTTCTTCATGGAGGCATCCGCCGTGGCGTACTGGTCTACAACCGTCATCAGCTCCGCCATGGTTTTCGGCTCGTCACACAGTAGCCGATGGCGAAGCATGGTGCCTTCTCGGCAACCCTCGATGAAGAAATGGATGGCCTGGCTTTCCAGGATGCCCTCGCAAGTTTTGCGCAGCTCCATCCACTTGGCGAGGTACTCGCGGTCAGTCTCGCGGTCACCCTGGACGCACAAGGCCAGGTCGCGTGGGCGTCCCGGATGCTTGTACATGCCATTGAACTTGCGGACGAACACCTTCTCGAAGTCTGGCCAGGCGTTGATGCTGTTGGGCGCAAGGCTGTTGAGCCACGTCCTTGCTGACCCAGTTAGCATAAGAGGGACGTAGCGCACGGCTGTGCGCTTGTTCCCATGGGCGATGCCGACTGCCGTAGCATAGTCGGTCAGCCAATCTTCCGGCTTCATGTTGCTGTCGTACTTGGGGGTGTCCCTGGGCAGGGAGAACTTATCCGGGAACGGCTTGTTCCGGATGGGTCCGAAACAAACCGGGCCGGTAGAGTCTTCTTCCTCCGTGACGCGCACTTGAGCGAGGAGCTCGATGCGGTCACGGGCATCCAGACAATCCGGATTGGGCGCTCCCACCCGGCCCAAGAGACGGGAACCGGTGGGTCTAGGTGCTCCGGTTGGTGGAGGGGAGGCTGTGGGTTGCTGTTCACCGTTTTCTCCTGGCGCGGCTGGCCCTTGTTGCCAGAACTGCGAAGACTGCTGCGGGCCTTAGCCGGCTCAGGGGAGGACGCCTGTTGGGTGTCGTGCAACGCGCCCCTGCTGTTGACAGGCAGCTTGCTCCCCCTGGAGTAGCTGGGGTCCTCCTGCATCTGCCGGTTGGCGTCAGCCTGCTCGTCCTGCACTCGAGCGTGCTGGCAGGCTCGCTCCTCGCCCTCCAGATTGGGTAGCTCTTCTGCCGCGGCTCGCGCCGCACGCAGGTTCTTGATGGGCGTGTTGTAGGTGGGCCGGATGAGGGTGGGCGCGGGATCCGGCTCTCCATCCTTTCCCATCCTATCGCCTAGCTCACCACCCCGGCGCCATACCTGGCCGCGCCGGTTCGGCTCCGCAGTAGCCGGAGTGAAACCGTGCGCGTGGTCGTACTCGCGCCGGGTGATCTCGAGTTGCTTGTGGGTTGCCGCCAGCTCCATGGCCTCCTGGAGGAGGATCTGTCTCTCCATGGCGAAGTTGGCTTCCGCCTCCTCCGGGTTATCCCTGAGGTTAACCGGCGTCAGGAGCCATTCGATGGCATCCTCCACCGGATTCCGAGGCTGCGGAGGCGCGGACGTTCCAACCTCGTCCGTGCCTCGCTCCCCCGGTTGGCGGGGATGAGAGCTAGAGCTGGCCATCATGACCTCCACGCCGTAGGGGGCGATGGAGGCGCTACCGCCCTAATGCGGTAGCTCCGCGACAGAGACGATGTACCTAGGGAAACGCTCCGGAATGGTGGCAACGTAGACGAGGAGGTCGCCGAAGAGCAGGATGGAGTCGTTTGCCGGGAAGGAGGTTCCGGCGAAGCAGGAAGCATTGTCGATGACACAGTCAAATTTGCCGAGCGTGAGCACCAGGCCAGAGGCCACGCGCTCACTGGCTGAAGTGCAGGGCCCCGTGCGGAACGTGACTCCGATCGAAGCCATCTAGCCCCACGGTGGGCGCCAACTATCGTTGTATTGGGAACGGCAGTACCTGAGAAGGCTAGATAGAGGTGTGGGGACTAGCAGGGAAGCTATCGACGGCGTCCGCTGGCGGGATTGGATACAAGCAAGCGTAGCTAGACGCAGAAAGTACCCAGGTTCGGAGCCCTCGATGTGAGGTAAAACTCCTACTCTTGCCGATCTGACTATGAGCGATATACGAGCTACAAGCGCTCCTCGAGATGTTTTCCCTTGCTACTGCCTTAAATGCACTGAGGCCAACCCTTACTACTGAGGCCTTGCCTCTCCTTATATAGGCAGAGAGGCAACGGTCTCACTGGCCAGTCTGACTGGCGGGCCCCACAGGCGGGTCACAGCCGACTGGTCATCTACAGTATCCGGTACGATATGTCCCATCGGAGTATGAGCGGTATGGCTGTCGTAGGCATACTGGACGCCATGCGAGCCTGTCGTCGGCATCGGGCCACTGTTCCTGCGTCATCTCCGCAAAGTCTTCGGTATGGCCGAGTAGTTGCCAGTCTTGTCATCGTACAAGGCGTACCATGCACTGATACGCATGTCATCATGTCTCCCTGATTGGTCCGACTACGTCGCCGTAGCCGGCAGCTTCTTGCCGATCCGGCTACCATGCGATAGCCAGCTTGACTTGCCTTGTCCGGCTGCATCTCGTCAGCCGGACGCGATCCGACTACCCAGTTTCTTGTCCGGTTGGGATATCTGGGGATCATCCCCCCGACAACAGATGATGGATCTAGTGGATACAATTATTGAAGCAGTTGTACTGTGGAGAAAAGGAGTCAAAAACACTGTAAATCACTTATTTGGGAAATATTAATAATACCAGAAGAAAACCAGAAGCAAACAAAGGAGGCAGAGAGCATAATGACCAAATATACGGTAGGAGAATTTTCTCCACCCGTATAGCTCCGGCCATATAGTTGGCGCCACCTCTGCCTCGTCAAATAGTTTCACCCCGTGCAATTGGTTCGGGGAGACGGCATACAGAACACCTAGAAATCACGAAAGCCTCACCTCTAGAATGCATATGGAGGGGGAACTCATCCGACAGGGATCCATCTTCCCCATGCGCAGATCTAGGAGGCTAAGGCATCGATCTTCATCAACCACCACTGCATCACCACCATCCTCATCCATACCACCTACATCTTTTCTAGATCTTGTTGTAATTCCTAAACTCATTATGGATTTATACAAGTACTATTTATCTATGATTGTTCCCATTACTACTACCATGATGTTGATTGCCTCCATGTCTGAGTAGATCTTTAGTTCTTGGGGAGATGGAGAAACCCTAGCATATGATTGAGATGAGATAGAGATTATTATGTTATACATCATTATGTGTATGTGTTAGTTGTCTTCATCTTGATATTAAGGAGAAGTGCACCTTCTTAATATTTGTCTCTTATGGGGACTTGATGGAGGGGATTACTTGTTAGTAGACAAAGGGATGATAGCGCTTACTATGACTATAAAGCTGTTGTTATTCCTTACGTACTTACTTGGGGAACTAAGGAGAACTCATCAAGCTATGTCCATGCCATGGGAGAAATCCCTTAATAGCGCGGTAATGCGATGCTTGTCGGTTACTATCTACTATGGTTATAAGGATGATGTGTGCAGCAGTTGCTGGCAAATCATCCATATATGGAGCTCCTCCCACATGTATACACACTATGAGAATATTCATTATAATACTCTCGATTACTTAGTCTAAATTGCTAGTGGTGTATCCGCTACTCCCTGAGAACGCATTTTCCCTATTGTAGTTCGAAAGTTCTATTACACACGCGATTCTCACTTTCTGCATTAAGTTTTGCTTTACTTTAAATTACCTTGTTCAACCAAAAACCCAAAAATAACTCTACTTATCTTGCATCTTAAAGTTATTTCTTAAGTAATCCGTTTAGTTATAGTTAAAATCATTTTAGTCTTTCGCCTACTGCTCCTAGTGGGATCGATATCTTTATTTCGAAACTAGCTACAAATGATCTGTGCACTTGCAGTCATCAAGCTATTTTCTGGCGCCGTTGCCAGGGAGCTTAGCGCTATAAGTCACTTTAATTTTAGTTATTTACTTTTGTTGTACTAATTTTACTTGAGTTGCAGGACCACAACAATGGACAATACTCGGCATTTAAATCAACTTGAGGCAGTAAGGAAAATGGGTTCGCCCATGGACGCTTTTATAATTGTCAACAAAAGCATAAATCCGGATGGAGTCGAAATCCATCCTTTACTATTTGAGTTATTACACTCTAAGAAATTTGTAGGAACCAATGAAGAAAGTCCATATGGACACTTACAATTCTTTCGAGACAATTTTGAGTTCCTTTAGTTTCGACGACTGTAATCTTGATATGGTTAAAATCCAGTTGTTTAGACAAACTCTCTCTAATAATGTTTGCGACTAGTATAGATCTTTTTGTGCGGAACCACCAAGGACTTGGGAGGAATTGACAACCAAGTTCCTAGCAAAATATTATTCTGAAAGCAAAGCTCACAGGATGAGAGGTGTTATTATCAGTTTCAAAAATAATCCTAGTGAGGGCTTATATGAAGGATATCTAAGGTATAAAAGTTACCTGGATAATTGCCCCCATCATCGTTTACCTGATTGGTTAATCACCCATACATTTTATGGAGGGCTAAATATTGAAAATAGGACGAATCTAGACACTGCTTCAAATGGCAGTTTTCTATCTTATACTTATGATGAGGCTTGGAATCTAATAATAAAAATTAAAGAAGCAACTGAAAATTCTAAAGATAAGGAAAATATTACAGATAGTTTTTCAGAATATGCTTGCATTAACGATTTCCTTGCAGATGAAACGACAGATACAATGATTAAAACTCTCGGTATTAATTCTTACTCAGTAAAGAAAATTATTGAGAATTATGCAAGGAATTTGCAGGTACCTATAGAATAGGAACCTCGTAAACCTCTCGAAGAAAAGAAGCATGAAAGAGCACTAATGGAAGAGTTCTCCTCGATACCTAAATGGGGAATTTTTGAAAAGAGACAAAGAGAGGAACAACAAATAAAGAAGAGACTAAAGAAACCAGAAAGGAATTCTGAAGCTACAAACATAAATAATGTTATAATAAAAGACCTTATGGAGGCACGAATAGTGGAGGATGAAGTGGTTATGTTAGACCGTGAAACTTTGGAATTCATCCAAGGTAAGGTTCGAGGTAACGAAACTTCAAAACCTATGACCCCTATATATTGTGGAGAAACTTTCTTATATGGAATTTGTGAACCAATTTTCACCATAAATATTATGTCATCATCACTTTATCAAGAACTTCACTACAACTTAAATAATCCGGATGTTGAACTGGTAAACACTATTGTTAAAATGTCTAATAAAACCGGAAGGGGTAATCAGAAATATCTATGTCTTTATTGGCTCACTCATGTACCCCCTTGATTTTCATATTGTTGATATGCCTCGAAATTCTTTTTGCCCTATTATTTTAGGCAGGCCTTTTATTTCCACCACCAAAGCTCGAGTGGATAATCAGAAGGAAACTATTTCACTACAGTTTGGAGAAGAAGAAATGACATTCCACTTCGCCAAACTAAAGAAGAGGCCATATGAAGTGGAGGGTATCAAGGAAGAAAAGACAATTGCCGAGCTAGCGGCAATTCATTTAGGTACTCCACAAGATGAACTAGAAAGGAGTTTGATTAATTGGGAAGAAGCACCGGATGATGAGAAGAAAGAGGATGATTATCTTGATTCAATTCCTAAAGCATAAAATCCACAGGACTATGAAGAACTGGTAAGAACAGGTGATGAAGAACCTCCACCAATAGAATTGAAAAAACTTCCAAACAATATGAGGTATGAATTTTTAGATAATGAAAATAAATGTCCTGTTATTATTAGCAAGAATCTATCAGAAAATGAAACGAATAAACTCATTTCAGTTTTGGTTAAGCATCATGAAGCCTTTGGATATACATTGAGTTATATTAAAGGAATAGATCCATGTATTGTAACACATAAGATTACCATGCTTGATGATGCTGAACCTGTAGTAGATACAAAAAGAAGGCTTAATCCTAAGATGAAGGAAGTAGTAAGAAAAGAAGTTATACGCTTACTTGATGTTGGTATAATATATCCTATTTCTGACAGTAAGTGGGTTAGCCCAGCTCATTGCATACCAAGACAAGGTGGTCTTGATGCTGCTATGAAGGAGAAAGGTGAGCTAGTTCCTGTGAGACCAATTGTAGGATATCTTATGTGCATTGACTTTAGGAAATTAAACAGTGAAACACAAAGGAATCATAAACCTATACCTTTCATGGATAAAATTCTAGAAAGACTTAGTAATAATTCTTATTTTTGTTTTGTTGATGGTTATTCTAGATATTCTCAAATTGCCATACAGTCGGAAGATCAAGAGAAAACAACTTTTACTTGTCCCTATGGCACATATGCTTATAGATTAATTCCATTTGGCTTATGTAATGCAACAGTAACTTTTCAGGAATGTGTTCTAAAGATTTTTGATGATTTTGTTGAGAAGACTATGGAAGTCCTAATAAACGATTTTGTCGTTTGTGGAACAACTTTTGATAATTGTCTCTACAATCTGACCAGAGTTTTGCAAAGATGCAGGAAATCAAACTTGGTTTGAATTGGGAGCAATCTCGTTTCATGGAAAGAGAAGGTAAAGTTTTTAGGCACAAGGTTTCAGAGAAGGGAATAGAAATAGATAAAACTAATATAAATGCTATAGAAAATCTCCCAATACCTCAGGACATTAAAAGCTTAAAAATGTTTCTGGGACATGCAGGATTTTATGAGAGGTTTGTAAAAGATTTTGCTAAACTAACTATGCCCCTTACTAATCTTCTTGATAAACAAACTCCATTCTATTTAGACCATGAGTGCATTGCAGCTTTTTAGAACCTTAAAGATAAACTAGTTTCAGCACCTATCATGCAACCTCCAAAGTGGGATGAACCTTTGGAAATTATGTGTGATGCTACTTATTATGCTTTAGGGATTGTGTTGGGATAGCAATATGGAAAGAATTTAAATGTTATTTATTACGCTAATAGACCTCTTAATAAGATTCAGAAACATTATGCTACTACAGAAAAAGAGTTTCTAGCTATAATTTTTTCTTGTGACAAATTTAGATCTTACATAATTAATTCTAAGGTAATAATTCATACGGATCACCAAGCTTTGCATCACCTGCTTGTGAAAAAGGATGCTAAGCCTAGGTTGATTAGGTGGGTTTTATTACTACAAGAATATGATTTGCAAATAGTAGATAGGAGTGGTAAGGATAATCCGGTAGCAGATCATCTCTCTAGGATGGAGGGAATAATTAATGACCCTATACCTATTAATGAATCATTTCCGGGAGAATATTTAGCAAAGGTGGATATTGCCGATCATTGGTATGCAGATTATGCTAACTATCTAGCAACAAAAAATTTACCTCCCGGTATGACAAGAAATCAAAGAATGAAATTATTTAATGATCTTAAGTATTATTTTTGGGATGATCCGTATTTATATCATCATGGACTTGACGGAATGATTCGGAAGTGTGTCCCTAATCACGAAATGAATACTATATAAAAGGCTTGTCATGATAGTCCATATGGAGGGCATCATGCAGGTAAAAGAACTGTTGCAAAGGTACTTCAATCCGGATTCTATTGGCATGCCTGGCTCAAGGATGCACACATGTATGTGGAATACTGCGATGCTTGCCAAAGAAGAGGTAATATAGGTAGGAGACAAGAAATGGCGATGAATTATAGTCTAATAATTGAACCCTTTGATGTATGGGGAATGGATTACATGGGGCCATTTATAGAGTCAAATGGTTATACTCATGTTCTTGTTGCTGTTGACTACGTTACTAAGTGGGTTGAAGCTATCCCAACAAATCATGCAGATGCAGCTACCTTAGTGAAGATGATCAAGGATGTCATATTCCCCAGGTTTGGAGTTCCTAGATTTTTAATTACTGACGGTGGTTCTCATTTTATGAAAGGGACTTTCAGGAAAATCCTCAGCAAGTATGGAGTAACTCATTGTGTTGCTTTGCCATATCATCCCCACACAAGTGGTCAAGTGGAACTCTCAAATAGAGAACTAAAGACCATACTCAAGAAGACGGTGGACAAATCAAGGAAGGATTGGTCATACAAGTTAAACGACACTTTATGGGCATACTGTACTGCGTTTAAAAATCCAATGGGTATGACACCTTATAAGATGGTGTACGGTAAGGCATGTCATTTAACTTTAGAACTAGAACACCAAGATTTTTGGGCAATCAAGAATCTAAATTATGATCTCAAAGCAGCAGGGGAAAAGCGTTTATTAGATATGCATGCTTTATATGAGTTTAGAAGTGAAGCCTATGAGAATGCTAGGTTGTTTAAGGAGAAGATTAAAAGATGGCATGATAGGAAAATAGAGAATAGTGTTTTTTTAAAGTGGAGACAAAGTGTTGCTCTATAGTTCTCATCTTAAGTTATTTCCAGGAAAACTAAGGTCGAAGTGGGAAGGTCCATATGTAGTTGAAGAAGCCTATTAGTTAGGAGAACTGAAGCTCCAAGGAAAAACACCCTATCTTGCATGGGTGGTAAATGGACAATGCTTGAAGCATTATTGGGTGAAAGAACATATAAGTGCAATCACTATAGAATTGAGCACCCCCGAAGAAGTGATAAAGTGAAAATATATGAAGAATAGCAATTACAAGAAGAATGGACTCAAGACGGAATGAACGATACTACGGTCAAGCTATTGACCATAAAAGAGCGCTTCATGGGAGGGAACCCATGTGAAATAAAGGTTGAGTAAGTTATTAAACTTTCAGTTGAAGTCTAGTTTGAGTATTGTTTTTAATAAGAATGATTCATTCTCTAGCAAAGAAGAAGGAAGATTGATGATGCCAAAATTGGTCAAAGGTCTAAGATGACATTTCTCTGTCAAAACTCGTTATTTCGTTAAGTTTCAGATTAATAAAGAATACTTGGAGAAGCAGAAAATTTTTGGTGGACACAGCAGGTTTGATGACCAACTATACGGCGGGAATAAAAATTCTAGATGTATAGTTCCAGTCGTATAGTTGTTGCAACGACAACGCTTCTGTCCTCAAAAGGTACTGAGAGTTTAACGACCCACTCTACGGCCAGAATTAAAAAATTCGCCTGTATAGTCCCAGTCATATAGTTACTGACCCTTCTTCAAAAAAATTGACGAGGAAACAGAGAGTTTAATGACCAACTATACAGCCGGAATTAAAATGTCCGCATGTATAGTTGCGGTTGTATAGTTTTCTACACCTTTGACATAACAATTTCTGGAATACTGAGAGTTCAACGACCAACTATATGGCCGGAATTAAAAATTCCGCTCGTATAGTTCTGACCGTATAGTTAGGTTCCGCCATAGATCTAATCTATAGTCGGTTCACAGCTATATAGCGGGAGCTATACGCGTTGCGCCCATATAGTTGCTGGTTACGCAAGACGGATAGGGTTTCTGCGCCATCCTTTTAAAGCTGATCACATCTAACCTTTTTCATTAAGTTTTCGCAAAGCTACAGCCTCCAGCCTCGAAAAATCCTCGCCATCCCTATACAAGCCCTCTAATAACATCCGTGCAGCGAAGCCATGCAGCCCTTCCACATCAACCAGGTCTAGAAGAAGAAAGATGAGAAGCCCGTGAAGAGGATCGAGGAAGCAGAACCTAAAGGATCGTCATCATCATCCGGCCTGGAGATCAAGCCTCTCCCAAATTGGGAGGACCTGTTGCCACAAAGGATGGAGATGATGAGACAAGCTGAGCAGGGAAGGAACAAGGATCAATACCTCCCTAATCCTTATCGTTACAACATAGGATCCTATTATAAACCTCCTCTTGGTACATCACCTCTTAAACCTAATAAGGTGCGGCAAGATGATATTCATGATAAGATCTGTGAGTTAGAAAAAGGCTTCTAAGGCATGCGTTGAAACAATTGGAGAAGGGATTGACTCCTACTGGAAGATGAGCAAAGACCTTGAGAAGAAGGTCGATGCAATCGATGGTAGAGTTGGTTTATTGATTAAAACTATTTTTGAGTTAACAGATGAGAAGAAATTCCTCAAGAGGAAAATGTTGAAGCTCAAATACGACATGGCCAAGCTCATCATTCGCTTTGAAAGCATAGTTAAAGCGGGCAATGTAAAGGAAGAAGGTGAAGCTCTATCTACCCAAGAGGAGGAATAGGTACTCACAAGGAGTTAATTGATCCCGCCTGGCTTGATTCCAAGCTAGGGGAGATCTTTAAAGACCTTGTAATCTTTCTTATAAGTTTTATATTGAAGTTTATGCATTAGTTCAAACTAGAAATAAAGTTTGCATCATTAGAATCCCCTTCAGGAATAGCCGAACCCTTTTATGAAATTCTGAGTTTATTATTATACATGGAGCAATATTGAGTTTGTGTTTGCTTTATTGATATATGAATGGCTTGAGTATAATTTTACTTGCACTTGATGATAGCAATAGGAGTCTTCCACACCATTGGTATTAATGGAACACATAAAGATAATTTGGTCAATGCTATAAGTTTATGGTTTGATTCACGAAGAAAAAAATAGCTATACAATTAAGTTGAAAAAGGAAACCTTGAACAAAGGAAAATGAAATACTATCTAAATAGAGTGAGAACAAGTCGTGGTAGAATCTCAAGTCATAAGAATGCTTCATATACAGTTGGAATTTGATAATTGAGATCGTTGAAATTTGAATTCCTACATGAAGTGGAATATATGGCTAGCTCCTTTGCACAGCACTTAAAACAAAAGCGTGACATATATGCAAAGAAACGGAAAAGAAAGAAGAAAAAGAACGAATGTGCAAAGAGGAAATAGACATATACCACTGTATTGTAGTATCACAAAGAGACACTTTTGAGATTTTGAATCCCAAGTGAATACATTGATCCTAAAACACTTGGGACTACCTCTTTAACTCATTCAGTTGAACCAAATTCTTTTACATTATGTTGAGATTCATCTTTTATGAACTATTGATAACTAAGGTGTGGAAGCCTTCCAATACTATTCAGATGGTTCGAGTAAGATGTTATTCATGAATTTATTCCCCTGTATCTACATGATGAACACATGCTGCAATTGACTCATTTATTTTATTGACTCAACTTCATGAATATGAGGATCACATCCATTAAAGTAAAAACTTGCTCGGGACGAGCAAGAGTCTAAGCTTGGGGAAGTTCAGGTGTGCATATTTGCATCATGTTTTACATTATTATTTTACATTGTAGATGTAGGATTTTGGTATTTTATGGTGTCTGCGTGCATATTTTATGTTTGTTTTCACCAGGATCAGGACAGATGATGGATCTAGTGGATACAATTATTGAAGCAGTTGTACTGTGGAGAAAAGGAGTCAAAAACGTAAATCACTTATTTGGGAAATATTAATAATACCAGAAGAAAACCAGAAGCGAATAGAGGAGGCAGAGAGCGTAACGACCAACTATATGGCGGGGGAATTTTCTCCGCCCGTATAATTGCCGCTGACTTCGCCTTGTCAAATAGTTTCACCCCATGCAATTGGTTTAGGGAGACGACATACAGAACACCCAGAAAATCGTGAAAGCCTCACCTCCGGAAGGCATCTGGAGGGGGAACTCGTCCGCCAGGGATTCATCTTCACCCTACATAGGTCTAGGAGGCTAAGGCATCGATCTTCGTCAACCACCGCTGCATCACCACCATCCTCATCCATCCCAGCTACATCTTGTCTAGATCTTGTTGTAATTCCTAAACTCGTTGTGGATTTATACAAGTACTATTCATCTATGATTGTTTCCATTACTATTGACATGATGTTGATTGCCTCCATGTCTGAGTAGATCTTTAGTTCTTAGGGAGATGGAGAAACCCTAGCATATGACTTAGATGAGACAGAGATTATTAGTTATACATCATTATGTGTATGTGTTAATTGTCTTCATCTTGATATTAAGGAGAAGTGAACCTTCTTAATATTTTCCTCTTATGGGGACTTGATGGAGGGGATTACTTCTTAGTAGACAGAGGGATGATAACGCTTACTGTGACTATAAAGTTGTTGTTATTCTTTACGTACTAACTTGGGGAACCAAGGAGAACTCATCAAGCAATGTCCATTCCATGGGAGAAATCCCTTAATAGCGCGGTAATGTGATGGTTGTCAGTTAATGTCTTCTGTGGTTATGAGGACGATGTGTGCAGCGGTTGCTAGCAAATCGTCCATATATGGAGCTCCTCCCACATATATACACACTATGAGAATATTCGTCATAATACTCTCGATTACTTAGTCTAAATTGCTAGTGGTGTATCCGCTACTCCATGAGAACGCATTTTCCCTATTGTAGTTCCAAAGTTCTATTACACACGCGATTCTCACTTTCTGCATTAAGTTTTGCTTTACTTTAAATTACCCTGTTCAACCAAAAACCAAAAAATAACTCTACTTATCTTGCATCTTAAAGCTATTTCTTAAGTACTCCGTTTAGGTTTAGTTAAAAGCATTTTAGTCTTTCGCCTACTGCTCCCTGTAGGATCGATATCTTTATTTCAAAACTGGCTAGAAACAAACTGTGCACTTGCAGTCATCAGTAAGCGAGAAGGAGGGAGAGCGATGTTTATTTATGCTACTTATATAACTATTGTTTCTAATAAGTGAGTGTCCATCTATCTTTGGCTAGGCGGATGTTGTAGTGTGTCTCTATAGAACTGTTTAGATATCATCTTTCGTTGCAATCGCGTCACCCCCATGTTGTTCCCTTTAGATGCATAAATACTTGTTGAGTACCCCTAGGGTCTCACACAAATTATTGATTATGTTGTCATATACATCCATATGAAGGCTACCATGTCGATAAGGACGATGATGGAGGAAACAACCCTCTTGCGTAGAGATTCGGGGATGGATATCTCTAAGATCTGTGGGAGGAATGTGCTTATTTATATGGCATCTTATGCCGATTTGACTCTTAATATGTACTCGGATGTTGTTTTCCGCTTCTGCTTGATACTCTGATGTGTGATGTATGAGGATATAATCCTAAATTATTATTACCATTATCTATATAATTTGGATCTTGCTGTAGTGGCATTGCAATATATTTCTATTTCTTTTAGATGGATTTTCTCTGATGTACAATTGTATGTCGCTGACATACACACTTGTGTATGTTTTGTTCACATACTTGTCGACTATGCCGTTCGCACTTGATACGATGTTTTTGCAAAGTGGATAGGGTGGTTGACCGGTAACGTGCCCTGCTCCGCTTAGACGGGGCCTACCCGTGGGTGTCCCTTGGGCCTCCATGGTAGGACAACTTATGCACTTTGGGTTCATCATGTCTTGTTGCTTAGAGCGTAGGGTCCGAGGTATTACAATTGGTATCAGAGCCATTCCGCCATTTAGGGTCTCAACCAAGATGGTCGTTGTTAGTATTGAAAATATTTTGGTAGCCATATACTAGGGAAAAACAAAATGTGGGAGTAGGACTGCTTCTAGTTTTCTTCTTACCTACCCACCCACCCAATTCTACTCAGGAAGTGTAACGTTTGTCTATCCTCTTCTAAAAATTCAAACTAGGATCCACATGTTCGAGATATATGTAGTACCATAGGATGTGTTAATCATTTATTGGTCTGATGCATCCAACTTTTCTTTGGAATCTACCTGTGGTTATCAACTGTTGGTGCATTCCATACCGACATGCTTTTGTGTAAACCGACATGATCTATCTGACTCTTTGTTAACCAATGCAATCTTGTTATGGGTGTTCTTCCTTCTTGCATGCTTTCACAGAATGTGGAGTTGCTAATCTCTATTCGTTAAGTTGTTTTTCACATCTATTGGTATTTTAATGCCGAAAAATGCGGAAATTTTTTCTTTGATACATATGTGTTTCCACAGTCCTTTTCAGTCATGTGTGACACACTATTCACCTTGTTTTGTCGGCATGTCCATGCTAACTCGATATTTTGCTACGGGTGCTTCAATCTGGAGTTATTACTTCAAGTTCAATTCGTTTGAGCTAAATACATAACATTTGTTGATCCGATGCTTGTGATTGTAATCTGGCTCTCGGTATAGCTATATAACACTTATCATGAGTGGAATATGGTTAATGCTACCAATCTAATTCTCTAAATGACGTGGTTATCTCTTGTGATTTTGAGTTATACCATGATCATATCTTTATCATATTCAAGTATATTTGGCAATCCGATGGTTTCTTAAGGCACTATGGTGGATTATCATCTGTTTATCATGCTTCACATCTTTTTGAACTCCACATCTGCAAGGTTCTCTTTGAACAGGAGAATCTCATCCTTTCATCTCTGATAGCTTTACTTAAACGTATGAGTTATCATCACTTCTTTATCCAAGATCTCCTTATCTTTGAAATCGGTGATCCGATCGACTATGTGAACAAGTCGGCATCTATTTTCTCATTCGAAGGGCCAGATAATCTATTCTTTAAATGCATCTCTTCCAACACAAATCCTTGCTCTTATTGTTGATATTTCAAAGAGCATTGAGCTCAAAATGTGTTTTGAGCATTTTCAACCAACTCCAGAGCTTTATCCTTGGTGTGACTTCCTTGTTGAAGATTTCCTCAAGACTGCTAAATCTATCTTGGATATTCTCAAGAAGGAAGGTAAATCCTTTGGTCTCGACTCATCAAGAAATCTTTGGAAACCCTCTCGCTTTATCTTCTGTCCTCAATCTGAAGGATGCCGCGAAGACTTTCCAAATCTTTCACAATTCTTCTATTCAAGTTTTGGGTGATATCATTAAGCTATCTAGTGTACCTATCATCTGTTTCAGTGATCTTTGTTCATATATTTTTTGGTGGATTGGGACTTCCAACACAACGAAAACATCATCATCTATAGCTACTTTGGATCCGACGAAGTGTTTGCATCACCTCCTTGTTTTCTTACAAAGCTTCATGAATTCTGCTTGTCAAGATCTTCATTCTAAATTTCTGAGAGTTGGGTTGCATGATTTTCCTATTCATGTACAGAGTAATGATTTGGGTGCGGGATGGAGTAGCTACCATACCACTACTCTTATCATTCGCTCTTGTATATTAAATTGGTGGATTAATGTGATCTCACTCATTCCACGGAAGTTAGAAGTGGCCTTTATCTCTTGAGACTTTTACTTCCGTCCTTGTTTTTTTGAAGAGTTATCTCAATAAACATAATCCATAATCTCTTGTTGGTGATCTCCTCTATTTCAAGATGGAACAAAATCTTCAACGGTCTGGTTGTTGGGGGGATAACCTCGGGTAGGGTCACGCCGGGGTATAATGGGCATGATAGCCAATGTACGGCAAGGTCAAAGTGTAAGATGGCCAAGTCACCACAAGGAAAGCTGACTTACGACGGACCTGGCCCGGATGGAGTTCATCCAATGTTACCCTGGCCGATGTAAAACATATGTCGACAGCCTCTTTGTTACATGTATGCAGGTACCCACAGGACTGAGTTAACCAGGCTTGAGTCAGGTTACCACTTAGCTTACAAAGGAAGGAAGGGATCTTCTTGGTCAAAGGTTTTCTCTCTCCACTATAGCATGAGCGCAGAGGACAGAGGGATGGACTAGCGAGTACGGGCCGACAAAGGTGACGTTGGCTATGTTGAGTGACACCGCGCCGAGATGGGCTCAAAGAGGCTTATACCATGAGTCTAGATCATCCTAGACAGAGAAAAGAGGAGAACCGCTTTGCTATTTTGGGAGAGGCATATTCAGAGAATATTCCCTCCATGTATGCCCTAACTTGTAACCTGGGCTCCCCAATATAAGGAGCACCAGGGCCTCCATAGAGGGGGCCGGCCATTTGGACTAAGGGAAAACCCTAGATAGTTGTGTGGGTAGTTGAGAGGTCCATCCTCTTCCTCCCCAAGAACAGCTCAAGGAGCCTTTGTAATCCACCATTGTCAAGAGAGAATGGAAACAACTGTGTGTGGAATCACCATGCTATCCCTCTGTGGATACCTCTAGTGCTCATTGGCCCCATCTTTAGCCTATACATGGCATCTGCCATGCCACCACCACGATAGTTGGCGCCCAGCGTGGGGCTAGCAGTAGTGAAGATCCAGACGGAAAACATCATCACCACCAAGGAACGCATCATCTCCGGGCTGGTTCAGCGCTTTGGAGCGCTAGACTACATCAGCAAAAATGTTGGCAGCTTTGCCAGACGCCCTCCTTCGCGCAATGGCCTCTTCATCAATCTTGGCGCCCACAAGATCTAGATCAGCATCAACGAATCCTGCATCCACCCGCAGCATGTTGTCGAGGGAGGCGAACCTCTTCTCAATGGGGCTCGCGGCTTGTGTATCACTCGCCCTGCTAGCTGCATTGAGGTCATGATGACAACGATAGATGTAGGAGCAAGCAAGGACCCGGCACTAGATCTAGACGCTATCTGATGTGGGCATACCTTACAGGTACTCAGGCTTGGCATATACGGTCTAGGACTGGCAGAAGCCCACGGCGTTACCAGGGCCCAATCTAGGATTCGGATGACCCATGGAGACTCTGACTACTTGCGGCACAACGCAAGATCAAAGATAGAAAGTTTAAACAGACAAACCTTAACCTGTAACCGACACGACCTGCTACCCGATACCTAGCCTATTTATATAAAGGCTAGAAGGGGCGCGAGGAGGACGATCACAACCCTAGTTTTCACAACCATCGCTAGATTGCATCTGCGCACCCCCCTGTAACTTTCGACTCCATCCATAATTCCAAGAGCAGACAAGCAGGAGTAAGGTCCTCTATGAGGCCTGAACCTGGGTAAACCTTGCGTCCATGTCTGCTTGTTTGCTAGCCGATTGATGCCTCCAATGCTCCCTCCTTCTCCAAAACCCAAGTCCATAACAATGGGCATTGATGAGTTTAACCCTTGTCAATTGGCGCTGTCTGTGGGAATTGGGAGTGCTGATGTCGTGGCTTCTTCAGCCCTGTAAACTGCGATCTACAACTCCGCAATAGCGGAGATTCGCCTCCTCTTTGGCGCCTTCGACTTCAACATCCACACGCCAGCCACTCGCCCGGATTTTGAGTTCGTGGGTGATGGGATCGGCCTGGCGATCGGCAGCTTACGCTTCCAAGTTGGTCAGCTGGACACACTTCGCCTCCCTTATCAACCGACGGTTCCCGCGATTTCTCTAGCATCGTGGTTTCCACCACCGATCGGCACCCTATGCAAGCTCAATGCCCCGATAACAGTTGGGAGCACGGACAGCGACAACAGTCGCAAATCCGATCTAGGTGATCTGGCCACAGAGGATGGAGCCTACGGCTTCGGATCCAAAAGTTGTGGGAGCAACAACTTCCCCAATCACTACATGTGCGCTGTCATCAATGCAGGCGACACCGGTGTTAATCGTGACAACACCAGTACTTGGCCATCCAACGGCGGCATCCCAATCAAGAACGGTGGTCCCGCCAACGGTGCACCCACCAACAATGGGGCAGAAGGAGACCCACATCTCACGGTGAATGAGCGCACCAAAGAGAGCGTGCTGATCAAGCTCAACGATAACGAGTGGGCCTGCTGTCGAGAAGTTCTCCGGGGCAATCCCCTGCCCCTAAACTCATCACAAGAGATGTTGATCGGTTACCATTGGCTGCTCAAGGAGGAGTACAAGCGCCAACAACAAGTAATCGTGCAGCTCGGCGCGCGCAGAAAGGCGGCAGACGAGTCGAGCCTTCGGCGGGCTCAGCTCTCTTCCATGGGAGGATCCTCCTCCAAGGGCAATGACCATGTGGCTGCCAAAAGGCACTCTTGACTGGCCCACCTCACCGACAACGAGCAAGAAGAAGCCGCACGAGTCCTCGACTTCGGCTCCATGACGGTGGATACACGGGGCAACGTGCTCCCAAAGACACCGCAAGCAGTGGTGATGGCGGCCACCATGTACCTCCTCAACAACCAGCCACCAACTTGGGATCCGTGAGCTGCCATGCATCGATCTACGATCGTGGGCTTGGGGCTAGTCGAAGCTGCCCTCATCAAGGAGCCAACACCGGACCTAAAGAAAAGTAAAGCTCCGGCCAGGCGCTATTCATCGCCCTCCTCTAGAGATGATAGCCACGACTTGTCTCGGCGGTGATGCTCACGGCGGCATGATCACGACTACGACGCGCGTGATGACATCACGTAGCGCAAGGTCAAAAATATGTGCGCGAGACGTGCCCATTCGACTGACTCGGAGGATGACGAAATAGAGCTCTACAGCGCGAGATGCTTCAGCAGAGCCATCAGGTAGAAGTGAATGCCTAAGGGGTTCAAACTCCCATCAGAGAACCTGAAATTTGACGGCCTGCAAGACCTGAAAATCTGGCTAGAAGATCACATCTCCTCCGACAAGCTGCATGGCAGAAGCTCGAGCACAGAAATGCAACGCCTCCAACTACAGCTACAAGGTGCCGCCCGCGCATGGCTCAACAATCTCCCGCACAGATCAATTCGCACCTGGGAAGAGCTAGTCTACAGCTTCGTGCGAAACTTCAAGGGCACTTACAAAAGGCCCGCATCAATCGAGGAATTAAGAGGCCGCCACTGAAGGTCTGGCGAGTCGCTGTGCGCGTACATCCAGAGATGGTCCATCATCAAGAATTTTGCAGAAGACATCTCCAAGGATCACGCAATTGACGCATTTAACGGTGGCGTGCGCCGTAGAGAGCTCAGGGAGGAGTTGGGCCGCTCGAAGCCCAAGACAATCGACTACCTGATGAAGATCACGAATAGGTGGGCCGATGGAGAGGACTCGGTGAAAAACCGTGCCTACTCCGATGATGACGATGACCTCGGGCATAGACGCGATCGTCCAGGGAAACGTCGAATGCGCGTCTACAAGGACCGCGAAGAGGTCGACATGGTCGCGGTTGGCTACACCGACAAACATGACGATAAGCGCAATAGCGGATACCACAGTGGTGGATACCGCGATAGCGGAAAAACCACGCAAGTGTGGCAGTGCCGCATTTGTGATGAGGCACCTGGAACATCCATCCAGGAGAAACTGTCCGGACCGTGCAACATACACTTCTACATCGACAAGCACGACGGCAGGAAAAAGTCCAGCCAACTTCTCAAGGACTGTCGCGAGTTCCTCAAGCTCCATGAAGGCCTGACCCAAATGAATCGTGACGCGATCAACTAGGGCTACAGAGCTGCCCCGGGCGTTGTGGCTCATGGAGCACCACCGCCACCACCTGGGCCACCACCACCTATGGCTGCGCTAGTCCAGAACCATGGAGGCGAGCCGTACCCGCGAGCGCTGGGAAACATGGGGATGATCCAAAAGGGGTGCCCCTCAAATCGAGTGCAGAAGGCAATTACTCACCAAGTCAATTTGGCAATGAACTCTCCGCCCTCCACCACTGGGTACCTCAGTGGAAGCGAGTCCTGCATCACCTTCGACAAGCGTGAGCACCCGTGCCAAGTACCTCGCCCGGGCCACTGTCCCTTGGGGCTCGAGGCGTAGATCGGAGGATTCGAGATGAGTCATGTCTTCATGGACGGCGTAAGCTGCATTAACATCATGTTCGCAAGTACCTTGCACGCAATGAGGATCCCTATGACATGTCTGGAAGTTTCAGACACAACGTTCCACGGCATCATCCTAGGGAAGGGCGTGTACCCACTAGGCTAGATCAGCCTCGATGTCATCTTTGGCACGCCACAAAACTTTCGGCAAGAGCGCATTGAATTTGAAGTTGTCGACTGGCCCTCACAATAGCACTGCATCCTCGCACGTGTCGCTTTCGTGAGGTTCATGGCAGTGCCGCACTATGCCTACCTATAGATGAAAATGCCGGGCCCAAAGCGCATCATCACAGTCAACGAAAGCTTCGAGATATCTAATAGCTATGATAGGGAGTTCAACAGAATCTCCCAGTCTTTTCGCATGCAGGAGGAACTGCCGAGGTTGAAGGAGTCGACAGACAACAGTCTGCCTCCTCCGAGCAAGCCAAGCTCACCTGACCAATATTTCGACACGTCGGTGCACACCAAGAGAGTCCAGGTCCACCAACGGACCCAACCAAGATGGCCCTCAACACCAACAACTTGAGTCCCGCATAGGAATTCACGCTCGTCGAATTCCTCCGTGAGCGTTGGGAAATCTTTGACTGGTGTCCAGCAGACATGCCAGGAGTTCCCACGGAATTCGCCGAGCACGCACTCAACGTGAATCTTGAAGCAAGGCCAGTCAAGCGAACAATCCGGTGACTGTCGGAGCCAAGGGCAAAAGCGGTCGGTATGGAAGTCAACAAACTCCTCGATGCTAATTTCATACACGAGATCAAGGAAAGCACCTGGGTCGCAAACCCTGTGCTCATTCCCAAAAAAGACACCGATATCCTACGGATGTGCATGGACTTCACCTCTCTGAACAACCATTGCCCGAAGGACCACTTCCTGTTGCCGCGGATCCATCAAATAATTGACTCCACCACGGGATGCGAGCGTCTCTGCTTCCTCGACGCCTACTCAGGCTATCATTAAATTCGAATGAAGGAGGAGGACTAGGAGAAAACGGTGTTCGTCACGCCTTTCGGTGTCTTCTACTACACAATGATGCCCTTTGGGCTGAAAAATGCACGAGCCACCTACCAGCGGTGCGTGCAGGCCTGCCTCAAGAGCCAACTTGGTCGCAACATCTAAGTCTATGTCGACGACATCATCATCAAAACAAAGGAGGAAGCCTCGTTACTCGACGATCTGGGCGAGACCTTTGATAACCTTGACCGCTACCAGATCAAACTAGATCCAGACAAATGCGCCTTTGGCGTACCATCTGGGAAGCTGCTCGGGTATCTCATCTCCGCGAGAGGGATTGAGGCCAACTTGAAGAAAATAAAGGCCATATTGGCCATGGAGAAGCCGAAGAACATAAAAGGCGTCTAGTAGTTGGCTGGGTGAATCGCAGTGCTCGGTCGATTCATCAGTCGGATGGGTGAAAAGGCACTGCCTTTCAACCAACTTCTCCGCAAGGCTGACAAATTTGAGTGGACAAACGAAGCACAAGAAACATTCGACGACCTCAAGTGTCTATTGTCCACCTCGCTGGTGTTGGTGACACCTCGCGAAAAAGAGTCGCTACTGCTATACATCTCCACCACCAACTAGGTGGTAAGCACTGTGCTCGTGGTGGAACAAGCCAAAGAAAACAAAGTCCACAGGGTACAACACACAGTCTACTACCTCAGCGAGGTGCTCACGCCAACCAAACAATGGTACCCACATTATCAGAAGCTGGCATATGACATCTTCATGACAGTCAGGCGACTGCGCCACTACTTCTAGGAGCACCCAATCGTAGTGGTTAACGACGCCCCACTTGGGCACATCCTCAATAATGCCGACGCCATTGGACGAGTCGCGCTTTGGGGGATAGAGCTGTCTCCATAAGACATCACATACGAGAAGCGCGACGCGATCAAGTTGCAAGTTCTCCCGGACTTCCTCGTGCACTGGATGGAAAACCATCTCCCCAACAAGCCAGATATGTGCTATCTATAGACAATGCACTTCGATGGGTCCAAGCGCAAGGAAGGAGTTGGTGCGGGTGTCATCCTGACATTGCCACAAGGTGACAAGATGAGGTATGTTCTGCGAATGCAGTTCACCGCCTCCAACAACGAAGTGAATACAAAGCCTTGCTCCATGGGATGCGGATGGCGAAAGCCTGTGGCACCAAGAGACTCTTCATCTATGGCGACTCCAAACTGGTGGTCAACCAAACAATGAACGACTATGATGCTCTGAGCGAAAACATGATCGCCTACCGCGACCTCTATGACACAATCGAGGGAGACTTTGATGGCTGCGAGCTGCGGCACGTCGGCTGCGAGAGCAACGAGGAGGCAGACACACTTGCCAACATCGGATCCACCTATGCCCAAGTGCCACCCGGAGTATTTCTCGAGCGCATATGCGAGCGCTCCATCAAACCAAAGGCGCCAAAGCATAAAACCAGCACGTCAAAGGACTCGCGGGCTATGCCACCCAACAAGACAACGGCACTCGACGACATGGGGCCAGATACAGGACTCGAAGGCCCCATGGAGGTCATGATGATCGAGCCATCCTGGACACAACCATATGTCACATACTTGCTCAGCAAAAGGTTGCCTGATGACCCGACTGATGCGCGTCATATAGCGCGGCGACCTAACGCATTCGCCCTCATCAGTGGCGAACTATAAAAGTGCAGCATCACAGGAGTCCTTCAGCGTTGCGTCTCCAACGGGGACGAAAGAGCAATCCTCCTAGACATACACATAGGTACTTGCGGTCACCATGCTAGCAGTCGCGCCCTCGTCGCCAAAGCTCTACGAGCCGGATTCTACTGGCCAACGGCCATGTGCAATGCAAAGGATATCGTCCAATGTTGCAACGCCTGCCAGCGATTCACGGACAAGCCGCATGCACCTGGTGCAGAACTCAGGCCAATACACATGGCTTGGCCCTTTGCACAATGGGGACTCTACATGGTCGGCAACCTTCAGAGATCCTCACGAGGAGGATATGTCTAGCTCCTAGTCGTGGTCGACAAATTCACCAAGTGGATTGAGGCCATGTTGGTGACAAACCAATCAGGAGCCAGCACCATCAGGTTTTTCGAGTCCATCGTCTTCCGCTTCGGGGTGCCATATAGCATCATCACGGACAATGGGACGAACTTCACCTCCAAGGAGTTCCAGGATTTCTGGAAAAACCTGGGAATCAACATTAGTTACGCCTCGGTAGCACATCCCCATACCAATGTTCAAGTCGAAAAGGCCAATGGCCTTGTCTGTGGTGGGATCGAGAAAAGGCTCCTCCGGCCACTCGAAAAAGTTGTCGGGTGCTGGCCTGACGAGCTACAATCAGTACTATGGAGCCTACGCACAACTCCAAATGGCGCTACAGGCTATACTCTGTTTTTCATGGTACACGGTGCCGAGGCAGTACTACCCGCAGAGGTGCGCTACAAGGCCCCACGGGTAGTAGCATATAGCGAGGCAGAATCAACCCTCGCACTCGAAGACTCTGTCGACCTCCTCGATGAGGCACGTGAGATTGTAGTGAAAAGATCCACGATCTACTAGCAGAGCCTCTACAACTACCATACCAGAAGGCTATGCCCCAGATCTTTCATCGAATTAGATCTGGTCCTGCGATTGAAGCAACAAGGGTACCTCAAGTTCGAGTCCCCTTGGGAAGGACCTTATGTGATTACCGAAGTAATCCCAGGTGGCGCCTATCGCCTTAAAGACCTCAAGAGCGGAATCACATACTCCAATCCCTAGAACGTCGCGCAGCTGCGTCGTTTCAACTCCCTGTTTTTTACTTTACAAATAAGGCTATTCAGCCAGGCTACTTAGCCACACATTGTACCTCGTGATATTCTATTAATAAATAAAGCTAAGTGCCCCAAACCCTGTGTTTTTTCTGTTTTCCTTGCAATTATTTTACTCGGGGGTTGCGCCACCCTTTACACCTCATTCCACGAACAACACAGTATCCTGAGTAGCTGACACACTACCAATCGAACCCTTGATAACACCAACCCAGCTGTAACGCACCTGACAGGTTGGCAAGATGCTGAGATGAATATACATTAGGCTAACAAAAAGGAACTGTATATTCCGATACAATTGAAAAATATACAAGCTAGCAAGCTCTTTACACATTAACGGGTATGAAACACACCTGGCACAATCGTATGAATTTTACAACACTTATACATCTATGTGCAGGGTATAAACCACACCACAGCTGCAAAAGGAGAACATGTGTTTTCTCTTCAAAGAAATCGACGATATCTTTGGTTGGTCGATCAACCACCTGGTAGTGTGGCACCATGTTCTAGGTCATCCCTTCTGGCGGAGGCGGTGGACCAGTAGCAACAGGTGCGATATCCACATCTGGCCGATGCAATCGAACAAGAGCCAGCGCAGCCTTGGCACCTACGACCAGTTGTTGGTGCACGCACTCGCGGACCACGCTGATATCTTGAAACTTTGCCAGCAGAGCTAACAAGCTTGATGGCACCACGTCCAGGGGAAATATCGCCTGGAAGATATGCCTAAGGCATGACCACGCCTTCTTCAAAAACTGAAGCACTCGCGAGGCACGATCCTGCAGCGTCGCCAATGCGACTACGCGGTCATGGTCCACCCAAAAGTAATCGCTAGCCTGCGGCTGCTCCTGGGTCAGATTATGTAGGTGAATGGCAACCCGATCCCTCTCATCCTGCGGATGACGAGCGCTAACAACTACAAGAAGTGAGAGCAGAGCATAAGACGGAGCATTGCCACGAATGGCCAAAGGAAAGGATAACAAGATAGAGAGCTACCACTTAAATTGCTCGTTCAGCTGTGCAACTTCGTCTAGGAGATACTTCTCACGCACTCTGGCCTTCTCATCCTTCGACTTCCATACATCCGCATTGCCACGGATCATAGGCAATTCTTGCTCCAACTGCTTCACATGATCGCGCAGTCGCGCAAGCAGCGAAAGCAACTCCACTCTTGAACGTGGTTGCGCCACAGTTTCATTAGTGGGAGGAGATTCAGGAGCACCACTCGAAGGACCCTATTACAGCCAAACAAGAGGCAAATAAGACCAACTATACATTAACAAGGAGTACATTCAAGTTCAACCATGTATCAAAAGGGGTACCCCCACAAAATAAGGTTCATCAAAAGGAAAGCTAAGCTATTATAGAAGGCAGCTAAGGAATGCTCTGCTTTTTCGGTTTCGACTTTGGAGGCTTCCTCGAATCTGTAGTAGTCTCCGACACCATAGACTTCCTAGATGTAGCCCTAGATGTCGCAGCTTTCGTACTCTTCAATCGCCGCAGCTCAGCCTTATAAGAAGCGACTGTATCAATGAGCTGAGGCCCATACTTACTGTAACTAGTGGTGAAAGGTTGAAAGACTACATGTTGGCCATCCGCGGAGACCAGCATCGCGGAGGAAATCTCGCTAGGGTCTAGCTCCACGCCGTGGGATTGCGACATTGCGAGTGCCATGGTTGCGCCAACTGACCTCTCCGAATTCTTGGAGTCCATCAGGATGCCCTCTGCGAAGGACTCCACCAAGCCATCAAAATTCTCGATCATCTGGGCCTTGGGAAGCATCTCCTCTCGAAGAGGACCCAGCACGCCCTTGGACTTCTCTAGTGTGTCCTTCACAGAGACGCTTCGGTCTTCGACTGCAGTCACGGCGCCAGCCAAGGCGTCCGCGTGAGTCAAAGCTTGGGCGTCAAAGTATACGCTGGCAGCATCTGCAAGAATACACATATGAGCACAATAATATGAAGCAAAAGTACATGACGAATACAAGAAGCTCAGTGTCATACCTGAGAGCGCTTTGGCGACTGAGAAGAGTTGTTCTACGGACATCTTTTCTCTATCAATAGTGGAGGAACACAAATCTTCCTCACGCTTATGTGACTCCTTAAGAGCCTCGACTGCCTCGTCGTACTTCTTCTCCTCCGCGGCAAGTCCCTTCTCGAGGGTAGCGATGCGACAAACAAGCTCATTATGCTCACCTACAAAGGATATAAACATGGCAATATCACTCGCCAATCTCTACACAAAAGAACTGAGAGAAAATTTTAAAACTAACCTTCGAAGGTAGTATGGCGGTTATCCAGCAAGGCATGCTATCGGCCCAAGGAAAGGATCTGCTCAGCGAGGCGAGTGGAATCCTTCACGATAGGCTACAAGAAAAGAAGAGAAGTGTGAGCGTTAACGCAAAATTCGAGTGCCAACGGCACGAAGAAAACTCACGTGCTCCTCCAGGGACTCCGAAGATTCTTCCAGATCGACGTCTGGGCAACAACTTGATGCTCCCCAGCATGGGGGAGCTTGAGGAATTGACACCGGAGTGGGCCGCCACCGGAGGAGAAGAAGACCGCACAGCCACCTCCTTGTTCTTGGAGTCCGTGACTCCGTACTCCTTAACAAATTGGCAGTTGTCGGAGGACAACGACGCCATTTGACTGCAAAGTACCAATCAACACTTCAGAAGGGGAAAATATTCGAGAAAGACAAGACAAACTCGCAAAAATAAAGACTTACCCGTCAAAATTCTTGAGGTCAAAGGAATCACCAGACGACTCCTTTGGCAACCTCAGCTTCTTCCACGAGGGAGGAGCCCTAGCGCGCACAGGAACGGTGGGGATTGGCTCCTCCACGACAGTAGGAGGATCCTCTAGCGTCGACGGCGAGGAAGCATCCAAACCCTCGCTACGGGAACGCTTGCGAGTCCCATGGTCACTGGACTCGGGGGCTTCCTGCTCCTCCCCAATAGGGACGATGGAGCCCGACTCGTCCTCTTCCTCCGCTTTGCACGGGATAATTCCTTTAGGCTGAGGAGGCAAATTGGCGGCCACCTTCCAGTCCTACAATTAGAAGAAGCATCAGTATGTAAAGCACCTAGCAGGCAATCGAAAAGTCAAGAAAACTTCAAAGAGAAATCCACCTCAGGTGGAGGATTGCTGGCGTAGAATGGAGGCACGACTGAGTCACCCAGCAAATCCTCCTTGGTGGTTTACTTGGTCACCGCCGCAACCTCTTGTCCACTTCACCAGAAGAAATGCCCTCCGTAGAGATGCGAGTGACATCACCAGTACCAATCCAGCGGTACATCGGATGCACCCTGGCCTGCAAAGGCTGTACGCGGCGGCGCATCCACGTGCGAATGAGTTCAGCACCACCTTCTTCCTTTCCTATGCGATGTTCAAGGTCGTAGACACGCTGATACATCATCTCTGTTTCCTCGACTTCGCCGGGCATCACGACGTTCTTCTAGGATTGCCTCCTCTTGTAGATTGCCAACGGATCGAAGGGCACGAGTCTATAGTGCTCTCCGTCGGCCTTCTGGTCGCGGATGTAGAACCACTTATCCCTCCACCCTTGGACAGACACAATGAGCTTGATGGCTAAATAGGTGACATTGGAGTCGACGGGAATCCTGCAGCCTCCTACATCGTAGACTACTGAACCTGACCCCGACTGACGTTTGAGCTTAAAGAGTTTTTTGAAGAGGCCAAAGTGTGGCTCAATTCCGAGCCAGCACTCGCAAGGAGTGATGAAGCAGGCAATGTGGAGGATAGAGTTTGGGGACAGCTGGTGCAGCTGGAGCCCGTAGAAGCAAATAAGACCCCTAACAAACGGATGAAGGGGAAGAGAAAGCCCACGAATGAAGAACCCAAGGAACATCACTCGAAAACCCGTAGGAGGACTCAGGATTACCTCATCGCCGGGAACACGAGAGTTATCCTCCGCGGCAGGAAGCACCCCATCTCGGCGTTGGGTGAACAGTTCTGATGGCTTGATAATGGATGGGCGCTATGACCCATTGGTGACGCGAGTACCCGCGCCCTTCTTCTTGGACGCTACAATGGCAGTCGCAGATCCAGCGGTGGAGCCTCCCTTCTTCTTGCCCATCTTGCGTTGGTAGTGTGAGCACAGGAAGTAGCTGTGGAAAGTACGGAGTTGGTCCAGTGCCATGAAGGAGATGTGTGCAATGGAACAGCAAGAGTAGCAATGGCGGAGGTGTGCGAGCGAGAAGAAGATGTGGGGAAATTACCGCATGGTGAACCCCTACTTAACCTCACAGGAGATGCCATCCAACGACCAGGAGAAAACCAACTCGACGCGTGGCACACATGGACATTGACACGTGGCAAGGGTAACCCACGAACCGTCACCCCACTCCGCCCATTATGCGCGAGAATCGAGGAGACACAGTTAAACCAGAAGATTACACATGCCTAGTCAAATCCAAGACAGAAAGTGGGACCAACTACTTGTCACGTCCCGTCAAAGCCACTCACACGGATAACTGAGGTCATTTCATCATCAGCACTGACGTCATTAACTCCAGCAGGAGCACCTTTTTGACTTCTTTAGTCCTTACTCAAGTCTTCTACTCGACCAAGCACTCGGGGGTACTCCTAACAGGAGCGCTGGCCGCGCACTCGAGGAATTTTTCTAAGACATTCAAGCATTATGATAACATGTTTTGTTTTAAAAAACCCTTCACTCGAATCAACGATTCGACTATGGACTTCGTGTTACTCCCATAGGGAGCGCTGATAGCACATTCGACTGAAACAAGCAAAAGACGACAGCAGTCGCAAAGTACTTATAGTCCCACTCAAGTCTACGACTTGAATAGGCACTCGGGGGCTACTCCCATAGGGAGCGCTTGTCGCGCACCCTATGGTTTTCTTACACATAACCGCGTGATGACTATATCCACACTCGAAAGCTTCAGTGACTCTGCCTCATATTTTCTCTGCAAAGAGACTACATCTCTTGGGTCACCTAAATCATCTCCGCGATGATAAAATTTGGATGTCGCGTTTACGACGTGAAGATAAGACCTGAATAAGGCTTGGCAACGCATCTGCTGCGCTCTCCCAGAAACAATATGTCCCTACAGGTACGATGAAATATGCCTTGACGGACGCGTCGAGTGCTCAAACTTACACACTAGGATTCGACTCTATAAGACCTCCGCGGCATGAGACGAATTACGCCAGCACTTTTTCGAATTCGAGTCCGGGGACTCGAGTTTGAGTATATTGCGTTGTTTTGCCCTAAGGTAGTTAACTGATCCTGATACATCAGATGAATCATGCATGTATATCAAACAATCCCTATGATACGAATCAAGAGCACTCGACAATATGCTCAGCTATGCACTCGAAAGACTTCATAAGTCTCCGCTCGAATCTGTGATTCAAATAGACACTCGAGGGATACTAACATGGGCATACCTTACAGGTACTCGAGCTTGGCATATACGGTCTAGGTTTGGCAGAAGCCTACGGAGCTACCAGGGCTCAATCTAGGATTCAGGTGACCCATGGAGACTCCGACTGCTTGCGGCACAAGGCAAGATCAAAGATAGAAAGTTTAAAGGGACAAACCTTAACATGTAACCGACTCGACCTGCTACCTGAGACCTACCCTATCTATATAAAGGCTAGGAGGGGGCGGCGAGGAGGACGATCAGAACCCTAGTTTCCACAACCATCGCCAGATTGCATCTACGCACCCCCTATAACTTTCGACTCCCTCGATAATTCCAAGAGCAGACAAGCAGGAGTAAGGTCCTCTACGAGGCCTGGACCTAGGTAAATCTTGCGTCCCTGTGTGCTTGTTTGCTTGCTGATTGATGCCTGCAGTGCTCCCTCCTTCTCCAAAACCCAAGTCCACAACAATGGGCATTCATGAGTTTAACCCTCATCACTATCCCAAAGGCAGCTAGGTCAAGATTCCATCCACTAGAGAGGCCATAGAACGTGTTGCAGCAGGCAATAGATAGCTTAGCTACTCCCATAGAACCTGTAGTGGATCTAGCTCAAGCACAAGCCGAACTAGAGGAGACTCGGCAGAAAATGTTAGTAGGGGCAAAAAAAGTAGTTGAGTTGCAGCAGTCGCTGAACATCACTTTGCGTGAATATGCAAAAGAAAACCAAATCATCCCAACTCGTATGGACGGAATAAAGATTAGGGGTAGAAACTTGATTATCGAGATAGACAAGGAGTATGTGCCTAAGCCGGGGAATACCCTATTGACAGTTGGGCTGGCGAGATATAGCACCCCAGTGAAGAACCTCAGGGCTTCTGAGGCAGCAGCGTCCGAGTTAGAGAGTCTGACTGGAGAAGCTCGGGAGAGGCAGCAGGAAAGAGTAAACCACTTAGTGAGAGTAGCGAATAAGCAGAATGAGGAAATACTCAAAGCAAACCCGACGATAGCAAGTGGCTCTCATATAGTTCATTCGGCAAGGAATAACCCTGTGAAATCCGCTGGGACAGCATCATCACCTCATGATGGCCCTAGAAGAGAGGAGGTGGTAACCTTGGGGAGAAAGAACAAACAGATGGTCCCGTATGACTCGGCAAGGGCAGGGAAAGGAAAAGCAGTGCAAGTTGATGAGGATCATCAAAGTGCCAGCCGAGGTGAAGCTGGCCGAGGTAACCGCGACCAAGGCAATGCCGGTCAGGGAAACGCTGGAAATGGCAATGCCGGACAATGTAACTTGATGAGAGCAGGGCAAAACCCACCTTGGCAACAGCAATAGCAATACGTACCTCGGTAGGAGCAAAGTGCTGGCCTGGCAATGCAACAACCGTATGCTCGTCCGGGTCAAGATAGATACAATGATGCTTATTCGGAAATGGCTGATGTCGGATTTCCTAGGCCAGAGCACCATGTGATAGGATCAAGATTGGGAAATGGGAACTTGCAGCCACATGACGCATGGCTGAAGTTGGACCGATCTATAGGTTGAAGATGATTGAGGGACAAGGTCCTCGGGTCTAGCATGCTTTGGACCTCGGATCATGAGAGAGCCACACGTGCCAAACTTTCAGTTGGCCAGAGGAACAAAGACGTATGATGGCAGCACTAAGCTAGAGGATTTGCTCATTGACTATGCAACTGCTGTGAACATTGCCACGGGCAATTTAAGATGGGCTGTGAGATATGTGCCTCAGATGTTGGAAGGACCGGCAAGAGTCTGGTTGAACAATTTGCCGCCAGGAAGTATTAACTGTTGGTTAGACTTTGAGGAGTTGTTCGTCAGCATCTTCTCGAGCACGTACAAGAGGCCAAATAGGCCCATACATTGGCAATGTGCAAGCAAAGACCGAATGAGACTGACCGGGAGTTCTTGACTCGCTGGTGCAATGTGCATAACTCTTGTGAGGGAGTAATTGAGTCACAGGCCATTGCCTAGTTTGAACAAGGATGTAGATATGTGAGTATGTTGTGGTAGAGGCTGCAAAGGGATATGCCAACCACCTTAGCAGAAACAATCCGGATAGCAGATTCGTATGCGTTGGGTGATCCAACCCAACCTCGGCTAATGTCAAGTGAGTCGAATGAAGAGTACTATAACCGAGATGGAACCGGGTCATCCCGGCAAAATGACTTCCGAGGTAAAAGAAGAGATGAGCAGCCGGATTACAGGAACAGTTCGCAACAAGTTGCGACAGTGGACCAGGATCAGCCAAATGTCGGCGCAAATCAGTGCTAGAAAACTAGAGGGCAATAGTGGACTCCGAGAAAAGATGGCAAGAAAACTTGGATGCTAGAGCAAAAGAAACAGTGGAAGGAAAAGAAGGAAGGCCGAGGTATAAAAATGAGTCCATGTTGGATCAACCGTGTAAATTTCACATGCCAAGCCCGAATAACCTAGTGAACCATATGACTCGGCAATGTGAGTGGATGAGGAAAATAGAGCAGTGTGGCTTGGGCAATGCTCATGCACCTCGGCACGATGCACCTCACCATGATGGACCTCGCCATGATGCACCTCGACATGATGGATCTCGGCAGTAGCGGCATCTCACTGGGGTAAATGGGTAACAACTAATGTTGCCACCACCTCCGCCGAGGTATGAAAATCAAGGTAGAAGGGATGCAGTGCATCAAGTAGATAACCAGCAACAGTAGAACCAAGGATACCCCGGCAATGATGGGAGAAAAGAATACAGGGAGCACCACCAGAGTTATTGTGTGTTCACCACTGAAGAAACTGATAGAAAGAGCTTGCAATGCCAACATATGGAGGTGAATGCGGTTATGCCAGCTGTGACGAGGTATATGCCTTGGGCGGATCAGGAGATAACTTGGAATATCAAGGATCGCCCCAAGCTCATACCGAGTCCTGGATCGTATGCACTGGTGCTGGATTTGACGTTCATTGGGCCGAATATCAACATGAGATTCTCCAAGGTGCTGATTGACAATGGCAGTAGCATCAACATCATGTACAAGGAGACAATGCACAAGTTGGGAATATCTGAGAACATGCTCCAAAGCAACGAGGACAACTTTCCACGGCATTGTGTCGGGTATTCCTGTGAGCCCATTGGCAAGGTCCAGGTTGATGTGTTATTTGGCACAAGGGACAACTGTCGGACTGAGAATTTGGAGTTTGAGGTTGTGAATTTGGAAAGCGTGTATCACGTGTTACTTGGCAAGCCTGCTCTCCACAAGTTTATGGCAAGCACTCACATCAGTTACTTGAAGATGAAATTGCCTGGGCCAAATGGAGTGATCACTATAACTGGGGACTTCACGCGCTCAATAGAATGTGCTATTTCGGGTCAAACCTGACCGAATCACTTTTGATTGCATAAGAGAAAAGGAGAATCCAGGAGGTGGCAGCATTGGCTCAGTCCACGCAGATGCATATGTCGGCTTTGAGCAACCCGCATGGGAGTGTCTCATTTAAAGCAACAAAGGATGCAAAGAAAGTGCATGTTGATGATCAGTTCTTAGAGCGCACCATAACCATTTGTGTCGGGTTGAGGGACAAATAGGAAAGCAAGCTCGTCCACTTCCTCCATGAGAATCGGGATATCTTTGCATGATCCACACAGGATCTGCAAGGTGTACCAAGGGAGTTAGCTGAGCACTCTTTGCATGTGAGACCTGGAGCTAAGCCAGTGAACCAACCTCTCCGTCGCTTCGTCGAAGACAAGAGAAAGGTGATTGGTGATGAAATAGCTTGGTCCCTTGCCACCGGGTTTATCATGGAAGTACTCTATCTAGATTGGCTATCTAATCCGGTGCTTGTGGAAAACAAAAAGGATGATCCGAATGTAGTAGTGGTGTGGCGTATGTGTATTGATTACATGAACCTGAATAAGGCATGTCCAAAAGATCCATTCCCACTGCCAAGGATAGATCAGGTCATAGATTCGACCATTGGGTGTGAGTTGTTGTCATTTGTAGATGCGTCTTCTAGTTTCCACCAGATACCCCTGAACCCAGATGATCAAATAAAAACTGCTTTTATTACCCCGTATGGGGATTATTGCTATCGCGCCATGCCATTTGGCTTACGTAATGTAGGAGCAACGTATTAGAGGTGTATGCAAAAATGTTTACATGAACAAATTGGGAAAAATGTCCAAGTATATGTAGATGATGTCGTGATAAAAACAAAGGAAAGCAAAACGCTCCTAGAGGATATCGGACAAACATTCGCGAACCTAAGGAGATTCCAAATGAAGCTTAACCCATAGAAATGTACCTTTGGTGTGTCGGCTGGGAAATTACTTGGTTTTCTTGTATCCAGTCAAGGTATCGAGGCCAACCCCACTAAAATCCGAACTATAGAAAGAATGGAACTGCCGTAGTGCCTTAACGATGTGCAGAAGATCAGTGGTTGCCTAGAATCGTTAAGTCAATTTGTATGTCGGTTGGGAGAGAAGGCATTGCCCCTCTACCTGTTAAAGAAAAAGGCAGATAAGTTTGTTTGGACACCACAAGATGATAGCGCATTTCATGAACTAAAAAGGATGCCAGCATCTGCACCAGTGTTAGCTTCACTACTATCCTATGATCCAATGTTGCTCTATATAGCAACGACCAACCGAGTCGTAAGTGTTGTGGTAGTGGTGGAGCGCAATGAAGAAGGTAAGTCGGTGTAGAGGCCGGTATATTACCTGAGCAAGGTATTATCTACTTCGAAGCAGAACTATCCTCACTATCAAAAGATGGCTTATGGTGTGTACATGGCAGCTAAGAAGCTCAAGCATTACTTTGAGGAAGACCCCATAAAAGTGATATGTGAAGCACCCATATCTGAGATAATGAGTAACAAAGATGCGAGTGGCAAAATCGTGAAGTGGGCAATTGAGTTACCCCATACGCACCACAATTTGATAGAAGGGATGCCATAAAGTCTCAAGCAGTGGCTAATTTTTTTCGTGGACTGGGCCGAGATGCAATACAAACCACCTTTGCCAGACTCTAACTATTGGAGGATACATTTTAATGGATCAAAGTTGAAGGAAGGATTAGGTGTCGGGGTAGTATTTACCTCGCCCAAGAAGTATCAATTGAAGTATGTTCTCCAAATCCATTTTCGAGCATCAAACAATGTTGCCAAGTATGAAGCACTCATGCATGGACTAAAGGTGGCAAAAGAGGTTGGGATACGTCGGATACAATTCTTTGGTGATTCGGATTTGATAGTGAAACAAGTATCTGACAATTGGGATACCCTAGATGCAAACATGGCGCTTTATAGATTTCATTTCCAGAAGATATCTGGGTACTTCGAGGGATGCGAATTTCATCATGTACCTCGGCTTGAGAATGAAGCAGCTGACATACTGTCTAAGTTGGGGTCGTCTTGGCAACCTATCCCGCCAGGAGTTGCGTTGGAGCATCTAAGAAAACCATCTATCACACCTTCGCCAGGATCTGAATCAATCTATATCCCGGCAAACCCTAGATCAGAATCTACCCCTATGGAGATTAACTAGGGGAACACCTCAGCAACCCATGGGACTACCTCAGCAAACCCGGGGACTGTGTCGCAAAACCTGGGGACTGTTCAGCTTGATCCAGCGGGAGTTATGTCGGTGGATGCAATGGAAATTGATGGAGTACTTTTCCCAGTGCGTGCTATACCAACATGGGTGAAGCCAATATTTGAGTTCTTGAAGAATGGAACTTTGCCAAGCGATGAGATACTCTCAAGGAAAATCCAGAGGAGAGCAGAAGCATATACCATCATCAACACCGAACTATACAAGAGAAGCGTCACAAGTGTTCTACAGCGATGTGTTGACCCGGAAGAAGGGCTTGCCATCATCCGAGATGTACATCAGGGAGAATGTGGGCGTCACGCATCGTCTAGAGCCTTACTGGCAAAAGCTTTTTGGCATGGATTTTACTGGCCAAGTGCCTTGGAACAAGCAAAGGAACTAGTAAGGAAATGCAATGGTTGTCAGAGGTATGCCACCAAGACACAAATGCGAATGTCGGAACTAAAAACTATATCAATCACTTGGCCATTTCTTGTATGGTGCCTAGATATGGTTAGACCATTTAAGCCGGCAAAGGGGAAGATGACTCACATCTTGGTCATGGTGAACAAATTTACCAAGTGGATTGAAGTGAAGCCAATCAGAAAATGTGATGGAGCTATAGCCGTAACATTTCTCAAAGATATTATTCTGAGATACGGTTATCTTCACAGTATCATAACTGACAATGGCACTAATTTTGCTGAGGGAGCATTTTCTCTATTCTTTCGAGATAAGAAGATCCGACTAGATGTTGCATCAGTAGCCCACCCTGCATCGAACAGACAAGTGGAAAGATCCAACGGACCAGTTCTATTCAGGATAAAACTGTGGGCTCCCCAGATTATTCATCCGAGAAAATCCCTGTTATGCATACATCCACATTCCCATGATCAGTGAGCCGTGGAACATAACCGACAGGTATCATTACAACATCCAAAACATAACGAATTACAAGACTTACATAAATGCCATTATGGCTACATCATCATTAGAAGCGGAACATCACCAAGCATAGAGCCCAATCGTGCCTCAACCTATAGGCAGCTGACTGGGAAGACGGCCTAGCTCGAAGGATGTCACCTGAATCTCCCTATGTCGAACCTCTGAAAGTCTGGCCAAGTAAATAGCCAGGGACACCGCCGTGAGTACTGTTGAATGTACTCGCAACCACCAAGATAAATGAACAAAGGAAATGCAATTCTGGCTTGGCGAGATAGCTCTATCTGGGTTTGATTTGAAAAGCCTAAACTAACTTTTGAAGTTATGGCATCTCCATATATTTGTTGAAAAAGAGGGTTGAAAACATGTTTCTGTTTTGTAAATCAAGACATCTCCATATCTTTGTTGAAAAAGAGTTTTGAAAATAGTTTTGTAGTAAAAACCCTTTTTGAACATTTTAGACCCCTCAGGTCAAAACCAAGCTTTCGAACTCGGGTTCCCCGGAACCTTCGTCCTCAAAGTACTTGTTTCCCAAACAAGCACAGTTTGGGTACTCCTAGCCAACACCTTTACAACTGTCCTTGACCATGGACACGGCTATTCAAATAGGTTATACTCTTCCGAGTTTGCGCACTTTCCCCACAAGAATCAATACATCCGTCGGGATACAACCATGGCCCACTGCCACTGTTGATGGGGTCCGGATAATCAAACCTAACCTTTCACTTGTCTACCCTAGCAAAGGCATGCTTTTCCTCTTGGGTTTGTTCTCCCCGGCAACGAGTATGTGGCTCCAAGCCATAGTCCTACCTTTCGTACACGCGCATACCCAAGCCGCAACTTGGCGTATACCTTAAATTTGGTGACTCCACTTCCTTCCTTACTCCTAGTCATACCGTCCACGGGAGACCCAATTGTTGCACCGGACTCCTGTCAGTTCAGGCTCACTCTTGCCGAAGCAAGCGACAGGCTTCAAATCCTTGATCTGGTGGCGCCTGCCCGGAATTCCAAGGATCTCTCCCTATAAGCATGGTAGAAGTTGCCTCGACTAAAGAAGACAAACTACGAGTTAAGCCCTAGTACCTGGGGTAATGTGGTTGCGCCGATAAAAATTGTTCTAGTAAAGGCTTAGAACATCCCATCACCTTCTCATTTCTCCTCATCACCATTTCTTTTGTTAAAACCTCCACTAGGAATGATGCCTCTTCCTAGGGTTTTACAAAGCCATTTTGAAACCTTTGAAGTGGGGAAAATCCCAAACAGTTTATTTTCTCAAAACCGGGGTTTCCAAGGAGGTAGGATGCTAACCATCGTACTCTCGGTCTAAAGGGGATAAAATGATAGGTTCATCGGGGTGGTGCCTCGAAGGATACGAAGTCATAACTTGGAGAAGCCAAGTTACTATCGCAGTATTTGTAAAACAAAACATGCAGGTAGATGATGCAGTTTAGAAAGAGGATACAAAACATGTAAAAGAGAGTAGGACATGTATCAGAGTTCAGGAGTGGTGGCTTTCCTGTGATCAGCAATAAGTCCCTGGACTTCTTCAGATGACCAAGAATACCCAAATATATAATAATAAGAAGTCCCTTCCTACTTGTCGTCGGACACTCACACTATCGTCGTCCTCGGATACACATGCAAGCAGACAAGTCCACAATCAAAACAAGACATACAAACATCAAACCATACAGCAAACAAACATGATAATACTACTGAACTTGGGAGTTTTTGGAGGTGTTGGTTATTGATAGTGGAATTTACTAAATTGCCACTTTGGTGTTTTCTCTTGGAAGATAGTTGTCAAGGCTAGATACAAAGCTTTAGGATTAGGGTTCTGAGGTCAGTAGGCTACCAAAGGCTAGATACAAAACCATCACAAGTGGTTTTACTTGAATATCAATTTTTTAGAATTAGTTATGCTTTTTATAGTGGATATAACTCTAGTTTGAGGAAATAATTCACCAGAAAAGTTCTGGAGCTCCAAAAATTATTTCAATGGATGGTTTGGCAGTATTTGATGTACTGAACCACCTATAGTTGGAATCAAGTCAAAAGAGTTACCAGAATGCCCTCAGGAAATTCCCAAAGGCAGTTATGTATGATTCTTCCCTTTTTCACCAGATTAATTCTACAGGGGATATTGAGTTTATTCCATGGGCATGTGCTAGGCATGCCCAATACCTTTCTTTAGGAATTGGATTCACCCTTTTTGGAGTTGCCAAACTCCTGGAGTGATTTATTTAGTGGAAATACCCTTTACAGAAGTATTTAAATCACTAAAATTCAACCAGAGCTCAATAAATTATGAGCTGTTGGGGTTTGGTAAATATTGGTTCTGGGGTGTACTGGGAGGTGGAATCAGGTCAAGACCATATTTGGTTAGCCCTGGGGAATTTATCTATGGAAGATTAAGGTTACTTTTGTTATTTTTCCCAAAGGCAAACCTCTGTTCACCTTGTCATAGGACATGTGCTAGATGGTAGGTATGTCAAATACCTCTCAATAGAGCCTTGGTTCATCTCAAATGGAGATGTGAAACTCTCTGAGGAAATTAATTAATGCAAGGTATACTTGTCTGCAGAATAATTACCAGTAATTAACAAAAATTATTTTGGACATGGGGTTGCCTCTGCATGTTTGAGCAAACATCAGAGAACCACCAGAAATTTAGATCTAGCCATTTGGACTTGGTTTACCATTTTATTTGGATTTATTTCAACTAGTATAGAACTGGATCTGTAATTTAAAAGAAAAAGGAAAAGGGGGCTCCAGGTACTGGGCTGGGTTTTCAGAGGGAGGCAGGCCGCGGAGGCGATCCCGGACCAGCGTCGCCCGCAGGAGCGTGCGCGGGGCACGGTTCGAACCTGACGAGCGGGTCCCGCCGGTCAGCGACAGCGGGGCGCGAAGGGGTATCGGCCGGATCTGGCCGTTGCATCAAGTGGCGACGGACGGCGCTTAATCGTCGTCTACGCAAAATAGGGTGGCCGGAGACAGGAACCCTAGGCGGAGCGGGGAGGGGCGGGGAGGATACCTGGGGGCTCGGGGGAAGCTGGGGAGGATACAGGAGGATGCGGTCGACGACGGCGAGCAAAACGAGGGGCGGCACGAGGTGGGTTGATGCCGAGAGGTAGCTCGCGCGACTGCGGCCGAGGATGATCTCGTCGGTGCTCAACAGCGACGGCGGATGAGTTGGTCCTGGACAAAGATAAGAGCACGGTTAGGTAGAGGAGGAGGAGGGGATCTCGTGAGCTGACATGCAGAGAGAATGGAGCAGGGGAGGAGGTGCCTTGCTCGATTTTCTTGAGGAGGCTGAAGCTTCCTCCTCTTCTTCTCTCGGGCAGCAACGACCTAGGGAGGGAGAGTGGAGCTGGGGGAGGTGAGTGGGAGGAGAGAGGGGGCAAATGCAGGGCAGAGGGCTGGCTGGGGTGGTCTTTGGCCTATATACCAAGGAGAGTGAGTGGATGGAGAGAAAGTCCATTTTGGACATGGGGGAGGGGCAATTCTGGCCACTGATTGGTCCAGGGGGAGGTGGAGAGGGGTAGTGTGGGTATCTGGTCGTGCAGGGGCGGAGTGGGGAGCTGTGGTGATTTATTGTGGCAAATCCTTGTAAGATCTTTGTTGCATATATCTCTCTCACTTACTACTAGTATAAGGGCAAGATGGGGATTTGTTGGGGTGGAGCTACAGTGCTAGTCGACCAAGGTATGTCCTGGTGCTAAGGAGAAGCATTGAGCAAGGTTGAATGAGAATTGGAAGTGGTTTGAGTGGTGGTTTGCTTAATTGACAAATCTTGATCTAATAGATGGTTGTGAAGGAAGTACAAAATCTTGCATTGGACCAGAGGATAAAATGGTACTGGTAGATAGATAAGGTCAACGTAGACTCCTAGGATTGAATTGAGATATTTATGTGGGGTTTTAGTCCACTTAAATCCAATTACTCAAAAAGGACAGAAATGATTTTTAGAAGAGCATTTTATAAATTTGCATTGGGAGAGGATGGATTTTGGTGTGGAAGGGTTCCAAATGTGAATACACACTTCGGGGAATTTTCCAAAGATTTATTGGGGATTAAAAGTATTTAAAACAATTATTATTCCAATTCAGCCATTTAAGAAAATGGACAAATAATAAATAATAAAGCTTCTCAAAAATATTTATTTTTGAGCGGGAAAGATAGGATATTATTTTTGGGACTCACATGAGCCAAAAATTGGGGAAGGGCTTTGGTAAAAACCAAACTTTCCTTTATGGAGGGAATTTCGAGATTTTGACTATTTAAGGAATTAAATAGTTTTGGGGCCATAATAATTAGGGTTAATTTTTGATAAATCTTGATGATCAATAGATATGAGATAAACAAGGTGTAGCAAGCATTTGCAACCTTGAGGAATGAAATTCCAACCTGAATAAGATGGAAAACAAGGAGTTGATGATCTAGGGTGATGTTATTTTTATACCACCAAAAAAGGCTTGCATCTTGGAGCTTAGAGCTCACCTTGGTGCAAGGGATAGATGGGTAGGTAGACCAGGTCATATAGATGATCATGGAAGGAGGAGTTTGAATTAATTGTATTTGAGGTGATCTAGAAGTGATGTCCAACTTTGTTGGAAATAAGGCTGTCATGCAAAAAGTGTCATGAAGCCCTCTAAACCAAGTGGGTTTAATAAGCTCAATGGTCCACTTGGAACAAGTGAGGTAGGTTTTAATAAACATCAATGAGTAGAACACAACCATGTAGATAGTTGGTCCATATGAGGTTGTATGAGGGTGTGAGCTTCTAGCAAAGTAGGCATGATGATTAGATTTTGCAGGAAATGTTATTTTCTTCTCTACAAAACCATCATGGACAAGTGGGTTGTCGAAGGATCTAACCAAGGGAAATTGTTGGCCTTGGTAGTCCTTAGGATGGTTAAAAATATGGTTCAAGTGCATTTCCAAAAATGCACATGGTTTGAGAAAAGTAGGCATTCCAAATGGTGATGCTGAAACTGTTTTCAGACTTAGTCAAGTTCGGCCATTTTGAGGGTTTTGTCTAGAGTAAGAGAGGGAATGTTCTTGGAGGAGTTTCAGGGTATCAGATCATTAACAAGTAGTTGATATGGAAGTGTAGAGTGAGTAGAAGAGATCCATGCTTGATATTGGTCTTCCAGGACTTGGAAACATCTAGAATGGAAATCTTTAGAATGGATCTGGTTGAGGGTTTTAGATGATCACTTAATGGCTAGGGATCATATCTAGGTTTGCAATCTTGCTTAGGGGTTGATGATTGGGAAACATCTTGATCCTAGTGATGAGCTCCTAGAGGGGCTCATACTACTTCCTAGGCAAACAAGTCAAACAGCAGATCAAAGAAACTCATTAGACAGCAGATCAGGGCAACTCATCTTATACTAAGCATAACCACTAATGAGGTTACCATCAAGCCTAGCTCGGGGTAGGGTTGGGGCATTTTTAAGAGGTTGATTTTTTAATAAGATGAGGGTTCTTGATATCTCTACCAAGAGTAGAATTCAAATGCTTTGAACAAGAGTTTTGGGAAAACTAGAGGTAAGATTAGTTGAGTGTTCTATCTTGAAAACATAAGGAGATTGTATTATATATATATCTCCATAGTTTTGTTAATAGAAGCTACCAAAATAGTTATGGTTACGTAGGCATCTTGGCTCCTGTTTTGAAATGCCAGAACGTTTGAGGATATGTAAAGTAAGCCAAGATAGTTTTGGGTAAAAAGCTTTTGTCAACTAAGGGTGAGGTAAGGAGTATCCTAAGATACACATCATAAGCACAAGTGCAAGCAAACAACAAGAAAGCACTGCACCAAAGTACAAGAAAAAGTTTTTGTTCCCCCTGATTTTTGCATTCTGGACAACTAATCATGGTTGCTGAAATTGGGATGTTACAGACCTTTCCCCCTTAAAAGAATCTCGTCCCGAGATTCGAGAGAGGAATGTTAGGGGATCTGTCTCAGAATAAGTTATATGGGTTCCTTGCAGGCTAACTTGCCGACTTTTCCTTCAAGTAGAAACACCTTGACAGCAAGGTTGAACTCCAATCTTCTTGAAACTCGGGGGTCGAGCTGGTTTCAACCGTGGTTGCGGGGAGGGACCTTCCTTTTGTAAGGGTCTACGGTACTTCTCTTAAGTGGGTTATTGTATCCAAGTCTGTGGCAAGTCTGTGCTCTGAGATCTGTGTCTTCGGGTCCCATGGTTGGATTTTCTCAGAGGGGTACTCTATTTTGCGGGAAAGACACGGTCTTTCCCCTTCAGGATTGGACTTGGGTAGAGTGGATAGTTACAAGCAGGGGACTTACTTAAGAGGGTGGGAAAAAGTAGATCTCAAGGTAGCATAGGACAACATAGGTAGGGTGGCATCCTAGCTGTCTTTCCAGGGGGACATGGGCTAGTTTATTACAGGTGACACTCGTCGACTTTCGGGGAGTCCTGGAGTGGGTTAAGGGGCTTCTCTCTTGATCTTTACTTCCATGGGGTGTTGTCGCCTATCGAAGCATGGGAAATCTTCAGTATTGAGCTGAGGGGCAGCGAGCGGTAGGGTGACCATCTTTTATGAGGGAGGGGACCTTGGATGTCTTCGAGCTTCTCTGCCGAGGAAGTCTTGGCGGATTTTCTCTTGGGGCATTCTCTGTTGAAGTGACCGGGTAGGCCACACGTGAAGCATATGCCCATCCTTCGGTGTAACTATTTTGACGCCTTGCCTTTGCTGGTACCTGGAGGTTGATGGGCTATGCTAATGAGGGAATCTACTGGACACTTTATGGGAACATGGTCTTGGCCTTCACAGATGAAACAGGTGATAAGTCGAGTTGGGAAAACTTTGGGTGGATGGGGTTCTCCGCAGTTGGGGCAGTGGCCGGAGCATCGGTTGGCTTGGTGCCCTTCGTCTCCACAACGGCTACATGCCTTCTTCGAGCTTCCGGTCTTCATGGCCATCCTGGGGGAGGTCTTGTTGGTGGCAGATGTTTCGGGTTGGGTCTGATGCAACGACTTGGGTAAAACACGCAAGTAGGAACAATTCAAGCAAGCATAGCAATCAAGGAAGTCATTACATAGCAACCAAATCTGCACCTGAGGGTGCTAATAGTGCTTAGGCATTACAAAACGCGTTATGGGACGATACATGACTCTACCCTATTGCTAGGTGGGCGAGTACCGCAACGTGGGTGATTACTCGGAGGGTGCATCTGGGGAGTCGTGTTGATTCCTGGGTTTCACTACTGCAGATCCTCTAGGGTTTGCGGAATATTCAGCTCGTCTTTAGTGAAGGTGAGAGTGGTGCCTTCCCATGGTGCAGGGTTGGATGCTGACTCAGTCGGCGCGGGTGACTGTACGATAGGGTGGTACTCATTGAGGAAGGAGAGTTCGTCGTCAGTCTCGGGGTTCTCGTCTTCAGGGGTTGGGGGTACTTCAGTGATCAGCTTCCTTGCCAAGCGGGCATTGGTGGCTTGGAGACTTCTTTCGCGCTTACGGAGGAGGTTGATATCCATCTTTAGGAGCAGATTCCCAATGCAGCAGGTGAGGAAAGTCTCCGTAGGTAGTCCATCTTCATCTCGCTTTCCAAAAAAGTGGTAGGGAGTATCTTTCAACTCATCTTCGTGGATCTTGTAGAGGCGTGCCATCATCTCCTGTATGGCTCGCACCACGCCATCTCCCAGTTGATGTCGAGGAAGGTGAAGATTGTGGGTGTGGTGTCCTCATAGGGGGAAGGAATAATAGCCTTCATGACCCATTGCATCACATTGGTGTTACTGCGAGGAAGTTTGGTTCCTTCAATAGTTGGCACGGGCCTCTTGACTATCTTCAGTAGGTTGTGAAGCTGCTCTTAAAAGGGCCAAAAACTATCTCCAACGATGATGCGCTCTGAGCGGAAGGAGGCCATCTACAGCAGATTTGTGAGATGGGGTTGGGTTAGTGGCAGTGTGCAGGATTTTAAGCTTAGGAAATCATATTAATGCAAGTAGTTTTCAGAATCAGAGGGGGAAGACATAAGCACTTTTGCAAATAGTCATGTTTTCTCCCTTGTCTTTTAGAAAATAGGTTTGTCATTCCCTGTCTAACGTCCATGCTAACTAAGGTCTCCTACAGTCAGGATGGCTCTGGTACCAAGTATGTGGGCTCCCCGGATTATTCATCCGAGAAAATCCCTATTATGCATACATCCACGTTCCCATGATTAGTGAGCCGTGGAACATAACCGACAGGTATCATTACAACATTCGAAACATAACGAATTACAAGACTTACATAAATGCCATTATGGCTACATCATCATTAGCAGCGGAACATCACCAAGCGCAGAGCCCAAACGTGCCTCAACCTACAGGCAGCTGACTGGGAAGACGGCCTAGCTCGATGGACGTCACCTGAATCTCTCGATGTCAAACCTCTGAAAGTCTGGCCAAGTAAATAGCCAGGGACACCGCCGTGAGTACTTTTGAATGTACTCGCAACCCCTAAGATAAATGAACAAAGGAAATGCAATTCTGGCTGTGGCGAGATAGCTCTATATGGGTTTGCTTTTGAAAATCCTAAACTAACTTTTGAAGTTATGGCATCTCCATATCTTTGTTGAAAAAGAGGGTTGAAAACATGCTTCTGTTTTGTAAATCAAGACATCTCCATATCTTTGTTGAAAAAGAGTTTTGAAAACAGTTTTGTAGTAAAACCCCTTTTTGAACATTTTAGACCCCTCGGGTTAAAACCAAGCTTTCGAACTCGGGTTCCCCCGGAACCTTCGTCCTCAAAGTACTTGTTTCCCGAACAAGCACAGTTTGGGTACTCCTAGCCAACACCTTTAGAACCGTCCTTGACCGTGGACATGGCTATTCGAATAGGTTATACTCTGCAGAGTTTGCGCACTTTCCCCACAAGAATCAATACATCCACCGGGATACAACCACGGCACACTACCACTGTAGATGGGGGTCCGGATAATCAAACCTAACCTTTCGCTTGTCTACCCTAGCAAAGGCATGCTTTTCGTCTTGGGTTTGTTCTCCTCGGCAACGAGTATGTGGCTCCCAGCCATAGTCCTACCTTCCGTACATGCGCATACCCAAGCCGCAACTTGGCGTATACCTTAAATTTGGTGACTCCACTTCCTTCCGTACTCCTAGTCATACTGTCCGCGGGACACCCAATTGTTGCACCGGACTCCTGTCAGTTCAGGCTCACACTTACCAAACCAAGCGACAGGCTTCAGATCCTTGATCTGGTGGCGCCTGCCCAGAATTCCAGGGATCTCTCCCTATAAGCATGGTAGAAGTTTCCTCGGCTAATGCAGACAAACTACAAGTTAAGCCCCAGTACCTGGGGTAATGTGGTTGTGCCGATAAAAATTGTTCCAGTAAAGGCGTAGAACATCCCATCACCTTCTCATTTCTCCTCATCACCATTTCTTTTGTTAAAACCTCCACTGGGAATGATGCCTCTTCCCAGGGTTTTACAAAGCCATTTTGAAACCTTTGAAGTGGGGAAAAATCCCAAAGTAGTTTATTTTCTCAAAACTAGGGTTTCCAAGGAGGTAGGATGCTAACCATCATACTCTCGGTCTAAAGGGGATAAAATGATAGGTTCATCGGGGTGGTTCCTCGAAGGATACAAATTCATAACTTGGAGGAGCCAAGTTACTATCGCAGTATTTGTAAAACAAAACATGCAGGTAATAATGCAATTTAGAAAGAGGATATGAAACAGGTAAAAGAGAGTAGGACATGTATCAGAGTTCAGGAGTGGTGGCTTTCCTGTGATCAGTAATAACTCCCTGGACTTCTGCAGATGACCAAGAATACCCAAATATATAATAATAATAAGAAGTCCCTTCCTACTTGTCGTCAGACACTCACACTATCGTCGTCATCGGGTACACATGCAAGCAGACAAGTCCACAATCAAAACAAGGCATACAAACATCAAACCATACAGCACACACACATGAGAATACTACTGAACTTGGGAGTTTTTGGAGGTGTTGGTTATTGATAGTGGAATTTACTAAATTGCCACTATGGTGTTTTCTCTTGGAAGATAGTTGTCAAGGCTAGATACAAAGCTTTGGGATTAGGGTTCTGAGGTCAGTAGGCTACCAAAGGGTAACCATGATATCCTCAAATAGGTCTTGACAAGCAAAACCATCACAAGTGGTTTTACTTGAATACAATTTTTTTGAATTAGTTATGCTTTTTATAGTGGATATAACTCTAGTTTGAGGAAATATTTCACTAGAAAAGTTCTGGAGATCCAAAATTATTTCCTTGGATGGTTTGGCATTATTTGATGTACTGAACCACCTATAGTTGGAATCAAGTCAAAAGAGTTACCAGAATGCCCTCAGGAAATTCCCAAAGGCAGTTATGTATGATTCTTCCCTTTTTCACCAGATTAATTCTACAGGGGATATTGAGTTTATTCCATGGGCATGTGCTAGGCATGCCCAATACCTTTCTGTAGGAATTGGATTCACCCTTTTTGGAGTTGCCAAACTCCTGGAGTGATTTATTTAGTGGAAATACCCTTTACAGAAGTATTTAAATCACTAAAATTCAACCAGAGCTCAATAAATTATGAGCTATTGGGGTTTGGTAAATATTGGTTCTGGGGTGTACTAGGAGGTGGAATCAGGTCAAGACCATATTTGGTTAGCCCTGGGGAATTTATCTATGGCAGATTAAGGTTACTTTTGTTATTTTTCCCAAAGGCAAACCTCTATTCACCTTGTCATAGGACCTTTGCTAGATGGTAGGTATGTCAAATACCTCTCAGTAGAGCCTTGGTTCATCTCACATGGAGATGTGAAACTCTCTGAGGAAATTAATTAGTGCAAGGTATACATGTCAGCAGAATAATTACCAGTAATTAATGAAAATTATTTTGGACGTGGGGTTGCCTCTGCATGTTTGAGAAAAGATCAGAGAACCAGCAGAAATTTAGATCTAGGCATTTGGACTTGGTTTACCATTTTATTTGGACTTATTTCAACTAGTACAGAAATGGATCTGTAATTTAAAAGAAAAAGAAAAAGGGGCTCCAGGTACTGGGCTTGGTTTTCAGAGGGAGGCGGGCCGCGGAGGCAATCTCGGCCCAGTGTCGCCCGCAGGAGCGTGCGCGGGGCGCGGTTCGAACCTGACGAGCGGGTCCCGCCGGTCAGCGACAGCGGGGCGCGAAGGGGTATCGGCCGGATCTGGCCGTTGCATCAAGTGGCGACGGACGGCGCTTAATCGTCGTCTACGCAAAATAGGGTGGCCGGCGACGGGAACCCTAGGCGGAGCGGGGAGGGGCGGGGAGGATACCTGGGGGCTCGGGGGAAGCTGGGGAGGATACAGGAGGATGAGGTCGACGACGGCGAGCAAAACGAGGGGCGGCACGAGGTGGGTTGATGCCGAGAGGTAGCTCGCGCGACTGCGGCCGAGGATGATCTCGTCGGTGCTCAACAGCGACGGCGGATGAGTTGGTCCTGGACAAAGATAAGAGCACGGTTAGGTAGAGGAGGAGGAGGGGATCTCGTGAGCTGACAGGCAGAGAGAATGGAGCAGGGGAGGAGGTGCCTTGCTCGATTTTCTTGAGGAGGCCGAAGCTTCCTCCTCTTCTTCTCTCGGGCAGCAACGACCTAGGGAGGGAGAGTGGAGCTGGGGGAGGTGAGTGGGAGGAGAGAGGGGGCAAATGCAGGGCAGAGGGCTGGCTGGGGTGGTCTTTGGCCTATATACCAAGGAGAGTGAGTGGATGGAGAGAAAGTCCATTTTGGACATGGGGGAGGGGCAATTCTGGCCACTGATTGGTCCAGGGGGAGGTGGAGAGGGGTAGTGTGGGTATTTGGTCGTGCAGGGGCGGAGTGGGGAGCTGTGGTGATTTATTGTGGCAAATCCTTGTAAGATCTTTGTTGCATATATCTCTCTCACTTACTACTAGTATAAGGGCAAGATGGGGATTTGTTGGGGTGGAGCTACAGTGCTAGTCGACCAAGGTATGTCCTGGTGCTAAGGAGAAGCATTGAGCAAGGTTGAATGAGAATTGGAAGTGGTTTGAGTGGTGGTTTGCTTAATTGACAAATATTGATCTAATAGATGGTTGTGAAGGAAGTACAAAATCTTGCATTGGACCAGAGGATAAAATGGTACTGGTAGATAGATAAGGTCAACGTAGACTCCTAGGATTGAATTGAGATATTTATGTGGGGTTTTAGTCCACTTAAATCCAATTACTCAAAAAGGACAGAAATGATTTTTAGAAGAGCATTTTATAAATTTGCATTGGGCGAGGATGGATTTTGGTGTGGAAGGGTTCCAAATGTGAATACACACTTCGGGGAATTTTCCCAAGATTTATTGGGGATTAAAAGTATTTAAAACAATTATTATTCCAATTCAGCCATTTAAGAAAATGGACAAATAATAAATAATAAAGCTTCTCAAAAATATTTATTTTTGAGCGGGAAAGATAGGATATTATTTTTGGGACTCACATGAGCCAAAAATTGGGGAAGGGCTTTGGTAAAAACCAAACTTTCCTTTATGGAGGGAGTTTTGGAGATTTTGACTATTTAAGGAATTAAATAGTTTTGGGGCCATAATAATTAGGGTTAATTTTTGATAAATCTTGATGATCAATAGATATGAGATAAACAAGGTGTAGCAAGCATTTGCAACCTTGAGGAATGAAATTCCAACCTGAATAAGATGGAAAACAAGGAGTTGATGATCTAGGGTGATGTTATTTTTATACCACCAAAAAAGGCTTGCATCTTGGAGCTTAGAGCTCACCTTGGTGCAAGGGATAGATGGGTAGGTAGACCAGGTCATATAGATGATCATGGAAGGAGGAGTTTGAATTAATTGTATTTGAGGTGATCTAGAAGTGATGTCCAACTTTGTTGGAAATAAGGCTGTCATGCAAAAAGTGTCATGAAGCCCTCTAAACCAAGTGGGTTTAATAAGCTCAATGGTCCACTTGGAACAAGTGAGGTAGGTTTTAATAAACATCAATGAGTAGAACACAACCATGTAGATAGTTGGTCCATATGAGGTTGTATGAGGGTGTGAGCTTCTAGCAAAGTAGGCATGATGATTAGATTTTGCAGGAAATGTTATTTTCTTCTCTACAAAACCATCATGGACAAGTGGGTTGTCGAAGGATCTAACCAAGGGAAATTGTTGGCCTTGGTAGTCCTTAGGATGGTTAACAATATGGTTCAAGTGCATTTCCAAAAATGCACATGGTTTGAGAAAAGTAGGCATTCCAAATGGTGATGCTGAAACTGTTTTCAGACTTAGTCAAGTTCGGCCATTTTGAGGGTTTTGTCTAGAGTAAGAGAGGGAATGTTCTTGGAGGAGTTTCAGGGTATCAGATCATTAACAAGTAGTTGATATGGAAGTGTAGAGTGAGTAGAAGAGATCCATGCTTGATATTGGTCTTCCAGGACTTGGAAACATCTAGAATGGAAATCTTTAGAATGGATCTGGTTGAGGGTTTTAGATGATCACTTAATGGCTAGGGATCATATCTAGGTTTGCAATCTTGCTTAGGGGTTGATGATTGGGAAACATCTTGATCCTAGTGATGAGCTCCTAGAGGGGCTCATACTACTTCCTAGGCAAACAAGTCAAACAGCAGATCAAAGAAACTCATTAGACAGCAGATCAGGGCAACTCATCTTATACTAAGCATAACCACTAATGAGGTTACCATCAAGCCTCGCTTGGGGTAGGGTTGGGGCATTTTGAAGAGGTTGAGTTTTGAATAAGATGAGGGTTCTTGATATCTCTACCAAGAGTAGAATTCAAATGCTTTGAACAAGAGTTTTGGGTAAACTAGAGGTAAGATTAGTTGAGTGTTCTATCTTGAAAACATAAGGAGATTGTATTATATATATCTCCATAGTTTTGTTAATAGAAGCTACCAAAATAGTTTTGGTTACATAGGCATCTTGGCTCCTGTTTTGAAATGCCAGAACGTTTGAGAATATGTAAAGTAAGCCAAGATAGTTTTGGGTAAAAAGCTTTTGTCAACTAAGGGTGAGGTAAGGAGTATCCTAAGATACACATCATAAGCACAAGTGCAAGCATAAAACAAGCAAGCACTGCACCAAAGCACAAGAAAAAGTTTTTGTTCCCCCTGATTTTTGCATTCTGGACAACTAATCAGGGTTGCTGAAATTGGGATGTTACAAAAACCCCGGCTCATTGAGACGCTACAAAGATCAGCAGGGTGCTAGATAGAAGAACTACTAGCGGTACTGTGGAGCTTAAGAATAGCTCCAAATCGATCAACAGGCTATACGCCATTCTTTCTGGTGTATGGGGCAGAAGTTGTATTACCAGCCGACATAGAGCATGACTCGCCCATTGTCGGCCAATACACAGAAGCCGAAGTGCAAGAAGCCTTGCAAAGTGATGTTGATCTGCTGGAAGAAGCGAGAGAACTAGCCTTGTCTAGATCCGCCATATATCAACAAAATCTTTGATGCTACCATAGCCGGAAAGTAAACCCCCGAGTCTTCCGGGAAGGTGATCTGGTACTTCGGCTGGTGCAGCACACTGCTGACATGCATAAGTTATCCCCTCCATGGGAAGGGCCATTCATTGTAAGAAAAGCACTGCACAATGATGCCTACTACCTCATTGATGCATAGCCACAGGAGAAAAACAAGGCGGATAGGTCCGACGAGGAATCCAAGCATCCATGGAATGTAGCTCTACTTTGCCCGTTTTACACTTAGCGAAAAGTGTATGTATCTTGAACTCTCATATGTCGGCATGTATGTCGGTAGTGAGCTTATCAATGAAACCTCGGCACCCTGAGCAGAAACTCGGGGATTGACTTAATGATAATTGTATTTTCTACGATTACTTTCTTGTATGTTGGTTGGCTTAAATTACTTACACCTTAGCCGGATTAGTAATGTGTGGGCACCAAAAACCCAACTCTTCGACTTGTTGTTGTGCAACAAGGATTGGCTTCATGGCAAGCAAGAGAACAGGTTTGGAATTGCTAAGCACATGAAAACGACTAAGGAAAGGAACGAATCGGGCCGATGTTTGTTATTTGGACTAAACCCTGTATTTACTTGACTTCTATTATGTTGAATTATTTTGAGCTAATCCTAAAGTTTCAAGTATTTTTAAGTCAATTTTTTGAACCTCGGACTCGTAAGTCAAACAACGAATCAAGGTAGACGCGAGCCGAATCATAAAATTGTGAGAACAAGAAAATGAAACTTGGGGACTTCGCCCAAGTTAATCCAACATAAAAGACTTAGGGGTAGCAAAACATCACATTGTGCACATTACATCTATGCCTGACATACCGGGGATTTAACAAATTTAAGAGTGTTTTGGCTCAAGGAGCAGCAGGTTTTGAGCTATCTGCATCCGGAGGAGGCAAGTCGGCATCAGTAGGGGGAACTTCGGTTTTAGCCTCATCGTTCGGATTGGCTTCAGCTTCCTCAGCACCTTTAGCTTCCTCGGTGACCCAATTTAGGGTTACCAAAAACTTTTTTATTAAAATGATTAATGAATGCATGTGTGTTGCATTAGTGTAGAATTATTTGGAAATGCCATGATTGAGTGATCTAAATGATATGAAATGGTTTAAAGGTGAATGACACATCATCTAGACCATTTTAAAACAAAATCCAAAGAAAAATAAATCAAATAAGATTAAATAATCCAAATGGTCATTTTGACCCTTTTAATCCACTAGGCCACTTTAGGTGTTCCTAGAAGTCAATTTCAGACAGAAACAATTCTAGATCTTTGCACCCCTTTCTAGACCAAGTAAAGATGTACCAAGGCCCACTTTACAAACTTACAAAATCCTTTAGCAAAGCAATTTAAATGATATTTGAAAATGGAATCAAGTGTATGTGTTAAGATCACCATTTCTCAAAAACCAACCAAACCAATTCACCATAACAATTCCCAGCAACCAGAGACTACCAAGCATAAGATCATATCACACACCAAAAATCTTTTCAAAATTCAAATATAAATTTCTTTCGGCCATTTCATCAAATACTTGGTGATCATACATAAACTGGCCTAACAAATACTGTTCTAAAGCAGTGATCAAGTGCCACTAAGGCCTCAATCCACTCCCCTTGTCTCCCCCAGTTCCAACCAGGCCATAAACAGGCTACCTCTTAGCCGGTTGCAGCAGTGCCAAGCCACCGGTGCTAGTAGCAACGTGGATACCTGCACAACACAACCACAGAACTTTGTCCCCAACTTGCGATGAGGTTGTCAATCTCACCAGTTTTGCTGAAAACAGAGGATTAAACATATCGAATGGAAGGAAGTAATAGTTTGCAGAAAGTAAACACAAAGCAGTAAACAGTTGATTGTAGATTGATAGTAAAAGAAAGTACCGGGGTCCATAGTTCACTAGAGATGGATCTCCTTAAGATAGATAACATGCTGGGTGAACAAATTACATCGGGGCAATTGACAAACCTCGAGAAAATAATATGAATATACTACTCATCTTGACCCCTTTGAGATTCCATTGGGCATTACAACATTATACATAGACCGCCATCCAACTGCATCTATGACTAATAATCCACCTTCAGGTTATCATCCGAACCCCCTCCAGTATTAAGTTGCAAGCAATGGATAATTGCATTACGAATTGCGTCTAAAGTAAACAATACGATTGTTCTATGAACAAAGGATTGTTGTTTTCTCCCTAGTAGCAACAGCACATCTAGTACCTTAGAGATTTCTGTCACTTCCCCAGATTACCAGAGGCATGAACCCACTATCGAGCATAAATACTAACTCTTGGAGTTGCTAGCATCTACTTGGCCAAGATAGCTACTAACAACGGAAAGCATGCAAGATCACAAATAACAAAGACATGATAGAATCAATAATCAATCTGAAATAGTATCTCAATATCCATCGGATCCCCGCAAACACAACATGCAGAATTACTAATAGATGATCTTGATCATGAACGGAGCTTACAAGATCTAAACATGATAGCACAAAGGAGGAGAACCAACCATCTAGGTACTACATGGACCCGTAGTCCAGAGATGAACTACTCACGCATCACACTGGAGGCTCGCATGAAGATTTTTTCCTTCATACAAAGCTCCACACAATCTTTATTAGCAACATTAGTGCACTTAAGATAATAAGTCTTTAGGTTCAGTTCTAACACCAATAATACTTCCATTAAAACACAAGCTACTGTAGCACTTCCCTCAAAAATCTCAATTCCCCAAAAGAACTCAAAAAGGAACCAAGAAGAAGCAAATGCAGAAAATGGCAGAAATCTGTCAAAACAAACCAGTAGGTAAAGACGAATTGTTTCGAAGACCTTATGTTGCTCAAATGAAAAAGTGTTGAACGAACGAAAGTTAGATAACAACCTGGGGCAGAAGCACAAAAATTTACGCCTCAAAAGGACGTACAGAGATTTTACACGAAATTTTACGGTGAAGCACAGAAATCTGTTTCGGGACAGCAACTTTCCCAATCATTACTTATCTCTCATTAGAGGTTACTCTTGGCACAAAAAGCAAATAAAAAGGATAAGGAAGGAAGTAATAGTTTGTAGAAAGTAAACACAAAGCAGTAAACAGTTGATTGTAGATTGATAGTAAAAGAAAGGACCGGGGTCCATAGTTCACTAGAGATGGATCTCCTTAAGATAGATAACATGCTGGGTGAACATATTACATCGGGGCAAGTTATGAATATAAATAGGTAGGTATGGTGGACTCTTTGGAATAACTTTGTTTTTGGAGTTGGATGCATGAGTGGAACTCATACTTAGTTGTGGAGGCTAGCAAAAGACTGGGAGCGACAAACTAAGAGAGCAATAATGGCCATAATCATGTAGAGCGACAAAACATCATTGATCAAAGCATAAAGTGATACTACAAGTTTAAAACTAAAGGATCATAAAGGCTATGGTGACTTGGGATATTCATAACATGGTGTGAGCATGTGCCAAGTCAACCCAAATAAAGCATCAAAGGAGAATACCACAATATTATGCTTTAATATGCTAAAACAACGCATGATCCTTCTAAGGCAGATTAAGCAATCTCAATTGTTTATAACAAGTCATGCTACAGCAACGAATACTAAGCATAGAGCCAAAACAATATCAAGCATGGCATGACAAAGCATAGGCCACAGTCAAAAACAAGCTCTCTTTAAAACTTAAGCATGAACTTTCGTACTCTTTTCCAATCCAAACCAAACTATTTGAAAACCAATGTATGAAAGAGGGGGTCCAACCAATTTATTCAGCAAACTAAGCAAACCACGCAAACGAAAAACCAAAATGAAAACAAAAAAATACGCTCCAAGAACAACACAACTATGCATGAAACAATAAAAATGAAGTGTTTGGAAGAAACCTGGGATTTTTATTAATGAAGAAGGGGATTCCTTGGGCATCCCCAAGCTTTGACGCTTGTACTTCTTGGATATTTCTTGGGGTGACACGCGTGGCATCCCCAAGCTTGAGCTTTAGTCCATCCTTCATCTCATTAGTCATTCCTCCCATACACCTGAAATTTTTCCTTCATACAAAACTGCACACAATCTTTATTAGCAACATTAGTGCACTTAATATAATAAATCTTTAGGTTCAGTTCTAACACCAATAATACTTTCATTAAAACACAAGCTACTGTAGCACTTCCCTCAAAAATCTCAATTCCCCAAAAGAACTCAAAAAGGAACCAACAAGAAGCAAATGCAGAAAATGGCAGAAATATGTCAAAATAGACCAGCAGGTAAAGACGAATTGTTTCCAAGACCTTCTATTGCTCAAATGAAAAAGTGTTGAACGAACGAAAGTTACATAACAACCTGGGGCAGAAGCACAAAAATTTACGCCTCAAAAGGACGTACAGAGATTTTACACGAGATTTTACGGTGAAGCACAGAAATCTGTTTCGGGACAGCAACTTTCCCAATCATTACTTATCTCTCATTAGAGGTTACTCTTGGCACAAAAAGCAAATAAAAAGGATAAGGATCTCCAAGACACATCTAAAACTTTTGGGTTATCTTCCAATAAATACTTTTCTTTAACGCCTTTAAGTTAGGCATAAGAAGCAAGAAAAAGGATCAAGTGTTCTCAAATGAAGAAGCATTAAGATTAATATCATAAATATCTTCAACAAGGCAAGGTATCTCATCCAAATAAGTTCTAGAGGATCCTCTCTCAATGCTCTTTGGTTCACTATTTTCATCAAACGGGTTTTCAGGAACAATCCAATCAAGATTCTTTTCTATGGCTTCATGCATTGCTACAAGTTCAAAGGGTATTGGTATCTTAGTTTCCTCCCAATTAGGTTCAGTTTTGCTCATCTTTTATCATGTACCAACAACATCTACACATGAGCCTAGCATATTGAAACGTTCAAATACTTTTCTAGCTTCCTTGGCAACATCATAGAATTCCTTAAGCAAAGTTTCTAGAATAAAATCTCTCTTTTCAGGGTCATCAATTTCTTTAAGTTTGAGAAACATTACTTGCATTAAGGGGTTAATGTTAACAAACCTAGCTTCCAACATGTGAACTAAATAAGCTACAGCAATCTCATAGTTTGGAGCAAGTTCTGCAAGGGATCTATCCTCAATATCCTCATGTTTACTAACATGATTAAAGAATTCTTCAATATTATCTTTTCCAATTATGGAACCACTACCTATTGAAAGGTCTTTCAGGGTGAACTTGGGGATCAACATGGTGAGCTAAGAAAGAGGTGACAACTATAGAAAGACTTTTTTTTGTGTTTTTAATAAAGAAAGCAAACTTGTAAAACTAATTTTTTGTGTTTTTGATAAAGAAACAAGAAAACAAAGCAAAAGTAAACTAGGCAAAACAAAAATAACAAAGTAAAGAGATTGGTTATGAGGGACTCCCCTTGTGAAGATGTCCTTGACTCGCTGGCAACGGCGCCAGAAAAGTAGCTTGATGGCCCAAAATATATCGAGCGCGTTGGGGAACCCTAAGAGGAAGGTATGATGAGCACAGCAGCAAGTTTTCCCTCAGTATGAAACCAAGGTTTAATCGAACCAGTAGGAGCAAGGAAACACCCCAAAGGTGTTGTTATCTGAGCCTTGGCAGGGCGCACTACCGGTGCTAGTATCAACAAGGAGACCTGCACAACACAACCACAGAACTTTGTCCCTAGCTTGCGATGAGGTTGTCAATCTCACCTGTTTTGCTGAAAATAAAGGATTAAACGTATCGAATGGAAGGAAGTAATAGTTTGCAGAAAGTAAACACAAAGCAGTAAACAATTGATTGTAGATTGATAGTAAAAGAAAGGACCGGGGTCCATAGTTCACTAGAGATGGCCCTCCTTAAGATAGATAACATGCTGGGTGAACAAATTACAGCGGGCCAACTGACAAACATCGAGAAAGAAATATGCATATACTACTCATCTTGACTCCTTTGAGATTCGATTGGGCATTACAACATTATACATAGACCGCCATCCAACTCCATCTATGACTAATAATCCACCTTCAGGTTATCATCCGAACCCCCTCCAGTATTAAGTTACAAGCAACGGATAATTATATTACAAATTGCGTGTAAAGTAAACAATACGATTGTTCTATGAACAAAGGATTGTTGTTTTCTCCCTAATAGAAATAGCACATCTAGTACCTTAGAGATTTATGTCACTTCCCAAGATTACCAGAGGCATGAACCCACTATCGAGCATAAATACTAACTCTTGGAGTTGCTAGCATCTACTTGGCTAAGATAGCTACTAACAACGGAAAGCATGCAAGATCACAAATAACAAAGTCATGATAGAATCAATAATCAATCTGAAATAGCATCTCAATATCCATCGAATCCCCACAAACACAACATGCAGAATTACAAATATATGATCTTGATCATGAACGGAGCTCACAAGATCTAAACATGATAGCACAAAGGAGGAGAACCAGCCATCTAACTACTACATGGACCCGTAGTCCAGAGATGAACTACTCACGCATCACACCAGAGGCTTGCATGAATATGAAGAAGGCCTCTAGGGTGAATTCCCCTCTCCAGCAGGGTGCCGGGAAGAGCTTCAAATCCCTCACGATCTAGGGATGGAGATGACGACAGGTCCTGTCTCTTTCGTGGACTTTTGATCGGGTACTTAGCGGTTTCGTACCATAGGCAATATATAGGCGGAAGGAGAGGCCGAGGGGGTGCCTAGGGCGGCCAGACCACCCCCTGGCGCGGGCCAAGCCTGGCCGCACGGCCAGGTGGTGTGGTCGGGCCCCAGCCCCTCTCCATCTCGTATTCTGGCTCCAGGTGTCCCTAGGTAAAATAATGACTTTGGCTTTTGTCCCGTCCAATTCCGAGAATATTCATTTTCTGACTTTCCTGGAACCAAAAACAGCAGAAAACAGGCAGCTGGCAATGTGGCTCTTGTTAATAGGTTAGTCCAAGAAATCATATGAAAAGTACTCCAAAGTGTGGACAAAACATAAGAAAGTTGATAAAACCAACCATGGAACATCAAAAATTATCGACCGAAATGCAAGCGTCGTATTGCTATAGGAAAGGTCCATGGATTCACCGAGGATGAAGGAGTTTTGTGGTACAAAGGGCGTATCTGTGTACCACGAGATTCGGAGTTGAAGCAAGTTATCATGCAAGAAGCTCATGATACTCTTTATTCTATCCACCCCGGAGGAACAAAGATGTATCAAGATTTGAAGGAGCAATTTTGGTGGCACGAGATGAAGAGAGAAATCGGAAGCTACATCGCCAAGTGTGATATCTGTCAGAGAGTCAAAGCGGAACATTAGAGACCTGCAGGATTGTTGCAACCATTGTAGATTCCAGAATGGAAATGGGATTCTGCCGGAATGGACTTTATCACCAGTTTGCCTACTTCTAGTAGGGGAAATGACTCAATTTAGGTCATAGTTGATAGACTGTCCAAGGTAGCCCATTTTATCCCTGTCAAGACAACCTACCAGAGGTCTAAGCTAGCCGAGCTGTACATTGCTAGAATTGTCAGTTTGCATGGAACCCCTAAGACCATAGTATCGGATCGAGGAACCCAATTTACCTCAAGATTTTGGCAGAAAGTCCAAGAAGGATTAGGACCAAGTTAAATTTCAGCAGAGCTTATCACCCACAGACTGATGGACAGACTGAAAGAGTCAACTAAATCTTAGAAGATATGTTGAGAGCTTGTGTGCTTGAGTATGGATCAAAATGAGAAGATTGTCTGCCTTTCGCAGAATTCTCATACAACAACAGCTATCAGGCTAGTTTGCAAATGGCCCCTTTTGAGTTCTTATATGGAAGAAAGTGTTGTACCCCTTTGAATTGGTCGCAAGTAGGAGAGAGTCAGATTTTTGGACCTGACATCCTACGAGAAACCGAAGAGAAAGTTCACAAAGTCCATGAGCACCTCAGGACCGCTCAATCTAGGCAGAAGAATTATGCGGACAAGAGACGTAGAGACCTGACTTTCAATGTCAGAGATTTCGTGTATCTCAAAGAGTCGCCTATGAAGGGAACGCAACGTTTTAGTCTGAAAGGAAAGTTAGCCCCCAGATATATTGGACCCTTCAAGATTCTGAATCATCGAGGAGAAGTATCATATCAATTGGAACTGCCAGAGGAGATGTCAGCCATCCATAATGTGTTCCACATCTCGCTACTTCGCAAATGCTTAGAAGTTCCGGAGAAGACCGAAGTTTTCAAGAACATCGATCACCGAGCATTGAGATCAACAAGGATCTGACTTATCATGAAGTGCCCATTCGTATCTTGGAAGAAGCCTTTAGAACCACCAGGACCTGGAGTATCAAGTTTCTCAAGATCCAATGGAGCAACCATACCAAAGAAGAAGCTACTTGGGAGTGAGATGATTACATTAGGACTGAGTTCCCCAATCTCTTTAGTTCCTAGTTTTTCTTAAATCTCGGGAGATTAAATTAGGAGTGAGTTCTACCCTGAAGAAGAAGAGGAGAATTTCAACCACTACACCAATCAAGGCAAGCTATTGTTAGAAAGCTAGAATTAAGCAAGTTAACACTTGCCACCTTGTTAACTTAAGCAGATGCATTAGGCATGCTTTGGTTATATATTTGATTATACCAATTCCAAGTTTTACTTGCAAGCTTTACTTTCTTTTACTTTACCAAAGTTATTTACTTTTACTATAGATAGCATAAAGAGTATAAAACATGGCCTATCTAGTTACACTTAGATGTCACTCTATGGCATGAGATTGAATATTAGCACCCCTCATTAGTGAACACTCTTAACCTTAGTGGATAGTGCTAAGCATAGAACTTGATCACTTTAGATGGGAATACTTGGGGAAAATGATTATGAAAACCTTGGAATGATGAGTCATTTTATTGATATGTTTTGACATGTGTTGATAAACACAAATGGTTTATGATGATGAAAATGTTGAGGCATGAGCCTTAGCCCTTTTTTCCAAAAACTAATGGTTGGGTTCAGATGCGATACCATTCCAATTTTACCGTACAACCACAATACTTGAATTGGGTAAGGCTTAGCCGAAAGTTTATATGCATTAGTCCCTCGCGGGAGAGGTTTGAGCTGAGGCTACCTCTTGATGATGTCCACCTATGCAGTGCCCAGGATGGCAGATGGCCATGGCTGGGAGGCCAAGCTCTTAGGGGAGGTGCCTATACTAGGGTGTGTAATTGAAAGGTTATCATTGATTATCCGCATACTAAGTATGATGATTTAGGGTTATCCCTGACGGATGTATCGAATTTTGTGGTGAAATTGTACCACCTCTGTAGAGTGTCAAACTATTCGAATAGCCGCGTCCGCGGTCATGGACAATTGGAGTGGCCATACTGTTCCGTCATCAGATGTTTCGAAATGACTTATGAAATGATTTCTGACTTGACTTGACCACAACAGGGTTGTGAACATGAAAACTAGTTTCCCACTTAAGTGATTTTAGAACATTAAGTTAGCTTTCTTTACTTCTGAACTCAGCTTAAGATAAATCTAGCTTTTGCAAATAAACTTAGAACTTAGCATTCCTACTGGAACTACCTTACTTGTTAGTGATAGTTTGTGAGTACTTAAAGAGTACTCATGGCTTTGTCCCTGGCTATTCCCGTGGCCAGACTATGAGGAGGACTATCTGGAAGAAGGACAGCAGGACGGCTACGACAACTAGGATCATCTCCCATCATCAACATTGCCTATGACACTGAAGGTGGAGCCCACCGCTACGCTTATTATTCCGTTTCTTGTTTGTACTAAGAATGGATCATGAGATCCTTTATTTGTGTAAGACCTTATTATGGTTTGTAATGGACAATGTACTGTGATATCTGTCGTCGGATTGATGACAAGTATGCCATGAGGGGGTTCTCGAGGCATGCAGAAGGGAGGGGTGTGATATGTACGATGTTCCGGGACGGTGAGCGCACAAGTGTACCCAGGTTCGAATCCGCTGGCTTTGGACGAATCCTACTCCTGCTAGCAATCCAGTAATACGGCAGAGCCAGAATATTGGTTACAAGGGTATCGCCTATGCGAGTTGAGATTGTAGACTATTGAGGTGTGCCCTAAAGGCTCTCCCTAGGACAGCTTATATAGATATCCGGCCTAGGGTTTACAGGAGAGATCTATCCGGCTACGACTAAGAGTCGGTTACAGAGTACATCTTGAACTACAAGTAACATTATGGGCCTAAGTCGATAAGTCTTCTGGGCCTTCCCGTAGCCGGATTGGACTCCGTCTTTTCTCCCTGACTGGGTCGCCCGTGAAGCAAAGCTCTAACCCGAAGTGGGCCACCCTGGTTAGTGAGGAACTGTGAGGATACCCGGAAAGTATATCCCCAACCTGCGCCCGGAAGTCTCCAAGATCCAAAGTCGGATTTATCATCGTCTAGCTTGATCTTCGGCTTGCAGAATCTTGAAGGGTTCCTCAAACTTCACAACAAAAAATACGATCCGGGTCTTAAACATAAGTCGGACCTATCAACAGTTTACTCGGATTTTCCAGCTTGATTTCAAACTAAGCCAGAACTTGGTCTCTAACGCCACCTGACACCAGTCATGGTCAAGTCACGTCATCTGACAAACATCCTGTCAACATGACCGTTGGTGGGTCCGCAGTTCACGGAACCGAGGCATCGTTTTAATGCGTACACGGAGATCGAGGCGACGTAATCATCGCGTGGGTCCTTCCCAGTTCCTTCCACGACGCGTGGCAGTTACACTGTAGCATTTGCACGAATCTTGGCGCGTTTGGGTGGATATAAGGGGTGAGGATTCTCCTCCTCCTTTCTTCATCTGTTCCCTTGCCGTTTCCTCTCCTCCAAATCTCCCCAGCGCACAGAGCTCATCTTCTTTCCCCCAAAAACTCCCAGCGCCGCCCATCCTAGGTCACCAGCTCACCGGAGAAATGGCTTCTTCATCCTCTTCCGGTTTGGTGGCAGTGGCAGCGACGGAGGCGACGGCGGAGTAGGAAAGCTATCGCGGGGTCTAGATCCCCTGCGTGCTGGACGACGAGAAGCTCCGTGGCATGGAGACAGAAGGGTTCCTCCGCACCGGCGACTAGCGGAGCGGCTTTGGGGAGACCGTCCCCAACCTGCGCGCCGGCGAGCGAATCCACTTCGGCACCCACCTTGACAGAGGTTTGTCGTTTCCTCCCTCGGAATTCTTTTCCGAGGGGATAGATCACTATAGTGTTCAACTCTACCATCTTCCTCCCAACTCTCTCCTAGAGATGTGCGCCTACGCGGCTTTGTGTGAGGGATTTCTCGGCATTAGGCCGAGTCTTACCTTATTCCGGTACTTCTTCCATGTCCGGAGAAATTCTATCACTGCCGATGTTCCTTATATCACCGGTAAAATTAGTTTTTCACTTAGACACGAGCTCGCATATCCCAAGATCTTAGCTAGTGACTCGGTCAAACAGTGGCCAGCCACCTTCTTTTATCACAAGGATATTCCCGCTCCTGGCAAAGCCACTGCTTTTCCGGCTTTCATCGACGGAGCTGCCACGGCCCAACCGTCTTGGGACGAGGCTCCTCCGGCTCTCAATGATGATCTGATCCTCGCTAAGAGGTGGGTCGAATATCTGATCAAACACAAAGGGCTGAAGGGATACGACTTGGTCCAATGTTGGGTGTCACGTCGGATCCAACCCCTTTAGTACCACGGAGACCGACTGATGCACTCCATCACGTCGTCCAAGAAATATTCCCTCCGCATCAGCCCTAGAGCCTATACCACGCAAGGTTATATAAGACAGATTAAATGGATGATAAGGGAGCGGATCGAGAGGAGGATCCCGGAGCTTTCTCTGGATATGCATACGGCGGAAAACCCCGTAGTGTCGGTAAACTTCTAACAATAAACCTTTTTATGTGTTTCAATCTTTGAGTTTATATCGCAATACTGATATGTTTTCTTCTTTTCAGCTTGCTGACCTCCCCGAGTCGGAACTTGCCCCACTCGAGGGATATCCTCCAGAGTTTTCTCAGGAGGCGGAACTAGTCCCATTGCCGGACATTGCGCTTAAGAAATGCAAGGCCTTGATAGTGGTCGTCGGCACAAAGGAGGTGCCTATCGTGAAGAGGTAACTTTCAACACAATTTCTGCCTTTGTACCTTACTCGATTTTTCTTCCGAGATGTAATGTTTTTGACTTTATTACATTCTCAGAGCTAAGCAGCTCATCAAGGGCAAGGGGAAGGGAACTTCTTCGAAGCCCCTGCGACAGACGAATCTTTCCATGGCTTCTCCTACTGTGGCTCCTCCGACTCCTGCCCCCCAACCTTCCGCAACGCTGGTGATCATTCCTTCTCCGGCTGTCACAGAAGATCCGACTCCTTCAAAAGAGCCTGTGATCCTTGAATCAAAAAATGACGTCACCATGATTGAGTCAGGTATAGATAAGGGCGAACCCTCTTCGGGTAATGATCCCTCGGCAGAGATCTTCGCTGAAAACCTTCTCAGCAATCTGGGTCTTGCCAAGTTTGGCTTGTCCCGGAAATCTACAGAAGAGATCCAGCGGCTGGCCAAGCAATGCCTGGAGAAAAGAAATTTATCTGCCGAAGAAGAAGCACAAGAGGCAGAGGACATCAAGTACTCTAACCTTCTTGCACAAGTGCGTCTTCGCAATGAGAGGATAAGGACCGGTGAGCTTCCAACAGCGCTAGTGGTCCCTCTGACTCTCGCTGAGAAGGTTGTTGTTGAAGTAAATGCGAGTTTGGATAAACTTACTCGCGAGCAATATGTAAGTCGGAATTCTAACTCTTGTTTTTCCCTTATTTCATATCATATCCTCTAGCCCCCAAGCATGAAGTAGGATATATAATCCGGGTTTATGCTTCCTTAGGATGCCAAAGAATGAACTAGTGTAGCCCCCAAGGCCCGTGCTGATATTAGTAAAAATATTAGCCCGAGTCTTTAGTAGACTTCTGACTTTGGGTATTCTGACTTACAGAAAGTATGTTCCTATAACCAGGATTTGTTGAAAAATCTCTGCAACAAGCAGAGAGAGATCAGGGCTCTCCGACTTAAGAATGCTGAGCTTAAGGTCTCCAAGGATGAGGCCGAAGGTAAACATTCCGAGACTCAAACATTGTCTTTCAAGTTTTCATAGTCGAACTTTGACTGAACTATTGTTCTTTTTTGACTTCTAGCGCTGGTAAAACAGTCCTGCGCCATGATTGAAGAGGCCGAGAACCTCAAAACTTTGGTGGTGGAGAACAAGGAACTTTGCCAAGAGCTGGATAAGCTCAAAGCGGATCATCAGAAGAGCATAGCTCAAGTTCTCGAGTCCTCCTCCATGGCTACTGACGAGCGTGATCGCAAGATTGCCGCTCAAGATCAGAAAATCTCGGACCTCAATAATGAGCTGTGCAGAGAGAAGGACCTATCCGAGGCACTCCGGGCTGAACTCCGGAGTCTTCAGGAAGAGAAGACCAAGATTGACGATGTCATCTTCGGTATGTTCCATCTGTCTAACTTGTCTATTTTCTTCGACTCCTTTAAATGTCGGATTTTCTTAACTATTTTGTGTATAGGTCCTCTGAACTTGACGGACTCCACCTCCGTCGAGCCCCACACCCACCGGCTTACCCAAGTCGGTGACCTGCTTCATGACTTCCGCCAATCCCTTGAGGATATTGGCGAAGCTCTCAAGATTCTGGACATGCATAGCATGTCAGATTTTCAGGTGCAGGACAAAGTGAAGGAGATGCCGCAGCTTGTCCAGGATTGGAATATGTCCTACGCGTGATCCGTAGCGCAGAACGCTCTCACCATGGTCATGAGCCACCATGGAAGCATGGAGATATGGCAAGTGACCAGAGGGTATTCTACAGTGGATGAAGACGGACAGGAGCAGGACATCAAGGCTATTATGGACTCATGTGCCGGATATGGGTGTCACGTGGCTGATTTGACCAGCTACGACACTCATTTCTTTACCCGCGTGGACACTCCGCCTCCGCCTCTAGAAGAAGCAGCAGAAGTTTCCGACGATGACCGCACCATTTCGGATGTGGACATCTCGGAACAATATCAAGGCGACGTATCCAGTGAGCCGGCAGCTCCTTCATCCCCTCCTGCATCATAGATTTCTAGAAACATTTGTATTATCCTGAAAAAACATGATGGATTTGTAAATATGAAGTACTATAATTTTGCTAGTGCTAAGCTTTTGATCTATTCAGCACTTTTGGCTTTAAATTTTTGTGTGCCTGAAATGTTTACATAAGCACTTGAACTTTTTCACCTATCGTGAGCCGGCTAAACCTTCTGACTTTCCGCCTCGTCCCTTTCGTGAGCCGGCTAAACCTTCTGCCCGGAAACTTTGCCGAGCAACGGAGCTCAATTGCTAAACCAGTTTAAACTCGGAAACAAAGCTGGCTTCCAGTACCAACAATTCACTACTCGAAAAATACCCGCATCCGGCAATCAGACAAATAACCAAAGTATAGCCCTGAAACATTAGGGTTATACCCGAAGGTAGCATTTTTAGAATCAGAAATCTAAACCAGAACGAACATGAGCATAAAGTACTTTCAAGCATTCTAGGATTTTCGACTATGACATGATCATTCAGAAATAAGATGGTAAAAACTTCTCAGAAAAACTTGAGGCAACCAAAACTTTTATTTCTCACAGAACATGTACATATATATGATTACAAAGAAGGATAAACGAAGAATAAAAGGGACGTAGCTGAGCAATATTCCACGGTCTATCTAACTCATCTGGATTTGTACTACCTCCAGCTCTCTTTCTCTTCTTAGTAGTAGGTCTTTCTTTGACTAGCCTCATGTCAGTTAAGTAGTACGAACCATTGTGCAATACTCGACTAACTAAAAAGGGCCCTTCCCATATTGGGGAAAGTTTGTGCTTTCTTTGTTGCACAAGCCGGAGCACCAAATCGCCTTTATTGAAAGATCTGTTTCTGACTCTCTGGCTATGATACTTGCATAACTTCTGCTGATAGGCTGTTGACCTCATTTCAGCAACGACGCGAACTTCTTTGACTAAGTCGAGATCATTTTGTCGAGAAATCTCGGCATCCTCTTCAATATATGCGGCCACTCTAGGAGAAGTGTGAATAAAATCACTAGGAAGAACTGCTTCTGTGCCATAGACCAAGAAGAAAGGTGTGTATCCGGTTGACCTGTTCGGAGTCGTTCGTGAACTTCATATTACAGAGGGTAATTCCTTTGCCCAAGACCCCGCAGCACGTCGTAGTGGTGCTTCGAGTCTCGGTTTTAGGCCCTGTAGGATTAAACCATTTGCTCTTTCGACTTGTCCGTTAGCCTGTGGATGTGCGACTAACGCAATGTCAAGCCGGATATTTTGCTCGTTGCAGAATTCGGCCAATTCTCTGATAGAGAAGTTACTCCTGTTGTCTGTGATAATGCTATGCGGATAACCATACCGGATTATAACATCCTCGACAAATCTTTTGGTTGTTGCTCCATCACAACTAGTGACAGGTTTAGCCTCAATCCATTTGGTGAATTTATCCACCATCACCAAGAGGTGAGTAAATCCACTTGGAGCTCGTTTAAATGGTCCTACCATATCAAGCCCCCAGACCGCAAAAGGCCATGTTATAGGTATTGTTCGCAGCTGATCAGCCGGGACATGAGCTTGTTTGGCGTACTTTTGGCAGCATTTGCACGTCTTGACTAATCGTTCGGCATCTCCCGGAGCTGTAAACCAGAAAAATCCGTGTCTAAAAGCTTTTGCCACTAAAGATTTGGCTGCAGCATGGTGACCATACTCGCCTTCGTGGATTTCTCTTAAGATTTCCACTCCTTCTTCCGGAGATACGCAGCCCTAAAAAACCCCAGAAACACTCCGCTTATAGAGCTCACCTTTAACTATAGTATAAGCTTTTGCTCGTCGGATGATCTGCCGGCTCAGAACCTCGTCTTAGGATAATTTTCCATCTACCAGATAATCAAGGTAGGGTTGGGTCTAGTAGGGAATTACAGCTAGGACTGTTATTAAAGGTGAGTCGGATTTGGTCGAATATTCCTCATCTACTCCCTTTATTGAGGGAACTTTGAGGTGCTCTAGAAAAGCGCCATCCGGGACCTCTTTCCGCGCAGAGCCTATCCGAGATAGTGCATCTGCTTCCTCATTTTCTGCTCGAGGGATGTGTTGAACCTCAAACCCTTCGAACAATTTAGATAAATCATCCACGACAGCTTTATATGCTGCCATGTGTTTATTTGCATTACAAATATCCCACACTTGTTGAGCAACAAGATCTGAATCTCCTTAACACATCAAACGTTGGATGCCAATATTCTTAGCAATTCGGATTCCATGCAGCAGTGCTGCATACTCGGCAATATTATTTGTCGCTGTGAAGTGGATCTGCAACACATATAGAAGTTTATTTCCTTGGGGTGACTTGAGCACCACGCCAGCCCCCGAGCCCCCTCGAGCCTTAGACCCATCAAAGTAGAGGGTCCAGTATTTTGACTCAGGGAGGGTCATGTTCTCCTTCATCTCTGTCCAATCAGCGACAAAGTCAGCAAGGATCTAGGATTTGATTGCTGCCCAAGGTTTATATTCAATATCAAAAGCTGAAAGCTCTATGCCCCATTAGGCGACGCATCCTGTGGCGTCACTGTTGTTGATTATATCTCTCATGGGAGCTGTGCTCACCATGGTAATTGGATGCTCCTGAAAATAGTGTCGTAGCTTACGAGATGCTAGAAAAACATCATAAGCCAACTTTTGATAGTGCAGATACCGCTGTTTTGATTCTGTCAGGACCTCACTAACAAAGTAAGTCAGACGCTGCACCAGGTGTTCCTGATTTTCCTCCGGTCTCTCCACCACCATGACGATACTAACGATCTTGTTTGTCGCAGCAATATAGAGCAACATCGGTTCCTGTGGTTCCGGCGTAGCAAGGATAGGAGCAGATGAGAGTACTTTCTTCAGGTCTTGTAGTGCAGCTTCAGCTTTGTCGGTCCAAACAAAATCCTTGGTCTTTTTCAGGAGTTTGTATAATGGTGCGGCTCTTTCAGCAAGCCGGCTTACAAATCGACTGACCACAGCGATGCAGCCAGTTAGTCTTTGTACCTCCTTCAGGCGAGTTGGCCTGGAAATATTGAGTATAGCCTTGATTTTGTCCTAGTTCACCTCTATGCCTCTTTGAGACATGATGAAACCTAACAATTTCCGGCTGGTATTCCAAAGAAACATTTCTTCGGGTTAAGCATAATGTTATATTTTCATAGATTGGCGAATGTTTCCTCCAAGTCGGAAATCAGCGTTTCCTTCTTTTTGGACATTACTGCAATATCATCCACGTATGCACGTACATTGCGTCCGAGTTGGTCATGGAGGCAACGCTGCATCGTGCGCTGGTACGTAGCTCCTGCGTTCTTCAACCCAAAGGGCATCGTAACAAAACAGAAGGTTCTGAAGGGGGTTATGAATGAAGTTTTGACTTTGTCTGATTCCTTCATCCGGATTTGGTGATAACCGGAATATGCGTCGAGAAAACAGAGGAGTTCCGAGCCTGCCGTAGAATCGATAACTTGATCAATTCTAGCAGACCAAACAGATCTTTTGGACAAGCCTTGTTCAAGGCAGTATAATCAACACACATCCTTAAATCAGTGGTGTCCTTTTTAGGGACCATTACAGGATTGGCTGACCACTCAGTGTGGATGACCTCTTCTATGAATCCGGCTAACTCGAGCCATGCTAGTTCCTTAGCTATTGCCTTATGCTTTTTATCGCCAAAACATCGTAAGGACTGTTTGACGGGATTAGCGTTCGGGTTTACATTTAAAGAGTGCTCGGCAAGTTCCCTAGGTACTCCGGTCATGTCAGATGGCTGCCATGCGAAGATATCTTGATTTGCTTGTAGGAACTTGACGACTGTGCTTTCCTATGCGCTACCTAGGACTACGCCTATCTGGGTCACCTTGGAGGGGTCATCATCCTTCAACGGCGTCTTCTTCGTCTCTTCTGATGCCTTGAACTCCGGATTTGGCTTTATCACCTCCTTCTTTGTTGCGGGCATCTCGGACGGATCTATGCTCTTCTTGATCTCTTGGTACTCCTGGGCGTGTAGCACGGCTTCGGCAAAGGCGGCATTTCCATCCTCGCACTATTGCGCTCTCTTCGGGTCTCCCCTGATGGTGATCATGCCGTTGGGACCTAGAATTTTCATCATATTGTAAATGTAACACGGACAAGCCATAAAAGCCTAGTAAGCCGGACGTCCGAATATACCGTGGTATGCGCTCTTGAACGGGACCACTTCGAAGGAAAGTGCCTCCATTCGATAATTCTTTGGAGTCCCAAAGGTAACATGCAAAGTGATCTCCCCCAGGGAATTAGCTTGTCTTCCTCGAAAAACTCCGTGAAAGATCATAGAGCTATGGTTCAGCTGGGTCTCCGAGATCTTCATGCGGCGTAGCGTTTCGACATAGAGAATATTGATACTGCTGCCACTGTCCATGAGGGTCTTAGAGAAACCATAACCATCAATAAGTGGATTGACGATTAAGGCGTATTTTCCTCGCCTTTGCAACTTAGGCGGATGATCAGCGTGGTCAAATGTGATTGCCAATTCCGACCAGTCCAAAAATTGGGGGACAGCCGAAACTGTTGCATTGAGCTCATGTAGAACTGCTTTCTTGACCTTTGCTGGTTGAGATCCAAGGAAGGTGACATAAGTGTCTTTCATGGTCAGAAAATTTTTCTTCCCTTCCGGCTTGGGATTTGACGCATCAGCTTCCTCCATGTCAGAATCTTCCTTGGTCTCTTTATATTTTTTGGGATTCTTCTTTCCCTTCTTCCGCTTAGCTTTGTAGCCCGCGGTTTCATCTATTTTGATGTCGTCATTGAAACAACATTCAGCGTTGGTGTGGACGAGCCCCCATTGGCGTCTAAGTGATGCACACATGGGTTATTGGCAACGTCGGCCCAAGAGTAGGTTTTGCCTAGTTGTTGGTCTCCTCTACCTTGGACTCTCGAAGTCCCACGGCCACGCCCGCGGCCTCCGCCGCGTCCTCCTCGTCCTCCAAACTCGAAAGTAGTAGTGACCACAGCCGTTTCCACGTTGGGTTTTTCTTCCGAGGTATTTTTGCGCTTCTGAGCTTGTTGCTTTGGTTGTTTTGCCGACTGTGGCATAGCTAGGGCATTGAGTAATCCCTCTGCATCGTCGTCAGCATCTGCATACTTGCTTGCTGTTTCTATCATCTCTCCCAAATCAATGACCTTGTCACACTTCAAGCGATGGCGCAGTAGACCAATTGGGAGTCCTGCAATGAAAGCTTCAATCGCAGTTTGATCATTTACTCCTTCATAGGAGTTCTTGGTGTCGATCCATCATTCGAGGTAATCCCTGCAAGTTTCTCCGGCCTTCTGGGTGCAACGCTGTAGGTCTCCAACCGTACAGGGCCTCCGGTATGTGCCTTCGAAATTCCGAAAGAACGCACTTTGCATGTCATACCAGTTGTGGATGGTGTTCTCCGGAAGTTCATTAAGCCATGATCGTGCCGTCTTCCGCAACCTTAGTGGGAGATATCGGGTTGCGACCAGGCTGTTTCCGCCTTTAGCGATCCAGCAAGCTTGGAAAAAATCCTGTAGCAGGTATATGGTCGAGCAATGCCGTCGTAGGCTTGGATATGTCTTGAGATGGAAAATCCTTCCGAGAATCTTGTAGCTCTGATGCGTGGTCCGATGCACTTTGGACCCACGTAGATATCATCTTTTTCGTAGCGCCGCGCCTCTATGTTGGAGTTGATCATGTGCCTTGCGTCGTTCGGGGATAGATATCATCCCGAATGTCGGCTGTGGCTGCGGTGCCTTGGAGCCGGACTTCGTCTTCTGCCACCACCTCCTCCGCGACGTCGTCCTCCTTGTCCCCCTAGAGAGCCGTTGTGATGACTACTTGGTGGAGAGGGTGGGGCAGCTGGATTGTTTCCGGCTGTTCGCCGGCCTCCGTCTAGAGCGTCATTATTTTGATTCCGAGGAGGGTCTTCACTATGACAAGCCCCCTGCCAACTTGTCCCGGCATGGTTTCCGCCATTCCTTCGTCCATCGTTCCCACTACGGTGAGGCTCAGCCGGACGTCTTGCATGTCTAGGAGGTGGCATTTTTTGACGATCCTCCTCCCGACGTTTCTCTTTATCTTCTCCCCTTCGATCGTTCGACTCTCGTCGGGGAGGGTTCCTCGGATATAGTGCAACGATGGCAACTTGCTCGGCCCCTGGAACCACGTTGCTCCAGTCACGTGCAGTTCTGTGATGTTGTCCCGATGATCCGGTTCTAGAGTAGTTGTCTTCCCATCGGTCGGAACGGTGACGCTATTCCGGAACACGCTGGGGTCTTATATCATTCAAGGCTGAGTCCGTGTGACATTGGTCGGATTTCGAGACCAGTTTTCCACTTCCGGATTTCGTAGCCATTTGTTGCTCCAGACCCTTGGTGAGTAGCTTGATGCCCAATTGAACCTGTTCTGGGCCTAGGTTATTTGACAGAATATCTCGAGCTGCGACAGTGTTTTGTACCGGCATTGGGTACACTAGATCTCCTTTGCTATCGAGACGAGGCATCCGTGGACCTCCTTCAAAGAGGACCCTATTCACTTCCGGAAACTGACCGTCACGTGTGTAACGTTTCCGGGTCTTCTAATGCAACCGAGACATGTAATCCTTAGTTGCCATGTGTTTCTTTTCCTCCTCGATGTTTTTGGCTTCATCCAGGAGTTGTTGACGACGCACTTCTAGGGCTTGGGCCCTTTCGTTCAGCTCTTCAGCAGTATGTTCTATAGCTGTAGGGATAGGTGTGGTTAATGCAGCATCGATGAGTTTACGCGCACCTTCAATGATCACGTGTCCATCCACTGATTCTTCTTTTTTCGGCTCTTCTGGGATGAGCACTCCATCCAAGTCTTCCTCATATTCCTCGGCAATCACCTCCTCTATCAGAGGGTCTTTTGCCGGGGTCTTTTTCTTCTTGTTCTTCTTCTTTGCCTTCTTGGCAGCGCTGGTAGCAAAGACGGCTTTGGGTCCGTTTCCTGGAGTCAAGCTCTGATTGGTACTTTCAGACATCTAGACTTCGGGATTATCTCCAACTTCCATGTCATCCTATGTTTTGGGAGAGTGTTCCCCGGATCCTTCATCCATGGCTTCCCTTCCTCTACAGCTTTGGAGTTATACTCCTCTTCGTATTTCGTGGAGAACTTTCAGAAATGCGCTAACGCCATCGACTCATCTGAGGATGCGGGTACGTCGGCGTTTGTTCCAATTGCCTCCAGCACAGAGTCAGTGTTCTCTCCAGCATCGGCAGAGCCGGATCCGGATCCCACATATTCGACGAAGTGCGACGCGTGCTTCCTGAGGTACCTGCGGCTCTCGTGATCAGCTTTGTCGAAACTTTTGATGGTCTCAAGAATTGCATCTACGCTTGCATCGTGCATTATCATACGTTGCAGTGTGTACCTCAGGAAAGGTCTGTTTGTCCTGGCGTCATCAGAGCCGGAATCAGTGTTGTTGATATGCTCCTCCTAGATTTCGACTTCCGCGGGTGGGTCGATCTCGGATCCGGCTTCTCCAAGGAGATCCACTCTAGATTCGACTTTGACTGCTAGGTCTAGGCTCGGATTTCTCCACTATCTCCGCAACTAGTGCGGGCTGGGTGGGATTAGGGTTTTCTAAGATCCCGAACTCTGCCGCCTCCGCGGACAAAGGGGACCCAGAAGATTCTTCTGCCTCTATCATCACCGTTAGGGTGGGTGGGGAAGGTTCAGCAAAACCGATGTAAACATTGATCTCGCCAAAAGACATGATTGTGTAGGTAGTCACGGCCTCCCTAGACGGAATCCAAGTGTAGCACCCCAATTGTCTAACAATTGTAATGCTACTTGTCGTAGTAAGATATTGGCTACTTCATATATATTATTGTTGCATCATAATTATATCATGCTCATGTCATCATGCCACCTTGCATTTGAGCATCATATAAAACTCCTTTTCTTTTGGTTCTTCTCTCACATGCATTATTAATTGTATTTGCCTCTTGATATTGTATTTGGTTATTGATATATTGTCTAAATGCCCAAGTTGAGTTGGGGGCATATCTTTTATTTCCATTCCACCACCTTTCTCTTCCACCACCTTATAATCCTACCATTTCATTAACCATGGACTTGTTTTCCTTTTCTTTTGATATTTTATTCTAGCTCATGGGTAATAGGGTGGATCTAGTCCTTTAATTTCCTTTGTTTGGCTTTATTCCACTTATGGGAAATGCATGAGCATAATGCCATCATATTATTATTGTTTTCACAAAATAAATAATGGCATTATTATTTTTGCATGGGCCATGCACAATTCTTCACCACCTTTTACTCCTTTGGTTTTTCTTTTGATTTTATGGATCCTATCTTGGGGAACCATCTCCTACCATTCCACCATCCTCCTAGTCTCATCCATATCATTTCCTCTTATTTTTATTTCTCCATGCATGAACCATATGAGGCCTATTCCATCATTCCTTTCTTTTTCTTTTCTTGGAATTCTCTTTCACTTTCATCTCATGATAATTCAAGCACTCATCATGTTCCACTTGGGTTAACCTTTTGCACAAGTTTTAACAATCTAAAAACCTAATAAAATCTAACCTAGCTACTCTCTTTATTTCTCCTCATAACCCTATTTTCTCCTAAACCCTAAGTCCCTCTCTCTCTCTCTAGCATGACCACCATGCCAAGCCCTCTCTCTCCCTGGCCCACACCCCAGCCACTCCTCTCCCTAACCCTAGCAAGCCCTAACCCGAGCCCCATCTACCTAGCCGAGCTACCCCCTCTTCTTTCTCTCTTTCTCCACCAGCCGAGCTAGCCCCACCTGCCTGTCTCTCTCTCGACCCAGCCCCACCTGCAGCCCCTACCGTGCCTACCAGCCCCAGGTCGAGCCCCAGCTCGAGCCAGCACGTGAGGGAGAAGAAAAAGGTGGCACCGAGGCCACCTTTATCTACCCCTGCCACGACTGCTTCTCCTCCCTCTCCCTCCTTTTTCCTCCTACCACACGGCTCTCTGGGCTCGCCCAGATCTGCCCGAGCCGCCCCTCCTCTTCTCCTTCTTCCTCTCCGACCATAGCTCCTGCCGCCGCTCGCCGCCAGCACCACATCGTCCCCGATGTTCCGGCCGTTCAGCGTGACGTGGAGGTGGCCTGGAAGCTCGAGGAGGTTCCTCTACGACGCCCTGTCCATGCTGACGCGAAGGAGAAGCTCCCAGGGCCGCCAGATCCTCGCCGTCCCGACGAAACCCTAGCCGCCAGAGCGCCAGCGATCTCGCCGCTCCGCCGCTCCTCGCTCCGATCCGAGCCCGCCGTCGAGCCCGCGGTGAGTCCCTCGACCTCCCTGACAACCTCCGCTCCACCGATACTGTCTAGCGCCGCCGATCGTTTCGTCGAACGGCCGTAGTGTGCCAGAGCTCGCCGTCGTCTGCAGCCTCCCCGCGCCGCGCAGCACCCTAACTAGGCCGCGCCTACCTCCCTGTCAGCTACCCGAGCCAGCCGCACTGGCTAGCCCCTCCGCGCACATGCCCGCGACCCGAGATCGAATCCCCGCTCCGCACCGCGCGCACACTGTCCGTCAGACGATGAACACGAAGAACAGTACACGGGCTGTGGAAAATTACATTAAGCCCCCCACCTTTTTGATTCCTGCAACCCGCGCTCCTGGAGACCCCACCTATCAGTCGCCCTAGCCATCTTGCAGAAAGCCCCTCCGCTTTTCCCGCGCCGTAACCCGCGGTCCAGCGAGACCCCGCCTGTCAGCCTCAGCCATCGTCACCGCTTTCACGTGGGCCTGCGACAGGTGGACCCACCCCGCAGTCTCAATGGCTAGCCAGAGCCCGGTAACAAAAGATTTTCCCCGCGCGAGGCCCAGTCAGCGCAAGGCCCACCCGTCAGTGACTGGGGCTGATTTTGCCTGGGTAACAAAAGTATTTTCCTGAGTCTGTTTTTAATCAAATCTTTTTCTATTGATTTAAATTCAAATTCAAATCAGATTTAAATAATTTTTAAAATACAAATCGAAATAATACAAGTAATATATGTTTTGGAATCAGAAAAATGTGAGGAATTCAAATATTCCATTCAAAACAATGTTTGAACACTTTAAAATTTCGAGATGATTAAAATTACAATAAAATGCCCTTTCCTTAATTAATTAATAACTTTTGTTTTATAACTCCAAATTTGACAAATAATATGTCTAAATCGACCAACGCGACGAGCCCGTTCTATCTATGCAGTCCTTGTTCTGAATTGAAGCATGCATCATGTTGTTAATAAAAATCTGAACTGTTTATGACAATAAAACTTGGTTAAATAAATAATAAAATGTTTTATTTCTTGTATCCACACCTCACCTTTGCCATGCTACTTTAATGCCATGTAAATTGTGCATCATTCATCATGGCATGCTTGGTTGCTTGTTGCATTTTAATTCATATGCTTGTGCACTTTATTTATGTTGGCCCTTGTTTGTTTGGTTCTTCTCCGAATAGACGCCCAGCAGGAGAATTACCAGGAATCACAGGAGTACTACCCAGATCCATCTCTCGCTTCAACTGAGCTGCCAGGCAAGCACTACCACATGCTTGCATACATACAGTACCTATTGCCTCTATCTTATTCTTGCATCATTGAGTCGCGATTGCATTAAATTGAATCCCAAGTACTGCATAGCCTTTACTATTAAACCCCACCAAAGCTTGTTCCTCCATCCCATGAGCCATTACTACAGGAGTTGTTTGAGCCATGCAAGTCGTAGCAAAGCATGTGTAGGGTATGTGAGTGTCTGATGAATAACGAGGTACCTAAACAACTTAACATGAGTAGTAATGGGATAACTAATGAAAGAGGCACCGGTGAGCAATATCTGCTATTTGGTTTTCCTGCTCACTTGTGTCCCGTAGGACCCCGAGTACTTGATTCCTGTTCCTTGACTATTCGCACTATCCACATGCGGGAGGCCTTATGGACCCCCCTGAGCCAGAGCTTGATTCATTCTTATTTCTTGGGGCCACAATTAGTTTGGGGCTTTATTACTATCCTGTACTTATGCCATGCTACTGCTTTATTTAAGATTGTGCGAGGAGCACCTGTACTATTTTGGATCGCACCACGTTTTCGCGGTATCAACAAGCCCAGTCACATTTTTGGGTTCCCAGTCATTTACAGCCATCGTCGCAAACCCTGGGTCCGTCTCGGAGCCGGCCAACTTCGTTGCGGGTAGCTTATTGGGGTGGCCCCCTGAAATATTTCTGAATCCTGTGATTGCTCTGTCGTGAATGCCTCGTTGGGTTTTGATTTGGTTTTTCCGAGGTTGATCGAGTGTGTGTTGCTATTCGTGCACCCCTGCAGGGTAAATCTTTCTGAAAGCCGTGTCCGCGGTTATGGTCGACTTGGAGCACAGTTTCTCGATCATAGACAAGTATAACTAAAGTACTGCTTTTAATTTGACTAAGTAATTGACTATTAAATAGTGCAATACTCATGGAATGGTTAATAAAACTGCCAACGGATGATGGGGGTTGTTCGTCCGCTCCCTCGTTGGTAAGCGAGGAGGAGGATGGATCTGTTAATTATACTGTTATAACTGTTGTTCTTATTCTATCATTGGTTAGGCGGAAGGTTAGAGAGTATCTGTAGAATTGTTAGGTATTACATTTTGCTGCAATTGCGTCACCCCATGTTGTGTCCCCTTTAGCGGCATAAAGACTTGTTGAGTACCCCTAGGGTCTCACACGATAAATTATTTGATTCAGATGAACAGGTGTACCCGCAAGATGGATACTGGGTGGAAGAGACAGATGATGTTGGCAACGATCGTTCGGTGTAGAGATTCCGGGAACGGGGATCCGTGAGATCTGTGGGCGGGATGTGTTTATTTATGGGGCATCTTATGCCAATTTGCTTCTTATCCGTACTCGGATCTTGTTTTCCGCTTCCGCCTGATACTCTGATGTGTGATGTATGAGGAGCTATCCTAAATTATTATAACTATCTAGGACATTTGGATCTTGCCGTATGGGGTTGCAATATTTCTATTTCTTTTAGATGGAATGGCTCTGAGGACTTTTGTATGTGGCTTGCATACATACTCACTTGTGTATGTAGTTGATCCCTTCGCCTGCCGATTACACCGCTCGTTCTTGTCCCGTTGTTTGAAAGTGGTTAGGACGGCCGAAAGGTCTACCGTGAGTGGCCCTGGGCCCCGCCGTACTATTTTAACCACTTTCGTTCATCCAGGCATTAACTAAGAGCGTAATTCACCGAGGTAGTTACAATTGGTATCAGAGCCATCCCGCCCTTCAGGGTCTCAGCCAAAATGGTCGTTGTTAGTCTAGCAAATATTTTGGTAGTTATGTATACTAGGGAAAAACAAAATGTGAGAGTAGGACTGCTTCCATTTTTCTTCTTACCCACCCACCCACCCTTTTCTGGTAAGGAAGTGTAACGTTTTCAATTCTCTTCTAAAATTCAAACTAGGATTCACGTGTTCTGGGTTCCGTAGTACCATAGGTTGTGTTTGTGTGTGTGTGTGTGTGTGAATTCCTTGTCTATCTGTTGCATCCAAATGCTATCACTATCTGCCTTTTAGTTATCAACTGTTGGTACATTCCATACCGACAGTCCTTTGTAAATCGACGCGATCTATTCTGATTCGTTGTACACCGATGCGATCTATCTTACTCTTTGTTATCCGACGTTATCTTGTTGGGGTGTTCTTTTTCGTAGTTACCAATCTTTAGGTTCATCTTAAGAAGAAGGTGTTGGGACATGTGTTTTACTGATTCATGTGCGGAGTAATGATCTGAGTGCGGGATGGAGTCGCGACCATACCACTACTTCTATCATTTGCTTTTGTATATTGAACTAGTAGAGTTACTAATCTGGATTCGTTAAGTGGTTTTGCACATATAGTGGTATTTTAATGCCGAAATTTGCGGAAAAAATTTCTTTGTTAGTTTGTATACCACACTCCTTGTTCAGTCGTGTGTGTTATGCTTAATATCTTCTAGTTGCCTTGAACTTTGTTGATATTTTAATATCACCTCAGTGAATTGCATTCCTTAATCTTGATTAATTCCATTTTGGTACTATTTTGGATTATTATCATTCTCCATTATAGTACTGACTTGTGTTTTATATCAATCACAGGATGGCACCACCACACCGTTCTGAGGAGGACATACCACCTGAACTTGGGGCCGCTTTGGCAAGTATTGCAAATGCTTTGGGCACTATGCAGCAGAACCAGCAGCGCTTCGAGGAAAGCGTGAGGAGGAATGAGTTTGTTCCGCTACCTCCACCTCCCAAGCGAGGAGACATCAAGAGTTTTCTCAAGTTCAACCCACGCCAATTTGAGGTGTCTGATCAGCCACTTGATGCGGATGATTGGCTTCGTGAAGTGTCAAGGTTGCTGATGACTGCGGATGTTCCCGAGAAAGAATGGGTCAAGTGTGCTACTCACCTTCTGAAGGGAGATGCAGCTCTCTGGTGGGAAAATTACCTCAAGGCAGATCTTTCTGGTTTTCAGCCTACTTGGGAGCGGTTCACTGCTGCTTTCAAAGAGCAATATCTGTCAGAAATTGTCATGGAAAGGATGAAGGAAGTGTTTCTCAACCTCAAGCAGGGCACTGACAATGTCAACACCTACATCAGAAACTTCATGAACTTGTCTCGTTATGGTGGTGATGAGATCTCTGATGACAAGAAGAAGCAAAAGAGGTTTCGGCAAGGCCTCAATGCTTCAATCAAATATGCAATCACTCATGCAAGGCCGGCCTCTTTCCTGGAACTTCAACACACAGCTCTGAAGGAAGAAGCAAGTAGGCAAGTGTTTGAGGAGTCAAAGAAACACAGCTGTGATACAGCAAGCTCTTTTGCTATGACAGCTCCTTCTAAGCGTCGTGTCTGGGTTCCTAACACCCCACCGTCGCTCCCTGCTCCACCAAGACCTTCAAGCTACGCACCAAGGCCACCAAACTCCTTCACTGCGGCTTCTAGGGGCTACAACCACAACTACCCTGGAGCGCCTGGCGGAGTCCCTGGCTACGTTGCTCCACGTCCACCTGGTGCTTGCTATACTTGTGGAAACACTGGGCATCAGCACTGGAATTGTCCAATGAACAACAAAGCTCTTCCACCACCACCTCCAAGACCTGCAGCAAGTTCTCCTATGATTCGTGCACCTCCACCTCGGGCTCTCAACATCAACACTAAGCCGGGGTCTACGGTTGCTCGTGCCAACTGTGTCAACGCCGCTCAAGCTGAGCATGCACCTGGAGTTTTCATGGGTATGCTTTCTGTTAACTCAGTTCCTGCACGAGTTTTGTTTGATTCGGGTGCTTCGCATTCTTTTGTTTCTCACAAGTTTGCGCATGAGCAAGATCTGGCTATGGTTCCCTTATTACACCGTCTTGTGGTACAATCTCCTGGGTCAAACATGAGGGCTGCTCATATCAGCCATGGCAATCAAATTGAGATTGGTGGCTCTTCGTTTCCGGCTTCCTTAATTATTCTGGGCAATTATGATATTAATGTTATCTTGGGCATGGATTGGTTGACAGCAAATGCAGCTGTGATTGATTGTGATGAACGTTCGGTTTCTCTGAGAATTCCTGAAGGCCATATAGTCTATTCTCCAAATCTGACTCCTGCAATTCAGCTTTATTCTTTGGCGGCTCTGAATGATGATGCTATGGAAGGTATTCAGAGTGTTCCTGTAGTTTGTGAGTTTCCAGATGTTTTTCCTAAAGAGTTGCCAGGTATGCCTCCGGATCGTGAGGTTGAGTTTGTCATTGAACTTGAACCTGGCACCGCTCCTATCTCCAAGCGGCCTTATAAAATGGGTCCTGCTGAGTTGGCCGATCTCAAACGTCAGTTGGATGAACAAGAGAAGTTGGGTTTCATTCAGCACAGTACTTCTTCTTGGGGTAGTCCAACCATCTTTGTGAAGAAGCGAGACAAGACTGATTGACTTTGTGTTGACTATCGGGCACTCAATGCTAAAACAATCAAGAATAAATATCCCCTTCCGCGGATTAATGATCTCTTCGATCAGCTAGCTGGAGCTGTGGTATTCTCTAAGTTGATTTGAGAAGTGGTTATCATCAAATCAAGATCCGCAAGGAAGATGTTCCCAAAACAGCTTTCACCACCCGTTATAGCCTGTATGAGTACACGGTCATGTCTTTCGGTCTCACCAATGCACCTGCCACCTTCTCGAGGCTTATGAACTCGGTTTTCATGGAGTATCTTGATAAGTTCGTTGTGGTCTATCTGGATGACATTCTTGTCTATTCTAAGTCAAAAGAAGAACATGAAGAACACCTTCGGTGTGTCCTAAACAAACTTCGTGAGAACCGCCTGTATGCAAAGTTCTCCAAGTGTGAATTCTGGCTGCCTCAAGTCACATACCTTGGTCACGTCATCCCTGCCAAGGGCATTGCCGTCAACCCAGAAACTATTAAGACAATTATGGACTGGCTTCCACCCATAAATGTCAAAGAAGTCCGGAGTTTCCTTGGTTTGGCTAGTTACTGCCGCCGCTTCGTTCAAAATTTCTCGAAGATTGCGAAGCCTCTTACCGATATCCTCAAGAAAGGCAAGAAATATCTTTGGACTCCTGCATGTCAAGCAAGCTTTGAAACACTCAAAGAGAAGCTCACTTCTACACCAGTCTTAGTTCCTCCAGATACATCAAAGCCTTTCCAAATATTCTGTGATGCTTCTTTGCAAGGATTGGGTGCGGTCCTTATGCAAGAATAGCAAGTTGTTGCTTATGCATCTCGTCAGTTGAAGACGCATGAGATCAACTATCCTACACATGACCTCGAACTCGCAGCAGTTGTCTTTGCTTTGAAAGTATGGAGGCATTACTTGCTTGGCAACCATTGTGAGATCTTTTCTGATCACAAGAGTCTAAAGTATATCTTCACACAGCCTGATCTCAACCTTCGTCAGAGGAGGTTAATTGAAACAATCAATGATTTCGATTTGACCATCAACTACACTCCGGGCAAAGCCAATGTCATGGCCGATGCTCTCAGCCGAAAAGCTTATGTCAACAATCTCATGGTGGAAGAACAACAGCCTCTCTTGTGCGAGGAATTCCGCAAGCTTAACCTTGAAATTGTGGATCAAGGGTATCTTCTGAACCTGCTAGCAACACCTCTCTTGGAAGAAAAGGTCTGTTCCATTCAGCTTGGGGATCCTTACACTAAAAAGATCATCTCCAACATTCAGCTTCCGAAGTATGAGTCTTTCCACGTTGATGACCAAGGCACTCTTTTCTTTGAACACCGGATGTTTGTTCCGAACTACCCGGGTTTAAGAGAGCAAGTTCTCAAGGAGGCGCATGATTCTGTTCTTTCTATCCACCCTGGAAGCACTAAGATGTACATGGACTTGAAAACACAATATTGGTGGCCTGGTTTGAAACGATATTGTGCCAAGTATGTCTCAGAGTGCGATGTTTGTCGCAGAGTTAAAGCTGTCCATCAGAAACCTTCCGGTCTTCTACAGCCATTGAAGCCTCCGGAATGGAAATGGGAGAAAGTAGAGATGGACTTCATCACTGGTTTTCCAAGGTCGCAGAAGGGCAACAATGCAATCTTTGTTGTCATTGACAGGCTTTCCAAAGTAGCTCACTTCTTTCCAGTCAAGGAAACAATTTCTGCAATTCAGTTGGTTGAGCTCTATATCAATAGAATTGTCTCTCTGTATGGAGTTCCTCTTGAGATCAGCTCAGACCGTGGAAGCATCTTCATTTCCAAGTTCTGGGGAAGTTTCCAAAATGCTTTGGGAACAAAACTAAACTTCAGCACAGCCTACCACCCTCAGTCGCAAGGACAAGTTGAAAGGATCAATCAGATTCTGGAAGATATGCTCCGTGCTTGCGGTATCTCTTTCGGCATGAAGTGGGAAGAATGTCTTCCTTATGCTGAATTCTCTTACAACAACAGCTTCCAGAAAAGTCTAAAGATGGCACCATTTGAGGCTCTCTATGGTCGCAAATGCAGAACTCCGATTGGTTGGTCGGGCGCAGGTGAAAGAATATTGTTTGGCCCCCACATTGTAACTCAAGCGGAGGAGAAAGTTCACATCATTCTTGAAAATCTGAAGATTGCTCAAAGTCGCCAGAAGAGCAATTATGATAGAAAGCACACGGACATGGAGTATGTCCCTGGTGATCTCGTTTATCTTCATGTCACTCCCATGAGAGGCACGCACCCCTTTGGTATCAAAGGAAAGCTGGCTCCTAGATACATCGGTCCTTTCAAAATTCGTGGAAGAAGAGGAGAAGTTGCTTATGCTCTTGAGCTCCCTGAACAATTCAAAGTCCATGATGTTTTCCACATCTCTCAACTCAAGAAGTGCTTCAAGGATCCCGGCAGGACCGTGGACCATGAACTCATCAATCTCCAAGAAGATCTTTCCTATCAAGAACACCCCATAAAAATTCTTGAAGTCGCAGAAAGAAGGACTCGCAACAAGTCCATCAAATTCTGCAAGGTGCAGTGGTCGCACCATTCCGTTGATGAAGCCACCTGGCAACGTGAAGATGAGCTCCGTGCCAAGTATCCTACCCTCTTTGAGTCTTCTTCTTCCTAGAATCTCGGGGCGAGATTCCTGTTTAGTGGGGGAGAGTTGTAGCACCCCAATTGTCTAACAATTGTAATGTTACTTGTCCTAGTAAGATATTGGCTACTTCATATATATTATTGTTGCATCATAATTATATCATGCTCATGTCATCATGCCACCTTGAATTTGAGCATCATATAAAACTCCTTTTCTTTTGGTTCTTCTCTCACATGCATTATAATTGTATTTGCCACTTGATATTGTATTTGGTTATTGATATATTGTCTAAATGCCCAAGTTGAGTTGGGGGCATATCTTTTATTTCCATTCCACCACCTTTCTCTTCCACCACCTTATAATCCAACCATTCCATTAACCATGGACTTGTTTTCCTTTTCTTTTGACATTTTATTCTAGCTCATGGGTAATAGGGTGGATCTAGTCCTTTAATTTCCTTTGTTTGGCTTTATTCCACTTATGGGAAATGCATGAGCATAATGCCATCATATTATTATTGTTTTCACAAAATAAATAATGGCATTATTATTTTTGCATGGGCCATGCACAATTCTTCACCACCTTTTACTCCTTTGGTTTTTCTTTTGATTTTATGGATCCTATCTTGGGGAACCATCTCCTACCATTCCACCATCCTCCTAGTCTCATCCATATCATTTCCACTTATTTTTATTTCTCCATGCATGAACCATATGAGGCCTATTCCATCATTCCTTTCTTTTTCTTTTCTTGGAATTCTCTTTCACTTTCATCTCATGATAATTCAAGCACTCATCATGTTCCACTTGGGTTAACCTTTTGCACAAGTTTTAACAATCTAAAAACCTAATAAAATCTAACCTAGCTACTCTCTTTATTTCTCCTCATAACCCTATTTTCTCCTAAACCCTAAGTCCCTCTCTCTCTCTCTAGCATGACCACCATGCCAAGCCCTCTCTCTCCCTGGCCCACACCCCAGCCACTCCTCTCCCTAACCCTAGCAAGCCCTAACCCGAGCCCCATCTACCTAGCCGAGCTACCCCCTCTTCTTTCTCTCTTTCTCCACCGGCCGAGCTAGCCCCACCTGCCTGTCTCTCTCTCGACCCAGCCCCACCTGCAGCCCCTGCCATGCCTACCAGCCCCAGGTCGAGCCCCAGCTCGAGCCAGCGCGTGAGGGAGAAGAAAAAGGTGGCACCGAGGCCACCTTTATCTACCCCTTCCACGACTGCTTCTCCTCCCTCTCCCTCCTTTTTCCTCCTACCACACGGCTCTCTGGGCTCGCCCAGATCTGCTCGAGCCGCCCCTCCTCTTCTCCTTCTTCCTCTGCGACCACAGCTCCTGCCGCCGCTCGCCGCCAGCACCACATCGTCCCCGACGTTCCGGTCGTTCAGCGTGACGTGGAGGTAGCCTGGAAGCTCGAGGAGGTTCCTCTACGATGCCCTGTCCACGCTGACGCGAAGGAGAAGCTCCCAAGGCCGCCAGATCCTCGCCGTCCCGACGAAACCCTAGCCGCCAGAGCGCCAGCGATCTCGCCGCTCCGCCGCTACTCACTCCGATCCGAGCCCGCCGTCGAGCCCGCGGTGAGTCCCTCGACCTCCCTGACAACCTCCGATCCACCGACACCGTCTAGCGCCGTCGATCGTTTCGTCGAACGGCCGTAGTGCGCCAGAGCTCGCCGTCGTCTGCAGCCTCCCCGCGCCGCGCAGCACCCTAGCTAGGTCGTGCCTACCTCCCTGTCAGCTACCCGAGCCAGCCGCACTGGCTAGCCCCTCCGCGCGCACGCCCGCGACCCGGGATCGAATCCCCGCTCCGCGCCGCACGCACACTGTCCGTCAGACGATGAACACGAAGAATAGTACCCGGGCTATGGAAAATTACATTAAGCCCGCCACCTTTTTGATTCCTGCAACCCGCGCTCCTGGAGACCGCACCTGTCAGTCGCGCTAGCCATCTTGCAGAAAGCCCCTCCGCTTTTCCCGCGCCGTAACCTGCGGTCCAGCGAGACCCCGCCTGTCAATCTCAGTTATCGTCACCGCTGTCACGTGGGCCTGCGACAGTTGGACCCACCCCGCAATCTCAGTGGCTAGCCAGAGCCCGGTAACAAAAGATTTTCCCCGCGCGTGGCCCAGTCAGCGCAAGGCCCACCCGTCAGTGACTGGGGCTGATTTTGCCTGGGTAACAAAAGTATTTTCCTGAGTCTGTTTTTAATCAAATCTTTTTCCATTGATTTAAATTCAAATTCAAATCAGATTTAAATAATTTTTAAAATACAAATCGAAATAATACAAGTAATATATGTTTTGGAATCAGAAAAATGTGAGGAATTCAAATATTCCATTCAAAACAATGTTTGAACACTTTAAAATTTCGAGATGATTAAAATTACAATAAAATGCCCTTTCCTTAATTAATTAATAACTTTTGTTTTATAACTCCAAATTTGACAAATAATATGTCTAAATCGATCAGCGCGACGAGCCCGTTCTATCTATGCAGTCCTTGTTCTGAATTGAAGCATGCATCATGTTGTTAATAAAAATCTGAACTGTTTATGACAATAAAACTTGGTTAAATAAATAATAAAATGTTTTATTTCTTGTATCCACACCTCACCTTTGCCATGCTACTTTAATGCCATGTAAATTGTGCATCATTCATCATGGCATGCTTGGTTGCTTGTTGCATTTTAATTCATATGCTTGTGCACTTTATTTATGTTGGCCCTTGTTTGTTTGGTTCTTCTCCGAATAGACGCCCAGCAGGAGAATTACCAGGAATCACAGGAGTACTACCCAGATCCATCTCTCGCTTCAACTGAGCTTCCAGGCAAGCACTACCACATGCTTGCATACATACAGTACCTATTGCCTCTATCTTATTCTTGCATCATTGAGTCGCGATTGCATTAAATTGAATCCCAAGTACTGCATAGCCTTTACTATTAAACCCCACCAAAGCTTGTTCCTCCATCCCATGAGCCATTACTACAGGAGTTGTTTGAGCCATGCAAGTCGTAGCAAAGCATGTGTAGGGTATGTGAGTGTCTGATGAATAACGAGGTACCTAAACAACTTAACATGAGTAGTAATGGGATAACTAATGAAAGAGGCACCGGTGAGCAATATCTGCTATTTGGTTTTCCTGCTCACTTGTGTCCCGTAGGACCCCGAGTACTTGATTCCTGTTCCTTGACTATTCGCACTATCCACATGCGGGAGGCCTTATGGACCCCCCTGAGCCAGAGCTTGATTCATTCTTATTTCTTGGGGCCACAATTAGTTTGGGGCTTTATTACTATCCTGTACTTATGCCATGCTACTGCTTTATTTAAGATTGTGCGAGGAGCACCTGTACTATTTTGGATCGCACCACGTTTTCGCGGTATCAACAAGCCCAGTCACATTTTTGGGTTCCCAGTCGTTTACAGCCATCGTCGCAAACCCTGGGTCCGTCTCGGAGCCGGCCAACTTCGTTGCGGGTAGCTTATTGGGGTGGCCCCCTAAAATATTTCTGAATCCTGTGATTGCTCTGTCGTGAATGCCTCGTTGGGTTTTGATTTGGTTTTTCCGAGGTTGATCGAGTGTGTGTTGCTATTCGTGCACCCTTGCAGGGTAAATCTTTCTGAAAGCCGTGTCCGCGGTTATGGACGACTTGGAGCACAGTTTCTCGATCATAGACAAGTATAACTAAAGTACCGCTTTTAATTTGACTAAGTACTTGACTAGTAAATAGTGCAATACTCATGCAATGGTTAATAAAACTGCCAACGGATGATGGGGGTTGTTCGTCTGCTCCCTCGTTGGTAAGCGAGGAGGAGGATGGATCTGTTAATTATACTGTTATAACTGCTGTTCTTATTTCACGGACTTCCGTCTATCATTGGTTAGGCGGAAGGTTAGCGAGTATCTGTAGAATTGTTAGGTATTACCTTTTGCTGCAATTACGTCACCCCAGGTTGTGTCCCCTTTAGCGGCATAAAGACTTGCTGAGTACCCCTAGGGTCTCACATGATAAATTGTTTGATTCAGATGAACAGGTGTACCCGCAAAATGGATACTAGGTGGAAGAGACAGATGATGTTGGCAACGATCGTTTGGTGTAGAGATTCCAGGAATAGGGATCCGTGAGATCTGTGGGCGGGATGTGTTTATTTATGGGGCATCTTATGCCAATTTGCTTCTTATCCGTACTCGGATCTTGTTTTCCGCTTCCGCCTAATACTCTGATGTGTGATGTATGAGGAGCTATCCTAAATTATTATAACTATCTAGGACATTTGGATCTTGCCGTATGGCGTTGCAATATTTCTATTTCTTTTAGATGGAATGGCTCTGAGGACTGTTGTATGTGGCTTGCATACATACTCACTTGTGTATGTAGTTGATCCGTTCGCCTGCCGATTACACCGCTCGTTCTTGTCCCGTTGTTTGAAAGTGGTTAGGACGGCCGAAAGGTCTACCGTGAGTGGCCTTGGGCCCCGCCGTACTATTTTAACCACTTTCGTTCATCCAGGCATTAACTAAGAGCGGCATTCACCGAGGTAGTTACACCAAGTCTCGTCAAGAACTATGAGAGGGACGCTGCTGGCATAGAGGACGCGACCGATGGTGATAGTCTCGCCGATTCCGATTCTTGCAGATTCCGCTCGGAACGCAAATCCGAAGCTCACTTGCCCCACGGTGGGCACCAACTGTCGTCGGATTGATGACAAGTACGCCATGAGGGGGTCCTCGAGGCGTGCGGAAGAGAGGAGTGTGAGACGTACGGTGTTCCGGGACGGTGAGCACACAAGTTTACCCAGGTTCGAATCCGCCGACTTTGGACGGATCCTACTCCTGCTAGCAATCCAGTAATACGGCAGAGCCAGAATATGGGTTACAAGGGTTTCGCCTATGCGAGTTGAGATTGTAGACTATTGAGGTGTGCCCTAAAGGCTCTCCCTAGGACATCTTATATAGATATCCGGCCTAGGGTTTACAGGAGAGATCTATCCGGCTACGACTAAGAGTCAGTTACAGAGTACATCTTGAACTACAAGTAACATTATGGGCCTAAGTCGGTAAGTCTTTTGGGCCTTCCCGTAGCCGGATTGCACTCCGTCTTTTCTACCTGACTGGGCCGCCCGTGAAGCAAAGCTCTAACCCAAAGTGGGCCACCCTGGTTAGTGAGGATACCCGGAAAGTATATCCCCAACAATATCCAATATGTTATGTCTCGCAAAAATGGTAATCCTGGGACTGCGATGTATGGCCTAACAGGCATCTGGGATTAAAAATTCGGGTGTTGAAAAGTTGGTATCAGAGCCATCCAGACCATAAGAGACCCTAGTTAGAATGGACGTCCAAACAAAAACTTAGTTTCAAAAACAAATGAAGTGAGTATTTATGAAAAACTATTCCCACTCTTCTCCTTGATTCTTTCAAAAAATCATGTTCCTCAAAAATTCTTACGTTACTACCTAAAACTTGACACACTTGATCACCTCACTAACTTACTCATCCTAAATTCTTGTAGATGGAAGTTCAGTACTGCAAGTTCTACCAGTTGGGCAACGGAGGCCAACTGATCTTCCAGAGGGATCTTGATGCACTGTGTGAGTACCTTGAGCGTCCGCATCCGGAATTCTTCGGAGTGCAACTCGGTGATCATCTAGGAGGAGACCTACAATGGCTGATAGTTGTTGATCTTTGAGGCAAGACGGAAGCACCCGTTTCGGAGAAGATTCAATTCACTGTGAGAGAGAACAACTAGCTAGATGGATTATCCAGGGCAATGCATGAAGCTCTCGCCCGTCTTTGCGGACAAAACATCAATTTGATCCAGGGAACTCGCTTTGCTTACTATGCAAGGCGTGATTCTATGGCAATGCCATTGGAGATGCCAAGTCACCCGAAGATGAAGCGCCAAGTGGAGAACCTTGACTTCCTGCTTTATGATAGACAGAAGGAATTGGATAATGCTCGAGCCTACGCCAACCACAACCTTGCCATTGCTGCCCAAAAGGCCCAAACTTTCACCCTGCTCATCAAGGATCGACAATCACTTCGCCGGCAATGCGAGAAGAAGGATCGCACCATCGCTCGTCTTCGCAAGAAGGTGGCTGACCTCGAGAAGACCATCCAGGAACAAGAAGCTCAGCTTGCAGCAAAAGAAGAAGAGGAAGAAGGTGAAGACATCCAGGGAGATCTTCACTCGTACCTTAGTGATGACAAGGACTACCTGGAGGACGATGCCATGGATTTCTACACCGATGATGATGACTCTGACTTCATTGATGATGAGTAGATGCACTTGATCACTACCGTAGGAATGAGTTGTACCGGTCCCACTGTATCCTAGTTTACAGAATGGTTCTTAAAACCATCTGTTTTGCTTTCATGTTGTGGTGTGTGTGTTTGTATTGTGTGCTTTGATTGAATGAATGAGAAGTTGTTAGTTTGCAAAATCTGAGTCAAACTCAAAGTCTAAAATCTTTTGAAAACAAAACCATGAACCTTAGAACTTTCCCTCTTACCCCTTTATCTATCTCAATGTTCAGATGACTCATGGAAACCCCGGAGGAAGCAGCTCATCGCAGGACCCGATGCTACAGATTCTGCAGATGCTAGTTTCTGACCGTGAAGCTACTAGAGCGGAGCGCAAAGCCAATCTAGCCACCCTACAACAGATAGCTCAGATGGCCCACAATAATCAAGGCCATGGAAATCAGGATCATCATGGATCCAAGCTCAAGCATTCTCAAAATACCAATCCCCTTATATTTAGCAAGTCTGAAGACTCATTGGATGCAGATGATTGGTTACAAACCATGGAGAACAACCTAGAAGTCACAGGAGTTGATGCCAACGAGCAAGTACTGTTTGCCGCCTACTATCTGGCAGGAGATGCAAGAGCCTGGTGGAATAGCACCCGTACCATGAACCACGGTCAAGTGATGACGTGGGAAGCTTTCAAGACTAAGTTTAGGCGCACCCATCTGCCGCAAGGTTTAGTCACCAGAATGAGAGATGAGTTCCGAGAACTGAAGCAAGCCAGGATGACTGTAGTCGAGTACCATGACAGATTTCTATCCCTCGCTAGATATGCACCTGATGAGATCAACACTGACGCCAAGAAGAAGGAGAGATTCCTGAATGGATTGCATGATGAGATGCAAATGGTGTTAATCAACATACATTTTGAAGATCTCAAAGAGCTAGTCAACTCTGCCATCCATATGGAAGGGAAGATAAACCAAGCCAATGACAACCACAAGCGCAGGATGATGCATCAGACTAGGTCCCACAATACCCAGAAGTACCGCCCCAACCCGTCTGCAAGATATGCCCCAAAAACAGTAGACCCCCAATGTCTCGTCCAAGCTACCCCAACCATAGCGGAGGAAATGTGAAGTCCATAGGAAACCACAACAACAACCCCAGCAACTCCAACAACTCCAACTGTGCACCGCCCAAGTCCAACAACAACAACAACAATATTGCCCCAAGGCCTAGAAGCAATGTTGTACCTGTTGCAGCCAAAGACAAGTCCCAAATTACGTGCTTTGAATGTGGAGTGAAGAGTCACTACTCCAACGAGTGTCCCAAGAAGCTTGCAGTCACCACCAATGTGAATGCCCTAGCTCAGCAGCAGTGCCATGTTCAATCCGGAAGAAGGTTTGCCCCAGGAAATCCGCTCAACCACAACGGCCGTATGTTCCACATGAATGCTGAAGAAGCCCAGGAAGCGCCAGATGTCGTGCTGGGTATGTTTTCTGTTAACTCAATATTAGCAAGAGTGTTGTTTGATTCTGGATCATTGCACTCGTTTGTTACAGAAGAATTTGCATGCACTAGTAAGATTCACCCAACCAATTTGAAGCATGTCATGATTGTTCAAATTCCTGGTTCAACCACCAAAGCTAGAAAAATTTGCAAGGTTGGACCTATCAGAATCCATGGGATAGATTTTTATGCCAATCTAATAGTACTTGGAACCAAAGGTTTGGAAGTAGTACTAGGAATGGATTGGATGTCAAAACATCAAGGATTGATCGACTGTGCCAAGAAAGCCATAACCATGACCAGTAGCTCTAGAGTATCAGTAGAGCATATATCTGAAACCTTACCCCATCAGTTCAAGTGCAACAAGACTCTAGCCCAACCAACCCTTGCCCAAGTCAGAGTAGTCTGTGAATACTCCGACGTATTCCCAGATGAATTACCCGGTATGCCCCCGAATCGGGATATCGAGTTCATTATTGAACTAATTCCTGGAACTGGACCCATAGCTCAGAGACCCTATAGTATGAACCCCTCTGAACTAGTGGAGCTGAAGAAACAACTTGATGCTATGCTGGCAAAAGGTTTGATTCAACCAAGCGCATCGCCATGGAGATCACTTGTCTTGTTTGTGGACAAGAAAGATGGAGATAACCGTTTGTGCACGGATTATCGGAAGCTGAATGATGTCACCATCAAGAACAAGTACCCACTGCCCAAGATTGAGGATATGTTTGATCAGTTGACTGGTGCCAGAGTGTTCTCTAAGATTGATCTTAGGACTGGTTATCATCAACTCAAGATTCGTGCAACGGATATTCCAAAGACCGCCTTTACCACCAGATATGGATTTTATGAGTATACGGTCATGTCTTTTGGATTAACCAATGCCCCCGCTTATTTCATGAATCTCATGAATAAGATCTTGATGAACTTTCTAGATAAGTTTGTCGTTGTGTTTATGGATGACATTCTTATCTATTCCAAGTCAGAAGAAGATCATGAGCAACACCTGAGAACCATCCTTGAAACCCTTAGAGAGCATTAGTTGTATGCCAAGTTTAGCAAATGTGAGTTTTGGCTAAAAGAAGTAGGATTTCTCGGACATATTGTATCGGCAGGAGGAGTCGCTATTGATCCCGCCAAGATCAAAGATGTTGAAGAATGGGAAGCCCCAACCACTCAAACCCGAGTCCGTGCATTTCTCGGATTAGCAGGATATTACCGCAAGTTCGTTGAAGGATTTTCGAGCATCGCAAGACCAATGACCCAACTGTTCAAGAAAGATAAGAAGTTTGAATGGACTGACAAATGTGAAGCGAGTTTTCAAGAACTCAAAAAGAGATTGATTTCAGCCCCAATATTGATTATGCCAGATATCAAGAAGCCTTTTGATGTGTATTGTGATGCATCCAAGATTGGTCTCGGATGTGTGTTGATGCAAGAAGGCAAAGTCATAGCATATCTGTCTCGACAACTGAAGCAGCATGAGCAAAACTACCCTACCCATGATCTCGAACTAGTAGCTGTAGTTTTAGCTTTGAAGAGATGGCGTCATTACCTTACGGGTAACCGCTGTGAGATTTACTCGGATCACAAGATCTTGAAGTATATTTTCCCTCAGAAGGAGCTGAATATGAGGCAAAGGAGATGGACAGAGTTAATCAAGGATTATGACCTTGACATTCACTATCACCCCAGCAAAGCCAATGTGGTAGCGGATACTCTTAGCAGATTGCCGTGTAGGTTAAACACCATGATCAAAGAAGCCCAGCCAAGTTTGCATGAAGAGTTGGAGCAGTTTAGAACTGAGCTAGTTAGCAAAGGATGTTTAGCTAGCATTAAACTTCAACCACTTTGATCAGTCAGATCAAGGAAGCCTAGAAAGGAAATGCAAGTATTGACGGAATCAAGCGTCGTATTGGTACAGGAAAGGTACCTAGATTCACCGAGGATGAAGAATGAGTTTTGTGTACCAGCAGATTCGGAGCTGAAGCAAGTTATCATGCAAGAAGCTCATGATACTCTTTATTCTATCCACCCCGGAGGAACAAAGATGTATCAAGATTTGAAGGAGCAATTTTGGTGGCACGAGATGAAGAGAGAAATCGAAATCTACATCGCCAAGTGTGATATCTGTCAGAGAGTCAAAGCGGAACATCAGAGACCTGCAGGACTGTTGTAGCCATTGCAGATTCAGAATGGAAATGGGATTCTGTCGGAATGGACTTCATCACCAGTTTGCCTACTTCTGGTACAGAAATGACTCTATTTGGGTCATAGTTGATAGACTGTCCAAGGTAGCCCATTTTATCCCTGTCAAGACAACTTACCAGAGTTCTAAGCTAGAAGAGTTGTACATTGCTAGAATTGTCAGTTTGTATGGAACCCCCAAGACCATAGTATCGGATTGAGGAACCCAATTTACCTCAAGATTTTGGCAGAAAGTCCAAGAAGGATTAGGAACCAAGTTAAATTTCAGCACAGCTTATCACCCACAGACTGATGGACAGACTGAAACAGTCAACCAAATCTTAGAAGATATGTTGAGAGCTTGTGTGCTTGAGTATGGATCAAAATGGGAAGATTGTCTGCCTTTCGCAGAATTCTCATACAACAACAGTTATCAGGCCATTTTGCAAATGACCCCTTTTGAGTTCTTATATGGAAGAAAGTGTCGTACCCCTTTGAATTGGTTGTCGGTAGGAGAGAGTCATATTTTTGGACCCAACATCCTACGAGAAGCGGAAGAGAAAGTTCACAAAGTCCATGAGCACCTCAAGACCGCTCAATCTAGGCAAAAGAGTTATGCGGACAAGAGACGTAGAAACCTGACTTTCAATTTCAGAGATTTCGTGTATCTCAAAGTGTCGCCTTTGAAGGGAACACAATGTTTTAGTCTGAAAGGAAAGTTAGCCCCCAGATATATTGGACCCTTCAAGATTCTGAATCGCCGAGGAGAAGTATCATATCAACTGGAACTGCCAGAGGAGATGTCAGCCATCCATAATGTGTTCCACATCTCGCTACTTCGCAAATGCTTAGAAGTTCCGGAGAAGACCGAATTTTTCAAGAAAATCGATGACCGAGCCATTGAGATCAACAAGGATCTGACTTATCGTGAAGTGCCCATTCGTATCTTCGAAGAAGCCTTCAGAACCACTAGGACCCAGAGTATCAAGTTTCTCAAGATCCAATGGAGCAACCATACCGAAGAAGAAACTACCTGGGAGCGAGAAGATTACATTAAGACTGAGTTCCCCGATCTCTTTAGTTCCTAGTTTTTCTTAAATCTCGGGAGATTAAATTAGGACTGAGTTCTACCCCGAAGAAGACAAGGAGAATTTCAACCATTGCACCAATCAAGGCAAGCTATTGTTAGCAAGCTAGAATTAAGCAAGTTAACACTTACCACCTTGTTAACTTAAGAAAATGCATTAGGCATACTTTGGTTATATATTTGATTATATCAATTCCAAGTTTTACTTGCAAGCTTTACTTTCTTTTACTTTACCAAAGTTATTTACTTTTACTATAGATAGCATAAAGAGTATAAAACTTGGCCTATCTAGTTACACTTAGATGTCATTCTGTGGCAGGAGATTGAATATTAGCACCCCTCATGAGTGAACACTCTTAACCTTAGTGGCTAGTGCTAAGCATAAAACTTGATCACTTTAGATGGGAATACTTGGTGAAAATGATTATGAAAACCTTGGAATGATGAGTCATTCTATTGATATGTTTTGACATGTGTTGATAAACACAAATGGTTTATGATGATGAAAATGTTGAGGCATGAGCCTTAGCCCTTTTTTCCAAAAACTGATGGTTGGGTTCAGATGCGATACCATTCCAATTTTACCGTACAACCACAATACTTGAATTGGGTAAGTACTAGCCGAAAGTTTATATGCATTAGTCCCTCGCGGGAGAGGTTTGAGCTGAGGCTACCTCTTGATGATGCCCACCTATGCAGTGCCCAGGATGGCAGATGGCCATGGATGGGAGGCCAAGCTCATAGGGGAGGTGCCTATACTAGGGTGTGTAATTGAAAGGTTATGATTGATTATCCGCATACTAAGTATGGTGATTCAAGGTTATCCCTAATGGATGTATCAAATTTTGTGGTGAAAGTGTACCACCTCTTTAGAGTGTCAAACTATTCGAATAGCCACGTCCGCAGTCATGGACAGTTGGAGTGGCCATACTGTTTCATCGTTAGATGTTTTCGAAATGACTTATGAAATGATTTTTGACTTGACTTGACCACAACAGGGTTATGAACATGAAAACTAGTTTCCCACTTAAGTGATTTTAGAACATTAAGTTAGCTTTCTTTACTTCTGAACTCAGCTTAAGATAAATCTAGCTTTTGCAAATAAACTTAGAACTTAGCATTCCTACTGGAACTACCTTACTTGTTAGTGATACTTTGCGAGTACTTAAAGAGTACTCATGGCTTTGTCCCTGGTTATTCCCGTGGCCAGACTATGAGGAGGACTATCCGGAAGAAGGACAACAGGACAGCTATGACAACTAGGATCATCTCCCATCATCAGCATTGCCTGTGACACTGAAGATGGAGCCTACCGCTATGCTTATTATTCCGTTGCTTGTTTGTACTAAGACTGGATCATGAGATCCTTTATTTGTGTAAGGCCTTATTATGGTTTGTAATGGATGATGTACTGTGATATCCAATCTGTTATGTCTCACAAAAATGGTAATCCTGGGATTGCGATGTATGGCATAACAGGCATCTGGGATTAAAAATCCTGGTGTTGACACGGATCAAGTACCTCTAAGATCTCAATATCAGGGTCGTCCTCATCATCTGGCCAATCCCTTAAACCAGAGGTCTTACTGGAGGGTCGTCTGATGCTAGTATCCCCAGTAGGCAAGAAATCCTTAGAGTCCGGCTCCTCCTTATCCGAGGCATCTTGGTCCTTCCCCCATTTAAGGGACGGCTCTGTGCCATCCTCAACAGTTTGCTAAAGAAACAACTGAAGGCAACATTGCAAAAGGGATCAAGTAAATAACATGGTCTGACATAAAACATAACTCGGAAAAAGGATCAAATAAGGAATATACCGTGGGAGGTACCTTATCTCGGCAGAAGTTCTCATACCCCCACTCCCAATCCTCGTTGAAGTCCGAGGTTATCTTGAAGATGCCCTTGACCCGGCAAAAGATTTGAGTATTGTTGAGCTCGAAGGGCGAGCTTCGGTTGGGGTCAAGGTGCCCGCTCATATGGCAGAGCTTATGGGTACGCTCCTGCGGAGGGGAGATTCGGCTGCGAACAAAAGTAATCATCACATCCTCGATGCGTACCCCCAACTTTTTAAGCTCCTTGATCCGTTTTTCCACCTGATTCACCAAGGCAGTGGACCTCCTCGAGATTCGGTTCCATAAGGTCTTCTCGGGGATGCCGACTGTAAAGGGAAACAGCCGAATCTTGTCTACCTCGGTATCATTCCTCGCATAGAAGAATGTCTTGGCCCATCCCTTGCAGAACTCAAGGCCGATGACTCGGGGGAAGACATAGTGCTTCCGAGGTGAGATGGATGTTGTCCCGCACTGGGTCAGAGATTTGTCAGCGAGGCCAGTTTCTAGATCAGGGATGACATTGGCCCTAAAGCCAAAGAACTTGAACCAAAGATGAAGGGAGGGCTAGAGGCTGAGATAACCCTCAATCCCGAAAGCAAAATACGATAGCGAGGTAATGGCGTTAGCCGGAAGGTGGTGAGGTTGGAGAGAAAAGGTGGTGATGAACTCACGAAACAAATTACTGATGAGAACACCAAATCCCTGTTGAACATGCGAAAGGAAAACCACAAACTCACCCGGATTGGGAGAGGGAATGATCTCCTGGCAGGGGAGGCGGCAGGAAACTCCGGCGGGGATGCGGCGGGTCCAGTAGATCCAGTCAATGTCATCTTGACAGTCCCAATAACCGGCCCAAGCGCCGCACTCGTGGGCCTCGCCGCCCTCCTCATATTCTTCAACAACGGCGACCTCTTCCTCAGTCATATCTAGATCTCTGCCTTCGTAAATCCAATCTGAGGCAGGGGGGAGCATGGATTGATGTGGCCTCGTGGTGGCATGGCTACGATGGAGCAGCAGCGTAGAAAAATAACGACAAGCCGTGGCAGCAGCGGTGATATGCTTAAGTAGAAGTAGCGGTGGCGGCGGTACTGTCGCACGGAGGAAGAAGAAGCAGAGGGGAAGATGAGCATGCGAGTGGGGGAAATGGCCAAGGGGCGTCCATTACCGCCTATTTAACCATGCATATGAGTGGGGTAGTGGGATCTAGCGGTACGGCAGGCCACACCATGTGGTCGTGTATCCACGGGATTGTCCAATCATAAGCAGGCCACAGGATGGGTCACATGGCACAGCAGATCCCACGACAAGACGTAGCATTGCAGTTAACGAGGAGATGCCCATGACATGATGTTTGCAGCAGTTATCCCTAACAATAAACATAGTAACTAGCGTAGTAACAGGCGCATGGCCTTAAAATGAGGCAAAACAATGATTACCCTCCATGTAGGATGTGGGTAAGCGTACGAGAGAAGGAAGGGATCTAAGTGGGTAACCCGGATCTATGAAAATGACCCGGCCAGTGAGGAATATCTTGAAATGAGCCAAGGTAATGTCAAGTCACAAAAGTATGAAAGCTGAGTCATCGAGTAACTCGGCAAGAAGAGCTTAGTAGGTTGAACCTGATGTGGCCTTATCAGCTGAAGTTGCTAAGACCGCACCAGCTTTGGGGACTAATGTTGGGGGGATAACCCCGGGTAGGGTCATACAGGGGTATAATGGTCATGATAGCCGAGGTACGGCAAGGTCAAAGTGTAAGATGGCTGAGTCACCTCAAGGCAAGCCGACTTACGGCAGACCCAGCCCGGATGGAGTTCATCCAATGTTACCCCAGCCGACATAAAACGTATGTCAGCAGCCTCTTTGTTACTTGTATGCAGGTACCCACAGGGCAGAGTTAACCAGGCCTGAGTCGGGTTACCACTTGGCTTACAAAGGAAGGAAGGAATCTTCTTGGTCAAAGGTTTTCTCTCTCCACTTTAGCATGAGCGTAGAGGACAGAGGGATGGACCATCGAGTACGGTCCGACAAAGGTGACATTGGCTATGTCAGGTGACGTTGGCTATGTCGGTTGACACCGCGCCAAGAGGGGCTCAGAGAGGCTTACTCCATGAGTCCGGATCACCCTAGACAAAGAAAAGAGGAGCACCGCTTTGTTATTTTCGGAGAGGCATATTTAGAGAATATGCCCTCCACGTAATCCCTAACTTGTAACCTAGGCTCCCCTATATAAGGAGCACTAGGGCCTCCATAGAGGGGGTTGGCCATTTTGACTAAGGGAAAACCCTAGATAGTTGTGTGGGTAGTTGAGAGGTTCATCCTCTTCCTCCCCAAGAACAGCTCAAGGAGCCTTTGTAATCCACCATTGTCAAGAGAGAATAGAAACATCTGTGTGTGGAATCACCACACTATCCCTCCCTGGATACCTCTAGTGCTCATTGTCCCATCTTTAGCCTATACATGGTATCTGTCGTGCCACCACCACGACACTGGTGAAAACAAATAAAAAATATTTTTCGTCCTCTTCATTCTACCGGTGCTCGACATTGTCAAACAAGATGGATGGGAGATATATCTAACTTCAATTGTCAAATTCTTTTGCACTTGGCAAAGACATTTATGGTCGATGCCATCAATTGAAAAAACTATTGCAATAACCTCATGGTTTAGGAAAGCAATAAGCATCTCTATAATAACTCCAGATATTCAACATTCAACTTCTTCTCAGATTCCACCATAAACTTGTATCGCCCTTTTATTGAAGTATAAATCCGTGCACCTCAATGGCGTGATCCTTTGGTTCTTACCGGCACAAGAAGAATCTAATCCGAGAACTCCTAACCCGGATCTTTCTATTGATATCAAGGAACACTGTTGTTTGGAAGCAGTCTTGTTTTCCAGGATTCATTTCTTAAATCTAAGGGAAGAAGCAATGCTATTTTCATAGTGGTTGTTAACTTACCCAAAGTCGTTCTTTTCTTCTGGCCAGAGAAGGAATCATCTTCACTTGCAGCTTCTGATCTTTAATTCTAACGATGTGTCTTCTCCTCGATACATTGCCTTTTAAAAATCTCTCAAGAAGTGTTCCTTTTCTTTTATCATGCTCTTGAGAGCACCTGAGCTATGTCCATCATACCTTCTTGCTTCACAACAATCCTTCAACTCTTCAAGTTCTTGTTTCAAAGAAGCAAAACACAAGACTCGTAACAAGTCTAGCAAGTTTTGCAAGGTGTAGTGATTGCACCGTTCCGTTGATAAATCAATTTGGGAACATGAGGATCACCTTCGTTCCGAACACCCGCCTCTCTTGTGTATTCTTGTTGAATCTCGGGGCGAGATTCTTGTTTAGTGGGGGAGAGTTGTAGCATCCCAATTGTCTAACAATTGCAATGCTACATGGTTTAATATATATGTTGCTACTTCCGACATATCATTATTGCATCATAATTATATCATGCTCATGTCACCATGCCACATTGCATTTGAGCATCATATAAAACCCCTTTGATTTGGTTCTTTTTTCATAATGCATTTTCCTATTAATTTTATTTGCCTCTTGATATATTGTAGTTGGTTCTTGATATATTGTTTGGTGCCCAAATTGAGTCGGGGCATATATTTTCTAACTCCACCACCTTTCTTGGGTTCCATCCACAAATTCCACCATCCCAATTATATATGAGCCATTGCATTTCTATTTTCTATTTAAATCCAGATCATATATGCTTGGATGGATCCACTTCTAGTTCTACACATGCTCCCATATGTGGTATATGTTGTTTTAACAATATTAATATGGGGAGCCTTGTGGCCACTTTTGCATGCCATGTGAGTAGAATCACTTCTCTAGTTTCTATATGGTTTGAGTTGAATATGTGAGCATGTTTGAATATACATGATGCTACATGATCATCTAGCGGAACCACATACTAGCATTACCCATTTATATTCATTTATGCTTATTTTTCATCCATTCCATATGAGAAGCGAGCTTGTGTATCTTGTATTGGCCTTTATTCAAATTTGAATGCATGTACGGTTTAAATGGCCATATGGAGATATAGTTGTTGTCACAACTAAACTAGCATTTATTCCCTCATGTATGGCCCATGCAAGAGTGCCTTCCTCTTCCTTATTCTTTGGTTTTCTTTGGAATTTGGTGTTGGGAGCTTGTTTTAATTATATTCAAGCAAGTGATCAACTTCCTAAAACACGTAATGGATCAACTAATCTTATCATCCTTGTTTCTTCTTGGTTGTAGATTGGTTGATCTATTTGGGAGTTCATTTGAGTTTGTTTAAAATAAATACCAAACAAAGCAAATAAAAAAGAAATAAGAGAAAAACCAACGTATCTAGTTAATCTTCCTCTTCTAACCTAGCTAGCTAACACCACACCCTCTCGGTTTGGTTGAGCCAAACCGGCTCCACACCACAACCACCCATCCATCACCCTAACCAGCCCCAACTAGTCCCTAGTGCCAACCCGAGCCCATGCCATGGTGGTGACCATGGTCATGTGACCATACCATGTGCCCACCTAGCCGAACCACCCCACTCCCTAGCTTCCCAAGAAGCTTCCTAGGTCCCCTCCTAAACCTAACCCTAGTTACCTAATATCCACCCCGAGAGAGAGAGAGTGAGTGAGAGGAGCAAAAGCAACCGTGGTTGCTTTATCTCTAACCTAACCCGCGTACCTCCCATGTGCCGCCCTCTCCTATCTTTATCTAGCTACCACCAAACCCCCCCCCCCATCTCGTCCAGATCTCCTCTGGGCTCTGCCCTGCACCGTACCTCTCTCTCCATCCCTTGCTGCTAGCTCCCTACCACCATAGCCATCTACCTCAGCATCCACCTTGAACCTGCAGTAGGAGAAGGAGGAGAGGCGCACCAGGTCATCGGGGAAGCTCGCCAGGACCAGGAGGTCATTCCTATACAAGGAGAAGAAGAGGAGGAGGCCCGGATCTAGCAGAACGAGCATTGCCCGAGCCAAAACCCTAGATCCTCGGGTCGCTAGTGTCGCTGCAGATCACCGCCGCCTCGAGACCGTTCCACTACATCACCACACCCGTGGTGAGCAGACCGACCCCCTGGACATCATCCCATGTTTCTTTGCTTCCTAGTTTGGCCGTTCGTTTCATCGAACACCTCGCCTGTGTCGCTGGCCACTGCCACCCCGCTCACGCGCTGACGCTGCAGTGCACCCCGCTGATGCTCGCATGCATTGTCGTACCCAAGTCGTCGCGCTGCACCATTTAGGCCCAACCCCGCTTCCTGGAACCCGCCTAGACAAATCGCACGACAAGGACATGTCGGCCCTAGCGCCAACGCGTTTGTGCTCGTCCTTGTCGAGCGTATGAACCTTACCTAGTGTCGCTACCTTATCCTGTCAGCAGACCAGTCACACTGCAGTGGTACTGGCCGTCCAGCTCGTGCTCGGGGTCTCTAGATCGATTCCCAGCGACCTTTGTCTTTACTGTCACCACGGTGTTCATCACGTGCAGAGGAAGATGCATAGTAGTCCGTTAGTTATAGCGCCCACTGTTTTGCTAATACCCCCTGTCCATTTTCTGCCTCAACCCACGATCCCCCGTGAGACCCCACCTATCAGCCTCTCCACCAGACCCGGCCCGGCCTTTTTATGAAAAGGTACCTGGTGCCTTTATAAATTCCACCGCCCACCCTGGACCCCCCATGGACCATCTGACCCCACCCATCAGTGCATGCGTGTACGTTAACCCTGAGTAAGAAAGTACTTAGAGAACTTCTAATATAAATAAAATTTCATAAATTGAATATATCTAAATTAATTCATATATTTTAAACTGTTTTAAATTTGAAAAAACTTATAAAATGAAATTTGAATGTTTTCTAAATAAGAATTCAAACCTGTTTTCAAATTTGACCAAAGTCAACTCTAACTAGTCAAACCTTTCAATTTTGACCCTATTTAATTAGTTTGTATTTAAATATTATTTAAAATTCAAAATTCCAAATAATACAAATGATATATGTTTTCTTATTAGAAAAATGTCAGGAATATGAATATGATATTTAAAATATTTTCTGGGCAATTAAAATTTTCGAATTACTAAATACCATTAATATGCCTTTATATTTATAAATTCACAACTTTAATTTCATAATTCCAAATTCGAAAAATAATAGGTCTAAATCGATCAGAGCAATGAGCCCGTTCTATTTATGCATTCCATGATATAATTTGAAGCATGCATCATATAAATATTAAGAAAAAATCAAGGTTTATGGGAGTAAAACATGCCTAAATAATTAATTAAAGTGATTTATTATTGTTCTCACCCCTCACCCATGCCATCTTATGTTATACCATGCAATTGTGCATCATTCCATCATGGAATAACTTGGTTGCTTGTTGCATGTATTCATATGATTGCACACTTTATTTATTATGGTCTTTGTGTGTTTGCCTTTTATTTCAGACAGATGTCGAGCAAGGAAACTATTAGGAGAACCAAGAGTACTACCCCGGATTCCAATTACCCTACTGCTGATCCGACATGCAAGCAATTCTCCATGCTTGCATTATATATAGCAGCTATGCCTCTATCTTATTCTTGCATCATTGAGTCACGATTGCATTAAATTGAATCCCAAGTATTGCATAGCCTTTACTTTTAAACCCCATTGAAGCTTGTATCCTCAATCCTATGAGCCATTACTATAGAAGTTGTTTGAGCCATGCGAGTCGTAGAATTGCATGTGTAGGGTTTGTGTGAGTCTTTGGATAACAAGGTACCTAAACAACTTAAACTATATAGTAATGAGATAACTAAAGAAAGAGGCATCGGTGGGTAATAGTTGTTATTTGGTTCTTCCATGCTCACTTGTGTCCCGTAGGACCGGAGTACTTGATACCTGTTCCTTGACTATCGCACTATCCATATGTGGGAGACTATATGGATCCCCTTGCCTGAGCTTGATTCACATCTTACTTCTTGGGGCCACAAATTAGTTTGGAGCTTTATTACTATCATGTACTTATGTCATACTTTACTGCTTTATTTACTATTGTGCGTGGAGCGTCTGCACTGTTTTGGAATGTGAAGTGTTTTCGTGGTATAAATAAGCCTAGTCACACTTTCGGGTTCCCAGGCTTTTACCGTCATTGGCTCAAACCCTGTGTCTGTCTCAGAGCTGGCCAACTTTGTTGCAGATAGCTTAGTGGGGTGCCCCCCTAAAATTATTTTTGAATCCTGTGAATGCATTGTCGTGAGGCCTCGTTGCTTTTTATTTGGTTCTTCCCGAGGTTGATCGTGGGTGTTGCTATTTATGCACCCCCTGCAAGGTAAATCTTTCTAAAAGCCGTGTCCGCGGTTATGGACGACTTGGAGCACAGTTTCTCGATCATAGATAACTATAACTAAAGTACCGTGTTTAATTTGACTTAAACATGACTAGTAAATAGTGTAATACTCATGGAGTGGTTAATAAAATTGCCAATGGATGGGATGTTCTTCCGCCTTCTCGTCAGTAAGCGAGAAGGAGAGCGATGATGTTTATTTATTTTGCTTATATAATTGTTGTTTCTAATTAATGAGTGTCCATCTATCTTTGGTTAGACGGATGTTGTAGCGTGTCTCTATAATATTGTTTAGAAAATATATTTCACTGCAATTGCATCACCCCCAGGTTGTTCCCTTTAGATGCATAAAGACTTGCTGAGTATCCCTAGGGTCTCACACAAATTATTGATTAGATTGTCAGGTACATCCATATGAAGGCTACTATGTCGATGAGGACGATGATGGAGGCAACGACCCTCTTGCATAGAGATCCCGGGGATGGAGATCTATAAGATCTGTGGGTGGGAATGTGCTTATTTTTGTGGCATCTTATGCCAATTTGCCTCTTAATCCGTACTCGGATCTTGTTTTTTGCTTCTTGTTGATACTTTGATGTGTGATGTATCAGGATATAATCCTAAATTATTATTACTACTATCTATATAATTTGGATGTTCCATAATGGCGTTTCAATATATTTCTAATTCTTTTAGATGGAATTGCTCTGATGTACCGTTGTATGTTGTTGACATACACACTTGTATATGTTTTGTTTGCATACCTGTCGACTACGTCACTCACACTTGATATGATGTTCTCGCAAAGTGGATAGGGTGGTTGGCCGGTACCGTGACCTGCTCCGCTTAGATGGGTGGCCCTTCGGCCTCCGCGGTAGGACACCTTATGCACTTTGGGTTCATCCTGGCCTGTTGCTTAGAGTGTAGGGTTCGAGGTATTACATTGGATATCCCTTCAATGGCCAAGATTGTGCTTGTGGGCATCGCATCATCACCTCCATCAAACAAGGAAACTTTGATCTCTCACTGTTGTGGTCCTACTAGTGTAGTGGGCAAGGTTGCAAGTCTCTCCCCGCTCTATGCTCAGTTGGTTAGTATTTTCTGTGATTCCATCACTCCGAGTGGAGGGAACAATGACAATATCCCTGGTCATCTCGTACAGCTGCTTGCCTTTGCTTATGAATGTGCCACCAATGAAGACTAGGCTATGAGTTATAGGTTGGATGTGATGGATTTTATCTACCATGAGTTGATTGATGCTATGTTCAATATGCTTTCTATTCCATATGCTCCTTTCATTATGATGCTCATCAAGCATATGCTTCCTCATGAGGATTTTTGTGGAAATATTAACGGTGAACACAAAGTGAAGAAGATCTACAACAGGTCTAGGAAGACCTTTCACCCCTCTACAGCTCCAGAGTCACTTATGAGAGATGCTAGAGCGGGTGGGATAAGGCCTCATGTGCCGTCTATTTCCCGTGAGGTGAAGCAACAATTGGTTTCAGTGTAACATTCTGTGCATAGGGGTAGATACTCACAAGGGACAGTATGAGGCTTACCGGTAGCACCATGACATTGCTCACACTCAATAGTTGATCCTTCACCACATCTCTGGGGCATCATGCCCCCCTCCTACTCAGGATGCACCCACTCTATATGCTCAGTGGAACACTTCAGGCACCAACTATGGTGAGCTCGAGCATCACTTGTTCCCGAGGGATCCTACTCCACCACCCGCTGATGATGAGGACGATGAGGAGGGATATGATGATGAGGAGGAAGAGGACGAGGATGAGGTCGAGTACGAGGTGTGATCTCTTGGGGCGCTAGCATCGCTCTTTTCCCTTTTTAGTGTTTCGATGCCAAAGGGGGAGAAGTAGTTCTATTAGGATGTCGAGGATTTGCATGGGTCGGGCACATGCACATTTGATTTTTCATCGTTTCCTTTATCCTTGCATGTGCCCATTTAGTGTTGAACTTTTAAATTTGCTATTTGGTTTGTGATTGTTTAAGACTATGTGGTTGTGTGATATTATGGATCGATCCCAGTTATATTTGGAATTATCACTATGGATTTATCTCTATGAGAGTACGGATTCATGTAACACCCTCGAATCGGCCATATGCAAGTTTTAGCCCTTTCCGCCAAACCCGCATAGAAACGATTCAAGGACGCCCACCAAGCACTTTCGTGCGGGTGGAAAACGAAGTAATACCATTACACAACAGTCCTCGAAGGGACCCACAGAACAGATATATATTGATGGGTTTGTAGCATGGAAAACAAAAAATACCGCAAGAACGAACAAAACCCAGACCTAATCTAGATAAAAGCCAAGATCTAATCTATTAGACATGTGCAACGAGATAGATAGGAACTAACCCTCGTAGATCCGAAAGCGTTAACGAGATTAGATCTCGTGGTTGATGTAGTCGATCACTTGCCGATCTCAAGATCGTGTGGACGATCCTTCCGGCGTCGCGTTCCGGCAGCGCTTCCGCAGTCGATCAAGTGGACGATCCTTCCGGCACCGCGTTTCGGCAGCGCTTCCGCCGTCGGTCACATGTGCGGAGTCGAAGCAAACCTTCCTCTCCTCGTTCCAGCGAGCAGCGGAGGTAGTAGATCTTCTCCACGGAATCCCAGCAGCACGACGGTGTGGTGGTGGTGGTGGAGTAGAGAATTCTGCAGGGCTTCGCCTATGCCTGTGCAGAAGAAAGGAGGAGGAGAGAGGCGGCAGAGATTGGGTGTTATGGGAGCGGGCTAGGAGGGGGCGCCCCCTCCCTTCTATTTAAAGGAGGGAGGCGCGCCAGGGGAGGGGGAGTCCTAGTAGGACTCCCCTCCTATGGCCGGCGGTGGGAAGGGGGGAGGAATCCTCCTCCCCCACGAATCCGTGTCTTGCCCCACTAGGTTTCCTTTGATCCTTTCTTGGTTTTCAAGCAAACTCCAAGAAATCCTCTAGAACCTTCCAGAACATTCCGAAACCTTCTAGAATCTCCATACAAACACTCCGGAACATTTCCTAACTTAGAAAATGATCCCCAATATATGAATCTTATTCTCCGGACCATTCCAGATCTCCTCGTGATGTCCCGGATCCATTCCGAGACTCCGAACAACATTCGGTCTCCAACACACATTCCATATCTACTTAAAACAACTTCGAACCTTAAGTGTGTCACCCTACGGTTCGTGAATATGTAGACATGACAGAGACACATCTCCCATCAATAACCATCAGCGGGACCTGGAGATCCATAATGGCTCCCACATATTCAACGATGACTTCGTGATCGGTTGAACCATTTACATACGAAACCAATTCCCTTTGTCACATGATACTATACTTATCCGAGGTTTGATCGTCGGTATCTCCATACCTAGTTCTACCTCGTTACTGACAAGTACTCTTTACTCGTTCCGTGATATGTCATCCCTTGTGTTCTAGTCACATGCTTGCAAGCTAACTAGATGACATTCCACCGAGAGGGCCCAGAGCATATCTATCCGTCATATGGATGGACAAATCCCAATCTTGGTTCATGTGCTTCAACACATACTTTCAGAATACCCAATGACACCTTTATGACCACCCAGTTACGAAGCGGTGTTTGATGTCATCAAAGTATCCATCCGGTGATGGTGATTAACATAACCTCATGGTCGAAGGATTAGGTTACTATGCATTTGAAAGCTTATAGCAATACGAACTAAAATGACTTGATCTTATGCTACGCTTACTATGGGTGTGTGTCCATCATATCATTCTCCTAATGATATAACCTTGTTATTAACGACATCCAATGTCCATGATAAGGAAACCATGATCATCTATTAATCAACAAGCTAGTTCAACAAGAGGCTTACTAGGGACTCTTTTATGTTTACAAAACACACATGTATTAATGTTTCTAGTTAATACAATTATAGCATGGGATGTAAACATTTATCATAAACATAAAGATATAATAATAACCACTTTATTATTGCCTCTTGGGCATATCTCTAACATATATACAGCACGACTCCAAGAGTCAAGATTACAGATATACACTACAAAGATCAAAATCACCTTGAAAACGATACAGCGTCCGAGTACGGACAAGATGCAAATGGGGCTAAGAGCCCTGAAGAATAACCAATGGCGTCCATAACCCTACCCAGGCCAAGCCGGAAGGGTAACCCTGCTAACGACGTCGATCTCAAACCTGCTAAAACAAAAGGGGTGCCGACAAAGGGCAAAGGAAAAAGAGGAGCGTCAGTACTGAGGCCAGTACACGGCGAGGCTAGAATTCGGCGGCTCTCGCCTACATAGGTATGGTAGACTGAAGCGGCAGCGCAGCATGCACTAAACAATCTATAGAGACTCAATTCAACTGTGGGATATTAGAGAGGGATAAGAAAGACCTATTCAAAACCACCTGATACTAACACCAATCATACCGATCCTGGTATTCCCCCTTGAGACCAAACGAGGAAGTCAAACCGAGGAACTCACATAGTTGGCAGTTTTATTCATTCTGTTATAGTTGCAGCACTTACTAGTCAGATATAGATAGCATGAGTCATCATGACAGCATAAGTAGTGGGCAGCTTTAATTAACCATTTAGTTGTGGTTGCAGTACTTACTAGTCAGATACAATTAGCACGTGACACCCAAACCCAGCAGTTGTTGGCACTTTTATTATCCATTCTATTGGAGTTGCGATACTTATTAGGCAGGTATAGCATGCATTTTATATACTTAGCCTTTTGTTGTAGTATCTGCCACAATGTTTTAACTTTGGTTCTCAACCAAATCCGTTATGGAACTTCCTTTCCATTACATTGTGCCACCCATAGTTTAAATTGAGATAAAATTAATTTGTATCTTGTGACAACACTAGTATCAATGTAACACTTTACAATGAACTACCTTTAACTATTTGTCACTTATACATGGTATATTCTTAGTTCTTCCAAAGCTCATAAGAATATCTTTACTATTGTCCAATGATCATCTTATGAATCATTCTGGTATATGCTCATAACATTTAGAGCATAGGACATATCTGGATGTGTACATCTTTAAAGAATGATTGATCAAAATATTCTTGCGATTTCACCAAGTGTCAAAACACTTGAATCTCGTGTCAACACACTCGAATCTTGATTCAGTCCTTTCCGTGCGTCAAGAACCTTTCTTGTTGTTTCCATATTGAACTCATTCAACATCTTATCTATGTACATTTGGTAAAACCATATTAGCGCCTCAATCTATCCATATAGACATTGATGCCTAATTCTTGAGTTATGCCTAAGTCTTTCATCGAAATGAAATTCTTAACCTGTGTCAATACAAGATACATCATTTCCAATCAACAATATGTCTTTCACATAATGTATTAGAAATATGTCTAAGCGCTCCCACTTAATTTCTTGCAAATGCAAGCATCTTCATCATCTCCGATGAATTTAAACTCTTTTAACAATTTCATCATGGTGAAGATTCCAACTCCGCTATGCTTACTTCAACTATTGAAGTTTAGCATACTCTTTTAGCATCCTTTGAATGAACAAAACCCTCTGGATCGTGTCATGTACACGACCTAGGTAACCATTCTATTAGAAGAACTTGTTTTGTTTATTCAACTACCATATACCAAATTATCTGTAGTGGTTGCTACATCAATCCGTCAAGACTATATATCGCTATGAAAGATCAAATCTTGTCATAGTCAACTCCTTGAACATTGTCATAAACTTCTTTCTGATATGTCGACTATTTTATAGATGTTAAACATCCATGTCTTACTTCTTTATAAATCCAAACACGACCGATAGGCTTCACGCCTTTCCGGAGGGTCTTCTAAGTTCAGAAACTTGATTTCTCGTGTATGGATACTATCACGGATTCCATGACTTCTAGTCATTTTATGGAGTCAAGGCCCATCATCGCTTCTTTGCATGTAGTCGGTTCATCATTGTCAAAACAATAACGACTTGCTTATCAAATCTTACTATTTGATTCTTACCGACCCACACGGTTCTATAGGAACTCTAATCTCCGAGATCACACCTTTTGTAATCACGAGAGCCATGAGCATTGTGGCCGCCACCGGGACGCTTTCCGGCGCTGCGCTACTTAGCACATATAGCTAAGGTTCAACAACCTTATCAAAGTTCTATTGTCCTCCCACTTAACTTTTCACGAAAAAATCCTTCGCAAGAAACTTGACGTTCCAAGCGACAAACTCTTTTGTCCTTGGCGTTATGGAGAAATTCCCAACCAATTCTTTGGAATAACCTACAAATACGTGCTTATCCGACTTTGGTTGTAAACATTTTACTTATGCATAGCATACCAAAATTTAAGAAAAGACAATTCGGGTTTTATCCCAAACCATGACTTATATGGTGTCATTTCAACGGATCACGATGGAGCTCTTTTTAGTGTAAAAGCGGTAGTCACTTAAAGCTTTAATCTTTAATATATAATGGCAGTTTTATAAATGACACCTTTGATCTTACCATGTCAAACAAGGTTTCATTACATATCTTGAACACTCCATACTCCTATGGTGTTTTGGGAAATGCAAATCCATGGAACGATTCCTCAAATCTTAGGTGTTTTTCTAAACTTGTAACTCAAACATCTTTCTTGATGATCCAATCATAAACTCTTTTATTTTCTTGTTACAATGATTTTCCACTTCATCTTGAAAGTCTTTGAACATTTTTTCAAATGTTTCATACTTCTTCCTTATTGAATAAGTATATACATATACTCACTCAAATCTTCGGAGAAAGCATATGAAGTTGAAATCTATCGCCCACGACTACACATAATGGACTATATACATCAATATGTACAAATTCCAATCAGTTAGTCGTCCGTTCCTCTTTTGGCCTACGAACGGAGTTTTAATTATCTCCAGGAAAGTATCACAAGCGTCATTTGATCAAAATCAAAGACTCCAAAAATCCATCAACATGGAGTTTCTTCATGTATCCCTTTCAATATAATTTAAACGGCAATGTCACTTCGCAAGTGATCTTTCAATCATTTGTCTTGCGACATTTTAGCATTAGTTTTATGGCCGTTATTTCTCCTACCAAACTTGTATATTATACATCTATTATGGAATACGGTAATTATTTGAACAACTTTTTGTCGTCATAATACCTGATCAAAATAACAATTATTGAAACAAATCTTGAAGGCAAGCTTTGATGTCAACGAGCAACACAACAACCCTTTGTTTGTTTTCGATGAACATCATCACATTTTCTCTTGCTAGTTACTTAGGCCATTGCAGTTCATGAATTGTGTTGTCCTGTATGACACTTCATACCAACCAATTCGGTATCCAATACCAGAGAACCACATTGTTTAACAAGCAAGGAATACAACCATAACATGTATATCTTCTATATGCCTAAGTTGGACATCTCCAACCTTTTATTTTCTGCCAAATATTTTATAGATTCTCTTTCAGCAATTCCTTTTCTTTTAAAAGAATCTATCAACATCAATAGTGGTGTCATCAACATGACACATGGTACAAAGCGTATACAGTCAACTACTAATACCTTTGGACTTGCACTTTGAGGTGGATCACCATCATCAAATGTTTGGCATTCTTTCAAAATTCCATTCTTTAGTAATCTTTAAGTGTAGTAAACATTTAACTTACATCTTCTATTCATCCTTATCATGACAACTTTCATGATCAAGCTGCTATAGCTTATAAAGGTGAATTGCGAGTATAATGTTTCTTTTTCAAAACTTTTTGGAGGATTAGGACGACTAGCGTCTCCAACCTTCACAAATTCTAATCAAATATGAAGACGTATACTCTATCATGTTGTAACCAACACATTGTTTTAGATATCGCAATACCTTTCACATATGATGGTTTCTGAAACATTGCTTTCAGCTCTTAGATAAACTTGATATTAAAAACAAATCTTTTGAGTATCAAGAATCATGGAGGCAAACATGATACATTAGATACTAACACTGGAATTGTTACTCTTGATTTAATACTATTTATTAAACTTCATGGAGTAAATGGAGTTTGCTGAAAGTTTGCAATATGACTTATAAATTTTAAATTGACACTCAAAACAATACGATACCAGTTCGTAAAGCAAATATCCAGAATTTCTATAGTTCCACTATCTCAACTATAACTAAGCGTAAGGTGGTGAACGGATGCCAATGACTACAACAAACTATGCAAATTCACTTTGATTGTGTTTATGATAAATTGAGTTCGACTAATCCAAATTACAAATGAACTCCCACTCAAAACAACATCCCTCGAGTTGTTTTAGTGATTACACGAACCAAATCCACTACACCAAGTCCGATCATCACGTGAGATGATGTAGCTTTAAAGGCGAACAATCAACATGTTCATCATATCATCCATATGACTCATGCTTTACCTTTCGGTATTCCGTGTTCCGAGACCATGTCTGTACATGCTAGGCTCGTCAAGGTTAACCTTAGTTTCCGCATGTGCAAATCTGGCTTGCACCCGTTGTATGCACACGTAGAGTCTATCACACCCGATCATCACGAGATGCTTCGAAACGACAAATCTTAGCAATAGTGCCAACTAAGGACGAACACTTTATTACTTGATATTTAGTGAGAGGGATCATCTTATAATGCTACCGCCGCGATCTAAGCAATACAAGATGCATAAATGATTAACATCACAGGCAATTCATAATATGTGATATGATATGGCCTTTCTTCTTGTGCCTTTGATCTCCATCTCCAAAGCACGGACATGATCTCCATCATCACCAGCATGGCGTCAAGGTCCGTGGCGCCGCTTCATGGTTGTCCATCACCAACAGCAACTATTACAACTACTTGGAACAAAGCTATTACAAGATGAATAGACACGCAGGTCTTAACAGAATTAAAGACAACCATTAGGCTCCTACCGGTTGCCATATTACAACAAGGATCATTGCATACATCAAATATAATCACAATCACATGACGGCCATATCACATCACAAAACCCCTACAAAAACAAGTTAGATGCCTCTAATTTTCTTTGCATGTTTTACGTGGTTTGGGGCTTTCGCATAAGACCGATCTTACCTACGAACAAGGACCACAACGTTGATACAAGTGTTGTCAAGATGCTCATTGTAAATTGAATCTTAACTATGGTGGGAGAGACAGACACCCGCAAAGCCACTTGTGCAAAGCAAGTTGCACGTCAAGCGTAGAGCAATTCTCATGTGCGATGACATGTAATGTTAGCCCGAGCCGCTTCATCCCACCATGCCGCAAGATGCAAAGTACACGCTAAGACACCGACAACAAAAGCATCAACGCCCACAAAAACATTGTGTTCTACTCGTGCAACAGATCTACGCATAGATACGGCTCTGATACCACTGATGGGTTCGTAGCATGGAAAACAAAAAATTTCTACCGCAAGAACGAACAAAACCCAGATCTAATCTAGATAAAAGCCAAGATCTAATCTATTAGACATGTGCAACGAGATAGATAGGAACTAACCCTCGTAGATCCGAAAGCGTTAACGAGATTAGATCTCGTGGTTGATGTAGTCGATCACTTGCCGATCTCAAGATCGTGTGGACGATCCTTCCGGCGTCGCGTTCCGGCAACGCTTCCGCAGTCGGTCAAGTGGACGATCCTTCCGGCGCCGCGTTTCGGCAGCGCTTCTGCAGTCGGTCACATGTGCGGAGTCGAAGCAGACCTTCCTCTCCTCGTTCCAGCAAGCAGCGGAGGTAGTAGATCTTCTCCACGGAATCCCAGCAGCACGACGACGTGGTGGTGGTGGTGGAGTAGAGAATTCTGCAGGGCTTCGCCTATGCCTGTGCAGAAGAAAGGAGGAGGAGAGAGGCGGCAGAGATTGGGTGTTATGGGAGCGGGCTAGGAGGGGGCGCCCCCTCCCTTCTATTTAAAGGAGGGAGGCGCGCCAGGGGAGGGGGAGTCCTAGTAGGACTCCCCTCCTATGGCCGGCGGTGGGAAGGGGGGAGGAATCCTCCTCCCCCACGAATCCGTGTCTTGCCCCACTAGGTTTCCTTTGATCCTTTCTTGGTTTTCAAGCAAACTCCAAGAAATCCTCTAGAACCTTCCAGAACATTCCGAAACCTTCTAGAATCTCCATACAAACACTCCGGAACATTTCCTAACTTAGAAAATGATCCCCAATATATGAATCTTATTCTCCGGACCATTCCAGATCTCCTCGTGATGTCCCGGATCCATTCCGAGACTCCGAACAACATTCGGTCTCCAACGCACATTCCATATCTACTTAAAACAACTTCGAACCTTAAGTGTGTCACCCTACGGTTCGTGAATATGTAGACATGACAGAGACACATCTCCCATCAATAACCATCAGCGGGACCTGGAGATCCATAATGGCTCCCACATATTCAACGATGACTTCGTGATCGGTTGAACCATTTACATACGAAACCAATTCCCTTTGTCACATGATACTATACTTATCCGAGGTTTGATCGTCGGTATCTCCATACCTAGTTCTACCTCGTTACTGACAAGTACTCTTTACTCGTTCCGTGATATGTCATCCCTTGTGTTCTAGTCACATGCTTGCAAGCTAACTAGATGACATTCCACCGAGAGGGCCCAGAGCATATCTATCCGTCATATGGATGGACAAATCCCAATCTTGGTTCATGTGCTTCAACACATACTTTCAGAATACCCAATGACACCTTTATGACCACCCAGTTACGAAGCGGTGTTTGATGTCATCAAAGTATCCATCCGGTGATGGTGATTAACATAACCTCATGGTCGAAGGATTAGGTTACTATGCATTTGAAAGCTTATAGCAATACGAACTAAAATGACTTGATCTTATGCTACGCTTACTATGGGTGTGTGTCCATCATATCATTCTCCTAATGATATAACCTTGTCATTAACGACATCCAATGTCCATGATCAGGAAACCATGATCATCTATTAATCAACAAGCTAGTTCAACAAGAGGCTTACTAGGGACTCTTTTATGTTTACAAAACACACATGTATTAATGTTTCCAGTTAATACAATTATAGCATGGGATGTAAACATTTATCATAAACATAAAGATATAATAATAACCACTTTATTATTGCCTCTTGGGCATATCTTTAACATATATACAGCACGACTCCAAGAGTCAAGATTACAGATATACACTACAAAGATCAAAATCACCTTGAAAACGATACAGCGTCCGAGTACGGACAAGATGCAAATGGGGCTAAGAGCCCTGAAGAATAACCAATGGCGTCCATAACCCTACCCAGGCCAAGCCGGAAGGGTAACCCTGCTAACGACGTCGATCTCAAACCTGCTAAAACAAAAGGGGTGCCGACAAAGGGCAAAGGAAAAAGAGGAGCGTCAGTACTAAGGCCAGTACACGGCGAGGCTAGAATTCGGCGGCTCTCGCCTACATAGGTATGGTAGACTGAAGCGGCAGCGCAGCATGCACTAAACAATCTATAGAGACTCAATTCAACTGTGGGCTATTAGAGAGGGATAAGAAAGACCTATTCGAAACCACCTGATACTAACACCAATCATACCCATCCTGGTATTCCCCCTTGAGACCAAACGAGGAAGTCAAACCGAGGAACTCACATAGTTGGCAGTTTTATTCATTTTGTTATAGTTGCAGCACTTACTAGTCAGATATAGATAGCATGAGTCATCCTGACAGCATAAGTAGTGGGAAGTTTTAATTAACCATTCAGTTGTGGTTGCAATACTTACTAGTCAGATACAATTAGCATGTGACACCCAAACCCAGCAGTTGTTGGCACTTTTATTATCCATTCTATTGGAGTTGCGATACTTACTAGGCAGGTATAACATGACACGATACACCCCAATTCCACCAGTTGTTGGCACTTTTATTATCTATTCCATTGTAGTGAAACTGATTACTAGTCCCATATAAAGTCAAATTTATAGCACTACTTTAGTTATGCTTGTCTATGATCGAGATACTGTGCTCCAAGTCGTCCATAACCGCGGACATAGCTTTCAGAAAGATTTGCCCTGCAGGGGTGCACAAATAGCAACACACACACGATCAACCTCGGAAAAACCAACTCAAAACCCAACGAGGCTTTCACGACAAAGCAATCACAGGATTCATAAAATATTTTAGGGAGCCACCCCACTAAGCTACCCGCAACGAAGTTGGCTGCTCCAAGATAGACCCAGGGTTTGTGTGGACGGTGGTAAACGACTGGGAACCCGAAAGTGTGACTGGGCTTGTCGGTACAGCGAAAACGTGTCACGATCCAAAATAGTACAGGTGCTCCACGCACAATCGTAATAAAGCAGTAAAGCATGGCATAGGTACAGGATAGTAATAAAGCCCCAAACTAGTTTGTGGCCCCAAGAAATAAGAAATGAATCAACTCATCGGCCTAATCCGCGAAGAAGCAAACACTAGAAGAAACACCGGATGCAATATTTAATACTACGGCAGAAGATCCGGCATGCTTATGATATGATGCATGGCATGGCATAGATGCGGTGCAATTAGGCAATATTAAGTGGAACCGGGGTCCCGACAAATAATTATATGGTTCAAGTTATTTAGAGCCCCCGCAATTTAAATGTTGTATTAACAGGGCGAAACATGGCATCGGTTCGCTACACCAATTTAAATGGAGTTCGGAATAAGACAAAAGCATCCCGCATGTTGACTCCATATTTAATTATGAGGTGAATCGGCATAATTCCCCCAAACCACAGACAAGTATGCATGCATGAACAATTTAATATACGACAGTTGGTAATGTCATATTATAAAAATAGGGGCTTAGGGTCACACATCTGGGTTCAGAAGATCTTGGGTTCCGGGGGGTTCGGGGTTTGGTCTCAGGGTTCGACGGGGATCGGTCTCGGCGGGAATATTCTCGGACAACGGAGTAGATCTTGTCGCATCTGTGGTCTTCGGGTCAGTGTAGGAGATCTTGACGCCTCTGACGAAGAACTCGGGTTCGGAAGGAGGTCTTGGTGTTCCGATGGATTGGTCCTCCGGGTCGAAGAACTTGGCGCGCCAGGGTTCGGTCTTCGAATACCGGGTCGGAGAGCTTGGTGGTCTTTGGGTCCGAGTTCGGGGTCTTCAGGGTACCACCTTCAGATTCTGGGACGAAGCACTTGAGTTCCACCCATTGTCGGTGGCGAACTTGGGCGTCACGGTACGCCATCTTATCGGAGTCTTGACGATCTTTTACAGAATCTCCTCCTATCTTCGCAGGACTGACACGACACGAACACGAGCCGCAGCATAACATCATCAACAACTCCACACCACACTATCTCCACATCAGCAGACACTATAGGGAACACACAGGTCCACGGAGAGGTACTGGCGCGAGGTCACAGGGCCGGGAGGATGCGGCGATGCGAGACGGAGGTCGTGGCTCAGCCCCAACGGCGAGCAGAGGACGACAGCGACACGGCGGGCTTGGCGAGGAGGGCGGCCACGACGCGGGGATCTCTGGCAGCAGCCTCCCCGACTGAATGGGTAAGTACTGCAATTGTGTCACATGCTAATTGTATCTGACTAGTAAGTACTGCAACCACAACTGAATGGTTAATTAAAACTGCCCACTACTTATGCTGTCAAGATGACTCATGCTATCTATATCTGACTAGTAAGTGCTGCAACTATAACAGAATGTATAAAACTGCCAACTATGTGAGTTCCTCGGTTTGACTTCCTCGTTTGGTCTCGAGGGAGAATACCATGATGGGTATGATTGGTGTTAGTATCAGGTGGTTTCGAATAGGTCTTTCTTATCCCTCTCTAATAGCCGACAGTTGAATTGAGTCTCTATAGATTGTTTAGTGCATGCTGCGCTGCCGCTTCAGTCCACCATACCTATGTAGGCGAGAGCCGCCGAATTCTAGCCTCGTCGTGTACTGGCCTCAGTACTGACGCTCCTCTTTTTCCTTTGCCCTTTGTCGGCACCCCTTTTGTTTTAGCAGGTTTGAGATCGATGTCGTTAGCAGGGTTACCCTTCCGGCTTGGCCTGGGCAGGGTTATGGACGCCATTGGTTATTCTTCAGGGCTCTTAGCCCCATTTGCATCTTGTCCGTACTCGGACGCTGTATCGTTTTCAAGGTGATTTGGATCTTTGTAGTGTATATATGTAATCTTGACTCTTGGAGTCGTGCTGTATATATATATATGTTCTGTGGGTCCCTTCGAGGACTGTTGTGTAATGGTATTACTTCGTTTTCCACCCGTACGAAAGTGCTTGGTGGGCGTCCTTGAATCGTTTCTATGTGGGTTTGGAGGAAAGGGTTAAAACTTGCATAGGGCCGATTAGAGGGTGTTACAATTCATCTCCATACCATGGAATTCCGGTATTATATTTATGGATGCATCCCAATGGTATTATTCTTGGAAGTCTCAATAAGTGATTACTACAGTGTCTATTTTTATATTACTGAGGACTTCATCTTCCGGGGGTATGATACATTCTTCTCTAACTCATCATTTGATCCTAGGTTCCAACTCATGAAAATCCTTGTACCTTCATGTGTGCATTTATATTCAAATGAAACTTGTTGTATGCACACATCTAGGGGGAGTCTTTTTATATCTTGGAATGATGTTGTTAGTAGGGCTTTATTGAAAATCCTAGTATTGTCATCTAGCACCAAAAAGGGGGAGATTGAAAGAATATTTCATGATCCCTAGTGTTTTGTGTGTTAGATGACAATACCAAGGATTATTTGATGTGTATTTAGTGCTACAAATTAATGTTCACTCAGAAAACAGCTAAACCAGAGTTTTGGGGGGGGGGATTATCTGCCCCTAAGAAGGGTCGGATTATTTCCCCCTGGTCGATCAATAAAGGAGAGCAAGGCGCGTCACTCAGTATGGGGGGGGGGCGGATTTTCCCATGGATTGTCCAGCCAGGGCCGAAGTTTTTTCTCGGGCCAGATAATCCGCCCCCTCGGGGATTTTTAAAAGGCAGCCAAGGCGTGTCGCTCGGTATGGGGCGGATTTTTTTCCTAGACAATCTGATTCCGGGCTAGAGATTTGCCTTGACTAGATAATCTGGCCCTCACTTAGGCCGGATAATCCGGGCCCAAACTTCTCCAACGGCTAGCTTTGGTAGGGGGTATAAATACCCCAATTTCTCCTCCTATCAGATCTCTTGATTCATTCAAAAAGTGTTGTGATGTTCATCCAATCCCTAAAGGAGATCTCCACTTTCAACCACTCAAAGGCTCCGACTTTTGGGAAATCGAAGGAGGAGGCTTCGATCTACATCGGCAGCAATCAAGCTCTTCAATTCCCCTCCATTCACTTGGAGGATTCTTGATCTAGTGATTCTTGCAAATATCTAGATCTCATATTCAGTTATTGATTAACTTGTTCTTGTGCCAGCTTGTTGTCATCACGAGAGCCTCCAATTTAGTTGTGGATGTGTGCCCCATTAGAGTTGTTAAGGCACCGGTTCCCGCCTAGAAGGGTGCCAAATAGTGGAAGGTAGATCAGGCCTTTGGTGGCGAGATCCATCGGAGAACGGGGTTAGGCCTATTGTGGCGTGGTGTTCTTAGTACCGCCCACCCCTCCAATGTAGACGTACTTCCCTTAATAAGAAAGGAACTACGGTAAAACAAATCTTGTGTCTCTGCGTGCTCCACTACGGTTACCTTGTTCCATTCTCTCTGCCTTTACTTGCTTAGTAGTTAGGTTTACATATAGAAAAATTTCTCGTAGTTGCATATCTAGAGAATTTACATTTGTGTTAAGCCTAAAATTGAAAAAGAATTAAAAATTTGGTGTAGCACCTATTCACCCCCTCTAGATGCCCATACGATCCATTTCAGCTTCTTCTTCCCTTTACTAGGGAGCCTCTAGAGTGGGAGGCACCAGCATGGGAGGCGTCAACGCTGTAGAGGCCGAGCGCGATGGGGTTGAAGGGTGCCAACGAGGGAGCCCCTCCGTAGGATGAGACCTGGTATGCCTGGGCGATCTGAGCCGAGGCCTGAGCACCTGTGGCCTGGTATGCCTGGGCGAGGAGGGTATTGTGGGCGATGACGCGCGCCCGATGACCGAGGCGTTGCCCCTACAACAACAAGAAAGAGTGGAGCTTGATGAAGGTGGGGAGGCACCCTTTCGTCATGTGAGGGACAACATGATGTATGTGCTCGTTGAGGCCACGTAGAACGTTGTGAAGGAGCTCACGATCCTTGACGCGGGATCCAAGATCTCCCAGCATGTCAGTTATGTGCTTCATCTTCGAGGTGTAGTCGATGATAGAGAGATCTCCCTATTTGAAGTCGTGGAACTCATCGCAGAGAAAGGTGGCTCGGTGTCGCGGTTATCGTGGAAGACATCACAGGTGGAATGTCGTAGAGAGTATGCAGTGGCGGCTTTAGTGTTGATGATGGACAGGGTGGAGGGGGTGACCGTGCCGTCATACCATGAGAAGGAGACAAAGTCGTTGAGCACCCAATCAGTGGTTCCCTGGGCATGGGAGCCGTCGACGTGATCTTGAAGACCAAACTTGCAGAGGACGGTGAGGAATTGGCGGCTCTAGAGACTGTAGTTGTCCTTCTTGTAATCGAGGGTGATGAGGACGTGGTCGTGGATGCATAGGGCCTGGAGTTACAGGGTGGGGAGTGGCTGGGTTGCAATGTGGATGTCGAAGTTCTCGACGAAGCCATCGTCGGACGAGGAGTAGTTGAAGAGGGAGCTCATGGCGGAAAGGGGAGGGTGGACAGCAGAAGACTTGGATCTAAAGGCATGATACCATGTTAGAGCATCCCTAGCAGATACCGCATCCCGCGGTGCTACAAAACGCGGATGCGGTGTACTGCAAAGCCTTTTTTGTCCAAAAAACGTCGTGCAGAACATATACCGTATATGCATACCGCAAAACAGAATATACTCTCGAATATTCAATTGTATTCTTCCTCTCACCCGCATGCAGTGCCCTAGTCCATCGTTCTTTTTTTTCCGTGTGGCATGTTCGTGTCAACCTTGCCTTCTCAGCTGACTAGGGAACTCCACGACGTGTTCCTGCCGTACGTGCACCATGACGGTGGATGAGGCGTTAGACTACCACTACGTGTTCCTGCCGTACGTGCACAAGGTGCGCGAGCTGCCGGAAAGGATGTTATACGGTCCCACACCGTCTTCTTCCTCGACGATGAGAGAACACATCTTTGATGCTAGCCCCTTCATGCTCGCCAACAACCACCCATCAGCTTGCATCTTTGTTGGACGCGCCAGCACCGGCACACAATAGATGTAGGGAATCAGATATTCTTGTCCGTAATTGTAGATTGACGCGGGTAATCGAATCACCTCGCCGGAATTTGGCCAAACTCCGGCGAGTTCAGCGGCGGCTCGTTCAGAAATTTTATCCCCGTGATCATTGATTGTTTTGCGGGAAGCTGCAAAACAGACCAGAGAAACTAGATATATGGGATACATGTGAGTTGATATGCATGAAACCGTAAAAGAATTACGGGTTTGACGAGTTTTGCGGTATCCGCTCTGGCATTTTTAACCACTTTTGGAATAAAAATACAGTACATATTTTATGGGTTTGACCAGATATGTGATATCTGCTAGAGATGCTCCTAGAGCCTAGGCTAGGTAGAGAAGATAGACGATGCAATCAGCTGACTCGTGTTGATCAAATGAGTTCGCTACATATAGCGTGACAGGAAGCACATATTTGCGTAACAAGCACATGCATGGATTGGTTGATAAGTTCTCTCAGCTAACTATGGCTATAGTAGATATAAATAATCTAAGTAGAGATATGTACCACAACGCATACCTAGGGATATAGCCAAGCTAATTCATCTGCGACTCCCGTTGCTCCCGTGCGGTCGCCGCCGGGGTGCACCGGGGCGCCCCCGCCGCCGCTCCTCTAGGCCCTCCTCCAGATCCCCTCTCCCTCCCGCCACTGCTGGGTTCGCCGACGGGAAAAGTCTGAAGGCGCGACGGCGGCCTCTCCTCGGCCAGACGGCAGGGCGGCCTACATTGGCGACCACCTCTCCAATCCTCTAGAGGGCATCACTGTGGGGTGACGGCGGCTGGAGCTCTCCTTCTTCTTTCCAGCGGAGATGGCTATGGCGATGGGGGAGTCGAGATCTGGGTTGTCGGGTTCAAATGGTCTTCCCTCCTGCTGCACCATGACATGGCAACAAGAGAAGGCAACTCCAGGCTCGTTCCGCAACACGAGGATCTGGGATCTAACCCCAAGTATGGTGGTGGCAGCTATCTCCTCCGCCGGAGGTGGTCGGCCAAGCTAGATGTGGTTGATCTCTTGATCCTAGATCTGGCACCAACAGTGACATGGGAGGCATGGCCACCGGTGGAAACTGGGCCTTTGGCGGACGATGGCGACGCCATGGCGTCGTTACCTTGTTGAAGGAATTGTCATAGCAGCCTACTTCTGTGCTCATGCTGCTTCGGGGCAAACCTTAAGATCTGGTCTTCCGGATCGTATGATGGTGGGACATCAGCGTTGTGTTCCCTCTTGGGGTGTCGACCTCAATCGTCTACTCTGGGAAAACCGAAGGGTGATGGTGGCGCTGCGGTGTCGCGTTCTCTCTTGGGAGCATCGTTTGTGGAGCAGCGCTGGACGTCAGAGGCAGGAGGTGGAGCGGCTTCTTCTAGCACGGAGACACCGGTGGAGATGTCAAGTCATGCCTAACCGCTAGGTGCTACACTCAGTCATGACTGGTTTGGTAGGTGCTACGCACGGCGGATCTCTCGGTGATTTCTAGCAGCGTCGGATAGCCGCACTCAGCGACATGGTGCCGAGGGGTCTCGATGTCGGCCGAGCGTGTGTGTTGGACGTGCGCAGGGTGGAGGTGTTGTATGGCGTCATGGTGACAATGACGACTGACCTCGCAAGGTCATTGCTTTGATCTCTTCTGAAGATGGGCACGCGGAAGACGGTGTCGGCAAGAACTTTCTAAAGTGTGTATGCTGGTACACGCTGAGGGTCTGCCAGACCGGTTATGCCACTTGCTCGCCATTGCTCGACTTGTCGAGGCCTTCTGTTTTTAGATGTCGTGCGTTGGTGAGATGCGAGGGACATTGGCCTTATTCATGAACACCCCTTCATCATGAGTTGTGGGAACCGCGAGATGTCGCTTGTTTTGGTAGGCTTAGGTTTGATCTTTGTAATCTCTCTTGTAAGGTTTGAGAACAATCTAATAAAAAGGTCGTGTACATCTTCTGGATGTAGAGGCCGATGTGATCTTCCCCATTTTGAAAAAAGTAGAGATATGTAATGCTAACAATTCTCACAAGACAAGGAAACAAAACAATATATCATTGAATGTTGCTTGTTAGGCAGCACCATATCTGGAGCAAACTCCTTTTCTTTCCGTTGATGATCTCGTGCAAATCGATAAGCAAGCAAGGACGTGCGTATCTCCTCCGGTAGTCCATGAAAGCGGTATGGGGCCTAGTGAAAAGAGGTGGAAATAAGCAAACAGGCTCCACGACCAGCTCCCGAACTAGTCCCACCGAAATTTCCCGTCCCATGTAAAGTTCCTCATCCCTCCACACTGACATTCCAGTCCTCCCTATTCGCACTCACATTCCACTCGTAGATTCTCGCTCTCTCTATAGTTCTCACCGACAAAAGAATATCTATCCACACGGAGAGAGAGATACTAGATCCTTTTGAGTCGCGATTAGGGAATTTCCACCGGGCCGACCCAAAAGTGCGACCGAAACGGTTCGTTTCTATCAGTTTTGGGTCGGCCCGCGGTCACTTTGGGGTAGCGATCCGGTCTATCCGGCCGACCGCTCCCAGCGGAGCGACCCAAATGTCTGCGCCTGGCTAGCGCTGTCCAGAGCTGGCCTTTGCATATGAATAGTTCAGTCAAATTATACAGACAAATGTATATTTTGACAAGCAAATAAACTAAATAAGATAATATAATTAAAAATAGTGCTTACATATACACAATGGCATTGTTCGATAAAAAATAACCAAATGTCACTCAAATTGCATAAAACAAATTAGGGGTTACGCATTTTGATTTTCTGCATGGGCCCATATATGCTCAACCAAATCTAGTTGAAGCCGTTCATGGCGCTCCACATCCTTCCTAGCGGCCTCTCGCTCTTTCGTAAACCTCTTGTATTTCCCATCTCCAGGATTGCGGATTGTCTTCACGAAGGTGGTCTGGGATGGATGGATAGATACCGTCAGCTAGATAGTACCCCATATCATATGCATTGCCATCGATCTCATAGGAAACTTGTGGGGGCATTGCCTTCTGCCAACCTAGCAAACACCAGAGACCTCTACATCACATTGATGCCATTGTTTGATCCAGCCATGCCAAAAAAAGAGTGCCAAGTCCAGAGAACCTGTGATGCAATAGCCTCAAGTATGATAGTGCAACCCTCGGCATGCCCTTTGAACTTCCCTTGACAACCAAAATGACAGTTCTTCCACTGCCAATGCATGCAGTCGATGCTGCCAAGCATCCCAGGAACCCTCCTACACTCGTTGATGGACAAAAGGCGGGTAGTGTCTTCGGTGTTTTGCTCTCTTAGATATACTTTGCCAAACACCGCTACAACTGCGCTACAGAATCTATACATGGCATCATGGCATGTAGACTCGCTCATGCGTATGTAGTCATCAAGAAGATCACCGGGCACTCCATATGCAAGCTACCAAATGGCAGTTGAACATAGGAGGAGGAGCCAAGCTTACCGCTGCAATCGTACTTGGCCTCGAAGTAGTAGTCGTACTCCCTCACTCCATTGAGTATGTCCAAGAACAGGTTCCTAGACATCTGATAGCGGTGACGGAATGCCTACTCTTTGAAGACCGGATTAGTTGGATGGAAGTAGTCCTTGTAAAGGCATATGTGCCCCTCTTCCCGGTCACGTTCATGGTTGGCTTTGTGCCGCTTCGACGAGCCACCTCTAAGCGGCGGGAGAGGTAGTGGTCGTGCACCATATGTGCAGCTGCAAGCAGAATTTCGGTCTCACCGTCGGACTTCTCGTCGGACAATGACTCGACGAAATTCTTGTAGAAGAACTCGACCCCCCTTCGACTGTTACCCATCTGTCCAATAGGCTACCGTTAATGGCTATGCTAACTCCCGCAATAGACGAGATAACCAAGAAAGGATCGGCGAACGTACCTCGGCAAACGACCGAACAGGTTGTGCGCGTCCAATTGATAGGCGGAGGCTGGGGGAGGCAGGATGGCCCGTGGAGCGTCCAGTCAACTACGACAACCAGGGGCGGAGCCAAGATTCAGACATAGGGAGGGCGAAAGGAAAAATGGTCATCATCCAAGTATAATACTCAATAAAAAAATACCATGCTATATCCCAAGTTTAGTAGTAAAATATTAAATCTGGAGAACCCATGTTAAGATGATAATCGTGAAATATATCATCTGGAGGAGACCGGCACTAAATCTAATAGCACACTGTTTTTTCATTGATAGTACTATGCTGATATTGAGTGTAAAAAATAGCATAGTATCGTATATTTGTCTTACAGTAGTAGACATTTGTCATCCTTTGTTTTGATGAGCAAACCAACGTGTTTGGCTTTCATTAGTATAAATATCCCATCTTTATTTATAGAAGCAAACCGACATATGTTTGGTAACAAAAGCTAACTTTTTATGTTTAAATATAAAATATAGTTCTGTTACCAAAGATAATTTGTCACTAGGACAGATTCAAGCTCGATGCAATTGGTAGGAAGCGATGAAAAATTAATACTCCCTCCGTTCCAAAATATAAGACGTCTAATGATTATTCAAAAGTCAATATTTTCTAAATTTGATCAAGATTATACAGAAAAATATAAATATCTACAATACTGAATCAAATATCAATAGATTCACCATAAAGTATATTTTCTTAATGTGTCCATTAAATATTTTAGATTTGAACATTTAGTGCTAAATATTTGGTCAAAGTTAGTAACATTTGACTTTTGAGTAAGCCTTAGTCGCCTTATATTTTAGGACAGAGGGAGTATGTTGTATAGGTTTTATTTCTCTCTGTTTTTAATTAGCAAATTGTAAATAAACTAAAATGAAATGTACTAGGATTAGATGAGCAGTAAGTGCGTACCTTGGACAAATAATTTTTTCGGTAAGGTCGACGATAGATGTGGGGCAATCGGGCAACGGCGATCAGCGGCGGCTGGGCGTGCTCGCAGATACTCGGCCATGTTAACAAGCCGGTGGTGGCTTGCTAGTGGGAACACCCGGCGGCAGCAGCGAGATCAATCCAGGGGACAGAATGCGGTCGGGGTTAACAAGCAGAGTTCCATGATCAATGCCTATTGCACTTAAGTATCAATCCACTATTCGCATCGTGAATATAGCTAGCACTCTAGGCAGGCAATTGGCGATTATACTTTGCTAATGAATATAGTGGGCTAACGGGCTGTATCTCCGTGCATTTCCAATTTCAGGCTTAGAGCTTAGGACTAATGAACAAATAATGATAGGATTAGCATAGATTGCAAGGTTGTTAGGGGGGCGGCCATTGAGGGGGGTCTAGCCCTTGCTCGCCCCCGTCTCCGCCCCTGAGTGACTGTTGTGCCACTGGCTACGGGGCTAGGGTGAATAAAAGGACAGACGCGCGAGGATGAGCGCGCTGTCTGGTCTAACCCAGTGATCACGCAAATTAGGTGCACAGATGGATCGAGCCAGATAGGTCAGGCCGCTAAAAGACCGCGCACGTTCGCGCGGACACGTTAAGACGTGTTCGGACTGGTTGAGTCGGCCGGTGGAGATGTCGTTAGGACTTCGACCCACCGGCCAGTGCCAACACTGTTAGCAGTAGAGAGAGCGCCAAATATGTACCAGGAGTCTGGTGAGCAGGAATGTGGTAGTCCACTGTCTACACCAGCAAAGAAATGAGCAGTGAACAGACACCTGTCGGGGACCGGGACCGGGACCGGGACCAGGACCAGCGCAGAGTGAAACCAGCTGCGAAGTCACTCAACTTTGAAGCAGTGGAGCACGAGGACTGGAGCGAACCGGGGCCACCCTCTCCGTGTCCTCTTGCGCTCTCTCTCCAGCGAGCGCCTCACTTCACTCCCACCTCCGCCCCGGTGGAGGAAAAAAGCGGAGCACCGAAAGGAGCGGCGTTTTCGCTTTTTTTTCTCTCTTCCCCACCACCACACTTCCCTCCCTTTCCCAGCTTCCTGCCCATCCATCCATGCCGCCCTCCCGCCCACCGGCAGTCCTCGCCGTTGCCGTCGCCTTCGCGTTGGCCGCCCTGGCCGAGTCCGCGTCGGCGGCCGTCACCTACGACCGCAAGGCGGTGGTGGTGAACGGGCAGCGCCGCATCCTGCTCTCCGGCTCTATCCACTACCCGAGGAGCGTCCCCGAGGTGCGTGCTCCTCCCCTGACCCGACAGCCTCGCTCTCTTTCCCCGGGAATGCCGGGCCGCGGCTCCCTAGCGTCACCCTTTTTTTGCTTCTTCTCGTCGGCGCGTGTGCAGATGTGGCCGGATCTGATACAGAAAGCCAAGGACGGCGGCCTCGACGTGGTGCAGACCTACGTGTTCTGGAACGGCCACGAGCCATCCCCTGGCCAGGTTGGTGGTTGCTCCTAGATACAATCCAGACCCGCCTGCTCGAAACTCTTGATTTGCTCTGTTTTCTTTTATTTGCGGGTATGCTCTGTTTTCTGACGCTGCTGCTGCTGCTTGGATCGATTGCGCCGCGCAGTACTACTTTGAGGGGAGGTATGATCTGGCGCGCTTCGTCAAGCTGGTCAAGCAGGCCGGCCTCTACGTGCACCTCCGCATTGGTCCCTACGTCTGCGCCGAGTGGAACTTCGGGTAACAACTAGTCAACCCGGTTGTATCTCGCATTGCTCTGAATATTTGCTGTTACTAGCTACTATCACGTGTTTTCTGCGAAATGATTTGGTTTGCAGGCTCTGATGCTTATGCAGCTACATTGGTTATTGATTTGTTTTTTGCAAGGTAGTTTCAGTGATCTTCTAGCTGCCGATGACTCCTCGTGCGAAATAGCGTTTTATGGATTCAATTTGGCTAATAAGATACTGAGAGAAATCGTGTCTTGATGTTGATTTGAAATATGTTAAATTATGCCCTGTTTTCCTTCTTTTGGCTGCAGAGGTTTCCCTGTTTGGCTGAAGTATGTCCCTGGCATCAGCTTTAGAACTGATAATGAGCCGTTCAAGGCAAGAAGCTCTTCTGCCATCTTAAAAAAAAACTTTAGCATTTTTAAGAAATGACTACAATCTCTGTATTTTCCCCTATGATTCTTCAAACAGCTTGAGATGCACAAGTTCACCATGAAGATCGTCGACATGATGAAGTCAGAAAGGCTCTTTGAGTGGCAGGGAGGGCCAATAATCCTCTCTCAGGTATGCTTGCAATCATGATGTGTTCTTGATTTGTGTTCTTAGTACTCCATATTGGAATTTCTTTGGCTCAGACCCTCCTTTGAATCTTCATTAACCTTACAGATTGAGAATGAGTTTGGGCCCTTGGAGTGGGATCAGGGTGAGCCTGCCAAGGCCTACGCTTCATGGGCAGCTAACATGGCGATTGCGCTCAACACTGGGGTTCCATGGATCATGTGCAAAGAGGATGATGCCCCAGATCCAATTGTATGTACTGCACTCCTTGGCTTTGTGAACATTGTCCAAGAAAGGAAAGAAAACGAGTCATCATATATACTGGATGTTCTGCCAAGCCTTTCATTTCCTAAAAAGAACTTCCACCCTTACATACATGATACAATTTGGACTAGGCACTTTCACTCCACTAAATGTTACTCTAATTTACTGGTGGCAGATTAATACATGCAATGGATTTTACTGTGACTGGTTCTCCCCAAATAAACCTCACAAGCCTACCATGTGGACCGAGGCTTGGACTGCTTGGTAATTCCATTTCCTCTCTCTTCCGAAAAGGCTACTACCATATGATTTTCCTGTAAATCTTATTTTCTCCTTTGTGCAGGTACACCGGCTTCGGTATTCCGGTTCCGCATAGACCAGTAGAGGATCTAGCATATGGTGTTGCCAAGTTTATCCAAAAGGGTGGCTCTTTTGTTAATTATTACATGGTAAGTCACGCTGATCCTTTCTGTTTATCTGAAGCTTATCAAGTCACTAAAATATTTAGTCTCAAGTTGTGACGCCTCTTTTTAGTACCACGGAGGTACAAACTTGGGGCGCACAGCTGGGGGTCCGTTCATTGCAACTAGCTATGACTATGATGCTCCTATTGATGAATACGGTAAGTTCAGCCTCTCTAGGCTTTGTTCGTCTACAATGTATGCCGTACTTTTGGCACATTTATTTATACTTTGAACCTATATCATGTCATGTAATGGCTACTCACATCTTTTTTCGTCCGAAGCAGCCCTTTATGTAGAATTTTTTTCTTTCTAATCCACTTTTTTTTCCGATAAAGGGCGCTTTATTAAACTCACGAGTTTACATCAAGATGATACAATCAAGAGAGCCACACCCAGCCTCTGCACAACAAATGTGCACACAGCCGAAAGTAATAGAATAAAAGGTAGAAGTAAGAATCTCATAGGCATAACCTAGAATACATGAAACTATAAGAAACGCCTATGGTGGAGGAGGCTCAATCCGCAAGCTATGCTGCCACCCATGATGGGTAAAAACATCCTTCGCCACTTGCTCCAACCGCGTAGACACCTCGGTATAAAGGGCACGGTGTTCCGGTTTTTGAAGAGTAGACCACTCCCGGAGTAAGTGTGCACATTGAAAGATGACCTGCATGGGTGAAGACATTTTAGCATCAAAAACCATATTATTTCTACATAGCCACATCGACCATAGTAATGCAATCGCTGCCACCCGTATATGTATCCTATCCTTGTTATCTATACCGTGCAACCAGTTACCAAAAATATTGGCTACTGATCGTGGTGGATATAAGGTTGAGGCTACTTGGATGGCTGACCATATAGAACGTGTAAACTGACACTGAAAGAACAAATGTTTGATAGTTTCGTCATGGTGGCAGAAACAACATTTTGTACTTCGTTGCCAGTTACGCCTAACCAAATTATCTTTTGTCAAAATCACACCACGACGGAGATACCAAGCGAAAATTTTAATCTTCAATGGTATCTTCATTTTCCAGATGTGTTTGTGTTTTTGAACCGGTATGTCAGAATGTAGTAAAGCTTTGTACATGGAGTCAACTGAGAACTTTCCATTCTCTGTCAACTTCCAACGAAATTCATCATGCTCATCTGTTAGCTGTACATTTGCTAACCGCTCTTGTAGAGCGTGCCAAGAGGCAAGACGTGCACCAATGAGGTCTCGTCTAAAAGCCACGTTAGGAGGAGAAGTGCTTAACACTTCGGCGATTGTATGACTCATGTTACGTGCTATGTTGTACAAAGCTGGGTATTGTTCCATGAGAGGTAAATTCCCCAACCAGGAATCCTCCCAAAATCTAATCTCCGAACCATCCTTGATAAGGAAAGATCCAAAGCGGAAGAAAGAATTCTTCACATGCATTAGACCAGCCCAAAAGTGAGAATCCCCTGGTTTCCAGTATAATTGGGATATCGCTTTTGAGCCTATGTATTTCCTTCTCAACAGAGTTTGCCATACTCCATCCTTGGTTAATAGCTTGAATAGCCATTTTCCGAGTAGTGCAATATTTTTGGCCTTGAGATCATGGATCCCAAGCCCCCCTTGGTCCTTGGACGGCAGACTACATTCCATTTTGCCAGCCTATAGTTCTTTTTTCTGAATCTCCTTGCCAAAAGAATCTCGAGCGGCTGTAAAACTCCCTTTGGCACTTGGAAGAAGGATAACATATACAAGACCATATTGGTGAGAACGGAATTGATCAGAACTAGTCTTCCACCAAGTGATAGGAGTTTTCCTTTCCAGCTGCTTAGACACGTTTCTGTAACCGTTCCTCAACCGCTTTCCATTCCGCATTAGTGAGTCTCCAATAATGAATCGGGATTTCCAAGTACGTCATTGGAAATTGACCTTGTTCACATCCAAATAATTTAGAATATTGATCTATTGCTTCCTTTGCTTCTCCAAAACAAAACAATTCACTCTTATGGAAATTTATTTTTAGACCCGAAAGTTGCTCAAACGCTGATAGAATTAACTTCAACTTCTTTGCCTTTTCGATGTCATGTTCCATAAACAGGATTGTGTCGTCAGCATATTGTAGAATCGATAGACCCCCATCAACTAGATGTGGTACAATCCCAGCAATTTGCCCATCGTTTTTGGCTTGCTCTATCAAAATGGCCAACATGTCAACCACGATATTAAATAGCATCGGGGACAGTGGGTCAGCTTGACGTAAACCTTTCTTTGTTTGGAAGTAATGCCCAATGTCATCATTGACTTTTATGGCAACACTACCTCCTTGTACAAAGTTACGGATTAAAGTACGCCATTCTAGAGAGAAGCCTTTCATTTTTAGAACTTGAAAAAGAAAGGGCCACTTGACTTTATCATAGGCCTTCTCAAAGTCAATCTTAAAAATCACACCATTCATGTTTTTTCGATGCAACTCATGTACTGTTTCATGAAGGGTTACTACTCCATCGAGTATATATCGCCCTTGCATAAAAGCAGTTTGTGTTGGACGGACCACATTGTCTGCCACCGAATTTAGACGAATGGTCGCCACGTTGGTGAATATTTTGAAACTAACGTTAAGGAGACAGATCGGTCTATACTGCTGGATCCGTTCTGCATCCTTAACCTTGGGCAACAAAATAATTTCACCAAAGTTCGGCTTGAAAAGTTCGAGTTGTCCCTTATGAAGATCATTGAACAACTCTAACAAATCAGATTTGATAATATCCCAAAAAGTTTGATAAAACTCCACTGGAAATCCATCTGGACCAAGAGCTTTATTATGTTCCATTTCAAATATTGCAATTCTTACTTCCTCTTCTGTGAAGGGGGCTATCAAGAAAGCATTTTCTTCATTGGAAACTTGAGGGATATCTCCTATTTGCGATTCATCCAGAAAGAAATTTACTTCCTCTGGTGGTCCAAATAGGGTTTTATAATATTTTGTTATGTAGTTTTTTAACTTGGTTTGGCCCTCAATTGTGCCCTCATCTTGGTGAAGCGTGTGTATATACTTCTTCCTATGTCGGCCATTAGCCACCATATGGAAGTATCTTGTATTACTATCGCCTTCCAAGATGAATTGAGCTTTGGATCTTTGATACCACTTAATTTCTTCTTCATGTAACAATCGGGTTATTTGTTCATTTGCTTGGTTTTTCAACTCAAGCTCATGTTGTAATAGCACTCGAGATTCTGCGAGAGCTTCAAGTGTATCAATTATTGCAGAGAGCCTTTTCTTTTCTTTCTTATATAGACCACTTATGTGCCTTGCCCATCCTCACAGGTGTTTCCGTAAAGCATGGATTTTAATATTCCACCTTAGGATAGCCAAGCTCCCAACCACCGGCCTACTCCAAACTTCTTTTACTATATCCTCAAAACCATCGCGTGAAAGCCAACCCAATTCAAATTTGAATGGTGGTTTCTTTCCATGTAGTTTATCAGAACCAGTGTCAAGAAGTAGTGGGGCATGATCCGAAAGCTTCTCAATACGGTCCATGGCGCGCACTGACACCATAGGGTACTTTGTTTCCCACTCGGTATCCATTAGTACGCGATCCAGTTTCTCTATTATTAGCCCAGGTGTATTGTCTCCCAGTCATACTCACCTCTCTAAGATTCAAGCTGTCAATGATAGCATTGAACAAAAAAGGCCAGTAGTTATCAAAGCGGTCATTGTTCTTATCTTGCCAGAACCTCAGGATATTAAAATCCCCTCCTATAAGAATAGGGTATGGATTGTCCTTGGCAAGATTGACCAATTCCCGCAGGAAAGCAGCCTTGTGCTCATTATGGGCAGCACTATACACGGCAACTAGACTCCATATGAAATGATTGGATTTATTTTGGAGGTGGAATTTAATGTGGAATTCCCCTACCGAATAGTCCAATAATTCCATAGAAGAAGCCCGTACACCAAGTAAAACCCCCAGACCTGCCACGTGGAGGTATCCATTTCCAGATGAATTCAATGCCACCTGATAGGTGCTCTAGAATATGCATCGGAAAATCTCGTTTACCAGATTCCGTGATTGCGACAAAGTCCAGCTCATGATTAGCGATATGTAAATGTTTAGCCAAGTCATGTAGACCTCTGCTATTTCATATCTTGCCTCTCATAAGGAAACATGAGGGGATTTAGGAACTCTCGTCTTTTTGGACGGTATTTGAATAACTTTGTGAGACTTGGATTTACGAGTAGAGGCTGTTAGATCACAAATAGATCCCATCATCTTCTCATCCAACCCCACCTTCGACACAACACCAACTAAATGAGAGAGGAGCTTACCATCATAGGTAGCATCATCCTCGTCATCATCAAGTTCGTAATCGGTCGGGTATCCTTTTTCTTTTGGGGAAACTTTACTCCTATCAAATTCTACACGCTTTAAAGCATTAACCGAGATATGTACTGTATCGACACTCGAACCCAAACTGACGCCTAAAGCATTCAAATTAGAAGAAATGCGTGTGCCAGGAAAAGCGAGAAAGGATTTGGGTGATGATATACCTTGGGAAAAATCGAGGTTGCGTGAAGCTTGAAGGCGCATAGCCTTCGTGAGTGAGTCCTCATCCGTAGGAGTAGTCCCATCCTCCGCAACGGGGTACCTTTCGCTACGTCGCAGCAGGGTGTTCAGTGGGTTGGTCCTCGCAACCACGGCCTCTAGAACCAGGGCACGTGGTGTCGGTGAAGAAACGGCCGCCTTCGGTGAAGCGACGGGGGACGGGGAGGTTGAGGAAGACCTGCCCTCCCCGCTCCACATGGCGCGGGTGTGGCTACACCACGCCAACGAACGCAGTAGTAGAGTCAAGCACCTCGACGCTCCCAGCGGTAGGCCCAACACCGCTTGGACCAGTTGAAGTAGGCAGGGGCGACGCCGGTCCGCTCCACTCCATAGGAGCAGCTCCCTGGGTAGCAGCCTTAGCACCTGGCCGCCGGGCCAAATGGTGCTGCTCCACACCCGCGCTGACAGTCCGCCTAGTGTAGACCAAGGGCTGGCCAACCGGTGCAGCCCAGCATCCCTGAGCGCGCAGCAGTGGCCCGTCCCGTCGAGGTAGTGAAGTCGACGCCGGACGCTTTCCTAGAATCCTGCTCGCTGAACTGACAGCAGAAACCGGTGAGACGGTGGATGTCAACATAGGCACTGTCCCACCTTGCTGCTGCTGAGAGGCTGCTGAGAGGACGACGCTGACCCACTCCTCCCACTTTTGGATCTTTTATGCCCCCTCGAAATATCAGTCTCCGCACCCTTGTTTCCCTGATCCTCGGAGTCATCCTCTGGCTTTTTCCACATAAATGGTTTGAACTCCGGTTCCGGCACGTAGTCATCCTTTTCCAACTCAAAGCTGAATTCATATCCCTTGAGCTTGATAACCAAATTAGAGGCAAAGGCAGAGTACTCTCCGGTGTCGTTTAAAAAGGCTGAAGTGTCAATCATGCCCACGAGAATGCGGACTTCCGCTCGACGCCACAAGCTGATCATATCAACATCCAGAGTCTGACCAATGAGCGAGCCAACGCCCCACAAGCCAAGGAAGTGTCGTAGCTCATGTGGGACGCCGGTGACATGCACCCACCTGCTGCAACTCAAAGGCTGGGCTGATCTGATCCATCCTCCAGGCACTAATCGACAACATCACCTTGTTAGCTCTCACCATGAACTCCATTCCATCCACTCGGTCCATATCCCCTTGAGATGGGAGAGAAATCCTGAAAGCCTTGTCCCCATCCGGCACTGCTTCCCACGTCCACTGTCTCTGAGTTGGGCACAACCGTGCAACTTGATCTTGGACCTCAGCTGCAGATATCGTCCCCTCACCTGATACAGAAATCAGTGCAGTATTCGACGGTCCCGGTGCCAAATTATCTCTAAACAAGGAATCAGGAAGTTGATAAAACATAGCATTTGCATGACCCGAACCATATAGTGCCGCGACTGGTCTTGGTTGCTTCAGAACTTGGCAACGCCACGTTGAGTGGTTATCCTTATCACAAATGCAGCTGTACTGATGGACAGAACACTCCTTCGTCAAGTGAGAATTAACCTGACATCTTGAGCACCATACCTTTGACGTTTTGCAGACTTTCCAACAAATATAATTCAACAGCCCCCCGCAGTCTGAACTAGGCTGGGGAGCACATTCAGGCTGGATCTGAAATCTGCAAAGATGGACGTCGGCAGTCCCTTGGTGAATATGTCTGCATATTGCGAACTGGTGGGAACATGGAGTACACGCGCCTCTCCGAGAGCCACCTGATCGCGGACGAAATGTAAGTCGATCTCCACATGCTTTGTTCGCTGGTGCTGCACGGGGTTAGATGAAAGGTACATCGCGCTGACATTGTCGCAGTAGACAACTGTTGAACGCGTGACGGGTTGATGCAGCTCCTGTAGCAGCTGCCGAAGCCAACATGACTCCGCGACCACATTGGCGACGACACGGTATTCTGCTTCTGCGCTGGACCGTGACACCGTGTTCTGGCGCTTGGAAGCCCAGGAAATGAGGTTGTCGCCGAGGAAGACTCCAAATCCGGACGTGGATTTGCGAGTATCGGGACACCTGGCCCAGTCCGCATCCGAGTATGCAACCAGCTCATGGGAGGAACGTCGATGGAGCTGGAGCCCATAATGTGATGTCCCACGAACGTAGCGAAGGATCCACTTGATGAGTTGGAAGTGTGTGTCTCGCGGGTCATGCATAAAAAGACAGACCTGTTGCACGGCATAGGAGAGATCCGGGCGTGTGAGGGTCAAGTATTGGAGGGCACCAGCCAGGCTACGGTAGAGGGTGGGATCGGTACAGATCTTTCCATCGTGGGCAGACATTTTTGATTTGGTGTCAACAGGGGTAGAAATGGGATGGCAATTAAGCATATTGGCTCGGTCAAGAACTTCCAGGGCATATTGTTGTTGGCTGAGGAAGAGACCTCGAGGTGTGCGAGTGACATTTATGCCGAGGAAATGGTGGATGTCGCCGAGGTCGGTCATGGAGAATTCGTGGCTGAGCGCGGCAATAATTTTGTGGAGAAGTGACGAGGTGTTGGCTGTTAAAATGATATCATCCACATAGAGGAGTAGGTAGGCGACATCCGAGGCATGATGTAAAATGAACAGAGAAGTGTCACATTTTGATGTGGTGAAGCCAATGGTATGGAGAAAGTTGGTGAAACGGAGGAACCAAGTACGGGGCGCTTGCTTAAGGCCATAGAGGGATTTGTTGAGACGACAAACATGTTGGGGAAGCGAGGAGTCAACAAAACCTGAGGGCTGCTTGCAGTAAACTGTCTCTGCCAACTCCCTGTGTAAAAAGGCATTCTTGACATCCATTTGATGAATGGGCCAATCAAGAGAGGTGGCGATGCTGAGGACAACACGAATCGTCGCCGGTTTCACAACCGGACTGAAGGTGTCACCATAATCCACACCAGCTTGCTGGGTGAAACCTCGAACCACCCATCGAGCTTTATACCGCGCCAAGGATCCATCCGAGTTGAGCTTGTGGCGAAAGATCCATTTTCCGGTGACGACATTGACACCTGCAGGACAAGGAACTAGAGACCAAGTGTCATTCTGAATTAGCGCGTTAAATTCGTCTAACATAGCAGCGTGCCAATGGGGGTCTTTGAGAGCCGAACGGTACGAGGATGGAATAGGGGAGATGGGTGTGGTGACGGTGAGGTCAAAATCTGTTTAGGCATGCGATATCCAGTTTTGCCGCGAGTAACCATCTGGTGTGCGTTGTTGGGTGGACGTACGGGAACAGCAGCTGGCGGGAGTGGGGGCTGAGCTGGCGTGCGAAGATTGGCCGCTGGGGGGGATAGATGGGAGGGAGCAGATCGCAAGGTGGATGCGGTGGGCCTGGGAGAGCTGGGTGCGGTGGTCCTGGTCGCAGGCGAGCTAGGCGTGCGGGGCAGAGGGACCGAGGTGCGGGGCGCGCCACCTGACACGGTCGGGTGGGTCGGGTCAGGTGAGTACGAGGATGTCGAAGGGGTATGTGGCAGTTGTTGGGTGGGTGTGGGGGCTGCGTGGGTCGTGGGGCGCGTGGTGTCTTGGCGGATGGGTTGGCTACATGATGATTGGGCGCGGAGATTGGGGAAGATACGATCAGGTGGGGGAGGATTAGGTGCGGAAGTGGGCGGTGTGGCCAGTTGTGTGCCTGGTTCGTAGGGGAAGCATTTTTCGTCAAACGTGACGTGCCGATAGACAAATGACCTTGCGTGCCTGGAGATCCAAACAGCGGTACCCCTTGTGCTCGTGAGGATAGCCAAGGAGAACACATCAAGTTGACCGTGGAGCTAACTTGTGTGGCGTCGTGGAGTAAGCGTTCGGGAAGCAAAGGCAACCGAAAGTCCGGAGGTGGTCATAAGTGGGATGTTGATTGAAAAGTAAATAGTGTGGAGTAGAGTGGTGGATGGCTCGGGAGGGACGGATGTTCAAGAGATGAGTGGCTGTATGCAAAGCCTCGACCCAAAACTCAGGCGGTAGGTGGGCTTGGAAAAGGAGGGTTCGAACCACGTCATTGGTAGTGCGGAGCATGCGTTCGGCGCGGCCATTTTGTGGGGAAGTGTGAGGGCAGGAAAGGCGAAAGAGTACACCGTGAGAGGAAAAGAAGTCTCGGAGGTGGGTGTTGAGAAACTCGCCGCCATTGTCACATTGCATGCATCGTATTTGGACATGAAATTGAGTGAGGACAAAGGAGAAGAAACGGATGAGTGTGTCACAAGTATCTGATTTATTCCTCAAAGGGAAAGTCCAAGAAAAATGGGAATAATCATCTAGGATTACGAGGTAGTATTGATAACCTGAACAACTAATTATTGGGGAAGTCCACAAATCACAATGCACTAAATGAAAGGGAGCACTAGCACGAGATTGAGAAGAGGAAAATGGCAGCTGTGTGTGCTTGCCCAATTGACAGGCCTCGCAGAGAGAAGAGCTAGTGGTGTTTTTATTACAAGGTTGAAGAAAATCTAATGGTAAATGCGCTAGAGCTTGGGGGCTTGGATGGCCAAGACGCCGGTGCCAGAGAGCGTCGTTTGTGATGGAGAATGCGCTGGAGGAGCTGCCGCCAGATGTGCCGAAGAAGGGGTACAAGTCTCCATCGCTATTGGACCGCATAGGGGGGTCTTGGTGCTGAAATCCTTCACAATAAAGCCATAGGGGTCAAATTCAATGGAACAAGTGTTATCGCGAACGAAGCGACGAGTACTAATCAGATTTTTGACAATATGAGGGGATACAAGAACATCATTGAGATGGAAGGGGCGGGAGGTGAGATGTGTTGTACCGGTGGCTGTGACAGGAAGACGAGTACCATTGCCGACGATAATATGTTTAGAATTTTGCGCTAAAGGGGAATGAGACGAGGTCAAGTTACCTTGGTTGCCAGTGACATGAGACGAGGCACCGGAGTCCTCTAGTCGCCGCCGTGTGGAGGAAACGCCGAGCCGTAGGAGGGAGCCTGAGAAATCATGGCGTTGTGGTCCCACACGGGTGTCGAGGGTGCAGGCGAGGGCATGGAGTACATGGCAGGGTAGGCTTGAGCGTGTGTCCCGGGACGGGGGCCCAGGACGCTGGCGGAGTTGGGGGGCAGCCAGGGGCACGGGGCGGTGGGAAAGGGGCGCTCATCGGAGCGAAGTACCCCAGCCACGACTGCTGGTTGGTGCTGCCCCCGCCGCGCCAGCTGGAGGAGTCGTTGCTGCCGCCGCGCCCGCGGCTGGTTGAGCCAGTGTTGGCGCCCTGCTGCTGGTTGGTGCGCCCGCTGCCGGGGTGCTGGTACCCCGGGGATGGGGTTTTTGCCCCTGTAGTTCGGGCTGATGCCGCCCGGATGCTGGAAGGTGCCGCGCCCGTGGACCTGGCCACGGCCAGCGTTTGAGCCCTGGTAGTTGTTTCTGCCGCGGTCGGTGGAGTCAGGGCGCGGTGTGCCACGGTCCCCGCCGTGGGCGACGAGGGCCTGGGTGTCGCTGGTGCGTGCCTCCCTGTCCATGGATCGTTCGGCAAGCTGGAGTCGAGAGTGGGCTTGGGCAAAGGTAGGTAACAGCACCATGTTGTGGAAGATGGCGGTCTGCATCTTGAATTTGCTGCCGAGCCCGTCGATCATCTGCATGGTCAGGGCCCGATCCGAGATCGGGGCACCAACCTCGTCGAGTTGATCCGCGATGTACTTGAGGCGCCTGCAGTATTCGTCGACGGGCAGGTCGCTGCGACGGGTGTCGCGGAGCTCTTGGTTGAGATGCATGGCGTGCCCTTCGCGGTTGTCGTAGAAGAATGTGTGGAGGCGCTCCCACGCCACGAAGGCCGTGCTGTCGGGATCCAAGATGAGGTCCTGGAGCGCCTCCGACACGGTGGCGTAGAACCAAAGGACGATGTGTCCATCGATCTGGCGCCAGTCTGCGTCCGCAGACGCGTAAGCTGCGGCGTTCTCGACGTGGTCGCGGGCCTTGTAGAGCTGCAGCAGAAAAAGGATGAATTTGCGCCACCGCGTGAAGAATCCACCGTGTCAAGTTTTGGATGTTAACCCCGAGAATGGACGGTGGGAAGTGGTGGCCGGCCGGAGATGGGACAGAGGGAGGTGGGGGTGGGATAAAAGAGTTTAGGGTGTTGGTGACATTGGGAAAAAGTAGATCGCTGGACATCGGACTGGGTGTTGCCCGGGGCATGGGTTGACGCTGCATAATTGGGGTTTGGGGATCGGAATCGAGTGGATTGATTTCGGGGTAGAGTTGAGCAGCGGAGTCAGAAGCCTGAGCAGCAGAGCTGCCGGAGTTGGCCATGGGAGGGGAGGAGAGAGGAGCGGAACCGCTCTGATACCAAGAAGTTTGATAGAATTGTTCCCTGTGATTTTCATTACTGCCAGACGTTGGTACTTATACAAGGTTCAGAGATCGTGAGATCGTGTGCACGCACAGGCGCATGCACACCCTGAAGACTAGTTCTAACCTGAATACTAGGAACTGAATACAACGGTACAGAAGTGTACAAATATAATTCAACAACCTTGACGTTTTGCAGACTTTCCAACAACAGCTTTGGCACCAACAGTCATCGCTCCTGTAGCTGCAGTACTCGCGATCACAGCCCCCACAAAATGAGAAGAAGGTGGAGGCTGAACCACATTGACCTGCGCAGCAACTGGAGGAACCACCCCATGATCTCCTGTAGCAGTGCGTGCTCCTCCCTTACCCTTCTTGCGAGCGATGCGGCGAGCTGCCCCAGTGGGCTGTTGCGGAGCACCCGGGATCGGGAAGAACGGAGCGGCCACTCCCTGCACATTTGCCGGAATCGATGCCGAGCGCTGCACACCGAATACCGGCCCCGACGCCAGGCCAAACATCCCCAGCCCCGTTCCCCCCATGGGGGCAGAGGAGGATGATGCCCCAGCCACGTTCGCCACGTTAGCCGGAGCTCCATGCCCCATGACGGCCGGCGCAGCCACCCCCGGCGCGGATTAGTACCGGGAGGCGGGCCTACCATCGAGCAGGAGGCGGCGTGACGGCTTGGAAGGGTCGAGGGGATGCGGGCGATGTCGGCGAATGATCGAAGACTCGTAGGTTTTGGTGTGGACCCACTGGTGTAGAAGAACCGTGATGTCCGGCTTGGGTAAGCCTGCATCAAGGCCCGGCGCCGGATCGCATGCAGTCTTGGTCCACCACCCAGCGTCGCCGAAGTTAGAAACCCCGGCCCCAGCGCGCAATCAGCGGAGAGCCGTTTCCGGTGACCTGGCATCCCGAAGATCGGGGGGAAATTCTCCACGCTAAGGTCCACTGCCGAGGTCGTCACAGGGATCGCCGTCGACGATGAAGAATTCCTTTCCACCATCGTCACGAAGCCCGGCGGAAGGAACATGCCTAGCACCGCCGGCGGCGTGATATGAGGCCTCGGAAGAGGTCCGCTCCATCTCCTGACCTTCGTTCCCTGCCACACCTTGTGTCTCCTCACTGGCGTGGTCGACATGATCGATGTCGCTGATTTCGATCCAGATGCAGCAGCACCCAGCCGGAATTGATCAACAGCAGCCATGTCCACGCCGTCCTTGGAGCTCGAAGCCGCTGCAGACCTCGGTGACCTGCACAAGTAGACACTCGACGTACCTGCGCAAGGCGATGACAACCTCCTTTCCCAAAACCGCGACTCGGCTGTGGGGAAGCCTGCATCCTCCCAGAAATCTTGCACAATCTCATCCTTAGTCTTCTTCCGCGACCTCGCCGGCATCCATCCATGGGGGACCTCTTCGAGGACTTGGTTCGCCACTTGGGTCGCCACCTCCCTCGTCAGATCCTCCACGCCCACCTCCCCAACATCCTCCGAGGACAGGCAGGAGAATCGTGTCCCAGACGATCTGCCCGGAGATGAGCAAGGAGTAGGGGCCAGGGTTAGCCGGCGGCGGCGGAGCACCGCCCGCGACGCCACCAATGGCTCTCACATTCCAGATCGGGTCATGGATTTTGGAGAACCCTTTCTAATCAACTTGAATGAAACAAACATGTAGTTTAGATATTTTCTGAGTTTCATCCCCGAGCTGTACAAATCAATGTGGTTGGTCCTCATTCCACACTGCAGTATCCGAATTCAAAATTCCCTTGCCTGAGTTAACGAGAGGTTTTTCTCCATTTTGTACACCCTCTGTTCCGAATTATAACTACTTCTGGCATTTTTCTGAGTCGCATGTATATAGACATGTTTTATTGTGTCTGTTCACTCATTTCAGTCCTTATGTAGTCCACATTGGAATATCCGGAACTTCTTATAATTTGGAACGGAGGGTGTAATGCTTAATATTAATTCAAGGTCCTTAACCTTTGAAAGATGCAGTTGGAAAACAATCTGTTTCTCTAAACAATTGATTAGTAACAATGCAGTATCTGATACCACAGATCCTTTCATGGGATAGCAGCTACATCATAATTGTGACGTTTGGTGCTATATTACAAGAAAATTGTTCTTCTTTCTTCGATGTTATACAGGATATATTTTGTTATTGTGTACTCCTCTGTACCGATCTGATCGAACTTCCCCTCCTTCGCTTCATCAGGCTTGGTGAGAGAACCAAAATGGAGCCACTTGAAGGAGTTGCATAGAGCCATCAAGCTTTGTGAACCAGCCTTGGTTGCAGGAGATCCCATGATATCTTCACTCGGGAAGGCTCAGAAGGTTGTTATGATATTCTTTTCTCTTCTGTACTTGAGACATGCAATATTTTGTTCCTAGGTCATAATTGACTTCTTGGTAACTTCCTGTTCAGTCATCCGTTTTTAGGTCAAACACAGGAGCTTGTGCAGCTTTTCTTGAGAACAAGGATAAACTATCCTATGCAAGAGTACTGTTCAATGGAATGCATTATGACCTGCCTCCCTGGTCTGTCAGTATTCTCCCGGACTGCAAAACAACAGTCTTCAACACCGCTAGGGTGAGATTAGGCACTTAAGTGATCTGGTTCAGCCCTTTCCTTCCAAATTTAATTAGTTTGCTTGCTTACATTGTATATTGATCCATACAATTTTAATCTGGGCAATTCATTGTGTAGTAACGTCATTTAAATATGAGTAAATTCTAGTTTTTACCCCCAAATTTAATATTTTTGACACTAATTACCCCATTTAACAATTTTTCATCCATATTACCCCATTTAACAGAACTTTTGCCAATCTTTACCCTCCCTAAGAAATTGTACATGTGTGTCCCAGTTGGCAGTTTTCCTACAGTTTGCTTCTGCATCGGAATAAAACCTTGAACCTAAACATATGTCCATATCCACCATCTTGTGAGAAATAATCAAGACATTTGTTACGTGCGTATCAGCTTGTGTTTGTTGGAGTTGAATTAGATTCCATCCCAGAGTTGTATTGTGCCTCTGCTTTCGACCGTCACGTAACAAATTAAATTCGATATACCTCATCTTACGTATTTGTGGCTATCAATTTCCGTCTCTCGTGCGATGCTTGCTAGCTACGGGGCTTCAATCGAGCCAGCAGCTTTGTACATGTTGTTGCCATCGGCGCTCAACATTAAAAGAGGAACTCACTTGGTATGGGATAACTCATACAACTATTTGTCGTGTGCATAGCAGTTCCGTAACTCATAACAGCCTCTAGCTCTGAGATCGCTAGTGATCACCTCGACGAGTTTCCTATTGTCATTGTTTGCTGCGTTGAAGCAGTACATATGTGCAATTCACAACCGTGAGTAAAAAACCAGGACAGCCAAGCTATTGGACAGATTCGGGCATGCAAAAAATGTCACGAGAAGAAGAGCAACTCGCACGCCTCTAGCTCTGAGATCGCTAGCGATCACCTCGACGAGTTTCCTATTGTCATTATTTGCTGCGTTGAAGCAGTACATATGTGCAATTCACGACCGTGAGTAAAAAACCAGGACAGCCAAGCTATTGGACAGATTCGGGCATGCAAAAAATGTCACGAGAAGAAGAGCAACTCCATGCCACTTGTATGGCCCCATAGTAAATTACTCACGGACTCTAAAAAAGTAGATTACTCTCGAATTTTTGAAAAGGGGTAAAAACTGACAATGTGTTACACTAAATAGGGTAATACTGATGAAAATTTGTTAAATGGGGTAATATGTGTCAAAAGTATTAAACTAGGGGGTAAAAAACTGAAATCTACTCTTTAAATATGCATCCAATCTGATTTATGCATTTTTATTATTGTTCTAAGTTTTTACGATATATTTTGCAGGTTGGCAATCAGATTTCACAAATGAAAATGGAATGGGCTGGAGGACTCACTTGGCAGTCATACAATGAGGAGATAAATTCCTTCAATGCGGAGGAAGCATATACAACGATTGGATTACTGGAACAAATAAATATGACGAGGGATAGCACAGATTACCTATGGTACACAACATAGTAAGTAGCCTAACTCCACCGAAAATATGACTACGATTGTTTGCAATTCAGTGGTACTAAAAGTTTCATTTCCAGCATCGATGTTGCCAAGGATGAGCAGTTCCTCACCAGTGAGAAGAATCCTGAACTCACTGTAATGTCGGCTGGTCATGCTTTGCATGTTTTTATTAATGGACAATTAACAGGTAATCATGAATCTCTGACCCTTTGCCAAAAAAAGATGTATCTCTGACTTTCAAAAGCTAATTGATCTCTAAATGCTCTCCAATCTGTTTGCAGGAACTGTGTATGGCAGTGTAGAAAACCCAAAACTTACATATACCGGGAATGTGAAACTATGGGCAGGGAGCAACACTATTTCCTGCTTAAGCATAGCAGTTGGGCTCCCAGTAAGTGATAGTTAGCTCACTAAGACATCACCCTTGGTCATGCGCTATTTTTTTTCGAAAAGGGGAATATAACCCCGGCCTCTGCATCGGTTGATGCACACAGCCTTTTATTGAAAAAACATCATCCAAAAGGTTTACAAATCACGGGTCACAGAGCGTTGATACATGCACCAACCAGCGGAATAAAAGGGACATATGAAGACTAAACATCCTGAAGTCTACTATCATGCCGCCATGATGACTGGGTGAAGATATCTCGAGCGACCATCAAGAGACGGCTGCACCTAGTAGCCATAATATCCCGATGGTCTAGCGGCTGGAGAAAATCCCATAGTTGCACCCAATGTGCCACCATATGAATAACCTGTAAAATATTAAAAGATTTTGAATTGTGAAAGATAACATCATTTCTGCACCGCTAGATAGTCCAGCACAATGCTGAAACCCCAATCTGTAGTCTATCCTTAGACTTTTTATCAACACTGTTTAACCAATTTCCAAACATATTAGTAATATTAGCTGGAGGGGGGAGATCGAAGGCAAAATTGACAATACGCCACAAAAGGAGAGCAAAAGGGCAAGATATAAACAAATGTTCTATGGTTTTCTGAGATCCACAAAAACAACACTTGGTACACCCAACCCAATTCCTTTTAGTCAAGTTATCTTTCGTAAGAAGCACTTTATTATTCAAGAACCACATAAAAATTTAATCTTAAGTGGAATTTTCAATTTCCAAAGGTATTTCCGAAGAAAGACCGTATGATCATTCATAAGATCCTCGTACATGGATTTGACCGAGAAAATCTGAGACACTGTTAAGTTCCATAGAAACTTATTAGGTTCCTTCGATAACTGTATCGTCATCAACCTTTGGCATAAGTGCAACCAATTATTCCACTTATTACCATTTTGTACACGCCTAAAATCAATATTTAGTGGTACTTGAGCTAATACTTGTGCCACAGTAACACTTGTCCGTTGCACAATATTGTATAACGATGGATATTGTTGAGATAAGGGTAACTCCCCCAACCATGTATCCTCCCAAAACCTAGTACTCATACCGTCTCCTATTTTGAATTGACCTCTAGCAAAGAACTCGGTCTTTACTTTCATAAGTCCCTTCCAAAAGGGGGAGTCGGTCGGTTTTGCTTGGACTTCAGATAATGTTTTCTGTCATAAATACTTATTATGTAACAATTCTTGCCAAACCCCATCCTCATGAAGTAATTTAAAAAGCCATTTGCTCCATAAACACTTGTTTTTGGTTTCCAGCACCTCAATGCCTAAACCTCCCTGGTCCTTTGGCCTGCAAATTATATTCCATTTCGCTAGTCTCTATTTTCGTTTATTTTCATCACTTTGCCAAAAACAATCGAGATCTGTAAAAGTCCAAACGTTTCCTTACTCCTTTGAGTATTTCCAGGAAAGATAGCATAAACATAGGTAAACTTGTTAAAACAGAGTTGATTAGGACTAAGCGATCTCCATAAGATAGAAGCTTGCCCATCCAGCAGAGTCTAGTCTCTACTGGATACCAATCTGAATTTTTAAGTTTTCTATAATGAATAGGTTCTCCCAAATACCGAAAAGGTAGAGAACCAGCATCACAACCAAAAATTTGTTTGCTAATGTTGTTCCTCATCTTTGGCTTTCCCAAAACAGAAAATCTCGCTTTTATGAAAGTTTATCTTTAAACCCAATAACTGCTCAAAGATACATAATAATAGCTTCATGTTCACAGCCTTCTGAAGGTCATGTTCCATGAATAATATAGTATCATCTGCATATTGTAGAATTGAGAATCCCCCTCAACTAGATGAGGAATAAGACCTCCAACTTGACCATCCTCTTTCGCCCTTGCGATTAGAATAGCTAGCATTTCTACAATAATATTGAAAAGTATCGGGGACAACGGATCTCCCTGCCAAAGGCCTTTTTTAGTTTGAAAGAAATGCCCAATATCATCATTCACACAAATGCGGACACTCCCCCTGTACAAATTGCTCAATCAATCTACACCACTCAAGAGCAAATCCTTTCATGCGCAAAGTTTGTTTGAGGAAAGACCACTTAACTTTATCATAAGCCTTCTCAAAATCAATTTTAAAGAGAACCCCATCCATCTTCTTCCGATGAAGCTCATGAATAGTCTCATGAAGGACAACATCCCCCTCGAGGATATGTCGACCAGGCATGAACGCAAATTGAGTTGGTCTAATTACCTTAGGGGCAATCCCCGTAATGCGCTATTTAAGCTTTCATATATTCATTTTCCGTTCCTCCCTATGTCGTAGAATGTTGGAGAACATTTCGAGACTTGGAATGCCGGAATTCTTGGTCCAGTGATACTTAATGGCCTGAATGAGGGAAGAAGAGATCTCACATGGCAGAAATGGACCTATCAGGTAACATATCTCATTGCCATGTCTTCTCAAGTATTAACCTTGTGCGTACTATTTGAACATATGAACCTAAAGCAACTATTGTATTTGGGCAGGTTGGTTTGAAAGGTGAGGCTATGAGTCTTCATTCACTTAGTGGAAGCTCATCGGTGGAGTGGGGAGAACCTGTGCAGAAGCAGCCTCTGACATGGTACAAGGTAATGATGAACTTTGCACGTGGTGAGTTGATATCCATGTGGGAGAACCATTATTTTTCAAATGATTTATCCCTCAATTCGCCCTTTGCAGGCTTTTTTTAACGCACCAGATGGTGACGAGCCACTAGCTTTGGACATGGATAGCATGGGGAAGGGGCAAATCTGGATAAATGGACAAGGAATTGGACGATATTGGCCTGGCTACAAGGCCTCTGGAACATGTGGTTACTGTGATTATCGCGGTGAATATGATGAGACGAAGTGTCAAACAAACTGCGGTGACTCTTCTCAGAGATGGTAGGAACTTCATGGTTTGGAAATAACCACTAGAAACTACCCATGACAATGTTTACAAGTGAAGCTCTTACATCTATGCTATGTTCCTTCAGGTACCATGTTCCTCGCCCATGGCTTAATCCTACTGGGAACCTTGTAGTGATATTCGAGGAGATGGGAGGTGACCCAACTGGAATCTCAATGGTGAAAAGAACCACTGGAAGTGTCTGTGCTGATGTCTCTGAGTGGCAGCCATCAATGACGAATTGGCATACGAAGGACTATGAGAAAGCTAAAATCCACCTACAGTGTGATCATGGGCGGAAAATAGCTGAAATAAAATTTGCCAGCTTTGGCACACCAAAGGGGTCCTGTGGGAGCTACTCAGAAGGCGCATGTCACGCACACAAGTCGTACGACATATTTCAGAAGGTAAGGGATTTGCGACCAATGCATGCGCTTTCTTTGCCTAGTCATGTTTTTCCACCTTATAGGAAAAAATCCGTGTTTATACTTGTACCTACAACCTGAATTTGGTACTTGTTGCAGAAGTGCATTAATCAAGAACATTGTGGGGTAAGCGTAGTTCCAGAGGTATTTGGTGGAGATCCTTGCCCTGGGATAATGAAAAGGGCTGTCGTGGAAGTTACGTGCGGTTGAACGGCACAACCGTTTGGGCTCTCATGTGACCTTGGGTATGTCCGACTGCGCCATAGTCCAACCAAGTCCATACAGGCTTCTGGCAAAGAGTTGAGTCACCGTGACACACTGACTGCCAGAAGTTACAGAAATTAGTTGTACGATAGAGTGAATCATCAACGTATGTATGTACATTAGTCTACACAAGAATTGACTCTGTAGGTGCGAAAAAGGGTTGTGAGGCTCTAGATGCCACTGGTCTGGTTTGGGGAGAGCACAGATGAGACTCTGCTGAATACCTGAGTCCATATGTGCAATGGCTTCTGGATTTTGGAGGAGGCCGTGCGATGGTTCATTTTTGCTTCAACGTGCAAGGGCAAACCACTCATTCATGTACTGCTATGTTTATTATTAAGTACATTACTATTCCCTCCGATTCAAATTAATGTTCTCACATTTGTCTAGATTTGGATGTATTTAGTCATGCTAAATCTGAGAACATTAATTTAGATAGAGAGAATAGTAAAAACAGGATACTGTTTAGATCATTGCTATGTTCTGTCCTCATCATGTACTCCCTCCGTTTAGAAATATAAGACGTTGGGAGTACGTATCATCTTTTGATTATTCAGCTTCTGCGATTTTGTGACCGGTGATAGGGCGGTGTGGAACCGGGAACGGCCGGCGACGCGCACATAGAGGAGATAGTAATCAAAGCCTGGAGCCAGACCAAACCAAATCAAACCATCCTTTATTGCTATTGCTTCCTGTTAGCACTCATAGCTGACCAATGGTGATACAAATTCGGAAAAATATATTCGGAGGATTATTAATCATCATCGAGGAGGAGGCACTGTATCAAGTCAAGCCATGATTAGGCTTAATAGCCAATTATGCTAGTGTTTAGAGAAGACTGACTTTCACTATGACTCTTTTAAGATGATCTCAAATGAAAAAGTGCCGAACATAAAAGTTATGCGTCTCGTTGGAACAAGCAACTTTGCTTTTTTTTTTTATCATCTCAATCCAAGATCATATGAAGATTCTATGGCCAAAATAAGAAATAGGACTGAGATCACACAGGAAAAACTGAAATTACAGAGGACAAGTCCTCGCCGCTCTCAACACAGGCCGAACCCAAAACTGTTTTCAGAAACTGAACCAAAAACGGCACCAGTATCAACTTAGATTGAAAAATGCAAAACATGAACGTTCTTCCTTTTTGCAAGACAAACAATTTTTTCTTTTGGAGTCATCTTCATCAGAGCAAGTATGTGACCTTCATAATTAAAATACGACTGAACAGAACTAAAATCGTTCGGTCAAATCTGAGTTTGATACGAAAACAAGAGGAAAAGACCATCAAGATCAGGTCGATAGAATAGTGGCCAAAATCAAAGTTCTTCGTCTTTTCGAGACAGACACCTTTGCTTTTTAGGATATTTCTATCCGAGCTTGTTTACTACCTCAAAAGTGGGTTAGAAGGTACAAATCAGTTTTTGGCCGGAAAGTGCGGATCAGACTATCCGAATTTGACCCCAACTAGGATTTTTGAAGTGATTCCAAGCCTTTTTCTTGCACGGAAAGTCAAGCCGCTCCTTATATACACGAGGGGTGACGGCGGTTGAACAAAAACACCAACCGAATAAACACATCTACTACTTTTTTATATTCATCTACTTTTTATCCCTCTCCATTTTATCATTTTTTTCGTTTTTCGTTGTTCTTCAAAATTGGAGGCTGCAAATCCACGAGGCTCTAGGGCGGTCAGGCCGATCTAGGGCAGTTCATAGCCGCCACGACTCCCTGACGGGGTCCCTCCTTGACGAGCGGGGTTTCGGGTCTACAAAAGCACCCGCCGAAATGTCTTGTGTATCGCACTTCCGGTGAGCCTCCCTCGACATGTGCTGCCTCGCATCGCGCTCGGTGTCGAGGATACACGGTGACGTGTTCGTGTGCGAACACACTTTTTAGCGACTCCGTTGGGGACGAAGCTTATAACCGTCTCCAGTCCGTTCTTGCTACGAAGAGTGCGTCATCATGAGGCTGCAATCTAATAATGTATCATCAATCTACTTATGTAGATGCAAGTAACTCTTATCTTCATGTTGCTAGGTCCTTTGATATGTGTACTGTACCGGCTAGCCCTAGTTCTTACTACGTTCAATGTATCAAATAGTTTTAGCAACTTGAAACATACATATTCAAATTCTCATGTATCGGCAACCCTAGAAATTAACATGCCGATGAACAACATGACGAATTCTGTTAATCCATATGAAACATCTAACGTTAGAAATTTCAATAGCATGCAACCAAGTGTTTCATCTTTATATTCATCGACAAATAACATGCAATCTCTAGGTTCGCCTTCAAACATGCCAATGTATAGGGAAATTAGACATGCTACTACCACTAGTTATTTGCCCAATTACTCATAATCATCATACGCTACACCTTTTGTTAGTAATATTTCAGCACCGTATGCAACTAGTGATATTCATAATTCGACTCCACATCTTTAATAAGTGGAAAGTCAATAGGAGCTATCGTGCCTTCATTTAGTACTGTAGTGTATGGTACGTCCCCCGTACAATTGCAATGATTCAGTGACACCTCATTGCCGAAAGATACAAAAAACATTGGGGGTATTCTTATGCAGGAACAAATGATTGGACAAAAAAACTTGCAGCTGAGTTCAAGAAACTTAACTCTCTTCACCGAGAACTAGAAGAGAAGCCCTATGATCTTGCTACAATACAAGCTTATGAGGCATATAACAAGAAGCGTGAAGAGGAGCATAAGGCAAATAAGGTCAGGTTTTCTCCTTCTCAATTGCTAAGTTTCACGACACTACATTTTCGAAAGAAACTAAAAGCATCAGGGAGAAATCATGTGCAGCTGAGGTTAATGCCGATGATATCATTACATTTGATGATTTATCAAAGGAACATCTCTAGTTATTCGAGACACTCAATAAGAAGCATGATGAGGAGTTTGATGCCCTTGAAAAGAATCTGAAAGGGCATTTATTGTCCTAATCTGTTTTGGTGTTCGTTAACAACATAAGGATCATTTTACTGTGTGTTAATGTTTATAGGTCAATCTAATGAAAAGAGAAAATACCATAACATAGTGGGAAAATCCCTGGATAAAACTGAGGTTTCCTGAAGAATCCAGACCAGAGTCTCCGGTGTGCAGACACCAGAGTCTCCGGTGTGGTCCGGAGTTTCCCCAAAATTCCCCGGAGTGGACTCAAGATGTAGCCCAAGGTCATTATGTGTGGGGGTCTGGAGTCGGACCGGATTCTGGCTAGAATCTCTGGTGCGGTATCTCAGACCGGAGTTTCTGGTGTGCAAACACCAGAGTCTCTAGTGTCCCCAGACCGGAGTTCCTGGCAAGTCTCCGGAGTGAGAGATAAGACAAGGGTCAGGACATTCTGATAGGCGGTCCGGAGATGGGGCGGAATCTCCGGTGTAGACCGGAGTCTCTGGTGTGGAAGTTCCCCAACGGGCAGAAAACGACCAGTAGCAGTGGAGTCTATAAATAGAGGACCTCATCTTCTACCTCTAGCTGCTTGTTCCATAAAAGATAAGCATCACCATTAGAGCCACCAAAATTCCAAGATCTCTTCATCCAACCACCCAAAGTTGCTGATATTTGGGGAATCAAAGGAGGATGCCTTGATCTACAGCTTCACCAAGAGAGATCTTCATTTCCCCCTCATTCACTTGAGGGCCCCTTGCTCTAGGGTTTCATTAGAAACCCTAGGCCTTGTTTTGGTTCTTAGAAGCTTGTCCTTGATTGTTGTGATAGATTGCTTGGATTCGGGAGCCTCCAATTAAGTTGAGGATGTGTGCCTCGAACTTGTTGTAAGGGTGCATGATACCACCTTCAAAGTTGCCGATATAGTGGAAGCGTGAATCGATCCCTTTGGGGTGAGGTTCATCGGAGAACAAGGGAGGCCGCTTGTGGCGTTGGTGGTTTGATACCACCCCCTCTCCAAACACAGACGTACTTCCCCTCAAAAGGAAGGAACTGCGGGAAACCAAAATGGAGCTTTCTACCAAGAATGCCAAGCATGCCTGAGCTCGTGCCATTGGAATGAGCAGTGGTGTCAATCTTGCCTTGAAGGCCAAAGCTGTGGAGTATGAAGAAGAAGAAGGTAGTGATGATGCACTCTCCATGAGCCACCCCGAAGATGTCAAGGTTACTCATGGTGAATACATGGCCTTTTATGCGAGAAACTTCTGGAAAGATCCCGCCAAAGCCAAGATGGAGATGCAACAAAGAAGCAACCCAAGTGGTAGAAAAGAAAATGCTACTAGACTGAGAACTTACTTCAAATGTGGTGATCGCTATCATTTTGTTGCCAGATGCCCATATGAGAAGAGATAAGATAGTGGTGGTGCACTCATATTGAAGAAAAATCCAAAGGCCCCTTTCAAGAAGCCTTTCCACAAGAAGAATGCCACCAACAAGAAGTCCGGTGACATTTCTTTGATAGCACATGAAGAATTCTCTTCCAATGATGAAGAGGAGGAGGAGGAAGAAGAAACAATGAATGGTGTGGCTGCCATTGCCACTACCTCTACATCCACCTTCTTCCTCTTCGATTCCCCAAATGAGAACATCTCCAACAAGAACGTCACTTGCCTTATGGCAAGAGCATCAGAGGTATCATCATATCCTCTCTCCACCTCTATTATCAATAATGAAATGGATGATGATATAACTCTTGAGGTGAAGGAAGAACTAGTTGCATTTGATACTTTCATGACTAACTTGCAAGGGGAGAACAAGAAACATTTTTGTGAATCTCTTGAATCGACTTGCCCACACGCAAGAACTTCTTGATGAGAGATGCAAACTTGGGAGAGAGTAGATGGTTGAGATGGAGGCTCTTACTAATGCCCTAGAAGAAGAGCAAGAGACTAGGGTGTCTCTTGAAGAAAAACTTGAAGGCCTTGATAAGGCAAATGATCGAATTATTGCTAAACTCATTAAGGAACGTGATCATGCCATTGCTAAGTACAAAAAGGCTAAAAAGGACAAGATCGAGTTTGGTGTTGTTCATGAAAAACTTGCTGAGGATTTTGAGAGACTTAACAAGACTCACAAGGTCTTGGAAAGTGAACTCTTGACTCTCACAAAGTCTCGTGAATAACTCCAAACTCAATTGACTAATGTTGCTTCACATAGTATTTTCATTCCCTCTAGTAGTACAAATATCCTTGAAGAAAATGCTAGGTTGAAGGGGGAGCTTGGTAAGGCCACCTTTCCCCAAGGTAACAAGTCTCTTGATGACCTTTTGAGTAAGCAAAAGTCGAATAATGAGAAAAGAGGTCTTGGCTATGTCTCCAAAGCCAAGAAGAGGAACAACAAGAAGGCCAAGCCCACACAAACAAAAGACAAGACCATTGTGGGTAGTAATACTCCAAGTGGCAAAACTATGTCACAAGATGACTTTGCGGGAAGTGCTAAACCTCACCATGTCTTAATGCGTAATTCTTATGGTGATGTTTATGCACAATTCGTTGGTCCATATGATGGTTATATTGCTTGATCTATTTGGGTTCCAAAGACTCTTGTCACTAACAAAAGAGGACCCATTGAAAAATGACTACCTAAAAACTAGCTTTCTCTTTTGTAAAACTATGCTCCCGGAGGGTCAAAATGGGTGCTTGATAGTGGTTGCACAAGTCATATGATCGGAAGCAAGGCAATAATGACGGAGATAAGGGCAAATCAAGATCATATAACCGTCACATATGCCGATAAGTCAAAATCTCAGGTAATGGGTATTGGCAAAGTTGTGGTTTCACATGATGTTACTCTTGTGGACATCATGCTTGTTGAGACTCTTGGATATAACTTGCTTCCAGTTCATTCCCTAGGCAAGATGGGTTTCGCCGTCTTTATTGATAATGATATTGTGGTCCTCTTGTGGAGCAAGACTCTAAAGGTCACTTTCGTTGGGTACGTCGAAAATAACTTGTATGTGGTGGACTTTTCGGGGAAAACCACTACAAGTGCGATGTGCTTACTCGGAAAGGCCGATGTGGGGTGGTTATGGCATCACCAACTAGCCCATGTCAATATAAGAACTTTTCAAAGCCTCCACAAGGGTGGCCATATTGTGGGACTAAAGGAAAATGTTTATTTTGCCAAAGATCGTGTTTGCAGGGCTTGTGTTGAAGGAAAGATGCATGATTCTCCCCACAAGCCAAATAACATTATAAAGTCAAAGAGGATCTTGGAGCTCCTTCATGCAGATCTCTTTGGTCCTCCATCTCATGCTAGTCTTGGTGGGAAGAAATATTGCCTGGTGATTGTTGATGACTACTCAAGATATTCATGGGTATATTTCTTCAATTGAAGAGTGAGACCCAACAATACTTTATCGACTTCATCAATATGGTTCGACGTCAATACAATGTGCCCGTGCTAACAATAAGAAGTGACAATGACACCGAGTTCAAGAACTACACATTAAATGGATTTTAGAGTGATGAGGGGATAAAACACCAATATTCCGCTGCATATACCCCTCAACAAAATGGTGTAGTTGAGAGGAAGAACCAGACATTAATGGATATGGCAAGGTCCATGTTGGCGGAGTTCAAGTCTCCATACAATTTTTGGGCAGAGGCAATCTCCACCGCATGTCATGCATAAAACCGGCTTTACCTCCGCAAAGAGTTGAACAAGACGCCATATGAAATACTTACCGGTAACAAGCCCAACACTTCATACTTTCGGGTGTTTGGTTGTAAGTGTTTCTATCTCATAAAAGGTGTTCGTTTTTCCAAATTTGATTCCAAAGCATTATAGGGTATTTTTGTTGGCTATGGTCTCGATTCCCACACTTATAAAATCTATGATAAATTTTCTGGAGTTGTCATAGAATCTTGTTGTGTGGTGTTGGGGATATACTTTCCGAGTATCCTCACAGTTCCTCACTGACTAGGGTGGCCCACTTCGGGTTAGAGCTTTGCTTCACGGGCGGCCCAGTTAGGGAGATAAGATGGAGTCCAGTCCGGCTACGGGAAGGCCCAAAAGACTTACCGACTTAGGCCCATAGTGTTACTTGTAGTTCAAGATGTACTCTGTAACCGACTCTTAGTCGTAGCCGGATAGATCTCTCCTGTAAACCCTAGGCCGTATATCTATATAAGCCGTCCTAGGGAGAGCCTTTAGGGCAACACTCAATAGTCTACAATCTCAACTCGCACAGGCAAACCCTTGTAGGCCATATTCCGGCTCTGCCGTATTACTGGATTGCTAGCAAGAGTAGGATCCGTCCAAAGTCGGCGGATTCGAACCTGGGTAAACTTGTGTGCTCACCGTCCCGGAACACCGTACGTCTCACACTCCTCTCTTCCGCACGCCTCGAGGACCCCCTCATGGCGTACTTGTCATCAATCCGACGACAGTTGGTGCCCACCGTGGGGCAAGTGAGCTTCGGATTTGCGTTCCGAGCTGAATCTGCAAGAATCGGAATCGGCGAGACTATCACCGTCAGTCGCATCCTCTACACCAGCGACGTCCCTCTCATTGTTCTCGACGATACCTGGATTCCGGCTAGGGAGGCTATAACTGCCTACACAATCATGTCTTTTGGCGAGATCGATGTTTACAGAGTGAATGTGGATGATAGAGGAAGAATAATCTTCTGGGTCCCTTTTGTCCACGGAGGCGGCAGAGTTCCGGATCTCAGAAAACCCTAATCCCACCCAGCCCACACCAATTGCGGAGATAGTGGAGAAATACGAACCTAAAGCAGACCTAGCGGTCCAAGTCGAATCTGGAGTGGATCTCCTTGGAGAGACCGAATGACCTACCTGCAGAAGTCGAAATCCAAGAGGAGCATATCAACGACACTGATTCCGGCTCTGATGACGCCGTGACAGACAAACCTTTCCTGAGGTACACGCTGCGGCGTATGATAATGCAAAACTCGGGCATAGATGCAATTCTCGAGATCATCAAAAGTTTCGACGAAGCTGATCGCGAGAGTCACAAGTACCGCAGGAAGCACGCATCGCACTTCGTCGGATATGTGGGATCCGGATCCGGCTCTGCCGATGCTGGAGACAACACCGACTCAGTGCTGGAGGCAATTGGAACAAACGCTGACGTACCCGCATCCTCGGATGAATCGATGACGTCGGCAGATTTCCGAAAGTTCTCCACGGAGTATGAAGAGGAGTACAACTCCAAAACTACAGAAGAAGGAGAAGCCATGGATGAAGGATCCGGGGAACACTCTCCCAAAGCGTAGGATGACATGGAGGTCGGACATAATCCCGAAGTCCAGACGTCCGAAAGTACCGATCAAAGCCTGACTCCGAGAAATGGACCCAAAGCCGTCTTTGCTACCGGCGTGGCCAAGAAGGCAAAGAAGGAGAACAAGAAGAACAAGACCCTAGCAAAAGACCCTCTAACAGAGGAGGTGATTGCCGAGGAATATGAGGAAGACTCGAATGGAGCACTTATCCCAGACGAGCCAAAAAAAGAAGAACCGGTGGATGGACACGTAATGACTAAAGGTGCGCGTAAACTCATCGATGCCGCATTAACCACACCTATTCCTACAGCTGCAGAACTTACTGCTGAGGAACTGGACGAGAGGGCACAAGCCCTAGAAGCGCGTCGTCAAGTACTCCTTGATGAAGCCAAAAACATTGAGGAGGAAAAGAAATGCATAGTATCTGCGGGGAAGTACAATTCTAGGCAATACCAGAAGACCAGGAAGCGTCATACTAGTGACAACCAATTCCCGCAGATTCACGCCATCCTTTTCGGAGAAGAAATGGGGAAGCCTCGGAAAGATACCAAAGGGGATTGGGTATATCCAACCCCAGTACAGAACACCGTGGCGGCCCGTGAAATTTTATCGGCTAATCTAGGCCTGGAGGAGATCCGGTTGGGAATCAAACTACTCAACAAAGGACTGGAGCAGCAAAAGGTTGCCATGTCCGGAAGTCAAAAACTGGTCTCTGATTCCGACCAATGTCGCACGGATCCGACATGGGCTGACGTAAGACCCCAGCGCGTACCAGAGTAGCACCACCGCCCCGATCGCCGGGAAGACAATTACTCAAGAACCGGATCTTCGGGATAGCACCACAAAGCTGCCCGTAACTGGCGTAGCGTTAACCCAGTTGCAGAGCAAGAAGCAATTGCTGCACTGAATCCGAGGAACCCGCCCCCGCGAGAGTCGAAAGACCGCATGGACGATGATAAAGAGAAACGTCGGGAGGAGGACTGACAAAGAATGCCACCTCCTAGACATGCAAGCCGTCCGGATGACGGACGGAGGAATGCCGGATACCGTGTCGAGACAAGCCGGCAGGGGGCTCGTCACAATGAAGACCCTCCCTAGAGCCGGAATAATGATGCTCCGGACGGAGGCCGACGATCAGCCGGAAAAAACCCAGCTGCTCCACCCTTTCCACCAAGTAGCCATCACAATGGCTCTCAAGGAGGCTAGGGAGGGTGTCGTGGTGGAGGTGGTGGTGGCAGAAGCCGAAGTCCGGCTCCAAGGCACCGCAGCCACAACCGACACTCGGGATGATCCCTATCCACGAATGACGCAAGGCACATGATCAACTCCAATATAGAAGCGCGGCGCTATGAAAATGATGACATCTACGTGGGCCCAAAGTGCTTCGGACCACACATTAGAGCTACAAGATTCCTGGAAGGATTTGCTATCTCACGACATATCCAAGCCTACGACAGCATTGCTCGGCTAGATACCTGGCTACAGGATTTCTTCCAAGCTTGTTGCATCGCCAAAGGCGGAAAAAACCTGGTCACAACCCAATACCGCCCACTCATGTTGCAGAAGACGGCACGATCATGGCTTAATGAACTTCCGGAGAACACCATCAACAACTGGTATGACATACAAAGCGCATTCTTTCGGAATTCCGAAGGCACATACCGGAGGCCCTGTACGGTCGGAGACCTACAACGTTGCACCCAGAAGGCCGGAGAAACTTGCCAGGATTACCTCGGACGATGGATCGACACCAAGAACTCCTGTGAAGGAGTAAATGATCAAACTGCGATTGAAGCTTTCATTGCAAGTCTCCCAATTGGTCTACTGCATCATCGCTTGAAGTGTGAAAAGGTCACTGATTTGGGAGAGATGATAGAAACAGCGAGCAAGTATGCAGATGCTGACGACGATGCAGAGGGATTACTCAACTCCCTAGTCATGCCACAGTTGGCAAAACAACCAAAGCAACAAGCTCAGAAGCGCAAGAATACCTCCGAAGAAAAACCCAACGTGGAAACGGGAGTGGTCACTGCTACTTTCAGGTCTGGAGGATGAGGAGGACGCGGCGGAGGCCACGGGCATGGCCGTGGGACTTCGAGAGTTCAAGGTAGAGGAGACCAGCAATCGGGGAAAACCTACTCTTGGGCCGACATTGCCAATAACCCATGTGTGCATCACTTAGACGCCAATGGGGGCTCGTCCCACACCAACGCCGAATGTCGTTTCAATGACGACATCAAAAGAGATGACACCGCTGACTACAAAGCTAAGCGGAAGAAGGGAAAGAAGAATCCTGAAAAAGATAAAGAGACCAAGGAAGATTCCGACATGGAGGAAGCTGATGCTTCAAATCCCAAGCCGGAAGGGAAGAAAAATTTTCCGACCAAAAAAGACACTTATGTCACCTTCCTCGGATCTCAACCAGCAAAGGTCAAGAAAGCAGTTCTACATGAGCTCAACGCGATAGTTCTGGCTGTCCCCCAATTTTTGGACTGGTCGGAAGTTGCAATTACATTTGACCGCGTTGATCATCCGCCTAAGTTGCACAGGCGAGGAAAATACGCCTTAATCGTCAATCCACTTATCGACGGTTATGGTTTCTCCAAGACCCTCATGGACGGCGGCAGCAGTATCAATATTCTGTATGTCGAGACGCTACGCCGGATGAAGATCTCGGAGACCCAGCTAAACCATAGCTCTGTGATCTTTCACGGAGTTGTCCTAGGAAGACAAGCCAATTCCCTGGGAGAAATCACTTTGGATGTTACCTTCGGAACTCCAAAGAACTATCGGACGGAGGCACTTTCCTTCGAAGTGGTCCCGTTCAAGAGCGTGTACCACGCTATATTCGGATGTCCAACTTACTGGGCTTTTATGGCTCGTTCGTGTTACATTTATAATATGATGAAGATTCCAGGTCCCAATGGCGTGATCACCATCAGGGGAGACCCAAAGATAGTGCGAGAGTGCGAGGATAGAAATGTCGCCTTTGCTGAAGCCATGCTGCACGCCCAGGAGTACTAGGAGATCAAGAAGAGCATAGATCCGTACGAGATGCCCGCAACAAAGAAGGAGGTGACGAAGCCGAATCCAGAGTTCAAGGCATCAGAAGAGACGAAGAAAACTCCGTTGAAGGATGATGACCCCTCCAAGGTGTCCCAGATAGGTGTAGGCCTAGATAGCGCATAGGAAAGCGCGCTCGTCAAGTTCCTCAAAGCAAATCAAGATATCTTCGCATGGCAACCATCTGACACGACCGGAGTACCTAGGGAACTTGCCGAGCACTCTTTAAATGTAAAACAATCTTTACGATGTTTCGGCGATGAAAAGCGTAAGGCAATAGCTAAGGAACTAGCACGACTCGAGTTAGCCGGATTCATAAAAGAGGTCATCCACACTGAGTGGTCGGCCAATCCTGTAATGGTCCCTAAAAAGGACACCACTGATTTAAGGATGTGTGTTGATTATACTGCCTTGAACAAGGCTTGTCCAAAAGATTCGTTCGCTCTGCCTAGGATTGATCAAGTTATCGATTCTACGGTAGGCTCGAAACTCCTCTGTTTTCTCGACGCATATTCCGGTTATCACCAAATCCGGATGAAGGAATCTGACAAAGTCAAAACTTCATTCATAACCCCCTTCGGAACCTTCTGTTTTGTTATGATGCCCTTTGGGCTGAAGAACGCAGGAGCTACGTACTAGCGCACGATGCAGCGTTGCCTCCACGACCAAATCGGACGCAATGTACATGCATACATGGATGATATTGTAGTGATGTCCAAAAAGAAGGAAACGCTGATTTCCGACTTGGAGGAAACATTTGCCAATCTACGAAAATACAACATCATGCTTAATCCGAAGAAATGCTTCTTTGGAATTCTAGCCGGAAAATTGTTAGGTTTCATCGTGTCTCAAAGAGGCATAGAGGTGAACCAAGACAAAATCAAGGCTATACTCAATATTTCTAGGCCGACTCGCCTGAAGGACGTACAAAGACTAACTGGTTGCATCGGTGCAGTCAGTCGATTTGTAAGCCAACTTGGTGAAAGAGCTGCACCATTATACAAACTCCTGAAAAAGACCAAGGATTTTGTATGGACCGACGAAGCTGAAGCTGCACTACAAGACCTGAAGAAAGTACTCTCATCTGCTCCTATCCTTGCTGCACCAGAGCCACAGGAACCGATGTTGCTTTATCTTGCTGCGACAAACAAAGTCGTTAGTATCGTCATGGTGGTGGAGAGACTGGAGGAAAATCAGGAGCACCTGGTGCAGCGTCCGACTTACTTTCTCAGTGAGGTCCTGACAGAATCAAAACAGCGGTATCCGCACTATCAAAAGTTGGCTTACGGTGTTTTCCTAGCATCTCGTAAGCTACGACATTATTTTCAGGAGCATCCAATTACCGTGGTGAGCATAGCTCCCATGAGAGACATAATTAACAATAGCGACGCCACAGGACGCGTCGCCAAATGGGGTATAGAGCTTTCGGCTTTCGATATTGAGTATAAACCCCGGACAATAATTAAATCCCAAATCCTTGCCGACTTTATTGCTGATTGGACAGAGACGAAGGAGAATATGACCCTCCCAGAGTCGGAATATTGGACCCTATACTTTGATGGGTCTAAGGCTCGAGGGGGCTCGGGGGCTGGCGTGGTGCTCAAATCATCCCAAGGAGATAAACTTCTATATGTGTTGCAGATCCACTTCACAGCGACAAATAATATTGCCGAGTATGAAGCACTGCTGCATGGAATCCGGATTGCTAAGGATATCGGCATCCGACGTTTGATGTGTTACGGAGATTTAGATCTTGTTGCTCAGCAAGTGTCGGATATTTGTAATGCAAATAAGCACATGGCAGCATATAAAGTTGTCGTGGATGATTTATCTAAATCGTTCGAAGGGTTTGAGGTTCAACACATCCCTCGAGAAGAAAATGAGGAAGCAGATGCACTGTCTCGGATAGGCTCTACACATAAAGAGGTCCCGGATGCGCTTTTTTAGAGCACCTCAAAGTTCCCTCAATAAAGGGAGTAGATGAGGAATATCCGACCAAATCCGACTCACCTCTAATAGCAGTACTGGCTGTAATTCCTAGCTGGACCCAACCCTACCTTGATTATCTGGTAGATGGCAAATTACCCGAAGACGAGGTTCTGAGCCAGCAGATCGTCCGACGAGCAAAAACCTATACTATAGTTAAAGGTGAGCTCTATAAGCGGAGTGTTTCTGGGGTTTTTCAGCGCTGTGTATCTCCGGAAGAAGGAGTGGAAATCCTAAGAGAAATCCACGAAGGCGAGTGTGGTCACCACGCCGCAACCAAATCTTTAGTGGCAAAAGCCTCCAGACACGGTTTTTTCTGGCTTACAGCCAAGGCAGATGCCGAACGGCTGGCCAAGACATGCAAGGGCTGCCAAAAGTATGCCAAGCAAGCTCATGTTCCGGCTGATTAGCTACGAACAATACCTATAACATGGCCTTTTGCGGTCTGGGGGCTTGACATGGTAAGACCATTTAGACGAGCTCCAAGTGGATTTACTCACCTCTTAGTGATGGTGGACAAATTCACCAAATAGATTGAGGCTAAACCCGTCACTAGTTGTGATGGATCAACGACCAAAAGATTTGTCGAGGATGTTATAATCCGGTATGGTTATCCACATAGCATTATCACGGACAACGAGAGTAATTTCTCTATGGGAGAATTGGCTGAATTCTGCAACGAGCAAAATATTCGGCTTGACATTGCGTCAGTCGCACATCCACAGGCTAACAAACAAGTTGAAAGAGCAAATGGTTTAATCCTACATGGCCTAAAACCGAGACTCGAAGCACCACTACGACGTGCTGCGGGGGCTTGGGCAGAGGAATTACCCTTTGTAATATGGAGTTTACGAACAACTCTGAATAGGTTAACCGGATACACACCTTTCTTCTTCGTCTATGGCGTAGAAGCAGTTCTTCCTAGTGATTTAATTCACACTTCTCCTAGAGTGGCCGCGTATATCGAAGAAGATGCTGAGATTTCTTGACAAAATGATCTCGACTTAGTCGAAGAAGTTTGCGTCGTTGCTGAAATGAGATCAACAGCCTATCAGCAGAAGTTACGCAAGTATCATAGCCAGCGAGTCCGAAACAGATCTTTCAATAAAGGCGATTTGGTTCTCCGTCTTGTGCAACAAAGAATGCACAAACTTTCCCCAGTATGGGAAGGGCCCTTTTTAGTTTGTCGAGTATTGCACAATGGTTCGTACTACTTAACTGACATGAGGCCAGTCAAAGAAAGACCTAGTACTAAGAAGAGAAAGAGAGCTGGAGGCAGTACAAATCCGGATGAGTTAGACAGACCATGGAATATTTCTTAGCTACGTCCCTTTTATTCTTAGTTTATCCTTCTTTGTAATCATATATGTGTGCATGTTCTGTGAGAAATAAAAGTCTTGGTTGCCTCAAGTTTTTTCTGAGAAGTTTTTACCATCTTATTTCCGAATGATCATGTCATAGTCGAAAATCCCAGAATACTTGGAAGTACTTTATGCTCATGTTTGTTCTGGTTTAGATTTCCGATTTTAAAAACGCTACCTTCGGGTATAACTCTAAAGTTTCTAGTCTATACTTTTGTTATTTGTCTGATTGCTGGATGCGGGTATTTTCTGAGTAGTGAATTGTTGGTACTGGAAGCAGGCTTTGTTTCCGAGTTTAAACTAGTTTAGAAATTGAGCTCCGTTGCTCAGCAAAGTTTCTGTGCAGAAGGTTTAGCCGGCTCACAAAAGGGACGAGGCGGAAAGCCAGATAAACGATAAGTATAAGACGAAAAAGTATAAGTGCTTATGCAAACATTTCAGGCACACAAAATTTAAAGCCAAAAGTGTTGAATAGATCAAAAGCTTAGCACTAGCAAACGTATCATACTGCAAATTTACAGACCCATAATGTTTCTCAGAATAATACATTTGTTTCTAGTAATCTATGATGCAGGAGGAGAGGAAGGAGCTACCGGCTCGCTGGATACATCGCTTTGATATCGTTCCGAGATGTCCACATCCAACATGGTGTGGTCATCGTCGGAAACTTCGGCTGCTTCGGGAGGCGGAGGCGGCGTGTCCATGCGGGTGAAGAAGGGAGTGTCGTAGCTGGTTAAATCAGCTACATGACACCCATATCTGGCGTAGGAGTCCATGATTGCCTTGATGTCTTGCTCCTGTCTGTCTTCGTCCACCTTGTAGTACCCTCTGGTCACTTGCCATATCTCCATGCTTCCATGGTGGCTCATGACCATGGTGAGAGCGTTCTGCGCTGCAGATCACGCATAGGACATGTTCCAATCCTGGACAAGTTGCGGCATCTCATTCGCCTTGTCCCACACCTAAAAGTCGGACATGCTATGCATGTCCGAAACCTTGAGAGCTTCGCCAATATCCTCAATGGATTGGCGGAAATCATGAAGCAAATCACCGACTTGGGTAAGCCGGTGGGTGCGGGGCTCGGTAGAGGAGGGGTCCGTCAAGTTCAGAGGACCTATTCACATAACACAAAAATGGTTAAGAAAATTCGACATTGTAAAAAGTCGAAGAAAATAGACAAGTCAGACAGATGGAGCATACCGAAGATGACGTTGTCAACTTTGATCTTCTCTTCCCGAAGACTCCGGAGTTCAGCCCGGAGCGCTTCGGAAAGGTCCTTCTCTCTGCAAAGTTCATTATTGAGATCTGAGATTCTCTGATCTTGAGCCGCAGTCTTGCTATCACGCTCGTCAGTAGCCATGGAGGAGGATTCGAGAACTTGTGCTATGCTCTTCTCATGATCCGCCTTGAGCTTATCCAGCTCTTGGCGAAGTTCTTTGTTCTCCACCACCAAGGTTTTGAGGTTCTTGACCTCTTCAATCATAGCACATGACTGTTTTACAAGTGCTGTAAGACAAAAGAACAATAGTTCAGTTAAAAATATTCGACTATGAAAATACAGGACAAGGCTTGAGTCGTGGAATGTTTACCTTCGGCCTCATCTTTGGAAACCTTCAGCTCAGCATTTTCAAGTCGGAGAGATCTGATCTTTCTCTGCTTGTTGCAGATATTCTTCAACAAATCCTGGTTATATGAATTAACTTTCTGTAAGTCAGAATACCCAGGGTCAGAAGTCTACTAAAGACTCGGGTTAATATTGTTACTAATATCAGCACGAGCCTTGGGGGCTACACTAGTTCTTTCTTTGGCATCCTAAGGAAGCATAAACCCGGATTGTATATCCTATTTCATGCTTGGGGGCTAGGGGATATGATATAAAGTACAATAAAGAAAAACGTGAGTTGGAATTCTGACTTAGATGATGTTCATGTGTGAGCTTGCTCAGACACATGTTCACCTTGGTGGTAACTTTCTCGGCGAGGGTGAGTGGAATAATTGGAGGTGGTGGAAGCACACCAGCTCTAAGTCCCTCTTCGTGAAGGCGAACTTGTTCAAAAAGGTCAGAGTATTTGATGTCTTCTGCCTCTTGTGCTTCTTCTTCGGCAGAGAGATTTCTCTTCTCCAGGCATTGCCGGGCTAGCCACTGGATCTCCTCCGCAGATTTCCGGGACAAGCCAAGTTTGGCAAGCCCCGGATTGTTAAGGAGGTTTTCGGCGAAGGTCTCTGCCGAGGGATCATTACCCAAAGAGGGTTCACCCTTATCTAAACCTGACTCACTCGTGGTGATGTCAGTCTGCGATTCAAGGATCGCTGGCTCCATTGAAGGAGACGGATCTTCTGCGACAACTGGTGATGGAGTAATCACCGGCGTTGCAGAGAATTGAGGGGTAGGAGTCGGAGGAGCCACGGCAGGAGAAGCTATGGTCAGCTTCGTCTGCCGCAAGGGCTTTGAAGAAGTTACCTTCCCCTTACCCTTGATGAGCTGCTTAGCTCTGGGAATGTAATAAGAATGGAAAGTATTACATCTCGGAAGTAAAATTTGAGTAAGGAACAAAGGCAGAAGTTGTGTTGAAAGTTACCTCTTCATGACTGGCACCTCCTTTGTGCTGATGGCCACGGTCGGAGCCTTGCGCTTCGTGGGCACAATTTCCAGCAGTGGAACCAGTTCAGCCTCCTGAGAAAACTCTGGAGGATATCCCTCGAGTGGAGCTAGTTTCGACTCGGGGAGGTTGTCAAGCTGAAAAGAATATAATATCTTAGTATTGCAAAACAATTTAAAGGTGAAACACATAGAAAAGGTTTATTATTAAAAGCTTACTGGCACAACAGGGTTTTCCGCTGTGTGCATGTCCAGAGAAACCTCCGGGATCCTCCTCTCGATCCGCTCGCTTATCAACCATTTAATCTGGCTTATGTAACCTTGCGAAGTATAGGCTCTAGGGATGATGCGGAGGGAATCCTTTTTGGACAACGTGATGGAATGCATCAGTCAGTCTCCGTGGTGCTGGAGGGGTTGGATCCGGCGTGATACACAACAATGGACCAAGTCGGATCCCTTCAGTCCTTTGTGTTTTATCAGATATTCAATCCGCCTCTTGGCAAGAAGCAGATCGTCACTGAGAGCCAGAGCAGCCTCGTCCCAAGATAATTGAGGCGTGGCAGCTCTGTCGATGAAAGCCGACAAAGCAGTGGCTTTTCTGGGAGCAGGAACATCCTTGTGGTAAAAGAAAGTGGCCGACCATTGTTTGACCAAATCACTAGCTAGAATCTTAGGATAAGCACGCTCATGCCTAACTAAAAAACTAATTGTACCGGTAATATAAGGATTACCGGCACTGATAGAGTTTCTCCGGACATGGAAGTAGTACCAGAATAAAGTAAGACTCGGCCTAATGCCGAGATATCCCTCGCACAAGGCCGCATAGGCGCTCATCTCTAAGATGGAGTTGGGGGGAAGATGGTGAAGTTGAACACGATAATGATCTATCACCTCGGAAAATAATTCCAAGGGAGGGAAAGACAAACCTCTATCGAGGTGGGTGCCGAAGTGTACCCGCTCGCCAACGCGCAGGTTGGGGATGGTTTCACCGGAACCACTCCACCAGTCGCCAGCGCGGAGAAGCCCTTCAGTCTCCATGCCGTGGAGCTTCTCGTCGTCCAGCAAGCAGGGGGTCCAAACCCCGCGATTGCTTTCCTTCTCTGCCGCCGCCGCCGCTGCCGCAGCCAAGCCGGATGATGAAGACGAAGCCATTCTTTCGGTGCGCCGGTGACCATAGATGGGCGGCGTTGGGAGTTTGGGAAGCAAGGGAGCTCTGTGCACGAGGGAGAAGTGGAGGAGAAGAAACATCAAGGGGAACAAGTGAAGATGGGAGAAGGAGAATCCTCACCCCTTATATCCACCTAACCGCGCCAAGATTCGTGCAAATGGCAGTATGTAACCGCCACACGTCGTGGAAGGAACTGGGAAGGACCCACGCAATGATTACGTCGCCTCGATCTTCGCGTACGCATTGAAACGACACCTCAGTTCCGCGAACGACAAACCCACCAACGGTCGTGCTGACAGGATGTTTGTCAGATGACGTGACTTGACCATGACTAGTGTCAGGTGACATGAGAGACCAAGTTCCGGCTTAGTTTGAAAATCAAGCCGGGAAATCCGAGTAACATGTTGATAGGTCTGACTTATTTTTAAGACCCGGATTGTATTTTTTATTGTGAAGTTTCAGGAACCCTTCAAGATTCTGCAAGCCGAAGATCAAGCTAGACGATGATGAATCCAACTTTGGATCTTGGAGACTTCCGAGGGCTGCTGTTGGGGATATACTTTCCGGGTATCCTCATAGTTCCTCACTGACCAGGGTGACCCACTTCGGGTTAGAGCTTTGCTTCACGGGCGGCCCAGTCAGGGAGAAAAGACGGAGTCCAGTCCGGCTACGGGAAAGCCAGAAGACTTACCGACTTAGGCCCATAGTGTTACTTGTAGTTCAAGATGTACTCTGTAACCGACTCTTAGTCGTAGCCGGATAGATCTCTCCTGTAAACCCTAGGCTGGATATCTATATAAGCCGTCCTAGGGAGAGCCTTTAGGGCAACACTCAATAGTCTACAATCTCAACTCGCACAGGCGAACCCTTGTAACCCATATTCCGGCTCTGCCGTATTATTGGATTGCTAGCAGGAGTAGGATCCGTCCAAAGCCGGAGGATTCGAACCTGGGTGAACTTGTGTGCTCACCGTCTCGGAACACCGTACGTCTCACACCCCTCTCTTCCGCACACCTCGAGGACCCCCTCATGGCGTACTTGTCATCAATCCGACGATATGTAGTTTTTGAAGAATATGATGGCCCCAAGCAAGGCATGTTGATGTTTGTGATGTAGATGATGAAATACCTCAAGATGCCATAAGAAGAATGGGTGCGGGATTCATTCGCCCTATTGAGGAACCCCTTGTGGTGGATCGAGAAGAACTATGCTCTACTCAAATGGAGCCCTCATCTTCACAACTTCAACAAGCTCCTAGTATTGAGGGAAATGATGAACCAAGCCAAAGACAAGCTGAGAACCCTCACCACATTGATCAGGCTGAATGCTCTAGGCTGAATTGTCCAGTCTCTCCATTGACCGGATTATCTAGCCCTGCTCAATCAGTTTCTCAAGGCAGATTTATTCAGTCATCCGCAAGATCATCTCAAAGCCTTTCAAGTAGCATGCCTTATCAAGACCCAGATCAACCTGTACCTCATGTTGATGAAGCTAAACCCATTATTGATCAAGGTCAAATTGATGGTCAAGACGAGGATCGGAATGATGAATTGAGCCCCACAAGAAACAACAAGGAGATCAAAACTCGTCACAAAGCTACAGCGGACAGAATGTTGGAAAAAAGAGACCACACTCTTGAGAATGTTCTTGGTGATAGAAGGAGTGGTATGTCTACTCAAGCTCAATTAAAGCATTCTGGTGAGCACAAGCCCATATATCCATGGTGGAGCCAAAGAAAGTGTGGGAAGCTCTTGAAGATTCAGATTGGCTAGAAGCAATGCACAAAGAGCTCAACAATTTTGAGAGAAACAAAGTATGGAAGTTAGTAGAAAAGCCCAAGGAGTGCCACAATGTTATTGGCACTAAATGGATATTCAAGAACAAGCAAGATGAACATGGTATTGTTGTGAGGAACAAGGCAAGATTGGTAGCACAAGGGTTCTCTCAAGTTGAAGGCATTGATTATGGAGAGACTTATGCTCTTGTGGCTCGCCTTGAGTCCATCCGTATCCTTCTTGCATATGATGCACTTCATAATTTTAAATTACAACAAATGGATGTGGAAAGTGCTTTTCTAAATGGTCCATTGCATGAGTTGGTTTATGTTAAGCAACCCCTAGGTTTCGAGGATCCCAACTTCCCAAACCATGTCTACAAACTTGACAAGGCGCTCTATGGACTTAAACAAGCTCCACGTACTTGGTATGAGCACCTTAGAGAGTTGTTGCTAGAACGTGGATTTGAGGTTGGGAAAATTGATCCCACTCTTTTTACTAAGAAGGTAAATGGGGAGCTTTTCGTTTACCAAATATATGTTGATGATATTATCTTTGGGTCGTCTAACAAAGATTTTAATGATGAATTCTCGAAGCTTATGACTGGGAGGTTCAAGATGTCTATGATGGCAGAGCTTAGCATATTCCTTGGTTTTGAGATCAAGCCAAGTATACTCAAGACATGCTCAAGAGGTTCAATATGAAAGAACTAAATGGAGCTCCTACTCCCATGGCAACCAAGACTCGTCTTGAACTTAACCCTAATGGTAAAGATGTTGATCAAAAGGTATACCGATCCATGATTGGTTCTTTTCTTTACCTATGTGCATCTAGACCGGATATTGTGTTAAGTGTAGGAGTGTGTGCAAGATATCAAGCGGCTCCTAAAGAAAGACACTTGATGGCGGTCAAAAGAATCTTTCAATATTTGGTTCATACCCCAAACTATGGTGTATGGTATCCTAGGGGTTCAACATTCTCTCTTTGTGGATAAACTAATTTGGATTGGGCTGGTGATAAGGATGATAGAAAATCAACCTCCAGGGCATGCCAATTCCTTGGTAGGTCCTTGGTGTGTTGGTCTTCTAAGAAAAACTGTATATCTCTCTCCACCGCGGAGGCTGAGTATGTGGCTGCTGCTAGTGCATGCACCCAATTGTTATGGATGAGGCAAACTTTGAAAGAATATGGTGTCCATTGTGACAAAGTGCCTCTTTTATGTGACAATGAAACTGCTATCAAGATTGCCTACAATCTGGTGGATCATACAAGGACAAAGCATATATAGATCCGTCATCATTTCATTAGAGATCATGTTGCTTGAGGAGATATTGAGCTATATGTGTCAACCAAAGACCAACTTGCAGATATATTCACGCATCCACTTGATGAAGCAAGGTTTTGCTATTTGAGGAATGAGCTAAATATCGTAGATTCAAGAAGCTTGACTTGATCATCTTGCATACACACCTATTACTTGATCATTGTTTGGTTTAGGTGCAGGCGTGGACATAGGGGAAGTGCGGTCCTAATCCATTGGGCTATCCCTCTTCCCATAATGCCAAAATGAAGAAAATCAATTATCTTACTATCATTCTTTTGGATATGAAAGCTTCATGGATGAGTAGTGGATATGAACCCAAGGATAATTCTTCGTGGTGTCATTCACACTCATACATGGTGGCCTCGGCCACCTCCCTCCTTTTCATGAAGAGTTGGTTCTTGGTTCAGTTAAAATTGGAGTTTCACTTGACCTTTTAGCTGTTTTTCATTGCCTATTTGGTTCTTCACAGTTTGGAATCTAAACCTAAGCCATTCACTCTCCCCTAAACACTTTCCATCTCTCATATATGTCCCAAATATTGAATTTGGCGTTTTTGGTCAAAGAGGGACGAAGATTCCGGTGTACAAACACCAGAGGCTCCGGTCAGTCCGGAGTCTCTGGTCCGTTGGAGCAGAGTCTCCGGTCTGGGATGGTTTTTGGGCTATGACTTAAGGGAGCCGGGGTGGAAGAGTCACACATGACTCTATCTTCCACCCCGACTCCCACCCTCACACCCGTCGCCTCCTCCTCCAAAACCGCCACCCGGAGGCCATTTTTCCACCAGGATTCACCATGCTGCTGGCCAACTCCAACGTCTCCACCCCTGGGACATTCCCTACTAGTGGAATCGCTCCAATGGATAGGTCTGGTACTCTCCCTCTCACCATGAACCTAGGGTTCATCCCCTTCGTTTGTTTTGAGTTTTGTACTAATTTTGCCCACTGGAACCACATGTTTGCGTGCACTCTATCACATTAGTCTCATTCCCTTGCCCGATTTGCTGGAATCAATCCCACCTATAGCCTCCTTGTGCAACCCAAAATCTCCAGACCAGAGATTTTGGTTGGTCAGTCCAGAGACTCTGGTCCGTCTGACCGGAAACTCCAGCCCAGGCCGGAGATTACGGTGTTGCTCACCGGAGACTCCGGTGTTGATTGCCTCTAACACATCTGACAAAGTTTTGAGGGTCTTGGTTTTATCTCTGGGACATATGTGCTTACCTCCATGCTATCCCCCTCACTCTATATTCTCAGGTGGCTCTAGGTCTTATCGTGGTCGCACCAAAGCTAAGTCCAAAAGGGCAGACCCTCGATTTGATGAGGAAGGTGGTCATTATTGTATCCCGCGATCCAACCGCAGGCAGCAACTCAGAGATGCTGAATACATGAGGAAGAACCAAGAGCACATAGGAGGAAGAAAATCACACAAAGAGGGCTAAGTATGACAATTTACAATCCCTTGCCCACATGACCAAGAAAGAGTATTATGCGCTGCGCAAGACAGACTTCTATGAGTTTCCAAGGACCAGGGATGACCCTTGCTATTGGAGAAAGGAGCAGAAAGTATTCATGCAAGATATCCATATCAAGCTCACCAAGTCCCCTATTGTCATGGTGGTGCACGGCAGATGCCATGGATAGGCTAAAGGTGGGGACTAATACACGCTAGGGGAATCCATGGAGGGATAGTGAAGTGATTCTCCACACAGAAGTTTGTATTTGTCCTGCTTCCAAGATTACAAGTGCTCCTAGAGCTGTATTGGCGAGAGGAGGAAGAAGGAGCTCTCTTACTCTCACACACAGATCACACTTAAATCCTAGCCCAATCAGAATAGCGAAACCCCTTCTACTGAGATCCTAGCCCTCCTTATATAGAGGGAACTAGGTCTCTGCCTAGGGCATATGTGAGAATATGCGTCCTCCTAAAGTAGTAAGCCGACCAGGGTGCTTTTCCCCCCGCGTCACACAGGCAGAGGCTACGTGAGCCTTTGCGGCGCCCGCGTCAGCCGACATGGGCGTCGTCACCCTTGTCGGCCACGCCCCGGTGGTCCTGCCCTTGTTTGCTTTGCTCAGGCAGTGCGTACCGGGGCTTCTTTTGACCAGCGAGATTCCTTCCTTCTCCTAGAAGCTAGACATGACCCGTATCCTAGTTGATCCGGCCACACCTGTTCCTGCAGACAAGTAAAACAGGCATTTCCGACTTACTGCTTAAGTCGATTGAGACTTAGTTAGACAAACGCCCCCTGGTCCAGGTTACCCCCTGATTCGGCCTGCCTTGAGGTGACCCGGCCAGCATCCGCTTTGGCCTTGCCAAACCTCGGCTAACTCGGCCTTTATACCCCGGCGTGACCCTACCCGGGGGTATCCCCCCAACATTAGTCCCCGAAGCTGGTGTGGTCTTAGCTGCCTTGGCCGCTAAGGCCACATCAGGTTCAATTCTGAGCTCTGGTCTTTATTGCTGAGTTACCTCTTTATCCCGGATTATGTGGATTTACGTTCCCTTCGCACATTCCAAGTTTTCACTTGCTGGCCAGGTTACCACTTTAACTCGGACCTCATGGTTTTACTTTCCCTCCACACATTCCAAGTTTTCACTTGCTGGCCGGGTTACCACGGTTCCATCCTGGTCTTGTTTCCTTCTCTCGTACGCCATCCCATGTGGAGGCTAGTCATTATGTTGTCTTATTTTAAGGGCCAACACAGTAACCGCCACAGTGATTGTCAGTTATCACTGTGCGCGGGTCACGTCACGCCTGCCTCCTCGTTTACCGCATCCACGCGTCACGTCATTGGATCAATTTCGCTCTGTGACCTTCTGTGTGGCTTCGTGCTGATTGGTTGATGAGGGTAATACACGGCCACATCGTGTGGCACACCTGCAGGACCCGATCCCACTTTCCCCTCGTGGGAGAGGTTAAATAGGGGAGGGGTGCACTCCTTAGGATTTTTCCCCTTCCGCGCCCCTCTGCCCCTCGCTCTTCTTCTTCTTCCCCGCGACAGCGCCGCCGCCAGTGCTTCTCCGTAGCAGCGCCGCCGCCGCACTTTTCCCCCACACCGCTGTATCTTTGCCACCGCTACACGCCTCCTCCACCACGGGTCGTTGCCAATCTAGGCCTTTGCCCCCCGCTGCCGCTAGCGTCAGCGAGGGCAGCGAAGACCAGATGACGGAGGAGGAGCTCATCGTCGCCGAGCAAGAGATGGAGGAGGACTCCGCGGCGGCGGACCGTGGTGCGTGGGCCGGGTCTTGGGTCTGCCAAGACGACCGGGATTGGCTCTACCGCACCAGACGCATCCCCGCCGGCGTCGCCGCTCGTATTGCCTCCGCCGAACTGGCCCCCTCACCCAATCCGGGTGAGTACGTTGTGTTCTTGTCCCACTTCCAACGGGGGTTTGGTTTGCCGGTCAGCGACTTTTTCCGGGATTGGCTTAGTACCTACGAACTCCAGTCGCACCACCTTCCTGCCAACGCCATCACTTCTCTTTCCGCCTTTGCCTCTACAATCGAAGGCTATGCCGGACTGTGGCCCACGAAGTAGCTATGGATCCGGTTCTTCAGCCTTCGTCGTAACGTCATCCCAAACATCCAACTCGATCCGGAGGACAAGCAGCTCACTCAATTCGGAGCTGCTTCCATCTCACCCCGGAGGCTTTCTGTTTTCCCCCGGGTCACCGGGCTAGAGTCCTGTAAAGGGTGGGCCCGGACTTTCTTTTACGTCCGGAATACCGGCACTGAAGACTTAATCCGGTTGCTCCCCTATACACCGGGTCCACCTAACCCGGAACTGTGGGATGTCGTTCCCAAGAAGCCCACGGCCTTGGCCAACCAGGTCAACAAGAGGTTCGCGGAGCTGAAGAAGATGGGGTTGCGCAACGAGGACGCTATGATCACGTTCGTGCGCAACCAAATTTCCCCCCTCCAGAAGCGCACCCACAAGGTGTGCCACATGAGCTTCGGCCGCGACCCCAACCGGACCTCATCCTTTGAGTTGAGCAACATGGAGATATATCACCGGGTTAAGGCTCTCTTCACCACTCACAAGGATTTCTCCTCTGAGTGAACTTGGGGAATTGAGCATTATTGCCGCGACAGGCTTCCTCCCGCGGTAAGCTTTGTGGTGCAAGCTTACCCCAAATTAATTATATGTCGTCATTGTGGCATTTTTGACTCTGTTGTTCGTTCCTTTTCTCAGCAATTCCTTCAGCAGACCCTTGAGGACGGCACGGATCCGACCCTTAAGTGGGCGTCGGACCGGGAGACCCCGGATGAGGAAGAGCCGGACCAGGAGATGTTCCTCCTGATGACCGACGCTACAAAGCGACCCACGGGTAAATCCTCTTCTATTAGAGATTGGCCCGATGATGAAGATGGCTCGGATGTCGAGGTGATTGAACCTGTTGATGCTGTCCCCCTTTCTTTTGCATTTCCGGCATCAGCTAATCCCGGTGGGCATATCCACAGGACCCTCCCCTTGCTACGGGCGAACCTGTTTCGGTAGCGCCGAAGAAGAAGCGCGGAGCAGCACCAAGTTCTTCCTCCGGACCTTCTCAGCCCGCCAAAAGGCGAAAGAAGTCCGGAGACAAAACTGCCTCCAAGCCAACCGGCAAGGCCCCAACACGAGGGCTCGGAAACCCAAGGAGGCCCAAACCTCGGATGCGTAAGTCTTTTGCCCTTTGCAACTTGTTCTTCATTGCATTGTTGTAATTTCTGTTCTGACATTATTTGATTTTGTAGGGCTCCGGTGGAGGTCCCTCAGAGTGGATCTAGCATCTCTTCGCCGCTCTGGCCTAGCCCTTCTCCTCCTCGTGACGACGAGTCACGCCCGCTGAGCCCTATTCCTGAGGGTTCTGCGGCTGCTCCGGGTTCTGTTCCACCTCGTCAGGAGGGGGATAACCTTGGAGCGGGGGAGACCGGACTAGCCGAGGCGACGTCATCCACCACTTCGGCTTCGCCGCAACCAGCAACCACCGAAACTACCTCGGCACCAGCACCAACTCCTGCTCCAGTAACCGACCCAGCACCAGCACCAGTTCCGGCACCAGCACCATGTCCGGTAGCAAGAAAATCAGCAGCTATACCAAGTCCAGCAACCAGAGCACCAACGCCAAGCTCCTCCGCCTCGTCCGAGTCTTCTCAACCTCGGCGAGGAACTACCCCGGTAGCTACCAAGGGAAAATCTGCTGCAACCACTTCCTCTTCTCAGCAAGCAAAGGGCAAAAAGGCTCCTGACGCTACCAAATCAGCATTCGTCGAGGCCGGGCAGCGCACCCTCTCATCGATGCTTCCCAAGAAAGCTCCAGCAGCAAAGGACGCCCCTGCCGAGCCGACCGATGCACAGCAGATGGTTCTACATACTTGCCTTGGTTGAGAGGAAAGAGGCGCACGCGAAGGGCTTGGTGGCGCCCCATATGCCCACCAGCGAGCGGTACCCTCCAATGTTGATTGAATTTGTCAACAACTGGAACACGACTGAGTTCGTCCATGACGACGATCTCCCGGAGAAGTTCGGCCTCGCCGAGTTTTCCGCCCAAATGAACATAGCCGCTAAGGCAATTAACCTCGCCGGGCGGATGATGGAGGTACGTCACTTCCCCTTTACATGCTGTAGATAATAACCATTAGTCCCCGAGCCTCCGGGGGAGTAACTTGTTACTCGGCCGGATGCTCTTTAGAAAACTAACGTAGCTCCATGAGAACTTTGAATATGCACACACCTAGAGCCGGGTTAAGTTCCACTTGGCCCGAATCTTGTATACTTCGAACATGCACACACCTAGAGCCGGGTTAAGTTCCACTTGGCCCGGATTTTTGTACACTTCGAATATGCACACACCTAGAGCCGGGTTAAGTTCCACTTGGCCTGGATTTTTTGTACACTTCGAACATGCACACACCAAGAGCCGGGTTAAGTTCCACTTGGCCCGGATTTTTGTACACTTCGAACATGCACACACCTAGAGCCGGGTTAAGTTCCACTTGGCCCGGATTTTTGTACACTTCGAACATGCACCAAGCTAATTTATGTTTTTGTACTTCTTTCAGCTGACCACCAATCGCCGGAGTGCTGAATTCCAATGTCTGCTGGATACCCACAAGATGCTACGCGCAAAGCAAGCTGCACTTCTCACGGAATACGAGAAAAGGGGTAAATTTCTTCCTTGGCGCTTCTTCGTTTTTCTTCATCTTCCTCTGCCGAACTAATCTCATTACTCGGTTTTTGCAGTTGGGGTGGAGGCTGAGAACAAGATTATGCGGAAGAATCTGGAGCAGATCCAGGGTAAGTCATTTTTGTCCGACCTTGCAGTGCTTTCCATTTCCTTCTCTTCTTGGCTCGGCAATCATTCATACCTCAGCTCTGCCAGGCCGACCCATTATTTCAACATCGCTTGAAGATAGTGTGCCCGTGCCTGATATGATGTTGCATTTTCTCGAACAAGCAGGGCAGCATCAAGCCGAGCTTAAGAAGAAAGATGACGAGCTCGCCCTCCTCCGGACCAAGGACGATGAGATCGCCAGGCTCAAGGCTGAGATGGAGAAAATGAAGGCCCAGCACCAATCCGAGCTCCAAAAGGTTGGCCATGATTACACAAAAGAGCGCGAGCACCTCAATCTCTAGATCGCCAAGGACCAGGATCTACTCAAGGAGTCTGGCATCCATCTTGGGTCGCCGAATGTTGAGCTTGAGCAGCTTCAGAAGAGACGTGATGACTGCACTAGGGAGTTAACCCGGATCCTCAGCCATATATCACGTAAGTTTTTTCCCTTATCCGACCTACTTCTCCGGGTTACTTCATATGTATTTTCTTTATCTTCTTCCTTTGTCTTGTTTCCAGGCAAATTTCCCGAGGGCACTGCTATTGCAAGCGCAGCAGCTGCAGACTTCCGCCGAGAAAGGGGTACTCCTGCCGCTCCTGACAGTGAAGAGATTCCCTATGACATGGAGGACCTGTTGGTCAGCTTGTCCTCTCGCGTGGAGCTCATCAAGAATTATGGCAAGGACATCCTCGACGTTGCAGTTCGCATCTTCAACACGTTCTGGCCCGAAGAAGATACTCCGGAGACCACCGCAATCCTCGTTGAGAAGCTAATGGAAACCGAGACCCAGCTCGACCTCTGGAGAGAGTCCGCTGGACGTGCCGCAACTGATACCATTCTCCACCACATACTCACGTGGTATGAGAAGATCGATCTCAACCTCCTGACCCGCCTGCGCACAGGATCCAGATGGACCAATGACCCGGAGTGGGTAGCTCGGCGCCAGGCTTGCGCCCATAGCCGCATCAAAGACGCTCCCATTCATGAATGGGTTGAAGGGCCGAGCTTTCTGGAAGCCGCTGGGGACGAAGAGATTGAGAATGATGAAGATGGCTCAGACGGTGATGGAGAAGATGATGCCTCGGATATCGAAGACAGCGAAGATGATGCCGAGCTTCCTCCTCCTGCTGCTCCTTGAGCGAAAAAACTTGAAAATTTATCAGATCCCCGGTATGCCGGGTGAAGTTGTATCCCATATACATGTGATATTTTGCTACTAAGTTCTTATGCCGGATTATCTTGGGCGTAGTCTCCGAGTTTCTTTTTCTTGTTCGTCCAATCTTTTGGCTCGGCTCGTGTCTACCTTGATTTGGTTTTACGACTTACGAATCCGAGCTTCAAAAATTGTCTTAACAATACTGGGAAACTTTTAGACTTAGCTCAAAAATAAAACTGCATAATAACCTGAAAATAAATACAAGGTTAGTATGACAAACAAACGTCGGCTCGAATAAATTCTTTCCCTTAGACGTTTTTCATGTGCTACGCAATTCCAAACTTGTTCTCTTGCTTGCCATGAAGCCAATTCTTGTTGGACATCAGCAAGTCGAAGAGTTGGGTTCTTGGTGCTCACACATTACTAATCCGAGTTAAGTAGAACAACGTATTCCAGCTGACGCACAAAAACAAGTATTATTAAGGAAGTCCCCGAGTTACTGCTCGAGGTGCCAACATTTCATTGATAAGCTCACTGTCGACATACATACCGACATATGAGACGACTCGGATACATACACTTCTTAGCTAAGTGTAGAAAGGACAAAGTAGAGCTACATTCCATGGACGTTTAGATTCCTCGCCGGACCTGTCCGCCTTATTCTTTTCCTGTGGCTTTGCATCTATAAGATAATAAGAATCATTGTGCAATGCCTTTCTCACGATGAATGGCCCTTCCCATGGGGGATAATTTATGCATGCTAGTAGTACGTTGTATCAACCGGAGCACCAGATGGCCTTCTCGAAAGACCTAGGGGCTTACTTTCCAGCTATGATAGCGTCGGAGATTTTGCTGATATATGGCGGATCTGGACAGTGCCAGTTCTCTCGCTTCTTCCAGCAGATCAACATCATTTTGCCGGGCTTCTTGCACTTCGGCTTCTATGTATTGGGTGACCCTAGGCGAATCATGCTCTATGTCGGCTGGTAATACAGCTTCTGCCCCATATACCAGAAAAAATGGCGTATAGCCTGTTGATCGATTTGGAGTTGTTCTTAAACTCCACAGTACCGCTGGTAGTTCTTCTATCCAGCACCCAGCTGATCTTTGCAGCGGCTCAATGAGCCGGGGTTTTATCCCGGATAATACTAATCCGTTGGATCTTTCGACTTGTCCGTTCGATGCGGGGTGGGCTACCGATGCTACGTCCAGCCGGATCTTCTTATCCCGGCAGAAACGCGCAAATGCTCCTTCCGCAAAATTTGTGCCATTATCAGTTATGATACTGTGAGGATAACCGTACCTCAAGATGATATCTTTGAGAAACGTTACGGCCGTAGCTCCATCACATTTTCTTATAGGCTTTACTTCAATCCACTTGGTAAACTTGTCCACCATTACCAAAATGTGAGTCATATTTCCCCTTGCTGGCTTGAACGGGCCGACCATATCCAAGCACCATACGGCAAATGGCCAAGTAATTGGTATGGTCTTGAGTTCTGACATTGGCATATGTGTCTTGGTAGCATACCTCTGACAACCATTACATTTTCTCACCAGATCTTCTGCTTGCTCTAAGGCACTTGGCCAGTAGAATCCGTGCCGGAAAGCTTTTGCTACCAAGGCTCGGGACGAGGCATGGTGCCCGCATTCCCCTTGATGTATATCTCGGAGGATGTCAAGCCCTTCTTTCGGGTCAACACATCGCTGGAGGACATTGGTCACACTTCTTTTGTATAGTTCGGAATTGATGATCGTGTACGCCTTTGCCCTCCTCTGTGTTTGCCTGGACAGCACTTCCTCAGTGGGTAAGGTTCCATCTTTCAGGAATTGAAATATAGGTAGTGCCCAAGCTGGTATTGCTCGCACAGGGAACATATCCTCATCAATCTTCATCTGATCCACCGACATAACTTTAACCTGATCACGCTGAGCAGTCCCCGGGTCTTGCGAAGCAGTCCCCGGGATCACTGGAGCAGTCCCCGGGTTTGCTGAGGCAGTCCCCGGGTTTCGCGCACCACTTCCCATGTCAATGTCCATGGGCACAACTCCGGATTCCGTGTCCTCCGGGACATAGATAAAGTCGGTTTCTGGGGAGGGCCTGATGGATGGTTTCCTGAGGTGCTCTAATGCTATACCCGGTGGAATTTCTTGTCGGGTTGACCGGAGCTTTGATAGCATGTCGGCAGCCTCATTTTCCACCCGGGGTACATGGCGAAATTCGCATCCCTCAAAGTAACCAGATATCTTCTGCACATGAAATCTGTACAGTGCCATGTTTGGATCAAGGGCGTCCCACAGTCCCGACACTTGCTGCACCACCAAATCCGAGTCGCCAAAGCATATGATCTGACGTATCCCAATCTCTTTTGCTACCTTGAGCCCATGCACAAGTGCTTCATACTCAGCGACATTGTTTGATGCCGCAAAATGGATCTGCAGCACGTATTTCAACTGGTCCTTCTTTGGCGATGTAAGTACAACTCCGGCACCTAGCCCGGTTTTGGTTTTTGATCCGTCAAAGTGCATTCGCCAATGGTTCGGATCTGGAGTGGCGGGTTCGTATTGCACCTCGGCCCAGTCCATGAAAAAGTCTGCCATAACTTGAGATTTAATGGCTTCTCTTCTGTCATATTGCGGCGCATAAGGAGCTAGCTCAATTGCCCATTTTGCAATTCTGCCACTCACATCCTTGTTACTCATTATCTCGGATATGGGGGCCTCACATATGACCCAGATGGGATGCTCCTCAAAGTAGTGCTTCAGCTTCTTAGCAGCCATGTACACGCCATACGCCACCTTTTGATAGTGTGGGTAGTTCTGCTTCGAGGGTGACAACACCTGGCTCAGGTAATACACTGGCCTTTGCACCGACTTAACTTCCTCATCGCGCTCCACTACTATCACTACACTTACAACTCAGTTGGTTGCGGCTATGTAGAGCAACATTGGCTCCTTTGATAGTGGCGAGGCTAACACTGGTGCAGTGGCTAACATCTTCTTCAAGTGAGCAAAGGCTTCATTGGCCTGCGGTGTCCAAACAAACTTATCCGACATTTTCATGAGTTGGTAAAGAGGCAATGCATTTTCTCCCAACCGACATACAAACCGACTTAACGAGGCCAGGCAACCTGTGAACTTCTGGACATCGTTAAGACACTTCGGCAGTTCCATTCGTTCGATGGCCCGGATTTTGGTCGGATTAACCTCGATACCTCGGCTGGAAACAAGAAAACCGAGCAATTTCCCAGCCGGAACACCGAAGGTGCATTTTTCTGGGTTACGTTTCATCCGAAACCTCCTTAGGTTCGCAAACGTTTGCCTGATATCATCAAGGAGCGTTTTGCTTTCCTTGGTCTTGATAACCACATCATCCACGTACACTTGTACATTTTGACCGATTTGGTCATGCAAACATTTTTGCATACATCTTTGGTACGTTGCCCCTGCATTACGTAAACCAAACGGCATGGTGCGATAGCAATAAGCCCCATACGGGGTAATAAACGCAGTCTTTATTTGATCATCCGGATTCAAAGGTATCTGGTGGAAACCAGAATATGCATCAATGAATGACAACAATTCACATCCAGCAGTTGAGTCTATGACCTGATCTATTCTTGGCAGCGGAAATGGATCTTTTGGACACGCCTTGTTCAGGTTCGTGTAATTGATACACATTCGCCAAACCACTGCCACGTTCAGATCATCCTTCTTCTTCTCCACCAGCACCGGATTAGACAGCCAATCTGGGTAAAGAACTTCCAAGATAAATCCTGCGGCTAGCAACCGAGCTATCTCATCCCCGATGACTTTCCTCCTATCTTCAGCAAAGCGGCGTAGGGGTTGTTTCACTGGCTTGGCTCCGGGTCTCACATTCAAAGACTGCTCGGCCAACTCCCTCGGAACACCTTGCAAGTCTTGTGTGGACCAAGCAAAAATGTCCCGATTCTCACGGAGGAAGCTGACGAATTCGCTTTCCTATTTATCACTTAACCCGGCACCAATTGTTACGGTGCGCTCCGGGAACATGTCATCAACAGGAACCTTCTTGGTATCTTTCGTGGCCTGGAAGGAGACACTTCCATGCGGGTTACTCAGCGCCGGCATATACTGCTGCACGGACTGAGCCAACGCCGCCACCTCTTGAATTTTCCTTTTTTCTGCGCAATCACAAGTGACTCGGCTAAGTTAGACCCGGCCGATGCACACTCCATGGAACGTCGGAAATCCCCAGCAATGGTAATCACCCCGTTTGGTCCAGGCAACTTCATCTTCAAGTAACTAATATGACAGCTTGCCATGAACTTGTTCATCGCTGGCCTTCCGAGTAACGCGTGGTACGCACTTTCTAAATTCACCACCTCGACCTCCAAATTTTCGGTTCGGCAGTTATCCCTCGTGCCGAACAAGACGTCAACCCGGACCTTGCCTATGGGCTCACAAGAGATGCCGGGCACAATACCATGGAAAGTTGTCCTCGTGGCCTGTAGCATGTTCTCCGAGATACCCAACTTGCGCATTGTGTCCACATACATGATGTTAACGCTACTACCATTGTCAATCAGTACCTTTGAGAACCTTACGTTAATGCTAGGTCCAATGAATGTCGGATCCAGCACCAACGCATACGAACCAGGGCTTGGCATAAGCTTGGGATGATCCCTAATGCTCCAAGTGATTTCCTGATCAGACCAAGGCATGTACCTCGTCACTACAGGCATCACTGCATTCACTTCCATATGCCGCCGCTGCGAGCTCTTTCTATCTGTTTCCTCAGTGGTGAACACACAATAGCTCTGATGATGCTCTCTGTACTCATTTCTCCCCTCATTTCCGGGTACCTCTGATCCGGCTGATGCTGATTTTCCACTTGATGCACTGCATCTCTTCTCTCATTGTTATCATACCTCGGCGGAGGGGGAGGCAACATTAGCTGTTGCGTGTTCGCTTCGGAGAGCAATTGCTGCCGGGGTAACTCCTGCCGAGGCTGATCATTTCGGGGTGCATGAGCATTCCCCGAACCCCCTTGTTCAATCTTGCGCATCCACTCACATTGCCTCGTCGTATGACCCGCTGGGTTACTCGGATTTGGCGTGTGAAACTTACACGGCTGGTCCAACATCGACTCGTAAGTATACCTCGGACGGTCCTTCTTTTCTTGCCGCTGTTTCTTTTGCTCTGGCGTCCAGGTTTTCTTGCCATCGTTTCTTGGAGTCCACTGCCCTCCAGTTTTCTAGCGCTGACTGCCCCCTGCTCTAGGCTGATCTTGATTCACAGCTACAACTTGGTGCGAACCGTATCGATGATCCGGTCTATCATCTCTCCTTTTTCCTCTGTAGTCATTCCTCCGGGATGCTCCGGCTCCTTCCCTCTGATAGTACTCATCATTTGACTCGTTTGATACGAGCCTAGGTTGAGTCGGATCACCCAAAGCATACGAATCTGCAATCCGGATCATCTCTGCTAACGTAGTTGGCATTTTCCTTTGCAACTTCTGCCACAGCTCGCTTGCATATCTGCACCCTTGCGCAAACCATGCTATGGCCTATGATTCTATCACGCCCTCACACGAGTTTCTCACAGTACACCACCGGGTTAGAAACTCCCGATCTGTCTCATTTGGTCTTTGCTTACACATAGCTAGGGTCAGCGGCCTATTTGTCCTCTAATACGTACTCGAGAAATTGCTGACAAACATTTCCTCGAAATCTATCCAGAAGTTGATGCTTCCGGGTGGCAAATTGTTCAGCCATACCCTTGGTGGCCCCTCCAACATATGGGGTACATATCGTACAACCCATCTCAAGTTGCGAGTGGCAATTTTCACAGCTGTGGCATAATTTATCAGCCAATCCTCTGGCTTTGTACTGCCGTCATACGTCTTCGTGCCCCTGGGTAATTGTAAGTTGGGTACCGGTGGCTCCTTCATGATCCGGGGTCCAAAACACGCTGGACCCGGTGGACCTGGCATCATCCGGCATCAAATCCCTGATCATGAAGGAGCCACCGGATGATGCCAGGGACCTTAATTGTAAGTTTCAACCTGGCATCATCCGGCATCAAATCCCTGCTTCCCAATCTTGACCCTATCACATGATAGTCTGGTCTTGGGTATCCGCATTTGTCATTTCCGAATCTCCATCATTATACCTGTCTTGCTCTCATGGAGCACCTTTCTGTTGCATACCTCAGCCAACACTTTGCTCTTGCCTTGGTATATTCTGCTGCTGCAGTTGCCCTGCTCCTGCCGAGTTTCGCTATCCGGCATTGCCATTGACGGTGTTCCCTTGACCGGCATTGCCTAGGTCGTAGTTACCTCGGCCAGCTTCACCTCGGCTCACACTCCGTCGATCATCATTTTTCTGAGCTTCTTTTCCTTTCCCTGCCCGCGTTGGGTCATACGGGACGATCTGCTTGTTCCGTCTGGCCGAGGTTACTACCTCCTCTCTCCTTGGATCACCATGAGGAGACGATGCGGCTCCAGCGGATTTATCCGGGTTACCCATCGCCGAATGGACGATCTTGGAGGCTCCAACTCTCTCCAGGTTAGCTCTGAGTAGTTCTTTGTTCTGCCTGTTCGCGATCCGAACCAGCTCGTTAACCCTATCTTGTTGTCTTTGTCGAGCCTCACCTGTTAGACCCTCTAACTCGGATGTAGCTGCATTCGCTGCTATGAGGTTCTTTGTCGGGGTACTATACCTCGGCAGCCCCACGGACAAATAGTTTTCTGATTCCTCAATTCCAGTATCACCTTCTCTATTCATCTCGCTCATGAGATTTCTCCCCTTCACTTTTACAGCGTCAACTCTGTTCGCCTTTGCGTACTCACGCAGTGTAATATTCAACGACTGCTGAGCCGCGGCTATCTTTTTTGCACCTTCTAGTATCTTTTGCCTAGTTTCTTCTAGCTCGGCCTGCGCCCAAGCCGGATCTACTGCTGCTACCACAGGGTTTGCCAAGCTATCCATCGCTTCCCTCAACACATTCTCCGGCCTCTCTAGTGGAGGACCTCTACCTTTCCTAGGTGCCTTAGGCGTTACCTCCGGATTTGGCGCCGGATCCTTGCTTGTGCCCGCACCAGGCGCAGTCATCATCACTTCTGCATGGTCCGGGGAGCCAGCGATACGCGTCCCGCGAACCACGGTGAGGGGTGGCTCCCCCGCCTCGACGACGTGACGCGGATGAACACATGACACGTCAACAACAAAGTAGACCTGGTGCGCGCCGAGCCTGACGAAGAGGCCATTGCGCGGAAGTGGGCGCGTGCCGAAGCAGCCAGCCTTGTCGCTGACGAAGTCCAGCGCTCCAAAGCGCTGAACGAGCCCGGAGACGATGCGTTCGCCGGTGCCGATGAAGTTTCCCGTCCGGATCTTGACCCCTGCTAGCGTCGCTAGCTCCACGGTGGGCACCAACTGTCGTGGTGGTGTCACGGCAGATGCCATGGCTAGGCTAAAGGTGGGGACTAATACACGCTAGGGGAATCCACGGAGGGATAGTGAAGTGATTCTCCACACAGAAGTTTGTATTTGTTCTGCTTCCAAGATTACAAGTGCTCCTAGAGCTGTATTGGTGAGAGGAGGAAGAAGGAGCTATCTTACTCTCACACACAGATCACACTTAAAACCCTAGCCCAATCAGAATAGCGGAACCCCTTCTACTGAGATCCTAGCCCTCCTTATATAGAGGGAACTAGGTCTCTGCCTAGCGCATACGTGGAGGCATATTCCTAAGAATATGCGTCCTCCTAAAGTAGTAAGCCGACCAGGGTGCTTTTCCCCCCGCGTCACACAGGCAGAGGCTACGTGAGCCTCTGCGGCGCCCGCGTCAGCCGACATGGGCGTCGTCACCCTTGTCGGCCATGCCCCGGTGGTCCTGCCCTTGTTTGCTTTGCTCTGGCAGTGCGTACCGGGGCTTCTTTTGACCAGCGAGATTCCTTCCTTCTCCTAGAAGCTAGACGTGACCCGGATCCTAGTTGATCTGGCCACACCTGTTCCTGCAGACAAGTAAAACAGGCATTTCCGACTTACTGCTTAAGTCGGTTGAGACTTAGTTAGACGAACACCCCTGGTCCAGGTTATCCCGTGATTCGGCCTGCCTTGAGGTGACCCGGCCAACATCCGCTTTGGCCTTGCCGAACCTCGGCTAACTCGGCCTTTATACCCCGGCGTGACCCTACCCGGGGGTATCCCCCCAACACCTATCTTCCCTCAAAGGTATATGGACCCTGAGTACATGCGTGCCAACGACTACTTTGTTGATGCTGTGTGGATTACTAAGAAGCTTGGACTGCATGGACTCATTGAGCTCTGAGAAAATTACAACATTCCCCTTGTCCAGCAATTATATGCAACTGTTGTGTTTGGAACTGATCAAGCAAGGACCATGACTTGGATGACTAGCAATGTCCGCTACACTGCAAATTTCTTTGACTTTGCTAGGGTGATCAATGAGACTTTCCAGGGTGTGTCTGTTCATGTTGGGCACCGTATGCATGACGCTGCTCTTGGCGAAAACAAGAACAAGTTGGCATCTCTCTATGGCAGCAAGGGTGTTGTTGGTGAGGCCAAGTGACTCAAGCCTCTCTACAACTTACTATTGAGGATATTTCGTCACAACATCTCCCCAGTGCTAGCAATGATGATGCTATTGGATGTGGCCTTGTCAACTTACTCCACCATACTCACAAGGTATACTGTGCTGGCCCTGATGCTAAAGGATATGATATTGACATCATGGACTTCATTTTTGAGGAGATGCATCATGCCATCCTGTCAACACCCGGATTTTTAATCCCAGATGCAGGTTATGCCATACATCACAATCCCAGGATTACCATATTTGCGAGGCATAACAGATTGGATATCATAGTACATCATCAATTACAAACCATAATAAGGTCTTACACAAATAAAGGATCTCATGATCCAGTCTTAATACAATCAAGCAGCGGAATAATAAAGCGTAGTAGTGGGCTCCATCTTCAGGGTCATAGGCAATGCTGACGATGGGAGATGATCCTAGTTGTCGTAGCTGTCCTGTTGTCCATCCTCCTGATAGTCCTCCTCATAGTCTGGCCACGGGTATATCCAGGGACAAAGCCATGAGTACTCTTTAAGTACTCGCAAACTATCACTAACAAGAAAGGTGGTTCTAGTAGGAATCTTAAGCTCTAGGTTTATTTGCAAATAGCCAAATTTATCCAAAGCTAAGTTCAGAAGTAAAGAAAGCTAATTTAATGTTCTAAATCACCTAAGTGGGAACTTAGTTTTCATGTTCACAACCCTGTTGTGGTCAAGTCAAAGTCATAGTTCACTTCACAATTCATTTTGAAAACATATAACGACGGAACAGTATGGCCACTCAAACTGTCCATGACCGCGGACACGGCTATTCGAATAGTTTGACACTCTGCAGAGGTGGTACACTTTCACCACAAAATTCAATACATCCGTCAGGGATAACCCTGAATCATCATACTTAGTATGCGGATAATCAATCATAACCTTTCAATTACACACTCTAGTATAGGCACCTCCCCTATGAGCTTGGCCTCCCAGCCATGGCCATCTGCCATCCTGGGCACTAGATAGGTGGACATCATCAAGAGATAGCCTCAGCTCAAACCTCCTCCGCGAGGGAACCCATACTAATGCATATAAACTTCCGGCTAAGCCCTACCCAATTCAGGTATTGTGGTTGTAAGGTAAAATTGGAATGGTATCGCATCCGAACCCAACCAACCGTTTTTATAAAGGGGTAAGGCTCATGCCTCAATATTTTCATCATCCAACCATTGTGTTTCTCAACACATGTCAAAACATCTCAATATAATGAAGCATCATTCCAAGGTTTTCATAATCATTTTCACCAAGTATTCCCATCTAGAGTGATCAAGTTTTATGCTTAACACTAGCCACTAAGGTTAAGTGTGTTCACTAATGAGGGATGCTAATCTTCAATCTCATGCCATAGAATGACATCTAAGTATCACTAGAGAGGCCAACTTTTATACTCTTTATGCTATCTATCTTAAAGGTAAAGAACTTTGGTAAAGTAAAGGAATAACGCTTACAAGTAAAACTTGGGACTGGTATAATCAAAGGTATATAACCAAAGCATGCCTAGCACACCTTGCTTAGGTTATCCTACAATTAGTGATGGCTTGCATGGTTAACTTGTATAATTCTAGCTTGCCAATAATAGCTTTCATTGTTAATGATGGCTTGCCTTGATTGGTGCAATGATTGAAGTCTTTGTCTTCTTCGGGGTAGAACTCCTCCTCCTCGTATCCTTGGTCGGTACTATCATCTATAAAGGAATACGGGGTACACAATCACCAAACAATACTTAACTAGTCTATTTAGCACACTAAGGCTCACACTTGATGATCTAGCATCATCACAAGCATCACATGTAATAAATAACTAGTTTTATTCATTTTATTTTAGAAAAGTAATTTCTACTCATTAAAATTGTCAACACCCGATTTTTAATCCTAGATGCCCATTATGCCATACCTCGCAATCCCAGGATTACCATTTTTGCGAGACATAACAGATTGGATATCACAGTACATATTCCATTACAAACCATACATAGGTCTTACACGAATAAGGATCTCATGATCCATTCTTAATACAACAAGAAACAGAAATAAAAGATAAGCGTAGTGGTGGGGTCCATCCTCATGGGCACATGCAATGCTGACGAAGGGAGATAGTCCTAGTTATCATAGCCGTCCTGCTGGCCATCATCTTGATAGTCTCCTTCATAGTCTGGCCATGAGAATAGCCAGGGACAAAAGCCATGAGTACTCTTTAAGTACTTGCAAACTACCTCTAACAAGTAGTATAATTCTAGGTTAAAGTGCTAAATCTAAGTTTAACTATAAAGTTAAGTTTGAAACCTAAGCTGAGTTCTGAAGCAAAGAAAGATAAAATAAAGTTCTAGAATCACTTAAGTTGGGAAGATATTGTCATAAACACAATCCTGTTGTGGTCAAGTCAAGATTCATCATTCATTTCATAAGTCATTTTGAAAACATCTGACAACGAAACAGTATGGCCATTCCAACTGTCCATAACCGTGGACGCAGCTACTCGAATAGTTTGACACTCTGCAGAGGTGGTATACTTTCACCACAAGATTCGATACATCTGTCAGGGATAACCCTGAATCATCATACTTAGTATGCAGATAATCAAACATAACCTTCCCTTTACACACCCTAGTATAAGCACCTCTCCTATGAGTATGGCCTCCCAACCATGACCATCAGTCATCTTGGGCACTGCATAGGTGGACAACATTGAGAGGTAGCCTCAGCTCAAACCTCTCCCGCGAGGGAACTAATACTAATGCATATAAATTTCCAGCTAAGCCTTACCCAATTCAGGTAGTGTGGTTGTACGGAAATTTGGAATGGTATCGCATCCGAATCCAACCATCAGTTTTGTAAAAGGGTTAAGGCTCGTGCCTCAACATTTTCATCATCATAAACCATTTGTGTTTCTCAACACATGTCAAAACATTTCAATAGAATGACTCATCATTCCAAGGTTTTCATAATTCATTTTCATCAAGTGTTCCCATCTAAAGTGACTCAAGTTTTTGATCTACTCTAAGCTACTAAGTTAAGAGTGTTCACTAAGGTGGAAAAGATGGGTTCAATCTCATGCCATAGAATGACATCTAAAAGGGTTCTAAATAGGTCAAGTTTTGTACTCTTTATGCTACCTTCAAAACAAGTAAAGAACTTTGGGTAAAGTAAAGGGAGTAAATCTTGTAAATAAGACTTGGGGTATCTAATGGTCAAAGTAGGGTGACCAAAGCATGCCTAAAGCATCTTTGCTAAACCATCTAGTTTAATCTTAGCTTGCTACCATTATACTTGCAAGTGTTAGCTTGCATTGTTAATGGTGGCTTGCCTTGGATAGTGCAGTGGTTGAAGTTTTCTTCTTCTTCTTCTTGGTAGAACTCCTCCTCCTCGAAAGCTTGGTCGGTACTATCGTCTATAAATACATACGGAGTACACAATCACCAAACAATACTTAACCAGTCAAATTAGCATTCTAAGACACACATTTGATGATCTATTATCATCTCAAGCATCACAAGTTTAATTTAATAGTTTCACTCTTTTTAATTTAGAAAAGTAATTTCTACTCATTGAAAAATTAACTAAGATTTAATATTCACCACTTAAAACATGGGATCATGTGGACACATGTCATCACCACATATTCTAGCAGGTGGGAATGTGACTTAAGGGTTGGATCACAATTACTTTGGTTTAAGTTCATTATTTAATGATTTAAAGTGACTAGAAATGCCTATATAGCATTATTTTGGTACTAGTCCAAAATCACTGCATGTAAACATTAATTTTATTACATATTCAGATAGGTATGATGAAATGAGATTTTTGAGAGCTGGAATCAACTCAAAACCTATCTTGGTTGATTTTATAAAAATGTTGCAAGGTGCAAATGCTTCTGTTTTGTTATTTTTACTAGGAGAGATCTATAACTCTAATTGAATTAAATCCAACGGGCTTGGATAGATCATTTCAATACCTTTCAGGTAAAATTTGTTTCATGCAATTTTGGAATTGTAAATCTCTCTGAATTGATTTTCAAACTCAGAGACAGAACTAAGTTTAAACTAAAAAGGAAAATCTTAATTCAAACTAACTGGGTCGCGCGGGAAACTCTAACGGGACGACCCAGTGTCACTCCGCAGCACGGGGCTCAACTGATAGGGGGCCACAAGTCAGCGGCTCATAACGCGCGAAGCGGTACAGGGCGCTGTGGGCCGTTAGATTAGAATGAAGATTAACAGCTGTGGCTTGTCGTCGATGACGGACCTATCGCCGGCGAGCTCGAACCCTAGCGGCTCGGTGGGGGTGCATAGGGGGCGTACCAGGGCTCCAGCGATGACGGCGAGGCGGGCAAACGGACTGGTGGTCGACGGTGAGCTCAGGAATGGTCGAGGCAGCTCCGGGGGTGGTCGCAATCAGCGGCGCCCTTCTCCTCCAAAGGCGGCCTGCTCCAGTGCAATTCAGGCGAGCTGCTAATCCCCTTGCTCCGGCTAGTGGTGTGGGATGATCAGTGAGGTGAGGGGAGTGGAGTGGTGTCCTTGAAATGGCTGGGGGTGCCCTCCTTTTATAGGCTCAACGGCTAGACCGAGAGGGATGGGCAGGCGACGGTGGTGACATGGCTAGGGGCGGCTAGCGGCATGGCTGAGGGTGGCGATCGACGGGCTGTCTCCTAGAGGTGCTCTAGGAACTTAATGCGGGCATAGGGGCGGTGGTATGTGGTCGAGGGCAGCTGGTGCTTTGAGCGGCAGAGGCAGCGGTGTCCACGGCGAGCGGTGGCTGTGGTGCTTTGGGCGGCGAACGGCATGTCCGTCGTGTTCCCTGGGTCGTGGCGGAGTGGTGGGCGCGGGCTACGGTCGAGTGGCGGCTTGTGCACGCATGCCGGGTGCGGCGCTCTGGCGCGTGCTCGGCATGGCGCGGTGGCACTGGGCACGGGCTCTCCTCGGTGGTCCATAGTTGGGCTTAGCTCGGGGAGGGGACAGAGGGTGGCGGTGAGGTCCTGGCTACCTCCTAGACATGGCGAGAGAGGGGGAGATGGTCTGCTGGGGGGAGTGCATGGTGTGGCCGGCGAGTTAGTGCTCGGCATGGCCTTGCACTGCCACTAGGGACAAGGGGGTGAGGTGCTAATGGCATGGCTAGATCATGAGGGGACAAGGGGATTAAATGGAGATCATTTGAGGGCAAAACCCTGTTCAAAACAGTGAGCTATGATTTAGTGTTTAACCTTGCCTGCCAAGTGTTTGATTAAATGGCCGCAAGAAATAAACTTTTGAATTTTGAAAAGATTTTTGGTGGGTTTGCTAGGCATGAGCTTGAGACTCTGTGGGTGCTTGGGTTTTGAAAATCGAGCTTGTTCGAGTGGTTTTTGAAATAATTGGATCTTCCCATATGAATTAGATTCAATTTTAAACTGTCATTTAAAATTAGCATTTGAAAGTTTTTAGCAGATCACAAAGTGGGCCTTGGTACCTCATTATCTGTACTACCAAGGGGTGTAAAGATCCACCAATGTTTCTATTAAGTTTTGAGTACTAGGAATAGCCAAAGTAGGCATGAGAGTTAATTTGGCCAAAATGACCATTCACTTCAATTATTCATTTTGAGTTATTTTTCTTTGGGAAAAGTTTGGAAAATAGTTAGATGATGTTTATTTCACCTAAGAAACATTTTACAAGCAAAGAATCATAGAACCATGGCAATTCAAATCAATTCCTAAATTAAATGCACATACACATGAATGCTTTCATTTTTAATTTGGAAAAGTTTTTGTTAACCCTAATCTTGATGATTTGGATCTTGATAAGCTTGGATTGAAGTTTTGGGATGTTATAGAAATTAATTAAGATTTAATATTCTCCAATTAAAATATGGGATCCTGTTGACACATGTCATCACCACATATTCTAATACATGGGAATGTGATTTAAAGTGTTGGTCACATTTTATAAAGTTTAAGATTATTATTTAATCAATTTTAAGTGACTAGAAATGCCCTAATAGCATTCTTTTGGTACTAGTCCAAAGTGACTGCATGCAAGCCTAAATAGTTTTACATATTCAGATAGATATTGTCAAATGTGATTTTTGAGAGTTGGAATCAACTCAAAAGCTATTATAGTTGATTTTTGAAAAATGTTTGAAGTTGCACAAGTCTCTGTCTTGTTATTTTTGCTATAGATTATATCTAACTCCAAATGATTTAAATCCAACGGGCTTCGATAGATATTTTAATTACCTTTCTAGCAAAATCTGAATCATGCAAATTGGTTAAGTGAAACTCTCTGAATTGATTTTTGAATAAGTGGACAGAATATGATTTCAACTAAAAAGGAAAATCCATATTTTATTTTTTAGGCCTGGGCGGGAAAGCTAAACGGACCGGCCTAGCTACACTGCACAGCGCAACAGGCTACTGACAGGCGGGGTCCACCAGTCAGTGACTGTTCTAATGCGATACGGTATCAGCCAATCTAAGCTGTGCGATCCTATTCTAATCCAACGACCGAGCTTCATCGTCGACGACGAACAACTCCGGTGAGGAATGTGACCTAGCGCGATGGTGGGGGTCTCACGGGCCTCACCTAGGTTCCAGCTAGGGTCGGCGACAGGGGGAAACAACATGGTAGACGACGGCGAGGCGAGGCGCTGTCACGGCGGGGCTTGGGGTGGTCGGAATCAACAGCCCCCTTCTCCTCTCGCAGCGGTGGACTCCGGTGACATTCTGGCGTGGTGGTGCTCGCCTTGCTCCAGGGAGAGGTGGGGAAGGTCAGTGAGGAGTGGGGAGTCGAGTGGTGTGAAGAATGGAGGCGGGGGTGGCCTCCTTTTACAGCTTGGCGAGGGGACCGAGTGGTGCGGCAGTGAGCTCGATGGTGGCCTCGCTACAGGAGGCTAACGGCATGGACGAGGGCGTAGGACGGTGCGGTGCTCCCTGGAGGTTCTCACAGACTTAATGGCGGGGAATGCGGCGACGTGGTTCGGTCTGGAGCGTGCGGTGCTCTGAGCGGCTGCCGAAGTGTTTGCGGCGGTATGCGGCAGCTGCGGGTCGCGCGGCGGCAAACAGGGGTGTCTGCCGGTGTGCGGTGATCATGGCGAGGCTGCCCGTGCGCGGTGGGGGCAGGACGCGAGCTAGCGGGGCTGGTCAGGAACGGCGCACTGGCGCGCTCTGGACACGGTCTAGAGAGGCGGTGTGTGGCGGTGCGCGACGGTGCTAGTGTGGTCCATGGCTCGGCTGCTATCATGGGCTGGATAGGGGGTGGCGGTAGAGTGCGGCGAGGCTACTGGACATCCTGGATGGGCACGGGCAGTCTGGTGTGAGCTGGCCGTGGTCGGCCGGCGATGACCACAAACCAGCGGTGCTCCACTGTGCTCCACCGCGAAGGGGGACTGGTCTGGGGCTAGTTAGACTCAGAGGGGACCAGGAGGTTAAGAGGGGACCAAATGGTCAATGATCACTGTACAAAACAGTGAAGTTAGGCTAGAGATTTTTCTGTGCATGCCAAGTGTTTGTGTTAATGGCCGCATGAAATTTACTTTTGAATTTTTGATTCAATTTGTTTGAGTGATCTTAGATTAAGCTTGAGAGACTAGGTTTGCTTGGAGAGGTCAAGGGGAATTGATTTGGTAGGTTTTTGAAAAAGTGGGATCTTCCCATATGAATGAGATTCAATTTTCCATTGTCCATTTAATTGATTTGCTAGATGTTTTTGTAAGTTTGTAAAGTGGGCCTTGATACACTTTTACTTGGTCTAGCAAGGTGTGAAAAGAAATAGAATTGTTTCTATTGGAATTCTTCTTCTAGGAACACCTAAAGTGGCCTAGTGGTTTAAAATGGTCAAAATGACCATTTGCTTTATTTATTCTTATTTGATTTATTTTTCTTTTGGTTTTGTTTGTAATTGGCCTAGATGATGTAGCATTCACCTTTAAACCATTTCACAACCTTTAGAACAATCAAGCATGGCATATACACTCAATTCTATACTAATGCAAACACACATGCATTCATATTAATTTCTTTAATAAAAGTTTTTGTCAACCCTAAATTGGGTGATTAGGACTTGATAATCTTGATTAAAGTTTTTGGGATGTTACAAACCTTCCCTCCTTAAACAAAATCTTGTCCCGAGATTTAAGAAAAACTAGGAACTAATGAGATCTAGAAACTCAGTCCTAATATAATCTTCTCGCTCCCAAGTAGCTTCTTCTTCGGTATGGTTGCTCCATTGGATCTTGAGAAACTTGATACTCCGGGTCCTGGTGGTTCTAAAGGCTTCTTCCAGAAGCGCATCGTCCACAAGATGTGTCACCGGCCGGAGCAAGCCATCCCAGGGGATCCTATTGTCCCTCCATGCATCCGTGCTCTCTCCCGTACCAATGCAGCAGATAAGGAGTATTAATTGACTGCGCCCTTTTAGAGGAAGAGATGACTAGGACAACGACATACTTGTCTTAGCGGAACGGAGAGAAACCGGCTCTGGCTCCCGACCAAAACTAACGGAGTCATCCCATCTCTCGGATCGGAGATGCTAATGGGACAGAATACGGATGGGCACTTCACGATACGTCAGATCCTTGTTGATATCAATGGCTCGATGATCAATGTTCTTGAAAACTTCGGTCTTCTCCGGAACTTCTAGGCATTTGCAAAGTAACAAGATATGGAACACATCATGGATGGCTAACATCTCCTCTGGCAGTTCCAGTTGATAAGATACTTCTCCTCAGCAATTCAGAATCTTGAAGGGTCCAATATATTTGGGGGCTAACTTTCCTTTCTGCTGAAAATGCTGGATTCCCTTTAAAGGCGACACCTTGAGATAAACAAAAATCTCCGACATTGAAGGTCAGGTCTCGACGTCTCTTGTCAGCATAACTCTTCTATCTGGGTTGGGCGGTCTTGAGGTGCTCACAGACTTTGTGAACCTTCTCTTCGGCTTCTCGTAGGATGTTGGGTCCGAAAATCTGACTCTCTCCTACTTGCGACCAATTCAAGGGGGTACAACACTTTCTTCCATACAAAAACTCAAAAGGGGCCATTTGCAAACTGGTTTGATAACTGTTGTTGTATGAGAATTCTGTGAAAGGCAGACAATCTTCCCATTTTGATCCATACTCAAACACACAAGCTCTCAACATATCTTCTAAGATTTGGTTGACTCTTTCAGTCTGTCCATCGGTCTGCGGGTGATAAGCTGTGCTAAAATTCAGCTTGGTTCCTAATCCTTCTTGGACTTTCTGCCAAAATCTTGAGGTAAATTGGGTTCCTCGATCCGATACTCTGGTCTTGGGGGTTCCATGCAAACTTACGATTCTAGCAATGTACAACTCTGCTAGCTTCGAACTCTCGTAGGTGGTCTTGACAGGTATAAAATGGGCTACCTTGGACAGTCTATCAACTATGACCCAAATAGAGTCATTTCCCCTACTAGAAGTAGGCAAACCGGTGATAAAGTCCATTCCAACGGAATCCCATTTCCATTCCAGAATCTGCAATGGTTTCAAAAGTCCTGCGGGTCTCTGATGTTCCTCTTTGACTCGCTGACAGATACCACACTTGGCGATGTAGCTTCCGATTTCTCTCTTCATCTTGTGCCACCAAAATTGCTCCTTCAAATCTTGATACATCTTCGTTCCTCCGGGGTGGATAGAATAAAGAGTATCATGAGGTTGCTGCATGATAACTTGCTTTAGCTCCGAATCGGCTGGCACACAGATACGTCCTTTGTACCAGAAAACTCCTTCTTCATCTTCGGTAAATCCAGGTACCTTTCCTGTACCAATACGACGCTTGATTCCGTTGATACTTGCATTTCCCTTCTGGGCTTCCTTGATCTGACTGATCAAAGTGGTTTGAAGTTCAATGCTAACTAAAAATCCTTTGCTAACTAGCTCTATTCTAAACTGCTCCAACTCTTCATGCAAACTTAGCTGAGCTTCTTTGATCATGGTGTTTAATCTACACGGCAATCTGCTAAGAGCATCCGCTACCAAATTGGCTTTGCTGGGGTGATAGTGAATGTGAAGGTCATAATCCTTGATTAACTCTATCCATCTGCTTTGCCTAATATTCAACTCCTTCTGAGTGAAAATATACTTCAAGCTCTTGTGATCTGAATAAATCTCACAGCGGTTACCCATAAGGTAATGACGCCATGTCTTCAGAGCTAAAACTACAACTGCTAGTTCAAGATCATGGGTAGAGTAGTTTTGCTCATGCTGCTTCAGTTGTCGAGACAGATATGCTATGACTTTGCCTTCTTGCATCAACACACATCCGAGACCAATCTTGGATGCATCACAATACACATCAAAAGGCTTCTTGATATCCGGCATAACCAGAATTAGGGCTGAGATCAATCTCTTCTTGAGCTCTTGAAAACTTGCTTCACATTTATCCGTCCATTCAAACTTCTTATCTTTCTTCAACAATTGGGTCATTGGTCTTGCGATGCTCGAAAATCCTTCTACAAACTTGCGGTAATATCCCGCTAATCCGATAAATGCACGGACTTGGGTTTGAGTGGTTGGGGCTTTCCATGCTTCAACATCTCTGATCTTGGCGGGATCAACATCGACTCCTCCTGCTGACACAATATGTCCGAGGAATCCTACTTCTTTCAGCCATAACTCACATTTGCTAAACTTGGCATACAACTGGCTCTCTAAGGGTTTCAAGGATGGTTCTCAGATGTAGCTCATGGTCTTCTTCTGACTTGGAATAGATTAGAATATCGTCAATAAACACAACGACAAACTTATCCAGAAAGTTCATAAAAATCTTATTCATGAGATTCATGAAATAAGAGGGGGCATTGGCTAATCCAAAAGACATGACCTGTGGGGTCCCCCGGATTTAAGCATCCGAGAAATCCCTATTACGTAAATATCCATGTGCCCATCATCAGTGAGCTGTGGAACATAACTGACAAGTATCATTACAACATCCGAAACATAACGAATACAAGACTTACATAGTTGCCATTATGGCTACACGACTTTCAGCAGCGTAGCTTCAACACACGTAGGGCCCAATCATGCCTCAACCTACATGCGACTGACTAGGAAGATGACCTAGCTCGCTGGACGCCACCTTAACCTTCCGATGTCGAACCTCTGAAAGCCTGGCCAAGTAAATAGCCAGGGAAAATGCCATGAATACTTTTGAATGTACTCGCAAACCACCAAGATAAGTGAAATAAGTAAATGCAATTCTGGCTGTGGCGAGATAGCTTTATCTAGGGTTGTTTTTGAAAAGCCTAGACTATCTCTTGTAGTTATGGCATCTCCATATCTTTGTTGAAAAAGAGTTTTGAAACATGCCTCTGTTTATAAATCAAGATATCCCCATATCCTTGTTGAAAACCTTTTTGAAAACAGTTTTGGAGTAAAAACCCTTTTTAAACCTCTTTGACCTCCTCCGGTCAAACAAAACTTTAAACTTAGGTCCCCTCGGAGCCTCCATATTTCATCCATTTTTCCAAACAACCGCCCTTTGGGTACTCCTAGCCAACACCTTTCCAACCGTCCTTGACCGTGGACACGGCTATTCGAATATATTATACTCTGAAGAGTTTGCGCACTTTCCCCACAAGAATCAATATATCCGCCGGGATAAAACCACGGCCCACTACCCACGGTAGATGGGGGTCCGGATAATCAAACCTAACCTTTCGCTTATCGACCCTAGCAAAGGCTGCTTTTCTTTTCGGGTTTGTTCTCAACAGCAACGAGTATGTGGCTCCCAGCCATAGTCCTGCCTTCCGTACACGCATATACCCAAGCCGCAACTGAGCGTATACCTTAACTTGCTGACTCCACTTCCTTCCATACCACCTAAGTCATACTGTCTGCGGGAGACCCAGTTGTTGCACCGGCACTCCTGCCAAGACAGGCTCACTCTTGTCGAAGCAAGCTACAGGCTCCAGATCCGAAGATCTATTAGCGCCTGCCCGGAATTCAAGGGATCTCTCCCTATAAGCATGGTATATGCTGCCCCGGCTAATGAAGACAAACTACGAGCTAAGCCCCAGCACCTGGGGTAATGTGGTTGCACGGATAAAAATTGTTCCGGTAAAGGCGTAGAACATCCCTTCTCTTTCTCTTGTCCATTTTCTCATTTCTCATTAACATCACTTCTTTAGTTAAAACCTCCGCTTGGAACGATGCCACTTCCCAAGGGTTTTACAAAGTAGTTTTTAAACAGTTGAAGTAGGGTAAATCCCAAAACAAGTTATTTTCTCAAAGCCCGGGTTTCCAACGAGGTAGGATGCTAACCATCATACTCTTGGTCTAAAGGGATAAAATGGTAGGTACATCAGGGTGGGTGACATGAGGGACACCAAGTCATAACTTGGAGGAGCCAAGTCATTACCGCAGCATTTATAAAACAAGACATGCAGATAGATAATGCAATTTATAAAGGAGATACAAAACAGGTAATAAAAGGAATAGGAAAAGTATCGGAATTCGGGAATGGTGGCTTGCCTGTGATCAGCGATAAGTCCCTGGACTTCCTTAGATAACCAAGAATACCCAATAAATAATAATAAGAAGTCCCTTTCTTCTCATCATCAAACAATAACACTGTCGCCATCATCGAGTATACACGCAAGCAGACAATACCACAATCAATACATGGCATACAGGCATCAAACCATACAGCAAACAAACATAAGGAATACTACTTAACTTAGTAGGTTTTGGAGAAGTTGGGTACTAGTAATGTAGTTACTAGATTGCTAAACTAGAGTTTTTCCCTTGTAGGATAGTTGTCAAGGCTAATTATCGAGAACTTGGGGTGGGGGTCTGAGGTCTGTAGGATTTCAATGTGCAACCATGATATCCTCAGATAGGTCTTGACAAAACAAGACCAACACAAGTGGTTTCACTAGATTATCACTTACCTAGATTTAGTTATGCTTTTTATAGTGGAATAAACTCTGGTTTGAGGAAATAATTCACCAGAATTTATCTGGAGGCCCAAACATTATTTCCTTGGGCGGTTACGTAGTGTTTGATGTACTTGTTCACTGAGAGTTAGAATCAAGTCCAAATAATTACCATAATGCCCTCAGGAAATTCCCAATGGCAGTTTTGTGGGGTTTTTGTCCTTTTCCCCAAATTAATTCTATAGAAGCTCTTGAGTTGATTCCAAAGGAATGTGGTAGGCATTTGGAATACTTTCGGTAGGAATTGGATTCACTCTTTTTGGAGTTGTCAAACTCCTAGAGTGATTTATTTAGTGATAATACCACTTAGACAAGTATTTAAATTACTAAAATCCAACATAGGTTCAATAAATCCTTATCTCCTGGTTTTAGGTAGGTATTGATGTGCCACTTCTCCAGAAGTTGGAATTAGCCTCATAGGTGTTGTAGATATGCCTAGGAAAATTTCTAAATGCATACATGGATGGATTTTCCTATTTTTATTGGGGTAAAACCAGGGTTCACCTTGACAAGGGATAAATGCTAGATGGTAGGCCTTTGGATATACTTTCAACGGAACTTGGTTTCATTCATTTTGGATATGTATAGGTCACTGAGGAAATTATTTAGTCTAAAAGATACTCTTTAGAAGATTAAATGCCAGAAAATAATAAAACTTATTTTTGGCAATGTTCCAGTTTTGCAAGTTGCATAACACCCTAAGGTACTTGGTAAAAATGGTGATATGGGAAGAAAGTGTAGTTTACAATTTTATATCTATTTAAACTAGATTTCTAAAATCAGATATGGAATTTAGTTATAAAAGAAAAAGGAGCCCAGAGGAGTAGTGGGCCGGATCTGGGTAGATCTAGGCTGGCCCAAGGAAAGGGTGGCCCAGTAGGAGGGCAACGCGCGCGCGAGAGGTGGGAGGCCGGGTTTGAAACCTATGGGGCGGGGCCGGCTTGCTAGTGTCTCACCGCGTCGAAGCGGTACGCGCTGCCATTGGCCATTCAATCAAGTTCAGATCAACAGCTATGGAGCGTTGTCCTCCCGGGGACGAAGAGGAAACCCTAGGGAGAGGGGCTGAGATCAGAGAGGTTGCGGGAGGGCTTACCGGCGGCCCGGCGACGTCGGGGATACGAAGGAGGAGATGCGGCGCACCGCGGTGAGCCCAATGATAGGCGACAGTGACGATTTCGGTCGCGGAGGAAGGGTTCATGCAACCACGCCAGTGTGCATGCTTCAGATGAGGTTGGTGGCGCCGGTAGAGGCCGACCTGAGAAGAAGAGAGGGTGGGGTTAGACACAGGAGAGTGAGAGACATTCAGGAAACTCACATGCAGGGGGAGAAGAGCAGGGTTCAGAGCACCACAAACAGATCTAGGCAATGGCCGAGAGGTGCCTTCTCTCCCTCTCTCAGCTAGACCAGAGTAAGGGGAAGGGGAGTGGAGCCTGGGGTAGGTAAGTGGATGGGGAGAGAGCAAATGAGGGGTAGGGGGAGGCACGTGGTGGCCTCTGGACTTTTATATGGGGGAGGGCAATGTCCATGGTGAACCATGTTTATGGAGAGTAAGAGGAAGAGGTAGAAACCAGGGGGCGCGTTACTGTGGGCATGGAGAGGTGAGGTGAATGGTTTTCTGGTCGGGCTAGGGTAGAGATGGGGAGTGGTAGCAGCTATGAGTTAATACAAGGCAAGATGTGACATAACCATGTGTTTCTCTCCTCTTCCAAACACTAATGGACAAGGGGAAGGGGGTGCTACAGTGCTAAGGCTACAATGTTTTCGACCAGACGGAGAGAAGTGTGCTGTACAAGCTTGGTGGAGAAGATTTGATAAGGTTTGATGGGGTATTTGTGCAAGGTTTTGATTGTTGTGTTATTTTGATCACAAGAATGCTTGTGAAGGAGTTCCCTTATTTATGTTGGAAAGAGTGGGGGAGATGGTACTGGTAGATGGATATGGTGAAGGTACATATACTTGAATTATTTGGGAATTAAAAGATGAAGTTTGGTCCACTTATTTTCATTTATTCAAAAACTGCAGAAGTAGTTTATAGAAGCTCATTTGATATATTTACATTGGGCAAGGTTGGATTTTTGTGTGAGAGGGTCCCAAATGTGAATTCACACTTAGGGGAATTGTCCCAAGATTTATTGGGGCATAAAAGTATTTAAAACATTTATTTTGTTGTTTCTGCCATTTAGGAAAAAGGGCATAAAGAATTATTAAAGCTCTTCAAAAATATTTATTTTTTAAGTTGGAATATAGGGTATGATCATTAGACTTCCAAAGATCTTAAACTTGGGATGTGTTTTGGAGAAAGTCGAACTTCTATTGTGGATGAAGTTTTGGGGATTTTGTCTATTAAAGGAATTAAATAGATTTGGTCCATAATAATTATGGATAATATTTGATAAATCTTGATGATCAAGGTAGATGATGTATACAAGGTGTAACAAGCATTTTCAACCTTGGGGATTGGAAATCCAACTTGAATAAGATGGAAAACAAGGAGTTGTGGATCTAGGGTGATGTTATTTTTATACCACCAAAACCTTGTTGGATCTTGGAGCTCACCTTGATGCAAGGGATAGATGGATAGCTAGAACAAGTCATATATATGATCATGGCAGAAGGAGTTTGTACTGGTTACATTGGAGGTGGTCTGGAGGTGATGGCAAACTTTGTTGAAACTAAGGCTGCCATACCAGATGAGTCATGATGCCTTATAAACCATGCGGGTTTAAGAAACACAAAGATCCACTTGGAACAAGTGAAGTATATGTTGATATACATATATGAGTAGAACACAACCATGCAAAGAGTTGGTCCATAGAAGGTTGGATGATGGTGTGAGCTTCTGTCAAAGTAGGCATGATGACTAGATTTGCAGGAAGAGTTATTTTCTTGCCTGCAAAACCATCAAGAACAAGTGGGTTGGAGGATGACCTAACCAAGGGAAAGAGTCGGCCTTGGTAGTTCCTAGGATGTTTAACAAGATGGTTCAAGTGCATTTCCAAAAATGCACATGGTTTGAGAAAGGGAGGCATTCAAAAAGGTGATGTTGAAACAATTTCCAGAGTTAGTCAAATTTGGATTGAGGATTTTGACTAGAGTATGAGAGGGGATGTTTTTGAGGGGTTGCAAGGTACCAAAGCATCATCAAGTGGATGATGTTGAAGTGCAGAGGGAGTAGAAGGGATCCATGCTTGATATTGGTCTTTGTTGACTTGGAAACTTCTAGAATAGATTACTGCAGAATTGATCTGGCTAAGGGTTTTAGATGATCACCTAGTGGCTAGAGATTAGATCCAGATTGTATTCTTGTTTAGGGTGTGGTGATTTGGAAACATCTTGATCCTAGTGATCAGCTTCTAGGGTAGCTCATACTATCCCTTAAGCAGACCAAGCAGGCAGCAGATTAGGGCAATTCATCTTACAAACAAATCAACTACTACTAGGGTTACCATCAAGCTTAGCTTGAGGTGAGGATGGGCAACTTTTAAAGGTAGGAGTTTGAGTAAGGTAAGAGTCCTTGGTATCTCTACCAAGAGTAGAATTCAGAAGCTTTGAAAAGGAGGTTTTGGGAAACCTAGAGATAAGAATAGTTGAAGGTTCTGTCTATAAAACATAAGGAGATTATATTATATATCTCTCCATAGTTTTGTCTATAGAAGCTACTTAAATAGTTTTGGTTACATAAGCATCCTAGCTCAGGTTTTGAAATGCCAGAACATTCGAGAATATGTAAATTGAGCCAGGATAGTTTTGTGAGATAGCTTTTGTCAACAGATGGTGAGGTAAGGAGTATCATATGGTATACACTCACATGCACAAGTACAAACAAACAACAAGCAAACACTGCATCAATGAACAAGAAAAAGTTTTTGTTCCCCCTGATTTTTGCATTCTGGACAGCTAATCAGGGTTGCTGAAATTGGGGTGTTACAGACCTATCCCCCTAAAAAGAATCTCGTCCCGAGATTCGGGAGAGATAGGGTTGGAGGAGCCGTGTCGCGGCATGGGGCTATGTCCGGGGTTACTCAGGGATACTAAGTTTACGACAGGCTTATGGCTTCCGTACTGGGTTTGATGCATGGGTAGTTCTGCGTCGTGTAGGGGTTTGGGTCCAGTCTAGGGAAGGCGGGTGAGATTTACTAAGGGTGCTTCATCTTGACCTTCAGAGATGCTGGCGGAGTCCTAGCGTAGCTTCAGGAGGTAGGCTTCGATCAAGCGGTTTATTCTATTAAAGTGAGAAAGACGTGGCATTTCCCCCTTAGGGTTAAACTAGGTAGCTCGGAGATTTATAAGTCAAGGACATCCTTATTACAAACATATGGGAGTGGCAAAAGAGGATTCTTGAAGGTAGCCCTAAGACAACATAGCGGAGGGTAACATCACAGGGGTCATTCAAAATACAGGGAACTAGTCTACCACAACTGAAGTTCCTGCAACCAGGATTTCTAGCTTAAGGCTAGAGATCCTAACTCTGGAATCTATTCCAACGAGGTGCAGTAGATTAAAGATGCTGCTTGATTTCTCAATCTTACGTTGCAGGGTTGCTGGGGGCTGATTTGCCTTCTTCCTGCTGAAAGTTTGGGCTTGCTATAAAGGGTGGAGTGTGTTGGTTGGTCAGGGAACCTTGATCTTCTTGAGGTGATGGATGGCCTTCATCCACCAAAGTCGGAGAAATGGTTTTGCCGAGGCGTGAATGGCGGGGTTGCCGATAATAGCTCTTTCTAGGGGGGAGGGGCTCCAGGTCCAGTGACTTCTCAACTTCATCAGTAAGAATGTTCCAATGCTTCTTGTCCTTCTGAGGAGCGGAAACATGGTGTGCTGTAGGAACTTTCGGTGTTGAGGACACCCGTTTCTTGGTGGGGCATTGCCTACAGAAGTGACCTGGTTGACCGTAGGTGAAGCAAACACGTTGCTCGCTCTTGAGTTCTACTGGGGTTTGCTTCCGAATTTTGTTGATGGTGACTGGTACCTTGAGGTTCACCTTGGTAGAGTAATTGGCTTGACCGCGCTGGGGGCAGTCTCGGCTGTAATGACCTGGTTGATCACACGAGAAATAGGTACCTTTCTTTGGGCATGTCTTTCTTGATGCCTTCTCAACTAGTACACAAGGAAGTTGACGAGCCTTGCCAATCAGAAGATGTAAGGGGTAGTCGGCCAGAACATGGTCTTGACTTTCGCAGAGGAAACAAGTGACAAACAGGGTTGGGAAAACTTCGGGCGAATGAGGTGTCCCACAGTTTGGGCAGTTGCCAAAACACTGGCTGGCTTGATGTCCTTCTTCTCCGCAACGGCTACATGCTTTCTTCGAGCTTCCGGTCTTCATGGCCATCTTGGGGGAGTTCCTGTTGGTGGTAAGGGTTCCGGTTATGGGAGTAAGTTGTGTTAAATGGTTAGCTTTCTGAGTTCAACTCAGAGGGATTAATGGGGTATAGAACTATAGGATAGCGATTTTGGTCTAATCTCGCCGATCCAACTGAGGGTCTAGATCTCGCGATATGCATTTAGCGGGGGTACCAGCAGTCATCCAGCCTTTGGGAGAAATACTAGAAAATCGGGAGATGCGTTCATTTGGGGCATTTCGGTTCCGGGATGGGCTGGATGCAACGTCTTGGGTAAACCACGCAAGAGGGAAAACATCCAAGCAAGCATAACAAACCAAGGAAGTTATTACATAACCAACCAGTCTGCACCCGAAGGTGCTAATAGTACTTAAACAATACAAAACGTGTTTAGGGACGATACATGACTCTACCCTATTGCTAGAAGGGAGAGTACCGCAACGCGGGTGATTACTCGGAGGGTGCATCTACAGAGTCGTGGCTGGCTTCTGGCAGAGCAGTGGAGGTTTCCTGCACCTCCTGGATGGGCTTGAACCTACCGAGATACTGACTGGCGGTGGTGCACTTCTTGCCCCTCTTTGGTGCAGCTTCCCTCGAGGTTCCTTTAGTGGCAGTGGTTCGTGCTTGATTCCTTTGCAGTGTTTCCAGAGCTTCCTTACGAGTGAGAATGGCTTGTAGGCGACGGAGCTCCATCTGGGAGTGCGGTATTCATCAACGACTGTTGTTAACATGTCGTTGCTCGAGTAGCTGAAGCGGGTCTGAAAAGAGAGAGCAGGGTATGCCAGGCTGGGGTCTTGAGATGCACCGGTCCAGTCGACATTTCCCTGATGGGGAGGTAAAAGGTTGTGGGCTATCTCATCTCTGGGAGGAAACTATGGATGCACATCAAAGCCTCTCTGACTACCAAATCAACGGCAAGTACGGGACTAAGCATCCGAGGTCCAGTGGAATAGATAGGGCTTCCATCGGTTCCCAACTTGGCTACTATGACAATCTGTCCCACGTAATCTCTTGATTCCAGTCCCTTGTGGAGGGTGTAGATAGGTTTCTGCTGGTAACCGCAAAGTTGCAGAGAGTCCCAGAGGAGTCGGGGAAATCTAACCTTCAGCCACTCTTCATCAATAGGTTCCATCTACAAAAGTTTTAGGGCTAGGTTAGGTTAGTGACAAGTGTGCAAGATTTTAAGATTAGAAAATCATATTAATGCAAGTATTTTTCAAAACGGAGGGGGAAAAGACATAAGCACTTTTGCAAATAGTCATCTCCTCTCCCTTGTCTTTTAGAAAATAGGTTTGTCGTTTCCTATCTAACGTCCTTGCTAACTAAGGTCTCCTATAGTCAGGATGGCTCTGATACCAAGTATGTGGGGTCCCCCGGATTTAAGCATCCGAGAAATCCCTGTTATGTAAATATCCACGTTCCCATGATCAGCGAGCCGTGGAACATAACCGACAAGTATCATTACAGCATCTGAAACATAACGAATACAAGACTTACATAGTTGCCATTATGGCTACATGACTTTCAGTAGCGTAGCTTCAACACACGCATGGCCCATTCATGTCTCAACCTACATGCGACTGATTGGGAAGACAGCCTAGCTTGCTGGACATCACCTTAACCTTCTGATGTCGAACCTCTGAAAGCCTGGCCAAGTAAATAGCCAGGGACAATGCCACGAGTACTTTGAATGTACTCGCAATCCACCAAGATAAGTGAAATAAGGAAATGCAATTCTGGCTATGGTGAGATAGCTTTATCTAGGGTTGTTTTTGAAAAGCCTAGACTATCTCTTGTAGTTATGGCATCTTCGTTCATTGTTGAAATAGAGTTTTGAAACATTCCTCTGTTTTATAAATCAAGATATCCCCATATCCTTGTTGAAAACCTTTTTGAAATAGTTTTGGAGTAAAAACCCTTTTCAAACCTCTTTGACCTCCTCCGGTCAAACAAAACTTTAAACTCAGGTCCCCTCGAAGCCTCCATATTTCATCCATTTTTCCAAACAACCACCATTTGGGTACTCCTAGCCAACACCTTTCCAACCGTCCTTGACCGTGGACACGGGTATTCGAATAGATTATACTCTGAAGAGTTTGCGCACTTTCCCCACAAGAATCAATACATCCGCCGGGATAAAACCACGGCCCACTACCCACGGTAGATGGGGGTCCGGATAATCAAACCTAACCTTTCGCTTATCGACCCTAGAAAAGGCTGCTTTTCCTTTCGGATTTGTTCTCCCTGGCAACGAGTATGTGGCTCCCAGCCATAGTCCTGCCTTCCGTACACGCGTATACCCAAGCCGCAACTTGGCATATACCTTAACTTGGTGACTCCACTTCCTTCCATACCACCTAATTCATACTGTCTGCGGGAGACCCAATTGTTGCACCGGCACTCCTGCCAAGACAGGCTCACTCTTGTCGAAGCAAGCTACAAGCTCCAGATCCGAATATCTGTTAGCGCCTGCTCGGAATTCAAGGGATCTCTCCCTATAAGCATGGTATATGCTGCCCCGGCTAATGAAGACAAACTACGAGCTAAGCCCCAGCACCTGGGGTAATGTGGTTGCACGGATAAAAAATGTTCCGGTAAAGGCGTAGAACATCCCTTCTCTTTCTCTTTTCCATTTTATGATTTCTCATAAACACCACTTCTTTAGTTAAAACCTCCGCTTGGAACAATGCCACTTCCCAAGGGTTTTACAAAGTAGTTTTTAAACAGTTGAAGTAGGGTAAATCCCAAAACAAGTTATTTTCTCAAAGCCTGGGTTTCCAACGAGGTAGGATGCTAACCATCATACTCTCGGTCTAAAGGGATAAAATGGTAGGTACATCAGGGTGGGTGCCATGAGGGACACCAAGTCATAACCTGGAGGAGCCAAGTCATTACCGCAACATTTATAAAACAAGACATGCAGATAGATAATGCAATTTATAAAGGAGATACAAAACAGGTAATAAAAGGAATAGGACAAGTATCAGAATTCAGGAATGGTGGCTTGCCTGTGATCAGCGATAAGTCCCTGGACTTCCTTAGATAACCAAGAATACCCAATAAATAATAATAAGAAGTCCCTTTCTTCTCGTCATCAAACAATAACTCTATCGTCGTAATCGAGTATACATGCAAGCAGACAATACCAGAATCAATACAAAGCATACAGGCATCAAACCATACAACAAACAAACATAAGGAATACTACTTAACTTAGTAGGTTTTGGAGAAGTTGGGTACTAGTAATGGAGTTACTAGATTGCTAAACTAGAGTTTTTCCCTTGTAGGATAGTTGTCAAGGCTAATTATCGAGAACTTGGGGTGGGGGTCTGAGGTCTGTAGGATTTCAATGTGCAACCATGATATCCTCAGATAGGTCTTGACAAAACAAGACCAACACAAGTGGTTTCACTAGATTATCACTTACCTAGATTTAGTTATGCTTTTTATAGTGGAATAAACTCTAGTTTGAGGAAATAATTCACCAGAATTTATCTGGAGGCCCAAAAATCATTTCCTTGGGTGGTTAGGTAGTGTTTGATGTACTTGATCACTGAGAGTTAGAATCAAGTCCAAATAATTACCATAATGCCCTCAGGAAATTCCCAATGGCAGTTCTGTGGGGTTTTTGTCCTTTTCCCCAAATTAATTCTACAGAAGCTCTTGAGTTGATTCCAAAGGAATGTGGTAGGCATTTGGAATACTTTCGGTAGGAATTGGATTCACTCTTTTTGGAGTTGTCAAACTCCTGGAGTGATTTATTTAGTGATAATACCACTTAGCCTCATAGGTGTTGTAGATATGCCTAGGGAAATTTCTAAAGGCAGACATGGATGGATTTTGCTATTTTTATTGGGGTAAAACTAGGGTTCACCTTGACAAGGGATAGATGCTAGATGGTAGGCCTTTGGATATAATTTAAATGGAACTTGGTTTCATCCATTTTGGATATGTGTAGGTCACTGAGTAAATTATTTAGTCTAAAAGATACTCTTTAGAAGATTAAATGCCAGAAAATAATAAAACTTATATTTGTCAATGTTCTAGTTTTGCAAGTTGCATAACACCCTAAGGTACTTGGTAAAAATGGTGATATGGGCAGAAAGTGTAGTTTAAAATTTTATACATATTTAAACTAGATTGCTAAAATCAGATATGGAATTTAGGTATAAAAGAAAAAGGAGCCCAGAGGAGTAGTGGGCCGGATCTGGGTAGATCTAGGACGGCCGGAGGGAAGGGTGGCCCAGTAGGAGGGCAACGCGCGCGAGAGAGGCGGGAGGCCGGGTTTGAAACCTGTGGGGTGGGGCCCGCTTGCCAGTGTCTCACCACGTCGAAGCGGTACGTGCTGCCATTGGTCGTTCGATCAAGTTCAGATCGACGACTGTGGAGCATCATCCTCCCGGGGACGAAGAAACATGGGGGAAACCCTAGGGCGAGGGGCTGAGATCGGGGAGGTTGCGGGAGGGCTTACCGGCGGCCCAACGGCGTCGGGAGATGACGGAGGAGACACGACGCACCGCGGCGAGCCCAACGACAGGCGGCAGCGACGGTTTCGGTCGTGGAGGAAGGGTTCACGCAACCACGCCGGTGTGCATGCTTCAGATGAGGTTGGTGGCGCAGTAGAGGCCGACCTGAGAAGAAGAGAGGGTGTGGTTAGACACAGGAGTGTGAGAGACATTCAGGAAACTCGCATGTAGGGGGAGAAGAGCAAGGTTCAGAGCACCACGAACAGATCTGGGCAATGGCCGATAGGTGCCTTCTCTCCCTCTCTCAGCTAGACCAGAGTATGGGGAAGGGGAGTGGAGCCTGGGGTAGGTAAGTGGAGGGGGAGAGAGCAAATGAGGGGTAGATGGAGGCACGGGGTGGCCTCTGGACTTTTATATGGGGGAGGGCAATGTCCATGGTGAACCATGTTTATGGAGAGTAAGAGGAAGAGGTAGAAACTAGGGGGCTCGTTACTATGGGCGTGGAGAGGTGAGGCGAGTGGTTTTCTGGTCGGGCTAGGGTAGAGAGGGGGAGTGGTAGCAGCTGTGAGTTAATACAAGGCAAGATGTGACATAACCATGTGTTTCTCTCCTCTTCCAAGCACTAATGGACAAGGGGAAGGGGGTGCTACAGTGCTAAGGCTACAATGTTTTTGACCAGACGGAGAGAAGTGTGTTGTACAAGCTTGGTGGAGAAGATTTGATAAGGTTTGATGGGGTATTTGTGCACGGTTTTGATTGTTGTGTTATTTTGATCACAAGAATGCTTGTGAAGGAGTTCCCTTATTTATGTTGTAAAGAGTGGGGGAGATGGTACTGGTAGATGGATATGGTGAAGGTACATATCCTTGAATGATTTGGGAATTAAAAGATGAAGTTTGGTCCACTTATTTTCATTTATTCAAAAACTACAGAAGTAGTTTATAGAAGCTCATTTGATATATTTACATTGGGAAAGGTTGGTTTTTGGTGTGAGAGGGTCCCAAATGTGAATTCACACTTAGGAGAATTTTCCCAAGATTTATTGGGGCATAAAAGTATTTAAAACATTTATTTTGTTGTTTCTGCCATTTAGGAAAAAGGGCAAAAAGGATTATTAAAGCTCTTCAAGAATATTTATTTTTGAAGTTGGAAGATAGGGTATGATCATTAGACTTCCAAAGAGCTTAAACATGGGGATGTGTTTTGGAGAAAGTCAAACTTTCTATTGTGGATGAAGTTTTGGGGATTTTGTCTATTAAAGGAATTAAATAGATTTGGTCCATAATAATTATGGATATTATTTGATAAATCTTGATGATCAAGGTAGATGATGTAGAAAAGGTGTAGCAAGCATTTTAAACCTTGGGGATTGGAAATCCAACTTGAATAAGATGGAAAACAAGGAGTTGTGGATCTAGGGTGATGTTATTTTTATACCATCAAATCCTTGTTGGATCTTGGAGCTCACCTTGATGCAAGGGATAGATGGATAGCTAGAACAAGTCATATATATGATCATGGCAGAAGGAGTTTGTACTGGTTACATTTGAGGTGGTCTGGAGGTGATGGCAAACTTTGTTGAAACTAAGGCTGCCATACCAGATGAGTCATGATGCCTTATAAACCATGTGAGTTTAAGAAACACAAAGATCCACTTGGAACAAGTGAAGTATATGTTGATATACATATATGAGTAGAACACAACCATGCAAAGAGTTGGTCCATAGAAGGTTAGATGATGGTGTGAGCTTCTGTCAAAGTAGGCATGATGACTAGATTTGCAGGAAGAGTTATTTTCTTGCCTGCAAAACCATCAAGAACAAGTGGGTTGGAGGATGACCTAACCAAGGGAAAGAGTCGGCCTTGGTAGTCCCTAGGATGTTTAACAAGATGGTTCAAGTGCATTTCCAAAAATGCACATGGTTTGAGAAATGGAGGCATTCAAAAAGGTGATGTTGAAACAGTTTCCAGACTTGGTCAAATTTGACAGTTTTGAGGATTTTGACTAGAGTATGAGAGGGGATGTTTTTGAGGGGTTGCAAGGTACCAAAGCATCATCAAGTGGATGATGTTGAAGTGCAGAGGGAGTAGAAGGGATCCATGCTTGATATTGGTCTTTGTTGACTTGGAAACTTCTAGAATAGATTACTGCAGAATTGATCTGGCTAAGGGTTTTAGATGATCACCTGGTGGCTAGAGATTAGATCCAGATTGTATTCTTGTTTAGGGTGTGGTGATTTGAAACATCTTGATCCTAGTGATGAGCTCCTAGGGTAGCTCATACTATCCCTTAAGAAGGCCAAGCAGGCAGCAGATCAGGGCAATTCATCTTACAAACAAATCAACTACTACTAGGGTTAGCATCAAGCTTAGCTTGAGGTGAGGATGGGAAATTTTGAAAGGTTGGAGTTTGAGTAAGGTAAGAGTCCTTGGTATCTCTACCAAGAGTAGAATTCAGAAGCTTTGAAAAGGAGGTTTTGGGAAACCTAGAGATAAGAATAGTTGAAGGTTCTGTCTATAAAACATAATTAGATTATATTATATATCTCTCCATAGTTTTGTCTATAGAAGCTACTTAAATAGTTTTGGTTACATAAGCATCCTAGCTCAGGTTTTGAAATGCCAGAACATTCGAGAATATGTAAATTGAGCCAGGATAGTTTTGTGAGATAGCTTTTGTCAACAGATGGTGTGGTAAGGAGTATCATATGGTATACACTCACATGCACAAGTACAAACAAACAACAAGCAAACACTGCATCAATGAACAAGAAAAAGCTTTTGTTCCCCCTGATTTTTGCATTCTGGACAACTAATCAGGGTTGCTGAAATTGTGGTGTTACATGACTGTATACACATACCATCCATATCTGGTGGTAAAGGCGGTCTTTGGAATATCCGTTGCACGAATCTTGAGTTGATGATAACCAGTCCTAAGATCAATCTTAGAAAACACTCTGGCACCAGTCAACTAATCAAACATATCCTCTATCTTCGGCAGTGGGTACTTGTTCTTGATGGTGACATCATTCAGCTTCTGGCAATCCATGCACAAACAGTTACCTCCATCTTTCTTATCTACAAACAAAACAGGTGATCTCCATGGCGATGCGATTGGTTGAATCAAACCTTTCGCTAGCATAGCATCAAGTTGCTTCTTCAGCTCCACTAATTCTGATGGGTTCATACTATAAGGTCTCTGAGCTATGGGTCCAGTTCCAGGAATTAGTTCAGTAATAAACTCGATATCCCGATCTAGGGGCATACCGGGTAATTCATCTGGCAACACGTTGGGGTATTCACAGACTACTCTGACTTGGTCAAGGGTTAGTTGGGCTAGACTCTTGTTGCATTTGAACTGACGGGGCAAGGTTTCAGATACATGCTCTACTGATACTCTAGAGCTACTGGTCATGGTTATGGCTTTCTTGGCACAGTCGACCAATCCTTTATGTTTCGACATCCAATCCATTCCTAGTACTACTTCCAAACCATTGGTTCCAAGTACTATTAGATTGGCATAAAAATATATCCCATGGATTCTGATAGGTACAGCCTTGCAAATTTTTCTAGCTTTGGTGGTTCAACCGGGTATTTGAACTATCATAACATGATTCAATTTTGTTGGTTGAATCATACTAGTGCATTCAAATTCTTCTGTAACAAACGAGTGCGATGCTCCAGAATCAAACAACTCTCTTGCTAATACTGAGTTAATAGAAAACATACCCAGCATGACATCTGGCGCTTCCTGGGCTTCTTCAGCATTTATGTGGAATAGACGGCCGTTGCAGTTGAGCGAATTCCCTGGTGCAAACCTCCTTCCAAGGATGAACACGACGTTGCTGCTGAGCTGGGGCATTCACATTGGTGGTGGCTGCAATCTTCTTAGGGCACTCGTTGGAGTAGTGACCCTTGACTCCACATTCAAAGCAAGTGATCTGGGACTTGTCTTTGGCTGCAACAAGCACAACATTGTTTCCAGTCCTTGGGGCAGTATTGTTGTTGTTGTTGGACTTGGGCGGTGCATGGTTGAAATTGTTGGAGTTGCCGGGGTTGTTGTTGTGGTTTCCTCCAGACTTCAAGTTTCCTCCGCTACGATTTGGGTAGCTTGGATGGGACATCGGGGGTATATTGTTCCTTGGGGCATATCCTGCAGACGGGTTGGGGCAATACTTCTGGTTGTTGTTGGATCCACTCTGGTGCATCATTCTGCGCTTGTGGTTGTCATTGGCTTGGTTGATCTTCCCTTCCATCTGGATCACAGAGTCTACATGCTCTTCTAGATCTTCAAAACAGATGTTAACTAGAATAGTCTGCGTCTCATCATGCAATCCATTTAGGAATCTTTCCTTCTTCTTGGCTTCAGTGTCGATCTCATCGGGGGCATATCTAGCGAGGGACATAAATTTGTCATGGGACTCGACTACCGTCATCCTTCCTTGCTTCAGTTCTCAAAACTCATCTCTGATCCGGGTAACTAAACCTTCTGGCACATGGGTGCGGCTGAACTTGATCTTGAAAGCTTCCCAAGTCATCACCTGACCGTTGTTCATGGTACGGGTGCTATTTCCACCAGGCTCTTGCATCTCCTGCCAGATAGTGAGTGGCAAACCAAACTTTCTTGTTTGCTTCAACTCTTGCTACTTCCAGATTGTTCTCCATGGTTTGCAGCTAGTCATCAGCATCCAAAGGGTCTTCAGACGTACTAAAGATAGGGGGATTGGTATAGTTCTTGAGTTTGGATCCATGGTGATCCTGGTTTCCATGGCCTTGATTATCATGGGCCATCTGAGCTATCTGTTGGAGATTGGCTAGGTTGGCTTGGCGTTCTGCTCTACTAGCTTCATGGTCTGAAACTAGCATTTGAAGAATCTGCAGCATCGGGTCCTGAGAAGAGCTGCTTCCTCTGGGGTTTCCACGAGTCATCTAAAGATTGAGATAGATAATGAGATAAGGGGGAAATTTCTAAGGTTCATGGTTTTGTTTCTAAAAGCTTTAAACTTTTAGTTTGACTCGGGTTTTTCAAACTAACACTTCCTCTCGTTCATTCATTCATGGCACACAATACAACACACACACCACAAAACAAATAGAAAACATATGGTTTTAAGAACCATTCTTTGAAACTACGATACAGTGGGACCGGTACAACTCATTCCTACGGTAGTGATCAAGTGCATCTACTCATCATCAATGAAGTCAGAATCATCATCACCGGTGTAGAAATCCATGGCATCATCCTCCAGGTAGTCGTTTTCATCACTAAGGTACGAGTGAAGATCTACCTGGATGTCTTCACCCTCTTCCTCTTTCTTTTCTTCAAGTTGGACTTCTTGCTCATGGATGGTCTTCTCGAGGTCGGCCACCTTCTTGCGAAGATGCGCGATTGTGCGATCCTTCTTCTCGCGTCGATGACGAAGTGATTGGCAATCCTTGACGAGCATGGCGAGAGTCTGGTCCTTCTTAGTGGCAATGGCAAGGTTGTGGTTGGCGTAGGCTCGAGCATTGTCCAATTCCTTCTGCCTATCATGCAGCAGGAAGTCAAGATTCTCCACCGGCGCTTCATCTTTGGGTGACTTGGCATCTCCAATGGCATTCCCATAGAATCACGCCTTGCAAAGTGCGCAAAGCGAGTTCCCTGGATCAAGTTGATGTTTTGCCCACACAGACAGGCGAGAGCTTCATGCATTGCCCTGGCTAATCCATCTAGCTAGTTGTTCTCTCGCATGGTGAATTGAATCTTCTCAGAAAGGGCTGCTTCCATCTTGCCTCTGAGATCTGCAACTATCATCCATTGTAGGTCTCCTCCTAGATGATCATTGAGTTGAGCTCCGAAGAATTCCGGATGAGTAAGTTAGTGAAGTGATCAAGTGTGTCCAATTTTATGTAGGAATGTAAGAAGTTTTGAGGAACATGAATTTTTTGAAAGAATCAAGGATAAGAGGGGGAATAGGTTTCATAAATACTCACTTCCTTTTTTTTGGAACTAAGTTTTTGTTCGGACGTCCATTCTAACTAGGGTCTCCTATGGTCAGGATGGCTCTGGTACCAACTTGTCAACACCCGGATTTTTAATCCCAGATGCCTGTTATTCCATACATCGCAATCCCAGGATTACCATTTTTGCGAGACATAAAAGATTGGATATCAGAGTACATCATCCATTACAAACCATAATAATGTCTTACACAAATAAAGGATCTCATGATCCAGTCTTAATACAATCAAGAAGCGGAATAATAAAGAGTAGTAGTGGGCTCCATCTTCAGGGTCAGAGGCAATGCTAACGATGGGAGATGATCCTAGTTGTCGTAGCCGTCCTGCTGCCCATCCTCCTGATAGTTCTCCTCATAGTCTAGCCACAGGAATAGCCAGGGACAAAGGCATGAGTACTCTTTAAGTACTCCCAAACTATCACTAACAAGTAAGGTGGTTCTAGTAGGAATCTTAAGCTCTAGGTTTATTTGCAAAAGCCAGATTTATCCAAAGCTGAGTTCAGAAGTAAAGAAAGCTAATTTAATGTTCTAAATCACCTAAGTGGGAACTTAGTTTGCATGTTCACAACCCTGTTGTGGTCAAGTCAAAGTCATAGTTCACTTCACAATTCATTTTAAAACATCTAACGACGGAACAGTGTGGCCACTCCAACTGTCCATGGCCGCGGACGCGGCTACTCGAATAGTTTGATACTCTACAGAGGTGGGACACTTTCACCACAAAACTCGATACATCCATCAGGGATAACCCCGAACCATCATACTTAGTATGCGGATAATCAATCATAACCTTTCTATTACACACTCTAGTATAGGCACCTCCCCTATGAGCTTGGCCTCCCAGCCATGGCCATCTGCCATCCTAGGCACTGGATAGGTGGACATCATCAAGAGGTAGCCTCAGCTTAAACCTCCTCCGCGAGGGAACCAATACTAATGCATATAAACTTCCGGCTAAGCCCTACCCAATTCAGGTATTGTGATTGTACGGTAAAATTGGAATGGTATCGCATCCGAACCCAACCATCGGTTTTTTATATAGGGGGTAAGGCTCATGCCTCAATATTTTCATCATCCAACCATTGTGTTTCTAAACACATGTCAAAAAATCTCAAAAGAATGAAGCATCATTCCAAGGTTTTCATAATCATTTTCACCAAGTATTCCCATCTAGAGTGATCAAGTTTTATGCTTAGCACTAGCCACTAAGGTTAAGAGTGTTCACTAATGAGGGGTGCTAATCTTCTATCTCATGCCATAGAATGACATCTAAGTATCACTAGATAGGCCAAGTTTTATACTCTTTATGCTATATATCTTAAAGGTAAAGAACTGTGGTAAAGTAAAGGAATAACGCTTGCAAGTAAAACTTGGGATTGGTATAACCAAAGGTATATAACCAAAGCATGCCTAGTGCACCTTGCTTAGGTTATCCTACAATTAGTGATGGCTTGCATTGTTAACTTGTATAATGCTAGCTTGCCAATAATAGCTTGCATTGTTAATGATGGCTTGCCTTGATTGGTGCAGTGATTGAAGTTTTCTTTGTCTTCTTCGGGGTAGAACTCCTCCTCCTCGTATCCTTGGTTGGTACTATCATCTATAAAGGAATACGGGGTACACAATCACCAAACAATACTTAACTAGTCTATTTAGCACACTAAGGCTCACACTTGATGATCTAGCATCATCACAAGCATCACATGGAATAAAGAACTAGTTTTATTCATTTTATTTTAGAGAAGTAATTTCTACTCATTGAAATTAATTAAGATTTAATATTCTCCAATTAAAATATGGGATCCTAATGACACATGTCACCACCACATATTCTAATACATGGGAATGTGATTTAAAGTATTGGTCACATTTTATAAAGTTTAAGATTATTATTGGATCAATTTAAAGTGACTAGAAATGCCCTAATAGCATTCTTTTGGTACTAGTCCAAAGTCACTACATGCAAACCTAAATATATTTACATATTCAGATAGATATTGTCAAATGTGATTTTTGAGGGTTGGAATCAACTCAAAAGCTATTATAGTTGATTTTTGAAACATGTTTGAAGTTGCAAAAGTCTTTGTCTTGTTATTTTTGCTATATATTATCTCTAACTCCAAATGATTTAAATCCAACGGGCTTGGATAGATATTTTAAATTCCTTTCTAGCAAAATTTGAATCATGCAAATTGGTTAAGTGAAACACTCTGAATTGATTTTTGAATCAGTGGACATAATAGGATTTAAACTAAAAAGGAAAATCCATATTTGAATTTCTAGGCCTGGGCGGGAAACCTAAACGGGCCGGCCCAGCTACACTACACAGCGCAGCGGGCTACTGACATGCGGGGTCCACCAGTCAGTGACTGTTCTAACGCGAAACGGTATCAGCGAATCTAAGCCGTGCGATCCTATTCTAATCCAATAGCCGAGCGTCATCGTCGATGATGGATAGCTCCGGCGAGGAATGTGATCTATCGTGGTGGTGGGGGTCTCGAGGGGCTCACCTAGGCTCCAGCTAGTGTCGGCATCAGGGGCAAACGACGTGGTAGACGACGGCGAGGCGAGGCGCAGTCACGGCGAGGCTTGGGGTGGTCGGAATCGACGACGCCCTTCTCCTCCAGCAGCGGTGGACTCTAGTGAAATTCTGGCACGGTGGTGCTTGCCTTGCTCCGGGGAGAGGTGGGGAAGGTCAGAGAGGAGTGGGGAGTCGAGTGGTGTGAAGAATGGAGGCGGGGGTGGCCTCCTTTTATAGCTCGGCGAGGGGACCAATCGGTGCGGCGATGAGCTCGATGGTGGCGTCGCTACAGGCGGCTAACAGCATGGGCAGTTCTCACGGACTTAATGGCATGGCGTGGGGCGGCGTGGTTCGGTTGGGAGCGTGCGGAGCTCTAAGCGACTGCCGAAGTATTTGCGGCAGCGTGCGGTAGCTGCGGGTCACGCGGCGGCGAACGGGGGTGTCTGTCGGGGTGTGGTGATCATGGTGAGGATGCATGTGCGCGGTGGGTGCAAGGCACGAGCTGGCGGGGCTGGTCGGGCATGCCGCACTAGCGCGCTCTGGACACGGTGCAGAGAGGCGGTGCGCGGCGGTGCTAGTGTGGTCCATGGCTCGGCTGCTATCGTGGGCTGGACAAGGGGTGGCTGTATAGTGCGGCGAGGCTACTGGACATCCTGGATGGGCACGGGGCGGTCTGGTGCGAGCTGGCCGTGGTCGGCCGACGATGACCACAAATCGGTGGCGCTCCACTGTGCTCCATGGTGAAGGGGGGACTGGTCTCAGGCTGGTTAGACTCAGAGGGGACCAGAGGGTTAAGAGGGGACCAAATGGTCGATGATCACTGTACAAAACAGTGAAGTTAGGTTAGAGATTTTTCTGTGCATGCCAAGTGTTTGTGTTAGTGGCCGCATGAAATTTTCTTTTGAATTTTTGATTCAATTTTTTTGAGTGATCTTAGATTAAGCTTGAGAGACTAGGTTTGCTTGGAGAGGTCAAGGGGAATTGATTTGGTAGGTTTTTGAAAAAGTGGGATCTTCCCATATGAATGAGATTCAATTTTCCATTGTCCATTTAATTGATTTGCTAGATGTTTTTGTAAGTTTGTAAAGTGGGCCTTGATACACTTTTACTTGGTCTAGCAAGGGGTGAAAATAAATATAATTGTTTCTGTTGGAATTCTTCTTCTAGGAACACCTAAAGTGGCCTAGTGGTTTAAAATGGTCAAAATGACCATTTGCTTTATTTATTCTTATTTGATTTATTTTTCTTTTGGTTTGTTTGTAATTGGTCTAGATGATGTAGCACTCACCTTTAAACCATTTCACAACCTTTAGAACAATCAAACATGGCATATACACTCAATTCTATACTAATGCAAACACACATGCATTCATATTAATTTCTTTAATAAAAGTTTTTGTTAACCCTAAATTGGGTGATTAGGACTTGATAATCTTAATTAAAGTTTTTGGGATGTTACACATCCTCTTCAAGAAGTCTCCCCCATATGCTGATCTTGTGATGAGGCTTATCAATACTCAAGCCCATGGTTCACCTCTTGCCCTTCCTCCTAATCTTATGGAGCATGCCTTGGTGTCTCTCCAAAAGAAAGGAAGAATGGGTGCAGCTCGTATGCATCCATTTGAGAGTGAGGATGATGAGATTTCCGGGGATGAGTGGGATCCCACTCCTCCAAGGGGCTCCCGGGGGAAGAATACCTCTATTGTTCCCATGGCTCCTGTCACACGTGAGTTTGTTCAAGAGAAGGTCAAGAAGGCGTCTTTCAGGGAGAAGACACTTTGCTGCATGAATGTGGATATCCGCAAGGGACACCATGACTCCTACAAGAGCAACTGCAAAATTGAGAAGCTCCTCAAGGAAATCAAGGCTCAAGGAGAAGAAGAAGAGGAAGGGAGTCTGAATACAATGATGAGCATGGGGCTGAACCATTTGTAGAGTTAGATCACACACTCTCCTTTGGTACTTGGAATTCCATGAATGCCAGCTTGGTTGATTGGCAGACATTCTCAAATGTCACTTCTGGTTTTGCACCACAGGGCAGTTCCTCCTCGCGCCCTCATGGCACAGGCCCATAGACTTCTGCTGCTGATGATGACTATGATGAGGATGAGGATGATGACGACGACAATGACTCCGAGTGATCTATTTGGGGCGATAGCATGGACTTTTCCTTTTTCGGTGTTTCGATGCCAAAGGGGGAGAAGTGTCCATTAGGATCATCCGGGATTTACATGGGTTGGGGTGTGTCGTATATTTATATTTGAACATTTGCTTTCATTTGGTTCTTGCGAGACTTATTTGGTTCATGTGAAACTATCTTTGTGTGTGGACATGTCTATGCTCGTTCCCTTATTGTAATGGTTAAACCTTCCCATGTTTAGTATCTATTACCCGACTTGCATGTATTACATGATTATCTTGCTGCACATCGTTAGGGGGAGCATAGTTATGTCTCTTATTAAAATTTCCATGCAAAACCTCTTGTTGTCATCGAACACCAAATATGGGGAGATTGAAAGGACATTTATTGTCCTAATCTGTTTTGGTGTTTGTTAACAACATAAGGTCCATTTTACTGTGTGTTAATGTCTACGGGTCAATCTAATGAAAAGAGAAAATTCCATAACATAGTGGGAAAATCCCTGGATAAAACTGAGGTTTCCTAAAGAATCCAGACCGGAGCCTCTGGTGTGCAGACACCGGAGTCTCTGATGTGGTCTGGAGTTCCCCGAAATTCCCCGGAGTGGACTCAAGATGCAGCCCAGGGACATTCTGTGTGGGGGTTAGGAGTCAGACCAGATTTTGGCCGGAATCTACGGTGTGGTATCTTAGACCAGAGTTTCCGGTGTGAAAACACCGGAGTCTCCGGTGTCCAATTCCTGGCAAGTCTCTAGAGTGAGAGACAAGACAAGGGTGAGGACATTCTGATCGGCTGTCTGGATATGGACCGGAGATGGGCCGGAATCTCCGGTGTAGACCGGAGTCTCCGGTGTAGACCGGAGTCTCCGGTCTGCAGACCGGAGTCTCCGGTGTGGAAGTTCCCCAACGGGCAAAAAACGGTCAGCAACAGTGGAGGCTATAAATAGAGGACCTCATATTCTACCTCTAGCTTCTCGTTGTAGAAAAGAAAAGCATCACCATTAGAGCCACCAAAACTCCAAGATCTCTTCATCGAACCACCCAAAGTCTCTGATCTTTGGGGAATCGAAGGAGGCCTTGATATACAATTTCACCAAGAAAGATCTTCATTTCCCGCTCATTCACTTGAGGGCCCCTTGCTCTAGGGTTTCATTGGTAACCCTATGCCTTGTTTTGGTTCTGACAAGCTTGTCTTTGATTGTTGTGACAGCTTGCTTGGATTCAGGAGCCTCCAATTAAGTTGTGGACATGTGCCTCGAACTTGGTGTAAGGGTGCAGGCTACCACCTTGAAGGTTGCTGATATAGTGGAAGAGTGAATCGATCCCTATTGGGTGATGTTCACCGGAGAACAAAGGAGGCCTCTCGTGGCGTTGGTGGTTTGATACCACCCCCTCTCCAAACGCATACGTACTTCCCCTCAAAAGGAAGGAACTACGGGAAATAAACCTTGTGTCCCCGTGTGCTCCATTTCGGTTACTTCTATCCTTTACCGCACCTTAATTATATCTTGATCTTACTTAGTTAATTGTGCTAGTGTGACATATAGGTAAATTCACCATAGTTGCATATCTAGAGAATTTACCTTTTGTGTCAAACCCGAATTTGAAAACGCAGTAAATTTGAAGTAGCACCTATTCACCCCCCCTCTAGGTGCCCATACAATCCTTTCAGAATCTCAAAGATGATCATGAAGCGTATAAGAAAAAACTTGAAGAGGAAGAATTACAACAGTTTCTTGCAAGTCTTGAAAAGGATCATCGGGACAATACTACTCAAGTTAAGGAATCAATTCATCTCCTCCACGCAGCAATCAAGTTGAACCCTATGCTACAACGAGGCAATAAGAAGACATTTTTCTTTCTAACGAAATTCATGAAGAAAACATCAATGATTTGTCTAGTATGGATACGGTTATTGAAAAAGCCGAATCAAAAAAAAGACATGTGCTAAATTTATCAAATCAAAAGAAGCGAGCTTCATTGGTCAAGAGTCTAGTGATAAAATCATGCTTGATTTTTCTGGATGTAAGGCAGCTTACTTTTTGCCCTGTGAGTTTCATGCCAAAGAAGTTTGTGAACATCAACAACAACAAAACATAGCCGAACAATGTTCGGTTGATGAAGCGCATCAACGTGAAGAGGCACAAAATCTAGAAAAGGAAGAAGACAAGGCGTTGGAGAATTATCTAGAGGCCGAGCAAGGTATTGTGCAGGTTATGCAACCATCATACACCCCCAACATCTTCAAAGAGGTACATCTAGCAAATAATTTACTTATATTATGATTTGGTCAAAACCTTATTATTGATACACCTGTTAGCAGAATTCTCATAAGCTATGAAAGACCAATCGAGAGAGATAATTTATTTGTTAAAAAAATAATTATCACAAAACAAATCGGTCAACACATTGTGCCATTTAGAGAGACCGATAGTAACAAATTATCATAGCATAAGTTTTCCCTATTGTTTCATCTAAATTTTATATCTACATGGGTAGCTTTGCTTATTTCATACTTTTCTTACATTTGGTCTCAAATGAGACATATGTGTTTTAACTATTTGGTTTCAGAAACTTAAAGTCAAGTTTAGAGTCTTGTGAGAAAACCGATGCTAGTATAAATGTGTATTCAAAGACATCAGAAAAGGAGTTCAAAAGATATTGCATAGCCGAACTGGGTGATGTAAAATCTGAACCATTTGGTTTCTTAATTCCAAAGCCATTCTCACAACAAGATCGGTTAAAAGATAAAAGGTGTTCCTTCAGGTTGAGTATGTGTGATCATATCTTTGATATGTTGTTGAAAATCAATTATGTTAGAATTCGTGATCACAATGCCGAGCCATCATTACAAGGACGGATTTATTCAAAGTTGCATGATTTGTTCGAGCATAGTATAGAGATACGCAACATGTTTCATCAAATATTACAACCAGCTGTTAATAAGGGACGATTCAAATTTGTTGAAACACAAATTAATGACCAATCTGTTTTGATTGGTCTTGATGGCCAAACGATATTGCATCGGCTACCTATAGACGATTCATATAATGATGAGGAGGTACACACCAGGGATGATGGGATCAAGCCTAGAAGGAAAGAAATTATTCAAGAGCATGATAAAGGAAAAATTCCTGAAGGTGGACATTCCATTGAAGCACAAAGAAGACATCAAGCACTGGGGGTCAATCAGAGAACTCGAAGATAAATGCATGCAAAACTCAAAAAGACAAAGGACGCAATAAGCACAAGGTTAAAAAACCAAAAGTCACTTTCGCATGGCTATTGGAAAATATAAAAAGAAGAGTGAAGCAAAAAGTTCTTATCGGCCAAGTAGTGCAAAAGCATCAAGATCACCCGCAAGGAAAAAGTCTAAAGACATGGATTAGCAAAAGGAGAAATTAATTGCAACAAATTCATATCCTCCTTTTGGGCCACCAATGCCAACGTCATGGATACCTCCGTACGCTGATTTTAATTCATATCCACCATGGGAAAGGTATGATTCACGACCATGTTATCCATCTAATTCTAGATCATCTCACCCAAAGTATGTACCTCCAAGAAGACCAACATTTGATCAACAATCACATATCAAAGACCGTTTTAATAAAAAAGAATCAATTCTGAGTTCATAGGTAAAGAAATAAGTGGTCAAGCAAGTATACCAAATCAAGAAGGATAGACACAAGTATGTTGTTTCAGAGTCTGACTCGAAATAATAAAAAGCCACCTGAGTTGACGTTGGATACTAAGGGTTAGGAAGTGAAGCGAGTAACTTTTAAAGTCCCAATTGTCAAGTCCAAACAACCCAAGCTTAAAGTGCTCAAGATTTAAAAAGTCATTCTATTGTGTGTAATAAAAAAACACCCAAGGAGCCGACGAAAAGAAACATGGTGTGGGTTCCCAAAGGAAACCCTCAAGGAAAGGAAGATGTGCAAGATCCTATCATAAGGAGGAAAGCAAGAGTGGAGAACAAAAAAATAAAGCTAACAAGCGATCAGGCCAAAGAATTTGTATCACTATTAAAAACTTCGACCAGCACATCATCCATATTATTCTACTTCACCATTAATGCCTATGCCATGGAATTCATCCCCAAGTATGATTGGTTAGCCACCGTGGTTTTATTTTGATCCTTGGATGCATCATAATTCTGTATATCATGAAAGGGTATTGCCAAATCATTATTCATTTGATTAGTTGCAATTTTGTTGATAATCCAAGAGGCTGAATACTTGAAGTTCATAATTATATTAGTTCTTTTGTTTACTTCGGTTATACATACTTTGGTGGATGGATTATGCATGCCCATTGGGGCAAAGATATATGGCTGATATTTATTTTATCGCCCTCAAATCATTATCCAATCATGGCCGATGTGGTGTTCTAACATCGTCCTTAGTGTTACTTGAGACCGACACAAGGTATGCATCCCTTAGCAATTATGCTTATGCTTACATGTTGATAATTTGGCTTATAAATCTTTGAAATCTATGAAAGGCCAAATTGTCTTTAATTTTATTATTGGGTGTAGATGATGAGCATGATATTGATATTTACCTTGTCTCTATAGTACCATGGAAATTATATTTTGGTTGTTCAGTTTTAAAAGCAATGGATAATGCGTTGTTATTATTTATTTATCTCCTTATGGTACTGTTTTTTGAAGCCTCATGCCGCTCAATATATCTTGCACAAAAAATAAGGCCGAATATGAAGCTTTACTATTTGTGCTAAAACTTTTATTGCTATAGGTGCTACACATATTGAGGCTTCTAGTGATTTGTTGTGAGCAGTGCAACAATGTCCAAGGTTTACCAAAGTTTGGACAAATCACTTGTTATTTATCTTGATACATGTATATATATAAATGTCATCTTGGATTAATTTATCATTACTCATCTATCTAGACATGAAAACTGAAGTGCAAATGAGTTGGCTCAAGAAATATCTGGCTACCATGTTATTCATGATATATTTCATATTCTGCAAGAGCCGGATTGGAGACCACCGTTTTGGCCACTGATGAAAGCTCTAGTGCAGGTGAAGGTACATAACAGAGGAATCCCATTATTGATTACATGAAAATCTGAACTAAAGGGTGAACATGATAGTTCGGGTGCTCTTCAAATACTCTTTAGGGTAATGATGTTTATTGCCGAACGGTTGGTGATATTCTTCTTGAGCACTTGGATGAAGACCAGGCGAGGATCATTCGAGGGGTTGTTCAAAGACAATTGTGATATTCATCAGTCTTTAGTGGCCGATGGAGTGTTGACAACCAGTGGCCGATGGAGTGTTGACATCGTCCTTAGAATAAAAGTGGAGCAAGTTATTTTCTGACATGCAAACTCTGCCAGAAAACAGGGGCATGTGTTAGCACTCGTTTTGAGCTCATAGCTGACCAATGGTTATACACACTTGAAAAGATATAATAGGAGGATTATTAATCATTATCAAAGAGGCACCGTATCAAGTCAAGCCGTGATCATGCTTAATGGCCGATTATGCTAGTGTTCAGAGAAGACTCGGAGACTGATATATGGAGGCTTTCACTATGACTCCTTTAAGATGATCTCAAATAAAAAGTGCCGAATATAAAAGTTATGCGTGTCATCAAAACAAACAACTTTTCTTTTAAGATAATCTCAATCCGAGATCATATGAAGATTATTTGGCCAAAATAATAAATGGGACTGAGATCACATAGGACAAGTCCTTCCGAGTTTATAAATTTCATTTAAAACTGAGATTATAGAGGACAAGTCCTCGCCGCTCTCAGCATAGACCGAACTCGGAACTGTTTCCAGAAAATGGACCAAAAACGTACCAATATCAACTTAGATAAAAAAGTGCAAAACATGAAAGTTTTTTGCTTTTTCTAGGCGACCAACTTTTCTTTTGAAGTCATCTTCATATGAGCAAGTATATGACCTTCAGAATTAAATTGGTCAAAATCCGAGTTTGATAGAAAATAAGGGAAAAAGACCATCAAGATCAGGGTGGATGGAAAAGTCGCCGAAATCAAAGTTCTTCACTTTTTCGAGGCGAACAAATTTTATTTGTATGAGATTTTGATATGAACTCATTTACTACCTTAAATATGGGTCAGAAGATACATACTAGGTTTTGGCCAAAGAGTTATGAAAAGTGCGAACCAGGCCATCTGAATTTGATCCCAACTAGGATTTTGGACGTGATTCCACGCCTCTTTCTTGCACGGAAAGTCCAGCCGGTCCTTATATACACGAGGGGTGACGGCCGATTGAACAACAACACCAATCAAAAAAACACATCTACTATTTTTTTTGTGTTCATCTACTTTTTATCCCTCCTCCTTGTATCTTTCTTCTCGTTCTTCGTCGTTCTTCAAGATTGGAGGCTACGAATTCACGAGGCTCAAGGGGCAGTCAGGCCGACCTAGTGCAGCCCATAGCCGCCGGGACGTCCTGACGGGGTCCCTCCCGGACGAGATATTGGTTCTAGAAAAGCGTCCGTCAGACTGTCTTGCGTACCGCGCTTCCAGCGAGCCTCCCTCGGCGCGTGCTGTCGCGCATCACGCTCGACATCGAGGATACAGGGTGACGTGTTCGTGAGCAAACACTTCCGCCGTATATGCTTATGCGACATGATGTAAAAATCCTATTTGTGGTAGCAGCAGTTGCTCTAGCACATAGTATATCAGAGTGAAAAGAAGCGTCACATTCAATTTCACCTATCTAGAAAGGGAGGGCTCCAATGTGCCGCTAGATCATTAGATTGCTGCCTCTATCCTTTTGCTGCATTCATTCGCCACAATAGCCAATATGGAGAATTTACACTTTGAAATAGGTGGGAACCACTAAAGATTCCAACATGTCTCCTTGAGACCAATTGAATCGAAAATCATTGTCACTCAATAGCAACAGATGTTCCGGTACAATAGATGCTAAGCTATCCACTTATAGTGTGTTTGGTAGACCGTATGAAGCCATATATTCTCACCTCAACCTAGCTAAAAGGCCTTTTTGTTGTTTGTTAGCCCGGGTCAGGTCATCCCAGCACTGCCCACTTCACCCCGAAAAGAGCTCTCAGCCGGGCTGATGTGAGAAGCTCAAATCGAGCTTCGCAACTCGCCCATGCTGAGTCCACCACGCAATCCACTGTAGCGCTGCGGGCCCTGATGGCTCTGTGTATGGCGCCCAGAAAAGTGCTGGTGCATGGTTGATGTAGAGCTCGTTGGGAACCCCAAGAGAAAGGTATGATGAACACAACAACAAGTTTCCCTCAGTTATGAAACCAAGGTTTAATCGAACCAGTAGGAGCAAGGAAACACCTCAAAGGTGTTACTAGCTGAGCTTTGGCAGGGCACACTACCGGTGCTAGTAGCAACGTGGAGACCTGCACAACACAACCACAGAACTTTGTCCCCAACTTGCGATGAGGTTGTCAATCTCACCGTGTTTTGCGGAAAACAAAGGATTAAACGTATTGAATGGAAAGAAGTAAAAGTTTGCAGAAAGTAAACACAAAACAGTAAAAGATTGTAGATTGTATGTAAAGAAAAAGGACCGGGATCCATAGTTCACTAGAGGTGGCTCTCCTTAGATAGATAACATGCTGGGTGAACAAATTACAGCGGGGCAATTGACAAACACCGAGAAAGTAATACATGCATATACTAATCATCTTGACTCCTCTAAGACTTGATTGGTCATTACAACATAATACATAGACCGCCATCCAACTGCATCTATGACTAATAATCCACCTTCAGGTTATCATCCGAACCCCCTCCAGTATTAGGTTGCAAGCAACAGATTATTGCTTTATGAACTGCGTGTAAAGTAAACAATACGATTGTTCTATGAACAAAGGATTGTTGTTTTCTCCCTAGTAGCAACGACACATCTAGTACCTTAGAGATTTCTGTCACTTCCCTAGATTACCAGAGGCATGAACCCACTATCGAGCATAAATACTAACTCTTGGAGTTGCTAGCATCTACTTGGCCAAGATAGCTACTAACAACGGAAAGCATGCAAGATCTCAAATAACAAAGACATGATAGAATCAATAATCAATCTGAAATAGCATCTCAATATCCATCGGATCCCTGCAAACACAACATGTATGAATTACAAATAGATGATCTTGATCATGAACGAAGCTCACAAGATCTAAACATGAAAGCACAAAGGAGGAGAAACCAGCCATCTACCTACTACATGGATCCGTAGTCCAAGGATGAACTACTCACGCATCACACCAGATGCTTGCATGGTGATGAAGAAGGCCTCCAGGGTGAATTCCCCTCTACGGCAGGGTGCCAGGAAGAGCTTTAGATCCCTCCCGATCTAGGGATGGAGATGACGGCGGATACAGACTCTTTCGTGGATTTTTGATCAGGTACTTAGGTTTTTCGTCCCGAGGGCAACTTATAGGCAGAAGGAGAGGCCGAGGGGGTGCCGGGAGCCACCACACCACCCCCTGGCGTGGGCCAGGCCTGGACGCGTGGCCAGGTGGTGTGGCCGGCCCCTGGCCATTCTCCGTCTCGTATTCTGGCACTTGATCCCTTCCGGAAAAATAGGCACTTTGGCTTTTGTCCCGTCCAATTCCGAGAATATTCATTTTCTGACTTTCCTGGAACCAAAAATAGCAGAAAACATGCAGCTGGCACTATGGCTCTTGTTAATAGGTTAGTCCAAGAAATCATATGAAAAGTACTCCAAAGTTGGAATAAAACACAAGAAACTGGATAAAACCAAGCATGGAACATCAAAAATTATAGATACATTTGCAATATATCAGGGCCCCCACCAGAACCCCGAGCCTCTCTCCGTTTCGTTGCTCATTTCTCCCGAGTGTAGCGAGCGCCCCCCGGCGTCGCCAAAGCGCTGGCCGCCCTGATGCGCCCGGCCTAGACCACCCGACGTCGTGAGCAGCGGCAGCAGAAGCGGATTGAGCCGCCGCGAGCAGAGGCGGTCGCACCGCCGCCGGCAGAAGCAAAAGCAGCCCGTCGGGTCGCCCGCAGATACAGCAACAGTAGTTGGCGCCCATGCGCCGCCGTGAGCAGCATCAGGTCACGCCGCCGCCCACCATCGCTTTGACCACCTACTACCGCGCCGCCCCAATGCTCAACACCCTCCACCGGTGCCCCACGGCTCGTCACCGGCGACAAACAGTCCCAGCAGACGGTGTGGGGGAGAGGAGGGCCGGATTGCTTTTTTTGTTTCTCTTTAGTGGCCTTTGTGTAAAAGTTTAGACTGTTCTGTAATTCCTCAGTTTTGGGGCCAATATCAGCCCATACGAGCTACCAAACAGAGTATTAGTGTAGCTTTTCTCAACACATCCAGTCTACCAAACACACCACAAAGTCTCAACCAGCTTGTATGAGGTCAGATATCTCAAGTGGGAGAGTAAATTCAAAGTGACCCGGTCTACCAAACACACCCTTAGTATGCTTTTATAATCACGTCGTATAAATCCATAGTTCTCCACAGTTCTTGTGCGGCAGGACATTGAAAATCCATAGTTCTCCATAGTTCTTGTGCGGCGGGACATTGAAATAGGAGATGTAAAATATTCTCTGCAGAGTGGTCACATATGGGACATGACACATTATTTCCAATATTGTTATTTGACAAAATACATTTCAGAGGGATAATAATATCGGGAAGAGCTATCCAAATAAATATTTTCACCTTGCATATACTAGTATTTTAAGCTTCCAATGCGTCCTTTTTTTCTTGATTGAGAACGTCCTATAACTCCTGCTTTGGTGTTTCGGTCAGGGCCAGTACAGGAGAGAGACAGGCCTGAACAGACGGACCAATAACAAATCATGATATTGTTCCCTAATCGATCTGGCTGGCGTAGTTACGATAACGTCTACTGTCATATGTGGACGGCGTCAACTAAATGCCTACATGACCTATGCGAGTTATCTAGATATTACATCATCTACAAACCTCTTAAAATTATTACATATTATCAACTCAAGGGGAAAAAATTCGGCATTTCAGTTGACAATCGAGTTGATAGCAGAGTCCTCAATTTACTTTCTCAGTCGATCACCTTCATCTTCCTTTGAGTGTGACAGCGACATTAGAGGAGACATGATCTTGTAGCCTCCTCTTTTGTGGCAATATGTTGGGGGGATAACCCTGGGTATGGTCAAGCCGGGGTATAAAGGAAGTAAAAGCCAAGGTACGACAAGGTCAAAGCGGGAGCTGACTGAGTTACTTGAAGGCCAGCCGAATTACGGTCTACCCGGCCTAGGTGGTGTACGCCCAACGTTACCTCATCTGACATAAAGTGTATGTCGGCACAAACAAAATGTTACTTGTTTGAAGGTACCAACATGGCCGAGTTAACCAGGCAACAACCGGGTTACAACTTGGCTTACAAGAGAAGGAAGGCATCTTCCATGGTCAGCGCTTTTCTCACTTCTCTGTAGCGTAGGCGCAGAGGACAGAGGGGAGGAACAACGAGTACGGGCCGACAAAGGTGACGTCGAGCCGGTCGGATGACACGGCGCTGCCGAGGCTTACGCCATGGGTCCTGGGCGGCTTGTGAAGGGAAAAAGGAGCACACCGCTTTGCTATTTTGGGAGAGGCATATTCGGGGAATATGCCATCCACGTATGCCCTAACTGTAACCTGGCCTCCCGTTTATAAGGAGCGCCAGGACCTCCTAGAGGGGGGATCGATCATTTGGGTAAGGGAAGAACCTTAGAGAGAGAGGTGTGGTTAGTAGAGAAGTTCATCTTCCTCCTCCCCACAAACAGCTCAAGGAGCATCTGTAAGCACCATAGATCTTGAGAATACAAACATCCATGTGTGGAATCACCACACTATCCTTCCCTGGATACCTCTAGTGCACCTTGGCCCCATCTTTAGCCTACCCATGGCATCTGCTGTGCCACCACCACGATAGTTGTCACCCACCGTGGGGCCAGCAGCGGCGCAAGCTGGAGTGAAGATCTGGACAAGAAACATCATCGCCACCGGGGAACGCATCAATTCCGGGCTCGTTCAATGTTTTGGAGCACTAGACTATGTCAGCGACAATGCGCACCACTTCGGCAACCGCCCTCCTCCGTGCAATAGCCTCTTTATCAGCCTCGGCGCCCACCAGATCTACATTGGTGTGGACGAGTCTTGCGTTCACCCGCTGCACGTCATCGAGGGAGGCAAACCACCTCTCAACGCGGCTCGTGGCCCGCATATCACTTGCCTTGCTAGCTGCGTTGAGGTCATGATGACCACACCGGATGTAGGAGCAAGCAAGGACCCGACGAAAAACCCAGAGATAGCCCCAAAGGTACCTAGGAAAAGAGGTCCTCCACTAGAGAGGCCAGAGAACATATTGCAATAGGCGATAGATAACTGAGCTACACCCATAGCACCTATAGCAGATCCAGCTCAGGCATAGGCCGAGCTAGAGGAGACCCAGCTGAAAATGTTAACAGGGGAAAAAAGGGTAGCAGAACTGCAACAATCATTAAACATCACGCTGCATGAGTATGCAAAGGCAAATCGGATTAGTCCCACCCGTATGGACGGTGTGAATATTAGGGGTAGAAACCTCATCACTGAGATAGACAAATAATATTTACCTAAGCCGGGTTATTCGGCTACCCTAGTGACAGCAGGGCTAGAGAGGTATAGCACCCCGGACAAAAATCTCAGGGCTTCAGATGCGGCAGCGTGCGAGTTAGGGGGCCTGACCGGCAAAGCCCAGGAGAGGCAGCAAGAAAGAGTTAACCACCTGGTAAGGGTTGCTAACAAGAAGAATGAGGAGTTACTCAAGGAAAACCCGGCGGGAGAACGAGGTTCCCGTGTCGTTCATTTGGTGGGGGGCACTCCGGAAAAATCTGCTGGGGTGGCATCATCCCCTCACACGGGCCCAAGAATGGAAGAGGTAGTGACCTTGGCAAGAAAGAATAAATAGATAGTCCCATATGACCCGGCAAGGGCAGGGAAAGGAAAAGTAGTACAAGGTGATGAGGATCATCACAGTGCCAGCCGAGGTGAAGCTAGACGAGGTAACCTCGACCAAGGCCAGGCAGGACAGGGAAATGCTGGGCACGGCAATGCCGGACAGTGTGACTCAGTAGGATCTGGACAAAACCCACCCCAACAACAGCAGCAATAGTACATACCTCGGCAAGAGTGAAGTGTCGGCCCAGCTATGCAATAGCAATATGCTCATCCTGGTCAAGATTGGTAGAACGATGGTTATTCGGCAATGGCTGATGCCAGGTTCCCTAGGCTGGATCACCATGTGATAGGGTCAAGGTTGTGAAACAGGAACTTGTAGCCAGATGATGCGAGATTGAAGCTGGACCGAATCTATTGGTCGGAGATGATAGAGGGACAAGGTCCACCGGGCCCATCATGCTCTGGACCTTGGATGTTGAGAGAACCACCTGTACCGAACTTTCAGTTGGCTAGAGGGACAATAACGTATGACGCAAGCACCAAGCCAGGAGATTGGTTGATTGAATATGCAACATTTGTGAACGTTTCCAAGGCAACTTGAGATGGGCTGTGAGATATGTACCTCAGATGCTGGATGGACCAGCGAGGGTTTGGCTAAATAATTTGCTGCCAGGAAGTATCAACTGCTAGATATATTTCGAGGAGATGTTTATCAGTAACTTCACGAGCACATATAAGAGGCCGAATAGGCTATAGGCTCTCGCAATGTGCAAGCAAAGGCCAAATGAGACAGACTGGGAGTTCTTAACTCACTAGTGCAACATGCACAATTCCTACGAAGGAGTAATTGAGTCAAAAGCCATTGCTTGGTTTGCGCAAGGATGTAGGTATGCAAGTATGCTGTGGCAAAGGCTGCAAAGAGGTATACCAACTACGTTGGCTGAAACAATCAGAATTGCTGACTCGTATGTGTTGGGTGATCCAACTCAACCTCGGCTTGTGTCAAACGAGTCAAATGAAGAGTACTGCCACCGAGATGGAGACGGGTCATCCAGACAAAATGATTTCCGGGGTAAGAGGAGAGATGAAAGGCCGGATTACAGATACAGTTTGCAACAAGTTGCAGCAGTGGAGCCAGATCAACCCGGAGCTGGAAATAGCCAGCACAAAAAGAGTGGAGGGTAGCAGTGGACCTCAAGAAATGATGGCAAGAAAACTTGGACGCCAGAGCATAAAAAGAAGTGGCAAGAGAAGAAGGACAGGCCGAGGTATACGTATGAGGCTATGCTGGATCAACCATGGAAGTTTCACACGCCTAACCAAGTAACCCAGAAAATCACATGACTCAGCAGTGTATGTGGATGAGGAAAATAGAGCATAGTAACTCGGGGAATGCGCAAGCACCTCGGTAGCAACAGCTCACTAAGACAAATGGGCAGCAGTTGATGTTACCACCACCCCCCGCCGAGGTATGAGAACCATGAGAGAAGGGATGTAGTGCATCAGGTGGAGAACTAGAACCAGCAGAACCAAAGATACCCTGACAATGACGGAAGAAATGAGTACAGAGAACATCATCAAGCTTACTGTGTGTTTACCACAGAAGAAACTGATAGGCAGAGAGTGAAATGCCGACATATGGAAGTCAATGCAGTTATGCCGGCTGTGCCGAGGTACATGCCTTGGTCTGATCAAGAAATTACATGGAGTATCAAAGATCACCCCAGGCTGATGCCAAGTCCTGGATCATACGCCTTAGTGCTCGACCCAACTTTCATCAGGCCAAATATCAACATGAAATTCTCCAAAGTGTTGATTGACAATGGAAGCAGCATCAATATCTTGTATAAGGACACAATGCATACGTGGGAGCTTTAGAGAACGTGCTTCAGGCAACCAAGACCACAATGCACCGCATTTTTTTGGGTTTGTCTTGTGAGCCCATTGGAAATGTCTAAATAGACATGTTATTCGGCACAAGGGATAGCTGCTGAATCGAGAACTTAGAATCTGAGGTTGTGGATTTGGACAATGCTTACCATGCGTTACTCGGCAGGCCTGCTCTATCAAAGTTCATGGCAAGTGACCACATCAGTTACCTAAAAATGAAGATGCCAGGAACAAATGGAGTGATCACCATAAGTGGAGACTTCAGGCGTTCAATGGAATGTGCTTCGGCCGGGTCAAACTTGGCCGAGTCACTTGTGATAACACAAGAGAAGAGGAGGATCTAAGAGGTTGCAACACTAGCTCAGTTCGCGCAGCTGAATATGCCAGCCCTGAGTAACCCACATGGAAGTGTTTTATTTCAAGCGACAAAAGATACCAAGAAGGTGCCCATTGATGATCAGTTACCAGAGCGGACCGTAACTATTAGTGCCGGGCTAAGCAAGAAATAGGAAAGCGAGCTTGTTAACTTCCTCTTTGAGAATCGAGATATCTTTGCTTTGTCCACACAAGATCTGAAAAAGGTGTACCGAGGGAGTTGGCCGAGCACTCTTTGCATGTGAGACCCAAAGCAAAGCCGGTGAAGCAATCTCTCCGCTGCTGCGCCGAATATAGGAGAAAAGTCATTGGTGATGAGATAGCTTGGCTCTTTGCAGCCAGGTTTATCATGGAAGTGCTTTACCCGAATTGGCTGTCTAATCCGGTGCTAGTGGAAAAGAAGAAGGATGATCCGAATGTAGCAGTGGTGTGGCATATGTGTATCGATTACACGAACATGAATAAGGCATGTGCAAAAGATTCATTACCTCTACCGAGGATAGATCAGGTCATTGATTCGACCAGTGGGTGTGAGTTGTTGTCATTTGTAGATGCGTATTCTGGTTTCCATTAGATACCCTTGAACCTAGATGATCAAATAAAGACTACTTTCATTACCCGTATGGGGCTTATTGCTATCGCACTATGTCGTTTCGCTTACGTAATGCAGGGGCAACATATCAGAGGTGCATGTAAAAGTGTTTACATGATAAAATTGGCAAAAATGTCCAAATATATGTCGATGATGTTGTGATAAAAACAACGAGAAACAAAACGCTCCTAGATGATATCTGGCAAACATTTGCGAAACTAAGGAGATTCCGAATGAAGCTTAACCCGGAGAAATGTACCTTCGGTATGCTGGCTAGAAAGCTACCTGGTTTTCTCGTATCTAGCCAAGGTATCAAGGCTAATCCCACTAAAATCCAAGCTATAGAATGAATGGAGCTGCCGAAGTGTCTTAATGATGTTTAGAAGTTCACTGGTTGCCTGGCATCATTAAGTCGGTCTGTATGTTGGCTGGGAGAAAAGGCATTGCCTCTCTATCAGCTAATGAAGAAATCAGGTAAATTCATATGGACACCACAAGCTGATAGCGCGTTTCATGAGCTGAAAAAGATGTTAAGCTTTGCACCAGTGTTAGCCTCACCACAATCCAAAGAGCCGATGTTGCTCTATATAGCAGCGACCAACCAAGTCGTAAGTGTCGTGGTTGTGGTGGAGCGTGACGAGGAAGGTAAGTCGGTGCAGAGGCCAGTATACTACCTAAGCAAGGTGTTGTCCATTTCGAATCAGAACTATCCTCACTATCAGAAAATCCTCTGAAAGTACAAACAAAAGTAACTCAGAAAATGAAAGAGAAGCGTAACCTCAGCAATATGAAGCAAACTTAGAGGAAAGGAACTTACGGGCTATGAGGCCATGGATCCGGGTCAGCTAGGCTAGCTAATCTGCCTGGTTCTTTTGAATTCCTCAATGGCAGTTTTCAGCGCCTCAACTTTGGCTTTAGATACTTGGAGTAGCTCTTTGCTTTTATCAAGTTGACCTATGAGCTGAACCTTCGCATCGAAGAACTCGTGATCCAGTTTTTTCAAGCTTAGTCTTGTGGAGATATTGGAGCTTCTCATTCTCGACACGAAGCCGGCGGATCTCATTGTCCTTCTCCTTTAGCTGGGCCTGATGTTGCCCTGCTTGTTCGAGAAAATGGAACATCATGTCAGGTAGGGGCACACTATCTTGAAGAGACACTGCAATAATTTTTTGACCTAGCAGAGCCGAGGTATAATTACCCTGCGAGTAAAAATAAAAAAGGACAAAGGATAAGAGGCGAAGGAAAACTACCTTTCAGTTCAGCCAGTTTTTTCCTTAGCGCCTTGTTCTTAGCTTCCACATTGGCTGCAAAATTTGAGTCACAAGTTAATTCGGCAAGCTAAAAATGAAAAGAGGTAAAAGTAAAAGCATGAAAGAAAGAACTTTACCTTTCTTCTTCAACTCAGGTAGCAGGGCCTTATGCTTTGAAGAGAGATCTTTGTGCGTATCCAGAAGCCGCTGAAACTTGATGGTCTGGCGATTGGTGGTGATCTGAAAAAGAAGATGTTAGCTCATGAGTCATAAGAAATATTTGAAGTTACTCAAGACCCAGGGCAAGTGGAACTTAACCCGGCTCTAGGTGAGTGAATATTCGAAGTTACTCAAGACCCGGGCCAAGTGTAACTTAACCCGGCTCTAGGTGAGTGGATATTTGAAGTTACTCAAGACTCGGGCCAAGTGGAACTTAACCTGGAGCTATGTGAGTACATATTTGAAACTACTCAAGACCCGGGCCAAGTGGAACTTAACCCGGCTCTAGGTGAGTACATATTTGAAACTACTCAAGACCTAGACCATGTAAATCTTAACACGGCTCTAGGTGAGTGAATATTTCAAAATAGGAAAGATCCGGGCCAAGCGGGACTTAACCCGGCTCTAGGTGAGTGGATATTTGAAATGACTAAGATAAGATACTCCGGAATTTAAAGACGCACAAGGTCAGTGTTAAGAGAATCCAGCCGAGTAACATGTTACCCTACCAGAGGCTTGGGGACTGGAGGATATATCTACAATGACTTGTGCATATGTAAAGAGATGGCTGGAGGAATTACCTCCATCATCTTACTAGCATAACCAATGGCTTTGGCAGCAGTATTCATCTGGGCACTGATCTCCACGGGGCCAAACTTTATCGGGTTACCAGAGCTAACATCCACGTATTCAGCATTATTCCAATTGCCGATGTACTTAGTGAGCGAGCCATAGCTCTCCCCACTGAGAGTCCGAGTCACGACCAAGCCCTTGGCATGAGTAGCTTTCTGGGGGGTTTGAGCTACGACCGGGCTTGTATGCAGAGCAAGTTCTTTATTAGCGGCAGAGCCGGAAGCAGCGCCGCCTTGTTGCATCATGGATGCAAGGGTGTGCTGCCTAGTCCCGGCTATTGATCCTTTAGGCATGGTCTTGGTCGCCTTGGAAAACTTCTGGCCCTTGGTAACCTCGACAACTTTCTTGGCCTTGGTGGTTGACTTGGATTGCTGTGGCAAAGATATAGCTTGGTCTTCGACCGTCGAAGATGCAGTGGGAGGCTTGGTCTAAGACTTCTGCCAAAATATGTCTTCTCGCCGAGTCTGGGTAGACTCGGACAAGGCATGAGGTGCTTGGGGAGAAGAACTTGGAGCTAGAGCACGCCGAGGTTGAGGCATAGGCTCAGCTCAGTAGAATTTTTCTCAATGACAATGTTGTTGGCGCCATTGTTATGTGGATGTAATGGAGTAGAGGAGGCACTTGGCTGATCCATCATAGCCACGTCCTCGGGGGCACCTCCTTCCTCTGTGCCGATGTTGACCTCCTCTTGCCGAGGTGGACTGAGATTCATCGTGGCGGCAGAGCTCTTTCGGATGGGGCTCAGTGTAGGAGCATTCTCACGGCAAGGATAAGGTGGATCACCTCGAAGAGGTGAGGATATGCTTGAGCCACTCTAGGAAATGTCCTTGGGGGCCCTGCCAAAGCAAATGGAAACAATTATTAAGTTAGTACAAAAAGAGAGAAACTAAAAGGAGAGAAGCTACTCGAATAATAAGGAAGGAAAGAGGAACTTACTCAGATGCGGTAGGCGGATCCTTGGGCTTTGGGGCTCTCCATATGGTGGCCTTAGCAGGAGGCTTGCTGACGTCCTTGTTGTCAGGTTTCTTTTGTCTTTTTGGTGCCTTAGGAGGCTCGGAAGCAGGAGAAGAAGGAACAACTCGTTTCTTCACAGGGGTAGGGACTTGTTCGCCTACAGCAAGATGAGGATCGGTGTGGACCTGACCAACCGGGTTAGCTGGAGGTGGATTAGCCAGAAAAGCATATGAGATAGGCACAAGATCATATACCTCCAAGATCTCAATATCATAATCATCTTCATCGTCATCCGGCCAATCCCTTAAGACAGAAGTCTTATTGAAAGGTCGGCCGAAGCCAGAGTTCGGAATGGGCATGAACTCCTTGAGGTCTGGATCCTCCTGATCCGAGGTATCCCGATCCGCGCCCCACTTAAGGGCAGGGGTCGGGGTATCCTCTATAGTTTGCTGGAGAAATTTCTAAAAAGAGTAATGCAAAAAGGGTCAAAAAGGATGATATAGGCCGAAGTAAGGTGTAACTCGGAAAAAGATCACAAGAGAGACATATGTCGGGAGCTGGCCTATCTCGGCTAAAGTGCTCTAGCCCCCACTCCCAATCCTCGGTCAAGGTCATCTTGAAGATAGACTTAACCCGACAAAAGATCTGGGAGTCAGAGAGCTCGAAGGATGAGACTCGGTTTGGGTCGAGGTGACCGCTCATGTGGCAAACTTTGTGCGTGCGACATTGCAGAGGACAGATACGGCTCAAGATGAAAGTGAGCATTAGATCCTTGCCATTCATCCCCTCTAGCTTCACCTCGATGATGCGCTTCTCCACCAAATCTACCAAGGCACTTGATCAACTGGGGATCTAGCCCCATCAAGTTCTATCAGGGACACCGATAGAGAAAGGGGCAGCCGAATCTTGTTGTCTAAGGTAGTATTCTTAAAGTAGAAGAATGTATTGGCCCATCCTTTGCAGGACTCCAAGCCGGTAACTTGGGGAAACACGAAGTCTTTCCGAGGTGAGATGGAAGCTGCCCTGCATTGGGTTAGAGATTTGTCGGTGGCGCGAAGGTCCTTCTTCGGAATAACATTGGCTCGGAAACCAAAGAACTTGAACCAAATTGCTATGGAGGGCCACAAGCCGAGGTACCCCTCAACCCCGAAAACAAAAGCAAGTAGAGAGGCAATGGCATTCGCCGAAAGATGATGGGGTTGAAGAACGAAAGTGGTGTGGAAATCATGGAAAAAGTCACTGATGGGAAGGCCGAAGCCGCTAGAAGTGAGAGAGAAAAACTACGAACTCATCGGGCTTGGTAGCAGGGGCAAGTTTGTCGCCAGCAAGGCGGCAGCGGACTCCGGCAGGAACGTAGCGGGTCCGGACGAGCCGATCTAGGTTGTCTTGGCTCACCCAAGAACCGTCCCAGGCGCCACGCTCATGGGCGGCGCCGCCCTCCTTGTGCCCCTCAACGGTGACAACCTCCTGTGATATTTCTAGATCCTCCTCGGAAGAAAAATCTGAAGCGGGATATAGAGGACTTGATTGACGCGGACCCGTAGCGGCGGCGAGTGGTGCAGCTGCGGAGAAGCAGAGCGAGGAACAACGAGCTGCATCGGTGGTGCTGTCGCTAAGCAGAAGTGGCGGTGGCGGCGGTGCTTCGAGGAAGAAGAAGTGGCAGAGGCAGAGGGAGCTAATGGGGGAAATGGCTAAGGATGCCCCCGCTCCTCTATTTAACCATGCCCCTAGTGGGGGTAGTGGGATAACACAGTGCAGCGGGCCACACAGTGTGGCCGTGTATTCGCCGAAGGAGCCAATTAACGACGAGCCACCGAGAGGGTCACATGGTGCAGCGGATCGTGCGACGCGACGTGGTGTTGCGGTTATCAAAGAGGCTCCCACGATTTGACTGCTACGTAGTAAGTCCTGACATCATGCACAGTACCTGGCACGCATGCCCTCAAAATGAGGAAAATATAATGATTACCTGCCATGTAGGACAAGGAAGTGTATATGAGAAGGAAAGCATCTAAGTGGGTAACCCGGATGTGAGAGTATAACCCTGTCGACGAGAAGTAACTTAGAAAGAGCCAAGGAAGATCAAGGAAAATACCAAGTCACAAAGAAAGTAGCCGAGTTAAGCTTGGAACATGCCGATATAAGAATACCTAGGCATGAAGAATTAAGAATTTGGCGGATTGAACCTGTTGTGGCCTTATCAACTGAAGTTTCTAAGCCCGCACCAGCTTCGGGGACTAATGTTGGGGGATAACCCTAGGTAGGGTCAAGCCAGGGTATAAAGGCAGTAAAAGCCAAGGTATGACAAGGTCAAAGCGGGAGTTGACCAAGTTACCTGAAGCAAGCCGAATTACGGTCTACCCGGCCTAGGTGGTGTACGCCCAACGTTACCTCGGTTGACATAAAGTGTATGTCGGCACAACCGAAATGTTACTTGTTTGCAGGTACCAACTGGGCCAAGTTAACTAGGCAACATCTGGGTTACAACTTGGCTTACAAGAGTAGGAAGGCATCTTCCATGGTCAGCGCTTTTCTCTCTCCTCTGTAGTGTGAGCGCAGAGGACAGAGGGGAGGACGAGAGATTACGTGCCGACATAGGTGACATTGAGCTGGTCGGGGACATGGCGCCACATAGGCTTACACCAGGGGCTCAGAGAGGCATACACCATGGGTCATGGGTGTCTTGCAAAGGGAAAAAGGAGCGCACCACTTTGCTATTTTGGGAGAGGCGTATTCGGGGAATATGCCCTAACTTTAACCTGGCCTCCCCTTTATAAGGAGCGGCAGGACCTCCTAGAGGGGGGATTGATCATTTGGCTAAGCGAAGAACCCTAGAGAGAGAGGTGTGGGTAGTAGAGAAGTTCATCTTCTTCCTCCCCACAAACAGCTCAAGGAGCATCTGTAGGAATGATAGATCTTGAGAATACAAACATCTGTGTGTGGAATCACCACACTATCCCTCCCTGTATACCTCTAGCACAACTTGGCCCCATCTTTAGCCTACCCATGGCATCTGCCGTGCCACCACCACGACACGATAGCAATAATTGCAGTCTGAAACTAAGTAATAACAAGTTAAGTCATCAAACAAGACAAACTACTCATTTGACTAATATGACATAAGCTATGAACTAGAGTTTACAACTGGTAAATGGTTCAATTATTGACCAACACATCAAACAAACAGGACAAGCAAGCATGCATTAAACAAGTGTGTCTACCGTGAAATGAGCAATCAAAAAATGTGTGTGTGTGTGGCTTAGAATTTTAATAAATATAAACTAGCAAGGTCATTTCAACAAATATATATGGAAGCAGTTGTATACCATAAAATGCAAGAGACATTGGGTGACTCGGAATTTGCGCTGAGCCACAAAATGGCATGCAGTTATTGTCGTAGCGAAGAATGAACTAGATAGAAATTATAACCGCATCATAAGATCACTTGTAGAGCAGGAATGCAAACCACGAATGAACTATATATAGTAGAGGATAGTTATGTCGTTGCTGACAGATGGCTCCCACGCTCCCACGCCCCACCTCACCGGTGCTTGAGACGAGTTTGCTGGGGGCGACCGTACGACGTCGGGTTTTCTTCAGGTGGGATGTACCTGGTGTCCTCGCACCACATAGACCAGGGACGATTGAGATTTCTGGCGCGAGAACCATCTCTCTTTTCGATGAGGTTGGACGTTGTCTTGTGGATCAGATCCAGGTCAAGGCGGAGGTTACGTATGGGGCTCATGTACGCTGGTACATGGCACGTCTTGATCGGTCCTCAGGGGGATGTGTGCGAGCGCCAACACGGTCACACCGGCGCGCCGCCCTATGCGCGTGCGTGTCGGACGATTTTGATCGGCGGTTCCGCGAGACGCATAGCCTCTGTCGGTGGACCAAATCCATGCGAGGGCCACGTATCAGAGGGCGCGGAGGATACTTCTGTGGATGAGAGTCGCAGATGGAGCGGGGGATACAGATCGACGGGCGGTTCCCAAATTTCACTTAACCCTAGATCAAGAGAGGTGGGCAGGGTGGTTTTCGTGTGCAGTCCCCCCACTCCTCCATCATCCCCATGAGTTGCAGAACCAGTGAGGTGGAGAGGAACCAGATCAGGCGATGAGAGATCTTTCGAAGAGGTACTCATCGCAGAGGCTCCCACGATGGATCGTAGACCTCCTGGTTTTTGTCGCTCGCCGCTGCGACAGCCAGCCCGACCTAGTCCCTATGCGAGCAGGTCACGGTTTGGATCTTCTCCGCGCAGACAGATAGAAGACCGAAGGTTTCAGGAGGACCGGCGCGGAGACAGTGGCTGGATCTGTGAACAAGATCGTCGGAGAGATGAGGAACGCCGGTGGGAGGAGGATCGACTTACAGAAAATCGTAGAAGATCGGAAGAGGAGGCAAGGGAGGAGAATCGTCGGAGAGATGACATAGCCAGGGAATCAAGGGCGGCTGCGCAGCGACGGGAAGATCTTGCTCGTGAGAGGGCCCTAGTCGAAGCTCGTCGGAGAGAGGAAGAGCAAGAGAGACAGATGGAGCCACAGGCCTGAGATGCAGCGAGATTCACATTCTACAGCGTCTGATTCCTCTTTCCCTGTCAGAATAGGTAACTTTGCACATACTTCATCCCGGCGTGATGCTCCTCTGTTTGCACGCACCGTTGAACAACCATTTATTGCTAGAACTGTTACTGCTTCTGTCAATCTGATTGGTGGATCCAATATGCCTGGTGCTAGGCCTGTTACCAATATTTCAGCTAGCATCCCTACTTTGGTTTCTGCAAGTGTCCCTTCTATTGCAGTTTCTCAGCCAGTGCCAGTCACTGCTGCCAGTCAGATAGATGCAATGGCCACAACACTGGTGGGGTCCTCTATACCTGCACCGGTTGTTGGTGTTCCTGTGAATAATAATCAGAGTGTTCTTATTGAAGGGTTCCAACAGACTGCAGATTTAGAAGTGAGAATACAGGAATGTGAGAATTGTGGACTCAATCATAGTATTTTAGTCTGTCAAGAGAAGAAGCCCTAGGAGTATGTACCTCTGTTTTTTGGTAGCATAGATTTTGATCAAGGTTTTCACTCAATCTCAGTCACTGAATCAACCTTTCAGCTAATGGAAAATTGCAACTATGCTCATATTATGGTGGTTAGGGGGGATGTGTCTGGGAAAGACCTGGACAAGGAATTCCAATTATGGGCAGATGCTGTTGGCTCTGGGTGGAGATTCAATGCCAGGCCCATCAGTGATGTTGAGTTTCTCATGAGATTTCCTTCTACAAAATCCATTGAAGATTTCCATTTTGGGAAAGTTTTTAAGAAGACTATTCCTGATGCTGTGATTCAGATTTCTAAATGGAATGGAGATTTGGAACCTGTTGAATGGCTTGAGGAAGCATGGTTTTGTATGGTTGGCATACCCATGAAGTATAGAGAAAAATCCACAGTTCTCTATGTGGCATCTCTAATTGGAAAACCTTTGGCAATGGACAGAAACAGTCTCAGGAATCTGGCATATGTGAGGGTTAAGGTGGCCTGTAAAGATGTGAATTTAGTGCCAAATACAAGAAGAGGAGAAATGGAAGGAGGGATCTATGAATTTAAATACACAAGAGAAATATTTGCTCCAGATGCCACACCTAATATACCTGTCTCTGTTGATGTGGGAAGTGGGGATATTCCAGCTGCTCCAGACAGACAAGATGTTGATAGCAATAGACCTGTGCTGACTCTAGTTACTGTTGGGGGAACTGATACATGAGCTGGTGTAGAATAGAATACACAGAATGATAATGTTAGAAGTGATTGTCCCTAGGCCGACCTTCCACAATGTGCTGTCTGGGAGAAAGGGAAAGGGCCCAGAACTAAAGGTGAAAATTCTAGAAATACTGATGACATGTCTTTCGGTGCTCGAGTGGCCCAAATTTGGCCAAGTGGAGGATCTGGTGGTGGAATTTCAATAAGGAGCCAGTTGTGAGTAATGCTGACATTATAAATAGGGGCAATGTGACTGATGCAGGAAATACCAGGCATCAGAGTACAAATGTTGAACAGAATCAGGAACAGGTGATGGGTGAGGTGCATATGGAGGTAGCTCAGGCTCTAGCTCCACAGGAAATTGGGGCTGTGGTGAATCCAAGTGATCTAAATGGTGCTGGACAGACATTTCAAGAGTTTGTGCAGGATCTGCTGCAGAATAAAAAGAGTGACAAATATTATGAGTATAGAAGACAATATGGTCATTTGCTGGAACATATTGATGAGGAGCAAGGGGGTGCTGGAGATGAAAGTGATGGGGGAGATGGGGAATCTGATAGTGCAAACAATTTCTCTGCTAGGAGTGGTGCTGATGAGGAGAGCAATCCTCCTGTGGAACACCCCATGGTTGGAGCTGGAATTCCTATTCAAGGACAGGAGCAAGTGATTCTTCAGGTTGGATCTTCTCAGCCAGAGATTTTGTCCCAGGAAAGTCAGGGGTCACAGCAGGAACAGGTTGCTGCTCAGGAGGATACGGTGCATCAAACTCCTCAAACCAGGGTAAGTGAAAGCCTTTCTCAGCTGGGAGGGGGCCCTAACATGAATGAAAGAAGAATGAGACAAAATTCACCAAGGGACTTGTCAGGTACTAATCTAACTTTTTATAATTATTTTGCTGCCCTAGATGATGATGATATTATGCATAGAGCTTTAGAAATTGGTGTAGAATCTTCCTCTCTATCTTGTGAGTTTATTAGTTCCTTGAAATATCTAGAGATCGCCAGGCATAATTTAGCTGGAAAGAAAAATGTGAAGACACAGGAAATGGTAGAACAGGGAGAACAAGTTGAATTCTTGGAATGGAAGAGTCATCATGAAGAAGAAGAGGTATTTACCCCAGTGATATCTAGGAAAAAAGAAGGAAAAAGAAGGTGTGTGGTTCTGGTGGAGGCAGTCAATGTAAGTTAAAAGCTGCTGCTGTGAAGGTTAGCAACTACCACCCTATGAGTGGGGTTGTAACTAGAACAAGAGAAAGGAAAACAGTGTTATGATAGGTGGTATCTTAAACTGTAGAGGGGTTGGCAAGAAAGGAATGAGTTCTTACTTGGTAAACTTGATGCAACAGGAACATTTGGACTTTGTAGGGTTGCAGGAAACTATGAAGAATGATTTTTCTGCTGAATTTTTCAGGAAAATTGATCCTATGAATCAATTTTCTTGGAGTTGGTTGCCATCTGTTGGAAAATCTGGAGGTATTCTGGGGGGCCTAAGATGCTCCAGATTGGATAATTGTGGGTCATCAGTGGGAAACTTTCATGTCAAGATGAAAGTATATGATATAAAATTACAAATATATTGGCATTTAGTGGTAGTCTATGGTGCAACACAGGAAGAACACAAGGAGGCTTTTCTAATAGAATTGGCTGACATTTCTAGGGACCAATCTCTTCCTTTGTTGTTGGGAGGGGATTTTAATATCATGAGATTTTCCTCTGAGAAAAACAGGAATCATGTCCTAAGTACATGGAGCCATGTTTTCAATAACATCATTAATACTTATGGTTTGAGGGAAATTTAGATGTTAGGGGGGCAATTTACTTGGTCCAACAATCAGAAAATTCCAATCTTGGAGAAATTGGACAGGATTCTCAGTTGCAAAAAGTGGGAAGCTATCTTTCCTCTAGTACTGTGCATAAGCTAACTAGAGAAGTATCTGACCATAGTCCTTGTTGACACTATGGAGGGGCAGAAGGTAGGTACAAAAAATTTCAGATTTGAGAAAAGTTGGTTGACAAATCCTGAACTTATACAGAGAATTGAAAAAGTCTGGAATAGGCCTGTTAGATGCAGAAACAGTCTGGATAGAATTCAGAAGAAATTGGAGAATGTGAGAAGTGATCTCAAAGGCTGGGGTGCTCATATCAGGGGACAGGAGAAGAAAATGAGAAAATAATTAACTGATGAATTGCAGGAACTAGAAGGCATTGAGGAGATGATTTTGCTAAATAAAACACAACAAATTTGTAAAGCTCAGGTGCAGCAGCAACTCTTTGAAATATATGAGAAAGAGGAACAATACTGGCAATAGAGATCAAGAGATTCGTGGCTTCTTAAAGGAGATAGTAACACTGAATACTTTCATAGGGTGGCTAATGGTGTCAGAAGGAAGAAAATGATTTACTCTTTGCAAAGTGATAATGGTGAGATTAAAGGGACCTATGATCTCTTGACTCATGCCACTGCCTTTTACAAAAATTTATTTGGACCTGCTAAAGGTTTTGCCATCAGATTGTCTGATGATAATTGGGAAAATTGGGAAAAGCTGAATAACTGTGATAGAGAAGAAATGAGTAGACCTTTCACAGAAGAGGAGATTAGGGAGGTTGTGAATCAAATGGAAAAGAACAAAGCTGCTGGCCCTGATGGGATGCCAGTAGAGTTCTATCAACTGTGCTGGCATGTTATCTGGGATGATATTTTGGAAGCTTTTGAGGATTTTCATTCTCATAAAATTGATTTGAGTAGTATCAATTATGGCACAATTACTTTGATACCAAAAAGTGAGGATGCTGATGTAATTCAAAAATTTAGATCTATTTGTCTGTTGTAAGTGCTTTTCAAATTCTTCACAAAAGCTCTCACTATCAGGGTTGAACCTGTGATGAATAAGTTGATAGATACCTGTCGGACAGCTTTCATCAAAGGGAGATATATTTCAGATGGGGTTACTCGGTTACATGAGATCTTGAAGGAATCTAGAGTTCAGAAACAACATGGGGTAGTGCTGAAGTTGGATTTTGAAAAGGCATATGACAAAGTTAATTTGGATTTCCTGTTTCATTGTTGCAAACAGAAGGGCTTCAGTGAAGATTGGCTTATTTGGCTAAGAAGTGCTGTTACAATGGGGACCTTGAATGTAAAGGTGAATGGTGAGATGGGTCCTTATTTTGTGAGTCATAAAGGGGTCAGACAGGGAGATCCTTTCTCTCCTTTCTTGTTCAATATGGCTGGAGATTGTTTGGCTAAAATGGTGTTGAATGCTCAGGCAGGTGGCCTCTTTACTGGTCTGGCAGATAATTTGTTTGCTAAAGGCATTGCTATATTGCAGTATGCTGATGACACTATTTTGTTCATCAAGGATGATGTGGAGGGGGCTAGAAATTTGAAACTTCTTCTGTATCTCTTTGAAGCTATGTCAGGTCTGAAAATCAATTTTGAAAAAAGTGAGGTGCTGCTAATCTTAGAAGATGATGAGAAGCAAAGGATGTATGCAGATCTTTTTAATTGGCAAACTAGTGATTGTCCAATCAAATATCTAGGCCTGCCTGTCTGTAGTAGAAAATGCTCTATGACTAATTTAAGGTTCATAGGAGAGAGGATGTGTAAAAAGATGGATGGGTGGATGGGAGGTGCTTTATCTGTTGGAGGGAGATATGTGAAAATTACTGCTTGTATGTCAAGTATAGCAGTCTACCCTATGTCTATGTTTCTTTTACACAAGACAAATGTGGAGGAAATAGAGAAACCTACCAGAGCTTTCTTCTGGTATGGGAAAACAGGCAGGAAAAAATATCAAATGGTGAAGTGGAAGTATATCTGCAGACCCAAAAAGAAAGGTGGCCTAGGCATTAAAAATGTAAGGATTTTCAATATCAGTTTGCTGTGTAAATGGTGGTGGAGATTGGAGGCTGAGGAAGGACCCTGGCAGATTTTTGTGAGAAGAAAATATCTAGGCAGTGGGGGAATCTATTCTGTGAAACATAAACAATCTGACTCTGCCTGTTGGTCTGATCTGTTGAAGGTAAGGGACATTTACCTGGCAGGAAGAAGGATGAGGACACATTTTTGGGGTGATGCTTGGTGTATGGATGCTCCCTTGAAAATCATTTTCCCTGAGTTTTTTGACATTTTTTGTGATCAGAATGTGTTAGTTGTTGTCATGGCTGCAAGAGGTTGGCACTGCTCTTTTAGAAGACTGCTAGATGGTGAGAAGCAAGAAAAATATAATAGATTGCAGATGATAGTAAGGGGGGTTCCTTTGTCAGCAGGGGTGGATAGACCTCGATGGTTGTGGAATAAGAGTGGCATCTTCACTGTTAAATTCATGTATAATCATATCTCCAATAGAGGTGTGGATAGGAGTTTCAAACATCTGTGGAAAGCTAAAGTCCCTTTGAAGATCAAGATATGGCTGTGGTTAATCTGGCACAATTCCATACCTACCAAAGACAATATGAAAAAGAGAAAGTGGACTGGGGATACAAGATGCAGGTTTTGTGATCAGGAAGAATCTATTGGTCACCTTTTCTTTACCTGTGGGGCTGCAAAATATGTGTGGGGGGTAATTGTGAAATCAGTAGGTGCTGTGGACAGTTCTGGGTCCTTTTCACAGTACTTTTGGTGGATTCTGAAATATCTTGCTGTTAGTCGTAATGTTCAAATTACGGCCTTAGCTTCTATTTGTTGGACTATTTGGAAGCTCAGAAATAGAGCTTGTTTTGAACAAAAATTAATTAACTCCTTTGTCGATTTGATCATGTTTGCCTGTGTCTTTATCAAATACTGGGCAGGTCTTCACAATGAAGAGGAGGGAGAGGCTTTAAGGAGTGGTGCTGAGGTGGTGCAAAGAAATGCTCTGTCTGATGCTGAGGACATGGACACAGCTCTGATCCCACTGCTGGGCCTACCTTCTACTAGTAGGAAGCGTGCAAGATCTCCTGAAGATGGCGGGAAGGAGAAATGATGCTCTTTTCCAGAAACACCAAAAAACAACATTTGATTCCTAGGGTGCCTGTCTGAGAGATTCCTTCATGAGATTACTTTTGTTGTGCCTTTTGTGGGGTGAGATGATATATCTGATATCTCTTTCCCTTGTGTTGTGGTCAGGTTATAGAACACTAGCGACATGCGGTGCTTTCTTGCTTCTCTCTATCCATCTCTCTTGATCCTTGCTACTTCTTTTAGCATGGACCTGTCTGTATATAGTCCTAAGCTCCAGGAGCTTGAAAACCTGATTTGTGTGGCTGTTTGTTCCGTTATCTTTTGATAGTGGAACCTGATCCCTATGTCATGGGGATTGTATGGAAAAAAAGTTATGTCGTCGCTTAGGATGAACCAGAACCAGATGCGAGATATAATGGCATCACTTGTGAACCTGTAGAATAGGAAAAAGAAGCATTACACAAGTGTTCCAAGAATGAAATGAGCAATCAAACAAAGTGTTTCTTAGACTTTCAGCAAATATAAACTAGCTAGGTCATTTCAGCAAATATATATGGAAGCAGTGGTATCTCCTGGAATGCAAGAGTGGTTGGGTGACTCAGAATTTGCGGTGAGCTACACAATAGCATGTAATTACTATCATAGCTAAGAATCAACCATATAGAAATTGTAATGGCATCATAAGAGAACTTCTAGAGTAGGAATGCAAACCACGAGTGAACTACATAGTAGATGACAGTTATGATGTTGCTCAGGACGAACCAACACCAGATAAGGAAATAATGGTGTTGCTTGTGAACCTGTAGAATAGGCTATGCAAACCAACATGTTTGTTGTTCCATTTTGATCTCTATGAAAGAAAAAGAAAATAGTTAGTGATGCAGCTTTTAAATAACCAGATTGAAACAACAAAATTATAATCGAATTACTACGAAGAAGTTAAATGGCTACTACAGGATAGAAGAGCGATGCCAAGGAGGAAATAATAACAGGAACTGATCTCAGGACGAACTAGATAGATTTAGTAACTGTAGAGAAGGGAATCTACACTAATATTTTCCACTAACTTCAGGTTTTGCAAGAATTACAAGATAGCAGACAATTACTGTTGTACGGAGTAGCTAAGAACATGTGCATGACATAAAAATTTGTAGAGCGGCGAATGTAACCAAACATGTCTAGTGACCTTGTATGTAGTATGTACAATAGGCGTGCACATTGACTTGGTGCGTAGCACAATTACAAAAATTCAGTTCACTGCGATAGGCTTGAACCTGCTATACTGCTGACAAAACAAAAACATGTTGGATATTTGGTTATCTTGGTAGGAGTGGCGTCTAAGCATCATCGGTACCGTGCGGGTGACGTCCAGGTCACCGAGGGTGCTGCGGTTGCGGTGGCTGTTGGCGTCAGGGAATCAGATATTGGGTGGTCGATGTCGGCTTGAGCGTGGTGGATGAGAGCAACGCTGAGGAAGATCCGGTGCAGTGAACGGCGACGGCCATGCAGCTGGTCTGGAGCGGTGGACATGGAACTCCTTGAACTAGATCACGTCTGGTGGACACCGGTGAAGCGGATCCGATATGATTGGGTAGCTTTCGGCGGTGAGGAAGCCGATCTTGGGCGGATGATGATGCCATCAGTGGTGAGGAAGCCGAGCTTGGGCGGTTGATGACGCCATCGGCTTGGTGAATGACACCGCAGCTCCGGTGCAATGGCAGAGAGACCCGGTGAACTAGATCCAGTGGGTGAGCGTCGGTGTAGGGGATCCACAGTGGCGCACGAGACTGGAGATCTAGCCGGTGCGCGTGGTGGCTATGGAGGGGACAGAGGAGCTTGAGATTTTTGGAGGGCCAGCAGGAAAAACTGTGCGAATCGGGACCATAGAGGTGAATAGAAATATAATTACGATCGTGCCCTCGAGCTACTAACTTTAGCATGACCATCTATCATCTGAACAATAGAACATGAAATTTAAAGACAAAAGTTTTTGAAACAGAGGGACGCGAAATGCTTCAAGGTTGGTGTGTGATATTACTACTCGATTGAGATTTGAATTTGGCTAACATCCAACTAATAATAATAGAAAATTGGTACTATCTGTGAGAGATTTTGGCTCAAAGGTTTTGAATCGGTGGGATGGGAAATGCTTCAAGGTCGGTGGGTGATTTTGCCGCTCGTTTCGGATTTTGAATTTGGCTAGCATCCATTTAGTAATAAAAAAGGTAGTCGGTCGTAAGCTATTTCTCCAGGAATTCAAGGCCGAGAGTCACATCAACTGATCATCCATATCCATACTAGTAAAAGACACGTGCCACACATGTATATACTGTATGAAATGTGATTTAACAAACATTAAGTCAATAGTCTTGTTAGAGAAAAAATACATACATTAAATCTATTAATAATAACTATCTACACATGTTGAGAATACAACCTACTATGCTATGAAATTTTAGGGGTGGTGACATGATGGTTCTAGAACATGGTGGAGTTTGCTCTAGGTACTACCCCTTCAACATGAATCCAGCTGCACTGAACCATTGGATCTAACAGCCCAATGGTCAGGATTGGTGCTATGGATCCAATTCAAAACTGCTCCATTATAGTAGTAGAGATTTTTGCATGCAACATTGGATACCTACGATTCACGTAGCCTAGGCAGTAAATTTTGCCGCTTGACAGAGATTTTGAATTTGGCTAGTGCCCAAATAATACCACCTCCATCTCAAAATAGATGTCTCAGATCTATCAAGTATATTGCACAACCTCGTTTCAATCTCTCAAGTATATTCCACAATGTAGTTGTGCACACTCTCCTTTTTATTTGTCGTACTTTAAAGTTCTCAAAAAGTATGAGATCAATCATGAATGTTGGCTGTGTTGTATCTTGTGCATTTAGCTACTTCCTCCGTCCTCAAATAAGTGTACTTCTAGCATTTGTTCTAAATCAAACTTAACTATTTTCGACCAACTTTCATTTATAAACGTAGTAATATTTGTTACACAAAACTAGTACTACAAGTTTATTTGTTTTGAAATGTACTTTCATAATATGTAGATTTCATGTTATATATTGCTCGATTAGTTTTAAAAAGTAGTCAAATTTTAAAAAAGTTTGAATTAGACTAAGAGCTATTAGAAGTACACTTATTTGTGGACGGAGGGAGTATGCAAGAACTTGGCGTGGTGGTGTTCCCGTATTTGGTAGGAGTACATAGGTGCTTCCTCGCATCATGAACAATATTGCTACTAGGAGTTTCCCTCGTGTTGAAAAAAATCTGGGAGAGAGAAGAGACTGAGAGCACCCAGGAGGCAGCACGAGAGCAGCTAGGAGGAGAATTTTCCAAAAAACTTTTGAAGCTAACTAGGAATTCAGTACATCAAAAACCACTGAAAAGCTATTTTGTAAAACATTCAAAGCAACCTACAATTTACTTATAGTTCAAATTTGATCTAATTTCATAAAACATTCAAAGAAACCTCCGAAAAGACATTTAATTCAAGAGAAATCTATTGCGCTTACTTGTAGCTCAAGTTTGACTTAATTTCATTAAGTTGTCAAGATGCAAAATCTTAGCAAGAAGTTGAACCTATTGTCAAAACTCTCGGTGGTGGTTTGTGATATATTAAATGACCCCCTGATGGTTGGAAACTGAGAATGTTCTCTCGTGATAGTTGGAAACTTACACCAACGACATTGTTTACTAAAAGAAGATGCACCCATCTTCCTCTGAAAAGACATTCAATTCAAGAGCAATCTACCACGGTTACTTTTAGCTCAATTTTGACCTAATTTTTTTAAATCGGAAAGACGTCAGTGAAGTGTGCGAAGTTAGATAGAAAGCTTGAAAAATGGAATTATAAGAAATCGTGGTCCACTTTGTGTGATAATTAGGGCCCTGTTGTATTTGCTTCTAACTTTGGTATGTCTCGTAGGAGCGAGGTGCTTCAGTTAACATGGTGAGTGGACGTACACGTTACATCAATGACCTCATAAAAATAAAAATTACATCCAAATCCATGCACTTAGCACAAGTTCCCCGAAACTAAGAAGTAGAGTGTGTTTTTAGGTTTGCACATACTAGGATTCATTGTGGTAAATACTATGAATATAATCTTCCAGATGCTAAGAATGGAAAAGAAGATCCAGCGGTTAGCAATATTTTGATTTGCCAGTCTTGATGCAATGGTCAATGTTCAAAGTTATCCGTACACTATATAGTGGTATGCTATTGTAAGAGATAATACAAGATAAAGAAAAGATAAGAAGTACTACGAATGTCTGGTCTTTTGAATAACCTCCGCTCCCGATGTTTTGGAAGCAAGTGAAAGTTTTGAAACCGGAAAAGTTTGAAAGTTTTGGCCGCCAAGGACCAAAGTGGTTTCCTTCCTATGACTCCTCCTACTCCACACCAACACGACTACTAAACATGTGAGAGACATAGAGCCACCATATAAAGGCACACGTGGGCAGTGCCACGCTCTGGACGAGGGAGAGATCATACGGGCAGTGTGTGAGGGGAGAGGGGAGGGGAGATGAGAGGAAGCAAAAGAGAGAGAAAACACACAATTTGTTTTACATGCATAGGTCCTAAGAAATTTACTACTAGTAGAGTGTACAATGTAAGGCGGCAGGAGTACCTCGTTTGAGGAACCCATCATAACTTTGCTCTAACATCCAACTGTCTTCAACTCCCATCCCCATCGTGCTAGACTCATGGGTCCTAAACTGTCTTCAACAAGCCAATTTGTCATTATGCAAATACTAATCAGTGCTAGAATTTTCCAAAACTATTGTTGGCCCATGATATATTTGCCGTCCAGGTTCCTTCAGAAGAATTTTAGAATTTTTTAAGAGTAATAGTCTATCACGCTCACATGTATTCAAGTTTGACCTAATTTCATTTAATCGTCATAGAGTCATTTAAGTGTGTGGATCTTTGGCTTTGGAGTTTGAAAAATCCTTAAACTTGGGAAACTGTAAAAAAGAATTGTACATGTTGTACGAAATTTTGTGTGTGGGGGTTGGTGGCATTTTTTGTTCTTTAATTTATTCTACGAGTAAAATACTTTAAAAACTTACTTCACGGTATGGCCTACTATACCATGTACTCCGTGTGAACTTCTTGGGTTTAAAGGCAAGTGACCAAGGTCATGGACATACTCTATATATCTATAATGATGGTGTGTCCATATTTTAGTATAGGTCGGTGCATGTTAGCATGGTAAAGAAGTAAAAGTTTTTCTCAGAACGAAGTATGGTTAATATGGCTAAATTAGAGTTCATAGCATGTGCCATTTATTTACTAGTACATAAAGTGGTTGGATAAATTACATGTTATATTTTTCAGGCTTAATTTTCTACCTACTTTAACCCACTCAAACGACTTTCTGTCGATTTGTCAAATTAGGTCTAATTTAATAATCTATAAGAAGTGAGTGAGAGCAAGTTCAATAGTATAACCGAGTCTTAGGTATAACAAAGTGACACGTCGTTTACTACCGGCCTTATGCCCGCATATACAATGGCTACCGATTAAACTATAGAACAACTAGCATTATGATGCAACAACCTCGTCAAAAGTAAGAATATTGAACATGAATAAAATGAAAAACAATTCTATGTCTGCTTGAAAAATCCTAAAACTTGGGAATTGTAAGAAAGCATGGTACACTTTGTCTGAAAATTGCGGTGGTGGAATTCTTTATTTGTTATTTGGAACTAGAGGTCGTGGAGGAGCGAGACAGTCCTATTATCGCGCTAGGGTTTGTTGTCGTTGCAAGGTGGTCCGAGGACCTTTTTATAATTATTGTTACCTTTGAGCCTTTTTGTACTGGTGTTGATGATTATTTTGAATTTCGGAACATAAAAAACGGTTGCTGGAAGTACATCAGTGTGTCGTACTGTAACACCCTCGAATCGGCCATATGCAGATTTCAGCGCTTCCTGCCAAACCTGCATAGAAACTATTCAAGGACACCCACCAGACACTTGCATGCGGGTGGAAAACAAAGTAATACCATTACACAATAGTTCACGATGGAACCCACAACATACACACACACACACACACACACACACACACACATATATATATATATATATAAACAACTCAACGAGTCAAGAATACAAATATACAATACAGAGATCCAAATCACCTTGAAAACGAAACAACATCCGAGTACGGATAAGAAGCAAATTGGGATAACAGCCCTGAAGAATAACCAATGGCGTCCATAACCCTGCCCAGGCCAAGCCGGAAGGGGAACCCTGCTAACGATGTTGATCACAAACCTTCTAAAACAAAAGGGGTGCCGACAAAGGGCAAAGGAAAAAGAGGAGCGTCAGTACTGAGGCCAGTACACGACGAGTCTAGAATTCGGCGGCTCTCGCCTACATAGGTATGGTGGACTGAAGTGGCAGCGAAGCAGCACTAAACAACCTATAGAGACTCGATACAACTGTCGGCTATCAGAGAGAGATAAGAAAGACTTGTGCGGGATCAACCTGATACTAACACCAATCATACGCATCCTGGTCTTTCCCCCTCGAGACCAAACGAGGAAGTTAAACCAAGGAACTCACACAGTTGGCAGTTTTATTCATTCCATTATAGTTGCATCATTTACTAGTCAGATATAGATAGCATGAGACCTCCCAAAACCAGTAGTTGTTGGCACTTTTATTTACTCATTCCGTTGTAGTGAAACTGGTTACTAGACATGTAAATGTTAAATTTATAGCACTAGTTTAGTTATAGTTGTCTATGATCGAGATGTTGTGCTCCAAGTCTTCCATAACCGTAGACACGGCTTTCAGAAAGATTTACCCTACAGGGGTGCACAAATAGCAACATACACACGATCAACCTCGGGAAGAACCAAATAAAACACAACAAGGCCTCACGACAATGCACTCATAGGATTCATAAATTATTTCAGGGGGCCACCCCACTAAGCTACCTGCAACGAAGTTGGCCGGCTCTGAGACGGACCGAGGGTTTGTGTCAATGGTTGTAAACGACTGGGAACCCGAAAGTGTGACTAGGCTTGTCGATACCGCGAAAACATTCCACGTTCCAAAACAGTACAGGTGCTCCACGCACAATCGTAAATAAAGCAGTAAGGCATGGCATAAGTACAAGATAGTAATAAAGCCCCAAACTACTTTGTGGCCCCAAGAAATAAAGTGTGAATCAAGCTCAGGCAAAGGGGGATTCGTAGAGTCTCCCGTATGTGGATAGTGCGAATAGTCAAGGAACATGTATCAAGTACTCAGGGCCTACGGGACACAAGTGGGCATGGAAGAACCAAATATTATCTATTACCCACCAGTGCCTCTGCATTAGTTATATCTATTCCTAGCATTTTAATATCAAGTTGTAATTAAAGTCATGATCATCTCCACCATTAAGCATCTCCACCATTAAGCATGTCTCAACCTTCAAATAACGATGGAACCACAACAACACGAAGCAGCACCTGAGCAAGCAACTACGACTCGCAAGGCCGACTATCTATCAAACAACAGTCAATAGGATGTGTCCAAGGCAATATAGAGGCTGCAAGGAATATAACTGGTGCTCGAAAACTAAAGCATCACAACACGGATAGCAATAGATCATCAGGAGGAAATAAAGACTATAAACGCAAAATAGGTAGAAAGGGGGAGAATGCTCGCCTGGGAAACACTGTCAAAGGTTCATGATCCGAAGAACTAGTCGATACTCGCATCCACTCAACGGCCTAATCCGCAAAGAAGAAAATCACTAAAAGAAACACCGGGAGCACTATTTAATACTATGGCAGAAGATCAGGCATGATGCATATATGATGTATGACATGACAAGGGTGCGATGCAACTAGGCAATATTAAGCGGAACCAGGGTCCCGACAGTTAATTAAATGGTTCAAGTTATTTAGATACCCCGCAATTTATAGGTTGTCTTAGCAAGGCAAAACATGGCATAAGTTCACTACACAAATTTAAATGGAGTCCGGAATAAGACAAAGGTATCCTGCATAAACACTGCATATTTAATTATAAGGTGAATCGGCGTAATGCCCCCAAACCACAAAATATGTATGCGACATGAACAATTTAAATGCAACAAGTATATGTCATATATTATAAAATAAGGGTCTTGGAAAGGGAATCACATTAGGGTATCGATGATCCGGGGGTTCATCGAGGGGGTTCAATGGGATTGGTCTTCGGATCCAGGGTCGGGGCCTCAGACATCAGATCCGTGACAGAGCACTTGGCGGTCTTCGGGTCACTGAAGGAGATCATACCGCTTGAGCTCGAAGAACTTATCGGTAGCCCTTGTATAACTCGCTCGTGGTCGAACTTGTCAGTTAGGAGATCTTGGCAGATCACCTTAGGAGCATCCGGACATCCAACTGTCGAAGGCTGTAAGGCACAGCAGCAACATCTTCGGGCACCACATGGGGATCACCTGGATGGCCTTGATCTGTGGCTCGCGCTCATGGAAGGAGCAGAAGGAGGTCGACAGGGTTTCCAGCGAGCAGGATCAATCGAGGCAGGGACATGAACACTCCACCGATGTGCACAGGTCAAGCAGCCAAAAACACAGGGGCGAAAACAGAGGACACATGCGGGAGGAGTAGGGCTCGCGCACGCGACAGGGGCTAAGAACGTCCAAGGAGCGCGAGGGCACGAGACAGAGGCGACACGGTGAGGACGGCGTGACGAGGAGCCGTGCTGGCCGCAGGCGGATGGCGCGGAGGCGGTGCTCGCGGGAAGATGCGGCCGGCGGCAGGCTCGGGGTGGCGACCGATTCGACCTGGGGCGGCGAGCTCGTGGGCCTAGTGGTGAGACGAGCGCCTGCGGGTGGTGCGAGAGATGTCCAGAGCAGATGTAACTACCTCGGTGAATTACGCTCTTAGTTACATGCCTGTATGAGCGAAAGTGGTTAAAATAGTACGGTGGGGCCCGGGGCCACTCACGGTAGACCTTTCGGCCGTCCTAACCACTTTCAGAGCATCGGGACAAGAACGAGCGGCGTAATCGGCAGGCGAAGGGATCAACTACATACACAAGTGAGTATGTATGCAAGCCACATACAACAGTCCTCAGAGCCATTCCATCTAAAAGAAATCGAAATATTGCAAAGCCATACGGCAAGATTCAAATATCCTAGATAGAGATAATATTTTAGGATAGCTCCTCATACATCAAACATCAGAGTATCAGGCGGAAGCGGAAAACAAGATCCGAGTACGGATAAGAAGCAAATCGGCATAAGATGCCACATAAATAAACACATCCCGCCCACAGATCTCACGGATCCCCGTTCCCGGAATCTCTACACCGAGTGATCGTTGCCAACATCATCCGTCTCCTCCACCCAGTATCCATCTTGCGAGTACACCTATTCATCTGAATCAAACAATTTATCATGTGAGACCCTATGGGTACTCAGCAAGTCTGTATGCCTCTAAAGGGGACACAACCTGGGGTGACGCAATTGCAGCAAAAGATAATAACTAACAAGCCTATAGATACTCACTAACCAGCCGCCTAACCAATGATAGACGGATGTCCGTGAATTTAAGAACAACAGGTATAACAGTATAATTAACAGATCCATCCTCCTCCTCGCTTACCAACGAGGAAGCGGACGAACAACCCCCCATCCGTTGGCAGTCTTATTAACCATTCCATGAGTATTGCACTATTTACTAGTCAGGTACTTAGTCAATTTAAAAGCGGTACTTTAGTTAGACTTGTCTATGATCGAGAAACTGTGCTCCAAGTCATCCATAACCGCGAACACGGCTTTCAGAAAGATTTACCCTGCAGGGGTGCACAAATAGCAACACACACTCGATCAACCTCGGAAAAACCAAAACAAAACCCAACGAGGCATTCACGACAAAGCGATCACAGGATTCAGAAATATTTCAGGGGGCCACCCCACTAAGCTACCCGCAACAAAGTTGGCCGGCTCCGGAACGGACCCAGGGTTTGCAACGACGGTTGTAAACGACTAGGAACCCGAATATATGACTGGGCTTGTCGATACCGCGAAAACATGGCGCGATCCAAAACAGTACAGGTGCTCCACGCACAATCTTAAATAAAACAGTAAAGCATGGCATAAGTACAGGATAGTAACAAAGCCCCAAACTACTTTGTGGCCCCAAGAAATAAGAATGAATCAAGCTCTGGCTCAGGGGGGTCCATAAGGCCTCCCGGATGTGGATAGTGCGAATAGTCAAGGAACATGAATCAAGTACTCGGGGTCCTACGGGACACAAGTGAGCATGAAAAACCAAATAGCAGATATTGCTCACCGGTGCCTCTTTCATTAGTTATCCCATTACTACTCAGGTTAAGTTGTTTAGGTACCTTGTTATTCATCAGACACTCACATACCCTACACATGCTTTTCTACGACTCGCATGGCTCAAACAACTCCTGTAGTAATGGCTCATGGGATGGAGGAACAAGCTTCAGTGGGGTTTAAAAGTAAAAGCTATGCAGTACTTGGGATTCAATTTAATGCAATCGCGAGTGAATAATGCAAGAATAAGATAGAGGCAATAGGTACTATATGTATGCAAGCATGAGGTAGTGCTTGCTTGGCAGCTCAGTTGAAGCGAGAGATGGGTCTGGGTAGAACTCCTGTGATTCCTGGTAATTCTCCTGCTGGGCGTCTATTCGTAGAAAAACCAAACAAACAAGGGCCAACATAAATAAAGTGCACAAGCATAGGAATTAAAATGCGACAAGCAAACAAGCATGCCATGATGAATGATGCACAATTACATGGCATTAAAGTAGCATGGCAAGGGTGAGGTGTGGTACAAGAATAAAGCATTTTATTAATTATTTAGCCAAGTTTTATTGTCATAAACAGTTCTGACTTTTAAATATGGCATGATGCATGCTTCAATTCAGAACAAGGAATGCATAGCTAGAACGGGCTCGTCGCGCTGATCGATTTAGACATATTATTTGTCAAATTTGGAGTTATAGAGTTAAAGTTATTAATTTATTAAGAAAAGGGCATTTTGTTGTAATTTTAATCATCTCGAAATTTCAAGTGGTCAAACATTATTTTGAATAGCATATTTGAAATCCTCACATTTTTCTGATTCCAAAACATATATCATTTGTATTATTTGGATTTATAATTTAAAAGTTATTTAAAAACAGATTTGAATTCATATTAAAACATTTAATGAAAATATTTTGTTTAAACAGAAAAACGGGCCGACTTTTTCTACCCAGCCGCAGCTAGCCCTAGACGCAGACAGGTGGGACCTGATGCACCGCAGGCCAACGTGACAGAGGCGGGCCAGGCGCGGCTCAGGGGACTGCGGGTTGAGAAACAGAAAACCCGGGGGCCTTTTCGTAAGAATGCAATCGCGGCTGACAGGTGGGGTTTGGGTGGACCGCGGGGTGACGAAAACGAAATTTACAGTACGTTTTTGTAAAAACGCCACGGGAGGATGACAGGTGGGATCGGTGGAGCGCGGGTTAAGCAGCAAAAGGCGCAGGGGGTATGTGCAAAAGAGGCGGCGGCTACTGTGGATCTTCCTCTGTCGACGGACAGATCCGTGGTCGACAGCACGGTATGGCGCGGGGAATCGAACCCGCGTCGCGGGGCGCCCGCGCGGATGGTGGTAACCGGTGCGGCTGGGTATGGGATGGTGACAGAAGGGCGGGCGGGGCCTAGCTAAGCCTCTACGAGGCGCGTCGACAAGCAGACGGCAGCGGCTGTCATGCACGGAGGGCGTTCGGCGAAAACTCCGGCGAGCACAGACCGCGACGGCGACAACGGAGATGTTCGTTAGAAAGAGGGACTCACCGAGGGGAGGTTGATGGTGGCGGATCAGGCCGGGAGACGACGCAGCGGTGAGGACGCAGACGGCCGATGAGGAGCTAGGGTTTCCGCGGGCGTCGACGTACTACGGCGGATGTGGGGCTTCTCCTCCTCGTTGGCGTGCTCCGGGTGATGCAGGGGAATGGCTTGGCCCTCTCGACGTCCAACACGCCACGCCGCCCGCTAGAACAGGTAGGTGGAGGTGGGGATCGACGGTGGATGCCGACGAAACAGAGTAGAAGGTGGCGTCGGTGGAGAAGAAAAGGGGAAGGGCAAGGCCCTAGGGATGGATCTGGGCGAGGCTAGGAGGCGTGAGGAAGGAGGTAAAAGCGAGAGGGAGAGGGGAGAGGCCGTGGGGCTCGGGGTGGAAGCAAAAAGGTGGCTTCGGTCCCCCTTTGTCCTTCTCGAGCATGTGCTCGGTGTGGGAGGCTAGGGCAGGCACGGGTAGGGCTGCCAGGTGGGGACGGCGAGGCTGTGGGGCTGGCTCGGTGTGGGACCTGCTGAGCAGTGAGAGAGAGAGAATGGAGAGAGGGGTCGGGTTAGCTAGGGCATGCTTCCGCTAGGGCTAGGCTTAGAGTGAGGCTCGGTTTCGGGTTGGAGAGAGAGGGTTAGTGGGGCCTTCTGGCAGGGAGAGGGACAGAGGGAATGCTTCGGCATGGTGATCATGGGATTAGGGTTTAGAGAAAAGAGAGAGATGGATGACATGGTGGTTAGGGTTTTACACATGAGCAAACAAGATCAAGCATGAAGGGGTGGTATGGTGGAGAGGTGAGAGAGAAAGGTGAGATTATGGTTACATGAGGCATGATCTAGGCTTGATCAAGTGTAAGGGAAAGAGGGATGTGGATGAAGACTCACATGCTCATGCATGACATTTACACATGTGAGGGTGGCTTGATGGGCACATGGCAAGGAAACAAACAAGGTGAAAAGGATTAAGAGGGAGAGAGAGCTCACAAGAAAGGATCCACTCAAAAACAAAGAAAAACCAAAGGTAATCAAATAGTGGTGATGGTTGCATGGCCCATGCAAAAACATTATATGCCATGTTTTAATCTTGTGAAAACAAAATAAAGTCCCATGGCATTTATTCATGTGCATTCCAAGAATATGTAGTAAGGGCCAAGCTAAAAGGATTTAAAAGGAGGTTCCATGTGGAGTGGATGGAATGATCATATTTGAATATATTTTGGACATGCTAGTGTGTATATTCCACTATGTGCATATTATCCTCAAAATATTCCAACATGAGAAATTATTCCAAACCAATCCATACGGAAGCTAGCAAGAGGGTATTACTCACAAAGCATGCCCAGGTGGCTCCACATATCAACAATGTGAAGACATCAAGATGGTAGTGTGAGAGCATGTAGAAAATAGAAATGGATCCATTCCAACCCACATGAGCTAGAGATAACCTCAAATAAAATGCCATGCTCACATATGGTGGAATGGTGGAATGATGGGGTGGTGACAAGAAAGGTGGTGGAGTTAATAAGAGATATGCCCCCAACTCAACTTGGGCATCAAGCATTTATCAAGAACCAAATACAATATATCAAGAGGCAAATACAATTAATAATGCATATGAGAGAAGAACCAAAAGGGAAAAGGTTTTATATGATGCTCAAATGCAAGGTGGCATGATGACATGAGCATGATATAATTATGATGCAACAATTATATGTAGTAAGTAGCCATTATATTACTAGACCAAGTAGCATTACAAATGTTAGACAGATGGGATGCTACAACTCTCCCCCACTAAACAGGAATCTCGCCCCGAGATTCTAGGAAGAAGAAGAAGACTCAAAGAGGGTAGGATACTTGGCACAGAGCTCATCCTCGCGTTCCCAAGTGGCTTCATCAACGGAATGGTGTGACCACTGCACCTTGCAGAACTTGATGGTCTTGTTGCGAGTCCTTCTTTCTGCGACTTCTAGAATTTTAATGGGGTGTTCTTGATAAGACAGATCTTCTTGGAGATTGATGAGTTCATGGTCCACGGTCCTGCCGGGATCCTTGAAGCACCTCTTTAGTTGAGAGATATGGAAAACATCATGGACCTTGAGTTTTTCAGGGTGATCAAGAACATAAGCAACTTCTCCTCTTCTTCCACGAATTTTGAAAGGACCAATGTATCTAGGAGCCAGCTTTCCTTTGATACCAAAGCAGTGCGTGCCTCTCATGGGAGTGACACGAAGGTAAACGAGATCACCAGGGACATACTCCATGCCCATGTGCTTCCTGTCATAATTTCTCTTCTGGCGACTTTGAGCAATCTTTAGGTTTTCAAGAATGATGTGAACCTTCTCCTCCGCTTGAGTTACAATGTCGGGGCCAAACAATATTCTTTCACCTGCGCCCAACAAACAAATCGGAGTTCTGCATTTGCGACCATAGAGAGCCTCAAATGGTGCCATCTTTAGACTCTTCTGGAAGCTGTTGTTGTAAGAGAATTCAGCATAAGGAAGACATTCTTCCCACTTCATGCCGAAAGAGATAACGCAAGCATGGAGCATATCTTCTAGAATCTGATTGATCCTTTCAACTTGTCCTTGCGACTGAGGGTGGTATGTTGTGCTGAAGTTCAATTTTGTTCCCAACGCATTTTGGAAACTTCCCCAGAACTTGGAAGTGAAGATGCTTCCACGGTCTGAGCTGATCTCAAGAGGAACTCCATACAGAGAGACAATTCTGTTGATATAGAGCTCAGCCAACTAAATTGCTGAAATTGTTTCCTTGACTGGAAAGAAGTGATCTACTTTAGAAAGCCTGTCGATGACAACAAAGATTGCATTGTTGCCCTTCCGCGACCTTGGAAAACCAGTGATGAAGTCCATCTCTACTTTCTCCCATTTCCATTCCGGAGGCTTCAATGGCTATAGAAGACCGGAAGGTTTCTGATGGACAGCTTTAACTCTGCGACAGACATCACACTCCGAGGCATACTTAGCACAATATTGTTTCAACCCAGGCCACCAATATTGTGTTTTTAAGTCCATGTACATCTTAGTGCTGCCAGGGTGGATAGAATGAACAGAATCAGGCGCCTCCTTCAGAACTTGCTCTCTTAAACCCGGGTAGTTCGGAACAAACATCCGGTGTTCAAAGAAAAGAGTGCCTTGGTCGTCAATGTGGAAAGACTCATACTTCGGAAGCTGAATGTTGGAGATGATATTTTTAGTGTAAGGATCACCAAGTTGAATAGAGCGAACTTTTTCTTCCAAGAGAGGTGTTGCTAGAAGGTTCAGAAGATACCCTTGATCCACAATTTCAAGGTTGAGCTTGCGGAATTCCTCGCATAAGAGAGGCTGTTGTTCTTCCACCATGAGGTTGTTGACATAAGCTTTTCGGCTGAGAGCATCTGCCATGACATTGGCTTTGCCCGGAGTGTAGTTGATGGTCAAATTGAAATCATTGATTGCTTCAATCCACCTCCTCTGACGAAGGTTGAGATCAGGCTGTGTGAAGATATACTTCAGACTCTTGTGATCAGAAAAGATCTCACAATGGTTGCCAAGCAAGTAATGCCTCCATACTTTTAAAGCAAAGACAACTGCTGCGAGGTCGAGGTCATGTGTAGGATAGTTGATCTCATGCGTCTTCAACTGTCGAGAGGCATAAGCAACAACTTGTTTTTCTTGCATAAGGACCGCACCCAATCCTTGCAATGAGGCGTCACAGAATATCTGGAAAGGCTTTGATGTATCTGGAGGAACCAAGACTGGTGTGGAAGTGAGCTTCTCTTTGAGTGTTTCAAAGCTTGCTTGACATGTAGGAGTCCAAAGGTATTTCTTTCCTTTCTTGAGGAGATCGGTAAGAGGCTTCGCAATCTTCGAAAAGTTTTGAACGAAGCGACGGCAGTAACTGGCCAAACAAAGGAAACTCCGAACTTCTTTGACATTTATGGGTCGTAGCCAGTCAACAATTGTCTTAATAGTTTCTGGGTTGACGGCAATGCCCTTGGCAGAGATGACGTGACCAAGGTAGGTGACTTGAGGCAGCCAAAACTCACACTTGGAGACTTTGCATACAGGCGGTTCTCACGAAGCTTGTTTAGGACACACCGAAGGTGTTCTTCATGTTCTTCCTTTGACTTAGAATAGACTAGAATGTCATCCAGATAGACCACAACGAACTTATCAAGATACTCCATGAAAACCGAGTTCATAAGCCTTGAGAAGGTGGCAGGTGCGTTGGTGAGACCGAAAGACATGACCGTGTACTCGTACAGGCCATAGCGGGTGGTGAAAGCTGTTTTAGGAACATCTTCCTTGTGAATCTTGATTTGATGATAACCACTTCTCAAATCAAGCTTAGAGAATACCACAGCTCCAGCTAGTTGATCGAAGAGATCATTAATCTGCGGAAGGGGATATTTATTCTTGATGGTTTTAGCATTGAGAGCCCGATAGTCAACACAAAGTCTATCAGTCTTGTCTCGCTTCTTCACAAAGATGGTTGGGCTACCCCAAGAAGAAGTACTGTGCTGAATGAAACCCAACTTCTCTTGTTCATCAAGCTGACGCTTGAGTTCGGCCAACTCAGCAGGAACCATTTTATAAGGCCGCTTGGAGATAGGAGCGATACCAGGTTCAAGTTCAATCACAAACTCAACCTCACGATCCGGAGGCATACCTGGCAACTCTTCAGGAAAGACATCTGGAAACTCACAGACCACCGGAACACTCTGAATACCTTCCATATCATCATCATTCAGAGCCGCCAAAGAGAAAAGCTGAATTGCAGGAGTCAGACTTGGAGAATAGACTATATGGCCTTCAGGAATTTTCAGAGAAACCGAACGTTCAGCACAATCAATCATAGCTGCATTTGCTGTTAACCAATCCATGCCCAAGATAACATCAATGTCAGAGTTGCCCAGAATAATTAAGGAAGCCGGAAACGAAGAGCCACCAATCTCAATTTGATTGCCATGGCTGATTTTAGAAGCCCTCATGTTTGATCCAGGAGATTGCACCATGAGGCGAGTTGGTAAAGCATCAGAAGATAACCCATTACTCTCCGCAAACTTGTATGACACGAATTAATGTGAAGCACCAGAATCAAATAAAACTCGTGCAGGAATTGAGTTAACAGGAAGCATACCCATGACAACTCGAGGTGCATGCTCAACTTGAGCGATGTTGACACAGTTGGCACGAGCAACTGTATACCTGGGCTTGGTGTTGATGTTGAGAGCCCGAGGTGGAGGTGCACGAACCATAGAAGAGCTTGCCGCAGGTCTTGGAGGTGGAGGTGGAAGAGCTTTGTTGTTCATTGGACAATTCCAGTGCTGATGCCCAGTGTTTCCACAAGTGTAGCAAGCACCAGGTGGACGTGGAGCAACGTAGCCAGGGACTCCGCCAGGCGCTCCAGGGTAGTTGTGGTTGTAGCCCCTGGGAGCCGCAGTGAAGGAGTTTGGTGGCCTTGCCGCGTAGCTTGACGTTCTTCGTGGAGCCGGGAGCGACGGTGGGGTGTTAGGAACCCAGACACGACACTTAGAAGGAGCTGTCATAGCTGAAGAGCTTGCTGCATCGCGGCTGTGTTTCTTTGACTCCTCAAACACTTGCCTACTTGCTTCTTCCTGCAGAGCTGTATGTTGGAGTTCCAGAAAAGACCCCGGCCTTGCGTGAGTGATTGCATATTTAATTGAAGCATTGTGCCCTTGCCTGAACCTCTTCTACTTTTTCTTGTCATCAGAGATCTCATCGCCACCATACCGAGAAAGGTTCATGAAGTTTCTGATGTAGGTATTGACATTGTCAGTGCCCTGCTTGAGGTTGAGAAACACTTCCTTCATCCTTTCCATGACAATTTCTGACAGATATTGCTCTTTGAAAGCCGCAGTGAATTGCTCCCAAGTAGGCTGAAAACCAGAGAGGTCTGCCTTGAGGTAATTTTCCCACCACAGAGTTGCATCTCCCTTCAGAAGGTGAGTGGCACATTTGACCCATTCTTGCTCAGGAACATCCGCAGTCATTAGCAACCTTGATATTTCACGAAGCCAATCGTCCGCATCTAGTGGCTGATCAGACACTTCAAATTGGCGTGGGTTGAACTTGAGAAAACTCTTGATGTCTCCTCGCTTGGGTGGTGGAGGTAGCGGAACCAACTCATTCCTCCTCACGCTTTCCTCGAAGCGCTGCTGGTTCTGCTACATAGTGCCCAAAGCATTTGCAATACTTGCCAAAGCAGTCCCCAATTTAGGTGGGATGTCCTCCTCAGAACGGCGTGGTGGTTCCATCCTGTGATTGATATAAAACACAAGTCAGTACTATAATGGAGAATAATAATAATCCAAAATAGTACCAAAATGGAATTAATCAAGATTAAAGGATACAGTTCACTGAGATGATATTAAAATATCAACAAAGTTCAAAGCACCTAGAAGATATTAAGCATATCGCACACGACTGAACAAGGAGTGTGGTACACAAGCTAACAAAGAAAAAAAATTCCGCAATTTCGGCATTAAAATACCACTATATGCGCAAAACCACTTAACGAATCAAGATTAGTAACCCTATCAATTCAATATACACGAGCGAATGATAAAAGTAGTGGTATGGTCGCGACTCCATCCCGCACTCAAATCATTACTCCGCACATGAATCAGTAAAACACATATCCCAACACCTTCTTCTTAAGATGAACCTAAAGATTAGTAACTACGGAAACGAACAACCCAAACAAGATAACGTCGGATAACAAAGAGTAAGACAGATCGCGTCGGTATACAACGAATTAGATAGATCGCGTCGGTTTACAAAGGCATGTCGGTATGGAATGCACCAACAGTTGATAACCAAAAGGCAGATATCGATAACATTTGGATGCAACAGATAGACAAATAGTTCACACACACACAACATGTGGTACTACGGAACCCAGAACACGTGAATCCTAGTTTGAATTTTTAGAAGAGGATTGAAAACGTTACACTTCCTTACCAGAAAAGGGTGGGTGGGTGGGTAAGAAGAAAAGTGGAAGCAGTCTTACTCTCACGTTTTGTTTTTCCCTAGTATACATAACTACCAAAAATATTTGCTAGACTGACAACGACCATTTTGGCTGAGACCCTGAAGGGCGGGATGGCTCTGATACCAATTGTAACAACCTCGGTGAATTACACTCTTAGTTACATGCCTGGATGAGCGAAAGTGGTTTAAATAGTACGGTGGGGCCCGGGGCCACTCACGGTAGACCTTTCGGCCGTCCTAACCACTTTCAGAGCATCGGGACAAGAACGAGCGGCGTAATCGGCAGGCGAAGGGATCAACTACATACACAAGTGAGTATGTATGCAAGCCACATACAACAGTCCTCAGAGCCATTCCATCTAAAAGAAATCGAAATATTGCAAAGCCATACGGCAAGATTCAAATATCCTAGATAGAGATAATATTTTAGGATAGCTCCTCATACATCAAACATCAGAGTATCAGGCGGAAGCGGAAAACAAGATCCGGGTACGGATAAGAAGCAAATCGGCATAAGATGCCACATAAATAAACACATCCTGCCCACAGATCTCACGGATCCCCGTTCCCGGAATCTCTACACCGAGTGATCGTTGCCAACATCATCCGTCTCCTCCACCCAGTATCCATCTTGCGAGTACACCTATTCATCTGAATCAAACAATTTATCGTGTGAGACCCTAGGGGTACTCAGCAAGTCTGTATGCCTCTAAAGGGGACACAACCTGGGGTGACGCAATTGCAGCAAAAGATAATAACTAACAAGCCTATAGATACTCGCTAACCATCCGCCTAACCAATGATAGACGGATGTCCGTGAATTTAAGAACAACAGTTATAACAGTATAATTAACAGATCCATCCTCCTCCTGGCTTACCAACGAGGAAGCGGACGAACAACCCCCCCCCATCCGTTGGCAGTTTTATTAACCATTCCATGAGTATTGCACTATTTACTAGTCAGGTACTTAGTCAATTTAAAAGCGGTACTTTAGTTAGACTTGTCTATGATCGAGAAACTGTGCTCCAAGTCGTCCATAACCGCGGACACGGCTTTCAAAAAGATTTACCCTGCAGGGGTGCACAAATAGCAACACACACTCAATCAACCTCGGAAAAACCAAAACAAAACCCAACGAGGCATTCACGACAAAGCGATCACATGATTCAGAAATATTTCAGGGGGCCACCCCACTAAGCTACCGGCAACGAAGTTGGCCGGCTCCGGAACGGACCCAGGGTTTGCGACGACAGCTGTAAACGACTGGGAACCCGAAAATATGACTGGGCTTGTCGATACCGCGAAAACGTGGCACGATCCAAAACAGTACAGGTGCTCCATGCACAATCTTAAATAAAATAGTAAAGCATGGCATAAGTACAGGATAGTAACAAAGCCCCAAACTACTTTGTGGCCCCAAGAAATAAGAATGAATCAAGCTCTGGCTCAGGGGGGTCCATAAGGCCTCCCGGATGTGGATAGTGCGAATAGTCAAGGAACAGCAATCAAGTACTCGGGGTCATACGGGACACAAGTGAGCATGAAAAACCAAATAGCAGATATTGCTCACCGGTGCCTCTTTCATTAGTTATCCCATTACTACTCAGGTTAAGTTGTTTAGGTACCTCGTTATTCATCAGACACTCACCCTACACATGCTTTTCTATGACTCGCATGGCTCAAACAACTCCTGTAGTAATGGCTCATGGGATGGAGGAACAAGCTTCGGTGGGGTTTATGCAGTACTTGGGATCCAATTTAATGCAATCGCGACTCAATGATGCAAGAATAAGATAGAGGCAATAGGTACTATATGTATGCAAGCATGTGGTAGTGCTTTCCTGGCAGCTCAGTTGAAGCGAGAGATGGATCTGGGTAGAACTCCTGTGATTCCTGGTAATTCTCCTGCTGGGCGTCTATTCGTAGAAGAACCAAACAAACAAGGCCCAACATAAATAAAGTGCACAAGCATAGGAATTAAAATGCGACAAGCAAACAAGCATGCCATGATGAATGATGCACAATTACATGGCATTAAAGTAGCATGGCAAGGGTGAGGTGTGGTACAAGAATAAAGCATTTTATTAATTATTTAGCCAAGTTTTATTGTCATAAACAGTTCTGACTTTTAAATATGGCATGATGCATGCTTCAATTCAGAACAAGGAATGCATAGCTAGAGCGGGCTTGTCGCACTGATCGATTTAGACATATTATTTGTCAAATTTGGAGTTATAGAGTTAAAGTTATTAATTTATTAAGAAAAGGGCATTTTGTTGTAATTTTAATCATCTCGAAATTTAAAGTGGTCAAACATTATTTTGAATAGCATATTTGAAATCCTCACATTTTTCTGATTCCAAAACATATATCATTTGTATTATTTGGATTTATAATTTAAAAGTTATTTAAAAATAGATTTGAATTCATATTAAAACATTTAATGAAAACATTTTGTTTAAACAGAACAACGGGCCGACTTTTTCTACCCAGCCGCAGCTAGCCCTAGACGCAGACAGGTGGGACCTGATGCACCGCAAGCCAACGTGACAAAGGCGGGCCAGGCGCAGCTCAGGGGACTACGGGTTGAGAAACAGAAAACCCGGGGGCCTTTTCATAAGAATGCAACCGCGGCTGACAGGTGGGGTTAGGGTGGAGCACGGGGTGACGGAAACAAAATTTACAGTTTGTTTTTGTAAAAACGCCAAGGGAGGATGACATGTGGGGTCGGTGGAGCGCGGGTTAAGCAGCAAAAGGCGCAGGGGGGTATGTGCAAAAGGGGCGGTGGCTACCGTGGATCTTCCTCTGTCGACGGACAGATCCGTGGTCGACAGCACGGTACGGCGCGGGGAATCGAACCCGCGTCACGGGGCGCCCGCGCGGATGGTGGTAACCGGTGCGGCTGGGTATGGGATGGTGACAGAAGGGCGGACGGGGCCTAGCTAAGCCTCTGCGAGGCGCGTCGACGAGCAGATGGCACCGGCTGCCGTGCACAGAGGGCGTTCGGCAAAAACTCCGACGAGCACAGACTGCGACGGCGACAACGGAGATGTCTGTTAGAAAGAGGGACTCACCGAGGGGATGTTGATGGTGGAGGATCGGGCCGGGAGACGACGCAGCGGTGAGGACACAGACGGCCGACGAGGAGCTAGGGTTTCGGCGGGCGTCGACGTACTGCGGCAGATGTGGGGCTTCTCCTCCTCGTTGGCGTACTCCGGGAGATGTAGGGGAACGGCTTGGCCCTCCTCGACGTCCAACACGCCACGCCGCCGGCTAGAACAGGTAGGTGGAGGTGGGGATCGACGGTGGACGCCGGCGAAACAGAGAAGAAGGTGGCGTCGGTGGAGAAGAAAAGGGGAAGGGCAAGGCCCTGGGGATGGATCTGGGCGAGGCTAGGAGGCATGAGGAAGGAGGTAAAAGCGAGAGGGAGAGAGGAGAGGCCGTGGGGCTCGGGTGGAAGCAAAAAGGTGGCTTCGGTCCCCCTTTGTTCTTCTCGAGCATGTGCTCGGCGTGGGAGGCCAGGGCAGGCACGGGTAGGGCTGTCAGGTCGGGACGGCGAGGCTGTGGGGCTGGCTCGGTGTGGGACCTGCTGAGCAGTGAGAGAGAGAGAATGGAGAGAGGGGTCGGGTTAGCTAGGGCATGCTTCGGCTAGGGCTAGGCTTAGAGTGAGGCTCGGTTTAGGGTTGGAGAGAGAGGGCTAGTGGGGCCTTCTGGCAGGGAGAGGGAGAGAGGGAATACTTCGGCATGGTGATCATGGGATTAGGGTTTAGAGAAAAGAGAGAGAGGGATGACATGGTGGTTAGGGTTTTACACATGAGCAAACAAGATCAAGCATGAAGGGGTGGTATGGTGGAGAGGTGACAGAGAAAGGTGAGATTATGGTTAGATGAGGCATGATCTAGGCTTGATCAAGTGTAAGGGAAAGAGGGATGTGGATGAAGACTCACATGCTGATGCATGACATTTACACATGTGAGGGTGGCTTGATGGGCACATGGCAAGGAAACAAACAAGGTGAAAAGGATTAAGAGGGAGAGAGAGCTCACAAGAAAGGATCCACTCAGAAACAAAGAAAAACCAAAGGAAATCAAATAGTGGTGATGGTTGCATGGCCCATGCAAAAACATTATATGCCATGTTTCAATCTTGTGAAAACAAAATAAAGTCCCATGGCATTTATTCATGTGCATTCCAAGAATATGTAGTAAGGGCCAAGCTAAAAGGATTTAAAAGGAGGTTCCATGTGGAGTGGATGGAATGATCATATTTGAATATATTTTGGACATGCTAGTGTGTATATTCCACTATGTGCATATTATCCTCAAAATATTCCAACATGAGCAATTATTCCAAACCTATCCATATGGAAGCTAGCAATTGGGTATTACTCACAAAGCATGCCCAGGTGGCTCCACATATCAATAATGTGAAGACATCAAGATGCTAGTGTGAGAGCATGTAGAAAATAGAAATGGATCCATTCCAACCCACATGAGCTAGAGATAACCTCAAATAAAATGCCATGCTCACATATGGTGGAATGATGGAATGATAGGGTGGTGACAAGAAAGCTGGTGGAGTTAATAAGAGATATGCCCCAACTCAACTTGGGCATCAAGCATTTATCAAGAACCAAATACAATATATCAAGAGGCAAATACAATTAATAATGCATATGAGAGAAGAACCAAAAGGGAAAAGTTTTATATGATGCTCAAATGCAAGGTGGCATGATGACATGAGCATGATATAATTATGATGCAACAATTATATGTAGTAAGTAGCCATTATATTACTAGGCCAAGTAGCATTACAAATGTTAGACAGATGGGATGCTACAGCGGAGGTTGAGGACGACACTCAGGCTCAAGGAGCAGCGGTGCTCTGTGAGGCGGCCACGGTCGCGGCAGAGGCATGAGGAGGCCGAGGCGGAGAGGAGCTTGCGGGCGTGGCCGGGCGCGGTACTGGGAGAGAGCAGCATCGGGCGGGGCAGAGCAGCGGCGGCCAGCTGCTGTAGGACGGAGAGGGCCATGGCCAGATGATGGTGAAGCTCGACGCTGAAGTCTCGGGAAGGCAGCCACGGAAGGGAGGCGAGCGGGAGGCTTCGGGCCGGCGTCCATGGCTCTGCGGTGAAGTGACACAAGACGGAGAGAGGGGCTACAAGTGGCACTGTCGGAGAGGACGGCGGCATGGCCTGGGGATCCGGCGGCAGCGACGGGAAGTGAGGAGCGGGGCGAGCGGGGGCTTGCGAGGTGGGTTGTCTGCGGGGATTCGGGATCCCGTCGGGGAGAGGGAGATGATGGTGGGGTCCACGCGGAAGCGGGTTAGGTGCATCGGTGTGTGGTTGGACTCGGATGGGTGGTGGCGGCTGAGAGGGAGGGATTGGGTAGGGTAGGTGGTGGTAGTTTAGGGTTAGGGTCTAGGTAGGACTAGGAATTAGATTGTTATCCGGGGTAGTAGGCTGCTGCCAGCTGGGCCTTTGGGCCTGGCCGGTGGCAGCCTCCCCTGGGTAAAATAGTTGGATATATTTGTTTTGGTTTTAAAAGGCTTTTGTAATTAGTTGTTAGACAAATAAAAGATCTGAACAAGGTCGGGGTTTGATTTGAAATTAAAAGAGGGGGATATCCGAAAACGAAAAATGGTTTTGCAAAATAGTTTTAGACAAACAAATGCATGATGACATGATGATGCTCAAATGCAATGTGGCATGATGACATGGGCATGCGGTCATGATGATGCACAAAACAAAAACAGAGCGATTTTCTAGTAGTGGTTTTATCGGGGTGCTACAATTCGACACCACTAACAATGGATCTCGCCCTCGAGATCCACCTCATGGTACGGGGAAGAAAGCCGACGATAGAAAACTCCTCGCTGCGTGTAGATCCTCGTGACACCACTAACAAAGATTCTTGCTCCATCTTGAAATTGGCGACACCACCAATAAGAGGTCGTTGTCCGCATTCATTGCGATAACACTCCAAAGAAACAAAATGCAGAAGTAAAGGTCTCGACAGATAAGGCTACCTCTTACTTCCGTAGAAGGAGTAAAATCACATTTGTCCTCCATTCAACATAAAAAAGCGAATTATAGGAGTAGGTATGGTAGGTACTCTATCCCGCACTGAAAGCATTACTTTGTACATGAAAAAACAAATCATGCAACCAACTCTCAGAATTTAGACTGAAGATCTTCACAATCGGTGTTCGTAACAAAGGGGAGATGTAGGCTCTTCATCGAATCAGATGTAGATGACGTCGTCGCATTGGAAAACTCCGGAAGGTACAAGGAAAATTTTTAGTGGATTTTAGAACAAACAAAGGTACAATACAGGAAGGATTCCTCAGATAGCATGAAGACCGGGTGCAGAACACCGTCACAAGAGGAAGGAAGTGAAACCCTAAAGGTACGACAGAAAACCCAACCACGAGAATTCCTAGACTTGAAGAAAGGTAAGAGAACAGATTCAAAACTCGCAAAGGCAAGGGGAGAATAGCATAGGGGTAAGGAGTAAAAGCAGAACTAATTAGATCTATCCAACCAATTTTGCAAAATAGTTTTGACACTCTACATCGGCCGTTATCTAGGTTATCCTACAGGCTGGACTAGTGGGGTATCGCAACTGCTGAGCTCTGATACCACTTTGTAACACCCTTCAAATCGGCCCTATGTAGATTTCAGCGCTTCCCGCCAAACCCGCATAGAAACGATTCAAGGACGCCCACCAGGCACTTACATGCGGGTGGAAAACGAAGTAATACGATTACACAATAGTTCACGATGGAACCCACAACACATATATATATACAACAGCGACTCAACGAGTCAAGAATACAGATATACAATACAAAGATCCAAATCACCTTGAAAACGATCCAACATCCGAGTACGGATAAGAAGGGAATTGGGCTAAGAGTCCTGAAGAATTACCAATGGCGTCCATAACCCTGCCCAGGCCAAGCCGGAAGGGTAACCCTGCTAACGACGTCGATCGCAAACCTGCTAAAACAAAAGGGGTGTCGACAAAGGGCAAAGGAAAAAGAGGAGTGTCAGTACTGAGGCCAGTACACGGCGAGTCTAGAATTCGGCGGCTCTCACCTACATAGGTATGGTGGACTGAAGCGACAGCGAAGCAGCACTAAACAACCTATAGAGACTCGATACAACTGTCGGCTATCAGAGAGAGAGAGATAAGAAAGACTTGTGCGGCATCAACCTGATACTAACACCAATCATACCCATCTTGGTCTTTCCACCTCAAGACCAAACGAGGAAGTTAAACCAAGGAACTCACACAGTTGCTAGTTTTATTCATCCCATTATAGTTGCAGCATTTACTAGTCAGATATAGATAGCATGAGACCTCCCAAAACCAGCAGTTGTTGGCACTTTTATTTACTCATTCCGTTGTAGTGAAACAGATTACTAGACATGGAAAAGTCAAATTTATAGCACTAGTTTAGTTATAGTTGTCTATGATCGAGATACTGGGCTCCAAGTCGTCCATAACCGCTGTCAACACCCGGATTTTTAATCCCAGATGCCTATTATACCATACATCGCAATCCCAGGATTACCATTTTTGCGAGACATAACAAATTGGATATCACAGTACATCATCCATTACAAACCATAATAAGGTTTTACACGAATAAAGGATCTCATGATCCAGTCTTAATACAACAAGCAGTAGAATGATTAATAAGCATAGCGGTGGGGTCCATCTTCCGGGTCACAGGCAATGCTGACGATGGAAGATAGTCCTAGTTATCATAGCCGTCCTACTGTCCTTCATCTTGGTAGTCTACTTCATAGTATGGCCATGAGAATAGCTAGGGACAAAAGCCATGAGTACTCTTTAAGTACTCGCAAACTACCACTAACAAGTAAGATAGTTCTAGTAGGAACGCTAACTCTAAGTTCATTTGTAGAGTTAAGTTTGAAACCTAAGCTGAGTTTAGAAACAAAGAAAGATAAAATAAAGTTTGAAATCACCTAAGTGGGAACTTAATTGTCATAGTCACAACTCTGTTGTGGTCAAGTCATGTCACAATTCATTTCATAAATTGTTTTGAAAACATCTAACAACGGAACAGTATGGCCACTCCAACTGTCCATAACCGCGGACGCGGCTATTCGAATAGTTTGACACTCTGTAGAGGGGGTACACTTTCACCACAAGATACGATACATCTGTCAGGGATAACCCTGAATCATCATACTTAGTATGCAGATAATCAAACATAACCTTTCGTTTACACACCCTAGTATAAGCACCTCTCCTATGAGTATGGCCTCCCAACCATGACCATCTGTCATCTTGGGAACTTCATAGGTGGACAACATTGAGAAGTAGCCTCAGCTCAAACCTCTCCCGCGAGGGAACTAATACTAATGCATATAAACTTCCGGCTAAGCCTTACCCAATTCAGGTATTGTGGTTGTACGGTAAAATTGGAATGGTATCGCATCCGAACCCAACCATCAGTTTTGTAAAAGGGCTAAGGCTCATGCCTCAATATTTTCATCATCATAAACCATTTGTGTTTCTCAACACATGTCAAAACATCTCAATATAATGACTCATCATTCCAAGGTTTTTAGAAGTCATTTTTCACCAAGCATTCCCATCTAAAGTGAATCAAGTTTTGGTTTAGCTCCAAACTACTAAGTTAAGAGTGTTCACTAAAGTGGGATGCTAATCTCAATCTCATGCCATAGAATGACATCTAAGTCTAACTAGATAGGTCAAGTTTTCTACTTTTTATGCTACCTTTAAACAAGTAACGGACATTGGAAAAGTAAAGAAGGTAAAGCTTGTAAAAAAACTTGGAGTAGGTATAAGTCAAGGGTATAACCAAAGCATGCCTAATGCATCTTGCTTAGGTTATCTAGCTTAATTCTAGCTTGCTTACAATAGCTTGCTCAGTTTACTTGAAGTGCTAGGCTTGCAAGTAAAACTAGTGAGGGTTAACTTGTATAGTGCTAGCTTGCCTTGTGTAGTGCAGTGGTTGAAGTTTTCTTCCTCCTCCTCTTGGTAGAACTCCTCCTCCTCGAAAGCTTGGTCCGTACTATCGTCTATAAATACATACGGGATACACAATCACCAAACAAGACTTAACTAGTCTACTTAGCATACTAAGGCACACATTTGATGATCTATTATCATCACAAGCATCACAAGGTTTAATTAACTAGCTTCATTTCTTTTATTTGAGCAAAGTTGTAATTTCTACTCATTGAAAAATAACTAAGATTTAATATTCTCCTATTAAAATATGGGATCATGTGGACACATGTCATCACCACATACTCTAACATATGGGAATGTGATTTAAGGGTTGGATTACATTTTAATAAGTTCAAGTTTAATCATTAATGATTTAAAGTGACTAGAAATGCCTATATAGCATTATTTTGGTACTAGTGCAAAGTCACTGAATGTAAACCTTAATATTATTACATAATCAGATAGGTATGGTTAAATATGATTTTTAAGAGTTGGAATCAACTCAAAAGCTAATATGGTTGATTTTATAAAAATGTTTGAATGTGAAAATGCTTCTGTCTTGTTATTTTTACTAGGAGAGATCCCTAACTCTAAATGATTTAAGTCCAACGTTCTTGTATAGAGATTTTCAGTAGCTTTCCAAAAAAATTGGAATCACTCAATTTGGATTTGTACAACTCACTAAACTGATTTTTAAACTAAGGGACATAATTGATTTAAGTCTAAAATAGAAAATTCCTAATTTGAATTACTGGGTCAGCACAGGAAATTAATTGGGCCAGCCCAATGACGCTCAGCGGTGCAGAGGGCGACTGATAGGCTGTTCCCGCATGTCAGCGGCACTTAAAACCCGAAGCGGTATGGGGCGATCTGGGCGCTACGATTAGAACAGGGATCAACGGTCCACGGTCGTCGTCGATGACAGACTCGTCGCCGGCGAGACTGAACCCTAACGCGGTCGGTGGGGGTCTACTAGGGACGTACCAGGGCTCCAGCTAGTGCGGCAAGGCGAGCAAACGAACTGGTTGACGATGGCAAGCTTAGGCGAAGTCGCGGCAGGGGCTGAGGTGGACGAAATTGACTGCAACTTCTCCTCTTCTACAGCGGCTGCCTCCAGCAGAATTCCGGCAATGGGCTGCTCGAGCGGCTCCGGCGAGAGAGGGGAAATGGTAAGTGGAGAGAGGGGAGTGAGATGGTGTGAAGAAATGGTGCTGGGGAGGCCTCCTTATATAGGCTCGACGGTGAGGTAGTGAGGTATGGGCGCGGCTCATCGGTGATGGCGATACAGGGGGCTACCGGCGTGGGCGAGGTAGGCGGACGATGGGCGGTCTGCTGGCGGTCAGCTATGGTGCAATGGCTTGGCTAGGGGCGGTGTCCATTGGTCGGGAGCTTCCCGCGCTCTAGGAGACAGAGGCGGTGCTCGACGCGGCTCCCGGTGACTGTGAGTTCAAGGTGAAGCGGCGCACGCGTTTTGGTGTAGAGGCGTGGTTTGTGGCGTGCTGGCGGCGATCGCGCTCTGGCGTGCTCTGGCTGCACTCAGAGAGGAAAGGGCGGCGTGGCTCTGGGGTGGTCCAGGGGCTGGCATTGATCGTGGGGTGGACAGGGGAGTGCTAGTAGCGGTGCTGGTTTGGCGTTTTGCGGTCGTTGGCATTGCCCTCGTTTGGCCGGCGACGACCATATTTGGGCGGCACGCTACTGCTGCTAGTGGTGAAGGGGGACCTGGTCTGGGCTGGGGTAGATGCTAGGGGGACAGGGGATTAAGTGCGAGACCAAATTGGTCGATGATCACTGTGGAAACAGTGAAGCTACTCTAGTGTTGATTCAGTGCCTGCCATGTGTTCGACAGAATGGCCGCATGAAGAAAAGTTTTGAATTTTGGATTCAATTTTTTGAGTGTTCTCCACTTAAGCTTGAGATTCTATGCCTGCTTGCAAAGGTCAAGGGGAATTCATTTTAGTGGTTTTTGAAAAGGTGTGATCTATGCACCTACACTTGATTCCATTTTCAAATGTCATTTAAATTTAGAGTTCAAATGTCTTTGTCAGATTTCAAAGTGGGCCTTGGTAGATCATTACTTGTACTAGCAAGGGGTGCAAAGAGTTAGAATTGTTTCTGTTGGACTTTGAGTTCACAAATGACCATTTGCATTATTTATTCTTTTTGATTTCTTTTTCTTTGGGATTTGCTTGGGGATGATCTAGATGATGTGTAATTCACCTTAGAATCATTTTACAATCAATAGATCACTCAAACATGGCAATTCAAAACAACTCCTATTTTAAATGCACACACATATGAATGCTTAAAGATTTTTAAATGGAAAAGTTTTTGTTAACCCTAAATTGGGTGGATTTGATCTTGATCACTTGGATTAAAGTTTTGGGATGTTACAGACCTTCCCCCCTTAATGTAAATATCGTCCCGAGATTTATGAAAGAAAAGTACGAACTAAAGAGATCTGGAAACTCTGTCCTAATGTAATCTTCTCGCTCCCAAGTGGCTTCTTCTTAAGTATGGTTGCTCCATTGAATCTTGAGAAATTTGATACTCCTGGTCCTGGTGGTTCTGTAGGCTTCCTCTAGGATACGGATGGGCACTTCACGATATGGCAGATCCTTGTTGATATCACCAACTCGGTGATCGATGTTTTTGAACACTTCGATCTTCCCCGGCACTTCTAGGCATTTGCGAAGTAACAAGATATGGAACACATTGTGGATGGCTGACATCTCCTCTAGCAGTTCCAGTTGATACGATACTTCTCCTCGGTGATTCAGAATCTTGAAGGGCCCGATATATCCGGGGAATAACTTTCCTTTCAGACTAAAACGTTACGTTCCCTTCAATGGCAAAACCTTGAGATACACGAAATCTCCGACATTGAAAGTCAGATCTCTTCTTCTTTTGTCCGCATAACTCTTCTGTCTGTATTGGGCGGTCGTGAGGTGCTCACGGACTTTGTGAACCTTCTCTTCGGCTTCTCGGAGAATGTCGGGTCCAAAGATCTGAGTCTCTCCTACTTGTGACCAATTCAAAGGGGTACAACACTTTCGTCCGTATAGGAACTCAAATGGTGCCATTTGCAAACTGGCTTGATAATTGTTGTTGTATGAGAATTCTGCGAAAGGCAAGCAATCTTCCCATTTTGATCCATACTATAACACACAAGCTCTCAACATATCTTCTAAGATTTGGTTGACTCTTTCAGTATGTCCATCGGTTTGTGGGTGATAAGCCGTGCTGAAATTCAACTTGGTTCCTAATCCTTCTTGGACCTTCTGCCAAAATCTCGAAGTAAATTGGGTTCCTCGATCTGATAATATGGTCTTGGGGGTTCCATGCAGACTAACAATTCTAGCAATATACAACTCTGCTAGCTTCGAACTTTGGTAAGTTGTCTTGACAGTTATAAAATGAGCTACCTTAGACAGTCTATGAACGATGACCCAAATTGAGTCATTTCCCCTACTAGAAGTAGGCAAACTGGTGATAAAGTGCATTCCGATGGAATCCCATTTCCATTCCGGAATCTGCAATGGTTGCAACAGTCATGCGTGTCTCTGATGTTCCGCTTTGACTCTCTGACAGATATCACACTTGGCGATGTAGCTTCCGATTTCTCTCTTCATCTTGTGCCACCAAATTTGCTCTTTCAAATCCTGATACATCTTCGTTCCTCCGGGGTGGATAGAATAAAGTATCATGATCTTCTTGCATGATGACTTGCTTTAGTTCCGAATCTACTGGTACATAGATAAACCTTTGTACCACATAACTCCTTCTTCGTCTTCGGTGAATCCAGATACCTTTCCTGTACCATTACAATGTTTGATTCCATCGATACTTTCATTTCCCTTCTAGGCTTCCTTGATTTGGCTAATCAATGTGGGTTGAAGTTCAATGCTAGCTAGAAATCCTTTGCTAACTAGCTCAGTCCTAAACTGCTCCAACTCCTCATACAAACTGGGTTGCTTCTCCTTGATCATGGTGTTTAGCCTACACGGTAATCTGCTAAGAGCATCCGCTACCACATTGGCTTTGCCGGGGTGATAGTGAATGTCAAGGTCATAATCCTTGATTAACTCTATCCATCTACTTTGCCTCATATTCACCTCCTTCTGAGTGAAAATATACTTCAAGCTTTTGTGATATGAGTAAATCTCACAGCGATTACCCATGAGATAATGACGCCATGTCTTCAATGCCAAAACTATGGCTACTAACTCCAGATCATGGGTCGGATAGTTCCTCTCATGCTTCTTCAGTTGTCGAGACAGATACGCGATGACTTTGCCTTCTTGCATCAATACACATCCGAGACCAATCTTGGATGCATCACAATACACATCAAACGGCTTCTTGATATCTGGCATGATCAATATTGGGGCTGAAATCAATCTCTTCTTGAGCTCTTGGAAACTGGCTTCACATTTGTCAGTCCATTCAAACTTCTTGTCCTTCTTCAACAATTGGGTCATGGGTCTTGTGATGCTCGAAAATCCTTCGACAAACTTGCGGTAGTATCCCGCTAATCCGAGAAATGCACGGACTTGGGTTTGAGTGGTTGGGGCTTCCCATGCTTCGACATCTCTGATCTTGGTGGGATCAACATCTATTCCTCCGGCAGACACAATATGTCCGAGGAATCCTACCTCCTTCAGCCAAAACTCACATTTCCCGAACTTGGCATACAACCGATGCTCTCTTAGGGTTTCAAGGATGATTCCCAGATGCTGCTCATGCTCTTCTTCTGACTTGGAGTAGATAAGGATATCATTGATAAACACAACGACAAACTTGTCTACAAAATTCATAAAGATCTTATTCATGAGATTCATGAAATAAGTAGGGGCATTGGTTAATCCAAAAGACATGACCGTATACTCATATAAACCATAAAGAGTAGTAAAGGTGGTCTTCGGAATATCCATTGCACGAATCTTAAGTTGGTGATAACCAGTCCTAAGATCGATCTTAGAAAACACATTTGCTCCATTCAAATGATCAAATAGATCCTCTATCTTTGGCAAAGGGTACTTGTTCTTGATGGTGACGTCATTCAGCTTCCTGTAATGTGTGCACAAACGGTTGCCTCCATCTTTCTTGTCAACGAATAACACTGGCGATCTCCATGGCGATGCGCTTGGTTGAATCAAGTTTGTTGCCAGCATAGCATCTAGCTGCTTCTTCAACTCTACTAACTCTGAGGGGTTCATGCTATAGGGTCGCTGGGCAATGGGCCCTCTTCCGGGGATTAGTTCAATAATGAACTCAATATCCCTATCCGGGGGCATACCGGGCAATTTATCTGGTAATACGTCAGGGTATTCATAGACTACTCTGACTTGGTCTATGGTGGGTAGGGCTAGACTCTTGTTGCAGAATCAAACAACACTCTTGCTAAAACGGAGTTGACAGAAAACATACCTAGCACTACATCTGGCGCTTCCTGGGCTTCTTCGGCGTTCATGTGGAAGAGACGGCCGTTGCGGTTGTGAGGGTTCCTTGGGGCGAATCTTCTTCCGTGTTGAACACGATGCTGCTGTTGAGCTGGGGCATTCACATTGGTAGTGGCGGCAATCTTCTTGGGACACTCATTGGAATAGTGACCCTTCACTCCACACTCGAAACAAGTGATCTGAGACTTGTCTTTTGCTGCCACAGGCACAACATTGCTTCTAGTCCTGGGTGTAGTGTTGTTGTTGTTGCTCTTGGGAGGTGCACGGTTGAAATTGCTGGCGTTGCCGGGGTGATTGTTGTTTCCTCCAGACTTCACATTGCCTCCGCTACGGTTGGGGTAGCTTGGGCGAGACATTGGGGGTCGGTTGTTCCTTGGTGTATATCCCGCAGAAGGGTTGGGACGCTACTTTTGGTGACTGTTGGATCCAGCTTGATGCATCATACGACGTTTGCGGTTGTCGTTTGCCTGGTTGATCTTCCCTTCCATCTGAATGGCAGAGTCGACTAGCTCTTCTAGATCTTCAAAACGGATGTTGACGAGGACAGTCTGCATCTCATCGTGCAGTCCGTTCAGGAATCTCTCCTTCTTCTTGGCCTCCGTGTTGATCTCATCAGGTGCATACCTGGCTAGGGACAAAAATCTGTCAAGGTACTCCACTACAGTCATTCTGCCCTGCTTTAGCTCTCTGAATTCATCCCTCATTCGGGTGACTAGACCCTGTGGCACGTGGGTGCGGCTGAACTTGATTTTGAAGGCTTCCCATGTCATCACTTGACCATGGTTCTTTGTGCGGGTGCAGTTCCACCATGCTCTTGCATCTCCTGCCAAATAGTGGGTGGCAAACAGAACTTTCTCGTTGTCATCAACAAAGGCTACCTCTAAGTTGTTCTCCATTGTCTACAACCAGTCATCTGCATCTTGTGGGTTCTCCGAAGTGCTAAAGATTGGGGGATTGGTATTCTGGAAATTCTTTAGTTTGGATCCTTGATGATCCTGATTTCCATGGCCTTGGTTGTTTTGGGCCATCTAGGCGATCTGCTGCAGTGTTGCTAGGTTGGCTTGGCGCTCTGCCCTGCTAGCTTCACGGTCGGCAACTAGCATCTGCATAATCTGCAGCATTGGGTCCTGCGATGAGCTGCTCCCTCCGGGGTTTCCACGAGTCATCTGAAGATTGGGATAGATAAAGGGGTAAGAGGAAAGTTCTAAGGTTCAAGGTTTTGGTTTCAAATCTAAAACTTTGAGTTTGACTCAGGTTTTGCAACTAACTTCATCTCATTCATTCAAGCAAAGCACCCGATACAAACACACACACCACAACAACAAAGGGAAACTGATGGTTTTAAGAACCATTCTGCAAGCTATGATATAATGGGACCGATACTCCTCATGCTATGATAGTTCCCTAGTGCATCTACTCATCATCGATGAAGTTGGAGTCATCATCGTCGGTGTAGAAGTCCACAACATCCTCCTCCAGAAAGTTATCCTCATTGCTGAGGTAAGAGTCCATATCTCCCTAGATGTCTTCACCTTCCTCTTCTTCTTCTTTTGCTGCAAGCTGAGCTTCTTGCTCCTTCATGGTCTTCTCAAGGTCGGTCACCTTCTTGCGAAGACGGTCGATGGTGCGATCCTTCTTGGCACGTTGACGGCGAAGAGACTGATGATCCTTGACGAGCAGTGAGAAAGTCTAGGCCTTCTAGGCGGCAATGGCAAGATTGTGGTTGGTAAACTCTAGCATTGTCCAATTCCTTCACTACTAGGAAAACGATTATAGGTAGATTTTAATTCTTTGGCGCATATGCAAAAAAATGCTCCACTAAAATTAATTCTATGGCGCATGTAGCAAATGCGCCACAGAATTCCTGCAATTCTGTGGCGCATATGGATATATGCGCCACAGAAAGTGAGAATTCTGTGGCGCATATAGCCACATGTGCCACAGAATTCCTGTGGGCCCATGTGGGCCTGACCCCAGAACATGGGCAGGCCAGAATTATGTGGCGCATATAGATATATGTGCCACAGAATGTCAAAATTCTGTGGCGCATATAGCATATGCGCCACAGAATTTTGACATTCTGTGGAGCATTTTCCATATGTGCCACAGAATGTGTGAAACAGATCTACAAAAGGTGGGAGCCCCCCTTTCCCTTGTTCCCACCACCTCCAACTAACTAGCTCGTCCCCCTCCTCCCTCCCACTCTATTTTGTTCATACTCACCTCCATTGTTGATAGCTAGACCTACTTTTGTTCATGTACTTGTGAGGGGAAGCTACTCCTACTTGTAAAGGTAGTAAACCACTCATACTTTCCTCCTCCACACATCCCAACACCCCCTCTTGCTACACTATGCATATGGGGTTTGTAGATTTGTGAGGCGTGTGTGCATGGGTACTTGTGTGATGCATTTTTTGTGTGGCCGGCAGGCCTCGGCGCGGTGTGTATGGATGTTTTGTAGGTGAAGATGGTCCCGCGGGTGGTGTGCAATGGAGAGAGATAATGTTCCTTCGCTTTGTGTTGTGCTTGAATACAGGTTGCTTGTGGAGGGAGGTTGTGTTGTGCTTGAATGCATGTTGCCGGCGCCGGGTGCATGGAGGTTTGCCGAAATGTTGATTCACGTCCATTTTGGCAAATTTTTGCACTAGCCATACGTCTTATTTTTAGGATAGGTCATGCCAAAAATTCCAGGTGATCATGCATGCATGTATGTGTGCGCGTCGTGTGTGTGCATGGTTCTAACATACTCTCTTTAATTTGGTCTATGTTCGCGCGCAGGCGACCATGGTCATCCATATGAGCGAACGCTGGGTGGTTAGATACAAGGCTGACGCGGTAGCCGACATGGTTCGGAACAACATGACCAAGATAAGATGTCCGTGCCGAACGTGCAAACACCGGAAGTGGATCAACCCTGATTCCGGACAACTGGAGTCTCACCTGTTGACGCGCGGTTTCATGCCTGGCTTCTTAGTGAATGAGGAGCCGCCGGTAGATGGCGGTGGCCATGATGAAGAAGAGGCCGGGGCGGGGAGAAGACGAAGGGTCTCCTGGACATGGTCATCATGACGAAGGAGATGCCGACGAACATGATCATCATGAAGAAGGAGATGTCGGCAGACACGATCATCATGAAGGAGACGATGCCGGAGCAGATGGTGGTGGTGGTGGTGGTGGAGAAGACGGGAGCACGGACACGCCGCTAACTTCGGCCTTGCGGGACCCTCATCTTCAAGAAATACTCCTCAAGCAGACGGCCAACACGAGAGCTGCAGCTAGAGAGAAAGCCAAGCTGACACAGATGGGCGTAGACGGGAGGACTCCATTGTATCCTGGGTGCCAGCCCGAGGATACACGCTTGAGTGTAACGCTGAAGGCTCTGGAGATGAAGGCGGAGCACAAATGGACCGACACTAGCTTTAACACTCACATGAAATTCTGGCACGCTCATCTTCCCAAGGACAACACATTGCCAACAAGTATCGAGGAGGCGAGGAAAGTAGTTTGCCCACTAGACCTACCGTACGTGAAGTACCACGCATGCATCAACGACTGCGCACTTTACCTTAACGAGTACAAGGATAGAACCACATGCCCGGTGTGCGGCCAGGGACGGTACAAGAGAGGGAACAAGAAAGTTCCTCGAAAAGTGGTGTGGTACTTTCCTATCACTTCCCGTCTGCAGCGGTATTTCGTAGACCCTAAGGAAGCAGAGCTTATGCAATGGCACGCGAAGAGGGAGAAGCCGGAAGATGATCCGGAGAAGGGCAAGATCCTGACACACCCCGCGGACGCTAGCCAGTGGAATGCGCTGGACATCGAATTCCAAGATGAGTTCGGGCTCGATCCAAGGAATGTTAGGCTAGGCATGAGCACCGACGGACTCAATCCCTTTGGCAACCAGAGTAGCACGCACAGCACTTGGCCCGTGTTTGTATGGCCGTACAACCTCCCCCCTAGTTGTGCACGAAGCAGCGGTACGTACACATGAGTATCCTTATCCAGGGGCCAAAACAACCGGGTGTCGACATGCATCTGTATCTCGGGCTCCTGAAAGAGGAGTTAGCGACGCTGTGGGAGACGCCGGCACGTACGTGGGATGCCTACACTGGAGATTATTTCGACCTAAGAGATGCATTGCTCACGATGGTGCAGGACTATCCTGGTTACGGATATGTAGCGTGTCAGGTGAACCACGGATTCTGTGCATGTGTCAGGTGCATGGATAAGACCCCGCATCTGCAGCTGCCGAGGGATCCTGGGTCTTCGAAAACCGTGTTCCAAAGGACTCGAATGTGGCTCCGCAAGGATCACCCATGGAGAAAACATGGAGACATGTTCAATGGCAAAGACGAGCTCGATAATGCGCCACGTTGACCGTTGAGCGGTGAAGAAATCAAGGAGCTTCTGGACAATTGGGAAGAGTGCCCTGCGCTAGGAAAGAAGCGGCCAAGGGAACAGCCATCACCGTTGCATGGAGTATGGAAGGCAAGGTCCGTTTTCTGGGACCTTCCTTACTGGAAGGTCCTCCACACGCCCCATAGCCTCGATATGATGCACATCATGAAGAACGTTACCGAGAGCCTGCTCGGCACTCTGATGAACATGCCGGATAGGACCAAGGATGGGCCGAAAGTAAGAAGCGACCTCAAATTGCTTGGCATTAAGAAGGAACTTCAGTACCCCGATAGTGACGATGTTGACGATGACGATGAACAGACAGAAGGGACCCACGGTCGAAGGGCTAAGAAGAATGAGGTGGTGCTTAAAGCTGCATCGTTCACTCTAAGCGAGGAGGAGCTCGAGAGGTTTTTCCGTTGCCTCCTAGGAGTCAAGGTTTCGCACGGCTACTCTGGGAAGATAAGCAGATATCTGGACGTAGCGAAGAAGAGGTCCAGTGGGATGAAGTCTCACGACTATCACGTGCTGATGACGTAGATACTCCCCGTTGCGATCCGAGGGATAATGGACGAGCATGTCCGTGAGACGCTATTTGGCCTCTGCAACTTCTTCAATGTCATATCTAGGAAGTCTATCAGCGTGAAGCAGCTCGGCAAGCTACATGAAGAGATCGTCGAGATACTATGCGAGCTTGAGATTTACTTCCCTCCCGTGTTCTTCGACATCATGGTGCATCTGCTTTTCCATGTCGTGGATGACATCATCCATCTCGGGCCGGCGTTCCTGCACAACATGATATCGTTCGAAAGGCTAAACGGTGTCATCAAAGGATTCGTTCGCAATAGGTCCCGTCCAGATGGAAGCATAGATAAGGGCTTTTTGACCTACGAGTGCATCTCCTTCTTCCAGAACTACCTAAGCACCGAGAACCAGGATGTCGGTCTGCCCACCAGGAAGCACCTCGAGAGGCTCGCTGGATTTGGTCACCGCGAGGGCTACCGCACACGTCATTTGGCCGTATCTCTGGCTTTGGTACGAGCACAAAGTTCTGCAAGTACTATAGCGAGGAAGCCAATAAGGGAAAGGAGAGGCGGACCCAGTCGGCGGCTCAGGATCAAGCCGAGAAGGAAGAGCTGAAGCGGAAGATCGCGCATCTAGAGGCCAGTAAGGTGGACCAGGACGAGGTGAACGCGATAGTGCAACAGAAGATCCTCGAGATGCTACCCCCTCGGCTGATGGAGGGGATAGCAAAATGGAATGTGGATGGTCAGGTGGGGCCGATACAAGTGCCCAGCACCGGCGGCAGCACCTCGAGCCACCAAGTGTTGCCAGACATGGTTACCCCGCCGCCCTCCATCCCCGCGGCGCAGCCGATAGAGTTGGATGCGCCGGAGCTGCCCCCTCCTGCCGAGACTACCAAGGCATAGCAGCCGGTGGTGGCGGTGCTTCCTAATGCAACCGAGACGGAGAAGAAGAAGGATCAGCCACCGGACGCCCGTGTCTCGACATTAGCCGAGCTCAGCGCCCTCACCAAGGTGAAATAAGTAGTTAGTCAGCGTGCTCTACTTAATGCCTTTGATTGGCTGCCATCTCATGATGCATATCTGTATGCCTCAGGACACTCCATGCATGCTCTTGCACAAGGTGCCCGGCGGCGAGTTGAAGGATGTTGCGACAGGCAAGCTAATACAACCGGCGAACCGCATGATGCACTGCAAGCCCATGGACGATGCCGTGATGCGCGTCGAGTTGGGTCGGGTGTTGGGGGGTGCGAAGACATGGACCCTCCCATGCAACCTCTGGGAGTCGACGAGCACCTAACCCTGGAAGGTTGCCATGGCTATCCCATGATTTGGCCAAAGACCCAGATTCGTATTGGGTCTCGCTCCACCGGTGCCACCTCGGTCGTCCGGCCGCCAAGGATGAAGCTTCCTGCTGCACCGGTCGTTGTCGCTGCCACCACAAGCCGTCACCAGAGACTCTTGGGAGCGTCTGCACCGGCGCCACAAGCAGCCAAGGGCGTGGTTGCTCCTCGACCACCATCGCCCCCGCCTAAAGGCAAGACCGTGGCACCGCAACAGCCATCGCCACCACCCCAGGATGACATGGACATGGCGGCCTTCGATGCCAACATCGAGGTGGATGATGATGATGATGCACCGGTCGACGTCAATGCCGTCGTCAACACCGGCGCTAGCAAAGGACCGTTCATGCCTCCTCTCGTTGAAGAACCATCATTCCGCGATCAAGCTAGCCATCCCAAGAAGCGCCTGGTCTTCCGTGGGTTTTCTCAGGAGACGCCTCCGGCCACCGAGACACAACCTCCATCGGCCAGAATCATTTTTAGGCCTGACACACTCCGCAGGACGGCCGGTGACGGGTTAGCATCGCCAGTGGAGGCTGCTGATGCGAAGAGGAAGAGGGTGAGGAAGAGGCCGAACATGAACAAGGACAAGGCTGCGAGCCAGCCCGCTCCGATCCATTACCGGGACGATGTTGTACCATCCCACGAGGATGGCTTGACTAGAGTGCACAAAGCTGGTCAGCCCATACTGCCTCTAGAACTACGCCGCCTAGCTTCGGGAGCTATGATGAGTTTGCATGAAGGTTTCCTGACACTGGAGGGCCTCCTTCTCAAGGACAAGGACCCGAGTTACCCGGTGTTCACCGCCAAGGTGCCGGAGGACGTTGGCTTCATCACCGATGCCCCCGTGGATGTGTTCTTCATAGCCTACAAGGACATCTTCAAGCTGTTCCACTCGAGACGGCTGGACTATAACTTGGTCCGCCTATTCGCGCTCAATCTGGTGATGAAGGTCAAGAGAGAGGACACACCGTTCGTCGCGATAGCGGATCCCTACTACATGCGGGATAGCCAGCTGGAAGAAGGAACAAGGACCCGGGCCCGGGCAAAGTCCTACCTTCAGAAGCTATTGATGGACAACAAGAGGAAGGACAACATCCTTGTGCCTTTCTTTCCCAAGTAAGTGTACACATCCTCCTACCGCCGTCGTAACACATAAGTATTTCTTTCCATTGCTCTTTTCCAACATCCCGTTCCACATTGTGTGTTGCGCAGAGACAAGTACTGCACGCTCATCGTCCTCTCCACGAGGTATTCGCTTTCCACCTACTTCGACTCGGGGAGTGCGAGGAGGAAGAACTACGCTAGAGTAAGGAGCGTTCTGGATGATGCTATCGAGGGTTATGCCAATCAGGGAGGCCCCTTCAACTATAAGGGCGGGGCTTACAAGGACGATGGCCGACACAAGTTCAAGCATGTGTTCGAGTTCCCCTGCGTCAAGCAGCCGTCTGACAGTGTGAAGGAGGCCTTCTACGTATGCCATCACCTCAAAGGGTTTGTCCGGGATTGCGAGATGCTAACGCTGCCATCTTCTCTCCAAGGATGGGCCCAAAAGTTGCATGGGATCAGTGACCCCGATCTCAGGGAAGACTTCCATGATACGCATGTGAAGCTGTCACATATCATCATGGAACAGGTCAACACACATGGTGGGCTCTTACACCAGCCCAGGTCGTTCACCAAGAGGGAGATCGAAGCCTGCCTCAAGGCGTAGGGTGACTTCAGGACGTGGACAACGGAAGACATGTACAAGCCGTTCCCGGCGCCCTGCGAGGAGAAGGCTACTTGACCGAGAGAGCGTGTGTATCGGTGGACATGTAGTGTGTGTGTCGAAAAACTTAATTGCCTAGCTTGAAACCATCGTTGTTATTGTGTCGGACATGTTGTCGTGTTTCTTTCATTGTCATCGACGCATTTTTTTAAGTTTATGAATGCCTTGCTCTAATATTTGTCAACATATATATTTGCATGATGTACTAATATGCCTTGTCAATAGAGATGCCGACGTACGTTGTGTACAAGGGCCGGGTTCCAGGTGTCTACGAGGAGTGGGTGGACTGCCACCAACAAGTGGACAAGTTCAGTGGCAACAGCTACAAGGGATACGCGACTAGAGAGGAGGCGGTGGCCAAGTGGAGGAGGCACATGTGGAAGAAGAACCGGACGAAGATCTTGGTGCCGCTCCTCCTCACCGGCATCGCGGTTACGGTGTACTACATTCTGTCCTAAGGTATAGGCGGTGACAACATCGCGCAGTTGTAAGTTATGTGAGTGAGATGAACACTTGTGAAATATACTTGTACACTTACTCGATTCTAAGTGATGTGATTGATGAACACTTGTGAACATTCATGCTTGTTGGTGTATTACATGTGAACTAGAACATTTGTACTGCTGTGTGCAAATTTTCTGCGAATTTCTGTTAATTTTTGTGTATTTCCTATAATATACTTGTTATATACCTATATTTGTACCAGATTCTGAAAATTTCAAAATTCTGAAAAAAGGATTCTGTGGAGCATATGGCTATATGCGCCACAGAATATATCATAGAATTCTGTGGCGCATATAGCTATATGCGCCACAGAATTCTAATTCTATGGCGCATATGCATATGCGCCACAGAAATATAATTTTAGTGGCGACAATTTAGTGGCGACTGCTAGATGCGCCATAGAAAGTGGTTTTGGTGCGCCACTGATAACGTTTTTCCTAGTAGTGCTTCTGTCTGTCGTACAGCAGGAAGTTGAGGTTCTCCACTTGACGCTTCAACTCCGGGTGACTTGGCATCTCCATGGGAATTACCATAAAGTCCCGCCTTGTGTAGTGAGCAAAGCGGGTTCCTTGAATTTGGTTGACACTCATGGCACACAGACGTGCGAGAGCTTCATGCATTGCCCTGGCTAATCCATCTAGCCAGTTGTTCTCTCTCACGGATAACTAGATCCTCCCGGACGTCGGTACTTCTATCTTGCCTCGAAGATCATTGTTGACTAGCCATTGTAAATCTCCTCCTGGGGGTCTAGGAAGTTGAGCTCCCAGAAACTCCGGATGCGGGGGTCCCAAGTACTCCGATAGTGCATCAAGATCCCTCTCGAAGATCAGTTGGCCTCTGTTGCCCAACTAGTAGAACTTGCTGAACTGAGTCTCCATCTAGAAGAATTAAGGATGAGAAAGTTAGTGAAGTGATCAAGTGTATCAAAATTTTATGTAGTAAAGTAAGAATTTGGAGGAACATGAATTTTTTTGAGAGAAAGAATTCCCAACGGTAAGAGAGGAAATAGTTTTCATAAATACTCACTTTGGTTTTTCAAGCTAAGTTTTTGTTCAGACGTCCATTATAACTAGGGTCTCCTATGGTTAGGATGGCTCTGATACCAACTTGTCAACACCCGGATTTTTAATCCTAGATGCCTGTTATGTCATACATTGCAATCCCAGGATTACCATTTTTGCGAGACATAACAGATTGGATATCACAGTACATCATCCATTACAAACCATAATAAGGTCTTACACGAATAAAGGATCTCATGATCCAGTCTTAATACAACAAGTAGCGGAATAATTAATAAGCGTAGCGGTGGGGTCCATCTTCAGGGTCACAGGCAATGCTGACGATGGATGATAGTCCTAGTTATCATAGTCGTCCCGATGTCCTTCGTCTTGGTAGTCTCCTTCATAGTCTGGCCACGGGAATAGCCAGGGACAAAAGCCATGAGTACTTAACTCGCAAACTACCACTAACAAGTAAGATAGTTCTAGTAGGAACGCTAACTCTAAGTTCATTTGTAAGGTTAAGTTTGAAACCTAAGCTGAGTTCAGAAACAAAGAAAGATAAAATAAATTTTGAAATCACCTAAGTGGGAACTTAATTGTCATAGTCACAACTCTGTTGTGGTCAAGTCATGTCACAATTCATTTCAGAAATTGTTTTGAAAAGATCTGACAACGGAACGGTATGGCCACTCCAACTGTCCATAACCGCGGATGCGGCTATTCGAATAGTTTGACACTCTGCAGAGGTGGTACACTTTCACCACAAGATTTGATACATCTGTTAGGGATAACCCTGAATCATCATACTTAGTATGAAGATAATCAAACATAACCTTTCGTTTACACACCCTAGTATAAGCACCTCTCCTATGAGTATGGCCTCCCAACCATGACCATCTGTCATCTTGGGCACTTCATAGCTGGACAACATTGAGAGGTAGCCTCAGCTCAAACCTCTCCCACGAGGGACCTAATACTAATGCATATAAACTTTCAGCTAAGCCTTACCCAATTCAGGTATTGTGGTTGTACGGTAAAATTGAAATGATATCGCATCCGAATCCAACCATCAGTTTTGTAAAAGGGCTAAGGCTCATGCCTCAAAATTTTCATCATCATAAACCATTTGTGTTTCTCAACACATGTCAAAACATCTCAATAGAATGACTCATCATTCTAAGGTTTTCACAATTCATTTTTCACCAAGCATTCCCATCTAAAGTGAATCAAGTTTTGGTTTAGCTCTAAACTACTAAGTTAAGAGTGTTCACTAAAGTGGGATACTAATCTCAATCTCATGCCATAGAATGACATCTAAGTCTAACTAGATAGGTCAAGTTTTATACTTTTTATGCTACCTTTAAACAAGTAACGGACTTTGGAAAAGTAAAGAAGGTAAAGCTTGTAAATAAAAAAACTTGGAGTTGATATAAGTCAAGGGTATAACCAAAGCATGCCTAATGCATCTTGCTTAGGTTATCTAGCTTAATTCTAGCTTGCTAACAATAGCTTGCTCAGTTTACTTGAAGTGCTAGGCTTGCAAGTAAAACTTGTGAGGGTTAACTTGTATAGTGCTAGCTTGCCTTGTGTAGTGCAGTGGTTAAAGTTTTCTTCCTCCTCCTCTTAGTAGAACTCCTCCTCGAAAGCTTGGTCGGTACTATCGTCTATAAATACATACGGGATACACAATCACCAAACAATACTTAACTAGTCTACTTAGCATACCAAGGCACACATTTTATGATCTATTATCATCACAAGCATCACAAGGTTTAATTAACTAGCTTCATTCCTTTTATTTGAGAAAAGTAATTTCTACTCATTGAAAAATAACTAAGATTTAATATTCTCCAATTAAAATATGGGATCATGTGGACACATGTCATCACCACATATTCTAACATATGGGAATATGATTTAAGGGTTGGATCACATTTTAATACGTTCAAGTTTAATCATTAATGATTTAAAGTGACTAGAAATGCCTATATAGCATTATTTTGGTACTAGTCCAAAGTCACTGAATGTAAACCTTAATATTATTGCATATTCAGATAGGTATGGTTAAATGTGATTTTTGAGAGTTGGAATCAACTCAAAAGCTACTATGGTTGGATTTTATAAAAAATGTTTGAATGTGCAAATGCTTTTGTCTTGTTTTTTTACTAGGAGAGATCTATAACTCTAAATGATTTAAATCCAACGGGCTTTGATAGAGATTTTCAGTAGCTTTCCAACAAAATTGGAATCACTCAATTTGGATTTGTAAAACTCCCTGAACTAATTTTTACTAAGGGACATAATTGATTTAAGTTTAAAATAGAAAAATCATAATTTGAATTACTGGGTCAGTGCTGGAAATTAATTGGGCCGGCCCAGTGATGCTCAGTGACGCACAGGGCGACTGATAGGCTGGTCCCGCATGTTAGCGGCACTTAAAACCCGAAGCGGTACGGGGCGATCTGGGCACTACAATTAGAACAGGGATCAACGGTCCACGGTCATCGTCGATGACGGACTCGTCGCCGACGAGACTGAACCCTAACGCGGTCGGTGGGGGTCTACTGGGGACGTACCAGGGCTCCAGCTAGTGCGGCGAGGCGGGCAAACAAACTGGTGGACAACGGCGAGCTCAGGCGAAATCGTGGAAGGGGCTGAGCTGGACGAAATCGACTACAACTTCTCCTCCTCTGCAGCGGCTGCCTCCGGTGGAATTCCGGCGATGGGTGGCTCGAGCGGCTCCGGCGAGAGAGGGGAAACGGTCAGTGGAGAGAGGGGAGTGAGATGGTGTGAAGAAATGGTGTTGGCGAGGCCTTCTTATATGGGCTCGACGGTGAGGCAGTGAGGTATGGGCGCGGCTCGTCGGTGACGGCGATACAGGGGGCTACCAGCGTGGGCGAGGTAGGCGGACAGTGGGCAGTCTGCTGGTGGTCAGCTACGGCGCAATGTCTTGGCTAGGGGCAGTGGCAATTGGTCGGGAGCTTCCCGCGCTCTGGGAGACAGAGGCGGTGCTCGACGCGGCTCCCGGCGACTGTGGGTCGCGTGGTGGTGCATAGCTGTGTCTAGTGGGTTGATGGGTTCAAGGCAAAGCAGCGCATGCGATTTGGTGTCAAGGCGTGGTTTGTGGCGCGCTGGCAGCGATTGTGCTCTGGCTGCACGCAGAGAGGAAAGGGCGGCGTGGCTCTGGGTGGTCCAGGGGCTGGCGGTGATCGTGGGGTGGACAGGGGAGTGTGGTAGGGTTAGGCAGTGCTAGTTTGGCTCTGCGCGGTCGCTGGCGTTGCCCGTGTTTGGCCGGCGACGACCATATTTGGGCGGCGCGCTACTGCTGCTAGCGGTGAAGGGGGGGTTGGTCTGGGCTGGGGTAGATGCTAGGGGGACAGGGGATTAAGTGGGAAACCAAATTGGTCGATGATCACTGTGGAAACAGTGAAGCTACTCTAGTGTTGATTCAGTGCCTGCCATGTGTTCGACAGAATGGCCGCATGAAGAAAAGTTTTGAATTTTGGATTCAATTTTTTTGAGTGTTCTCCACTTAAGCTTGAGATTCTATGCCTGCTTGGAAAGGTCAAGGGGAATTCATTTTAGTGGTTTTTGAAAAGGTGTGATCTATGCACCTACACTTGATTCCATTTTCAAATGTCATTTAAATTTAGAGTTCAAATGTCTTTGTCAGATTTCAAAGTGGGCCTTGGTAGATCATTACTTGTACTAGCAAGGGGTGCAAAGAGTTAGAATTGTTTCTATTGGACTTTTAGTTCTAGGAACACCCAAAGTGACCTAGTGGATTAAAATGGCACAAATGACCATTTGCATTATTTATTCTTTTTGATTTCTTTTTCTTTGGGATTTGCTTGGGGATGATCTAGATGATGTGTAATTCACCTTAGAATCATTTTACAATCAATATATCCCTCAAACATGGCAATTCAAAACAACTCCTATTTTAAATGCACACACATATGAATGCTTAAAGATTTTTAAATGGAAAAGTTTTTGTTAACCCTAAATTGGGTAGATTTTATCTTGATCACTTGGATTAAAGTTTTGGGATGTTACAACCGCGGACACGGCTTTCAGAAAGATTTACCCTACAGGGGTGCACAAATAGCAACACACACACGATCAACCTTGGGAAGAACCAAATAAAACGCAACGAGGCCTCACGATAATGCACTCATAGGATTCATAAATTATTTCAGGGGGCCACCCCACTAAGCTACCCGCAACAAAGTTGGCCGGCTCCGAGATAGACCCAGGGTTTGTGTCAATGGATGTAAACGACCGGGAACCCGAAAGTGTGACTGGGCTTGTCGATACCACGAAAATATTCCATGTTCCAAAACAGTAGAGGTGCTCCACGCACAATCATAAATAAAGCAGTAAAGCATGACATAAGTACAGGATAGTAATAAATCCCCAAACTACTTTGTGACCCCAAGAAATAAAGTGTGAATCAAGCTCAGGCAAAGGGGGATTCATAGAGTCTCCCGTATGTGGATAGTGCGAATAGTCAAGGAACAGGTATCAAGTACTCGGGGCCTACGGGACACAAGTGAGCGTGGAAGAACCAAATATTATCTATTGCCCACTGGTGCCTCTGCATTAGTTATATCTATTCCCAGCATTTTAATATCAAGTTCTAATTAAAGTCATAATCACCTCCACCATTAAGCATCTCCACCATTAAGCATGTGTCAACCTTCCAATAACGGTGGAACGACAACAACGCAAAGCAGCACCTGAGCAAGCAACTGCGACTCGCAAGGCCGATTGTCTATCAACAGGCAATAGGATGTGTCCAAGGCAATATAGAGGCTGTAAGGAATATAACTGGTACTCGAAAGCTAAAGAATCGCAACACAGATATCAATAGATCAACAGGAGGAAGTAAAGAAAATAAACGCAAAATAGGTAGAAAGGGGGAGAATGCTCGCTTGGGAAACACTGTCAAAGGTTCATTATCCGAAGAACTTGTCGATACTCGCATCCACTCAATGTCCTAATCCACGAAGAAGAAAATCACTAAAAGAAACACCAGGAGCACTACTATGATAGAAGATCGGGCATGATGCATATATGATGTATGACATGACAAGGGTGCGATGCAACTAGGCAATATTAAGCGGAACCAGGGTCCCGTCAGTTAATTAAATGGTTCAAGTTATTTAGATACCCCGCAATTTATAGGTTGTCTTAGCAAGGCAAAACATGGCATAAGTTCACTACACAAATTTAAATGGAGTCCGGAATAAGACAAAGGTATCCCGCATAAACACTCCATGTTTAATTATAAGGTGAATCAGCGTAATGCCCCCAAACCAAAAAATATGTATGCGACATGAACAATTTAAATGCAACAAGTATATGCCATATATTATAAAATAAGGGTCTTGGAAAGGGAATCACATTAGGGTATCGGTGATCCAGGGGTTCACCGAGGGGGTTCGATGGGATCGGTCTTTGGATCTAGGGTCGGGGCCTCAGACATCAGATCCGTGACAAAGCACTTGGCAGGCTTCGGGTCGCTGAAGGAGATCGTGCCGCTTGAGCTCGAAGAACTTGTCGGTAGCCCTTGTACAACTCGCTCATGGTTGAACTTGTCAGTTAGGAGATCTTGGCAGATCACCTTAGGAGCATCCGGACATCCAACTGTCAAAGGCTGTAAGGCACAGCAGCAATATCTTCGGGCACCACATGGGGACCACCTGGATGGCCTTGATCTGTGGCTCGTGCTCACGAAAGGATCAGAAGGAGGTCGACAAGGTTTCCAGTGAGCAGGATCAATCGAGGCAGGGACATGAACACTCCACCGATGTGCACAGGTCAAGCTGCCAAAAAAACAGGGGCGACAACAGAGGACACATGCGGGAGGAGTAGGGCTCGCGCGCGCGGCAGGGGCTAAGGACGGCCAAGGAGCGCGAGGGCATGAGACATAGGCGACACGGCGAGGACGGTGCGAGGAGGAGCCGTGCTAGCCGCAGGCGGATGGCACGGAGGCGCTGCTCGCGGGAGAGGCGGCCGACGACAGGCTCGGGGTAGCGACCGATTCAACCTGGGATGGCGAGATCGTGGGCCTCGTGGTGAGGCGAGCGCCTGCGGGTGGCGCGAGAGACATCCAGAGCGGAGATTGAGGATGACGCTCATGCTCAAGGAGCAGCGGTGTTCTGCGAGGCGGCCACGGTCACGGCAGAGGCATGAGGCAGCCGAAACGGAGAGGAGCTTGCGGGCGTGGAAGCGCGCGGTACTGGGAGAGAGAAGCATCAGGCAGGGCAGAGCGGTGGCGACCAGCTGCTGCAGGACGGAGAGGGTCGTGGCCAGACGATGGTGAAGCTCGACGCGGAAGTCTCGGGAAGGCGACCGCGGAAGGGAGGCGAGCGGGAGGCTTGGGGCCGGCGTCCATGGCTCTGGGGCAAAGTGAATCGGGATGGAGAGAGGGGTCGCAAGCGGCGCTGCCGGAGAGGACGGCGGCGTGGCCTGGGGATCCGGCGGCAGCGACAGGAAGTGAGGAGCAGGGCGAGCAGGGGCTTGCGAGGTGGGTTGACCGCGGGGATTGGGGATCCCGTCGGGGAGAGGGAGATGGTGGTGGGGTCCACGCGGAAGCGGATTAGGTGCGTCAGTGTGTGGTTAGACTCGGATGGGTGGCGGCGGCTGAGCGGGAGGGATTGGGTAGGGCAGGTGGTGGTAGTTTAGGGTTAGGGTATGGGTAGGACTAGGAATTAGATTTTTATCTAGGGTAGTAGGCTGTTGCCAGCTAGGCCTTTGGGCCTGGCCGGTGGCGGCCTCCCCGGGTAAAATAGTTTGATATATTTATTTTGGTTTTAAAAGGCTTTTGTAATTAGTTGTTAGACAAATAAAAGATCCGAACAAGGTCGGGGTTTGATTTGAAATTAAAAGAGGGGGATATCCGAAAACGAAAAAGGGTTTTGCAAAATAGTTTTAGACAGACAAATGCATGATGACATGATGATGCTCAAATGCAATGTGGCATGATGACATGACCATGTGGTCATGATGATGCACAAAACAAAAACAGAGCGATTTTCTAGTAGTGGTTTTATCGGGGTGCTACACGTACCAAGGCACACGTGCATAGCGCCACGCTGTGGATGAGGAAGAGACAAGTCAGACTATGCACTCACGGCCGTAGAGAAGAGATCGATGGAGGATGGATGGTGAGAGCCAGCGAAGGAGAGAGAAAATGCAACTTGTTTTGCGTGCATATACTAGTAGTAGGTCCATACATTTACGACTAGTGGAGTTTACCCTGTACCTCGTGTCAGCATCCCATCATAGATTTGCTCTGACATCGCATCGCCTTCAAGTCCTCCTCTACGCTGCTCTCACGCTGCCTCTTTTTTTCGAAAGCCTCACACCGCCTCCCTCTTGTTTTCTTACTTGTGTAGCTTAGATTTGACCAGATTTCATTAAATTGTGAAGATGCAAAATCTTAGCAAGAAGTTAAACCTGTTGTCCAAACTCTCGGTGGTTTCCAATATACTCCTAATTGACCCCCGATGGGTACCTCTAAAAGAACTTTCAAATAAACCTACGATTTACTTGTAGTTCAAATTTGAAAGATTCAGCCGTACATAATAAGATAGAAAAATATCACTGATTTATATTTAGCAGCACTAGACAGATTTAGTAGCATTTCAAAGGGACCGATTCAGTAATACAGACACTAAAATTCAATAGCAGTATAGAGAGAACCAGTTCTTGTTTCACCTCTCAAAAACTTGGAATAGGATGAGTTTGCCCTCTTCCCCGAACACACTCCATCATTGGAGTAACCAAAACTGACGATCAAGTCTGCATTTGTGTGCATACCTCGTTCTTACATCAATGCATGTGTGACCAACATATATGCAACCCAACAAGCCCATGCCTCATCTAGATTGACAACTCCATGTTTCAAAAGAGAAGCAAAGCAATCTACTGCCATTGATCAAAACAAGTACCAGTACAATAGTATTAGTTCTACAAAATACGTTAATAATAGCAACATCAGAACATTTGAGACATTTGGTAGCTTTTGAAAGATTTAGCAGTACATGCCATATTCTACACTTGATCTGAACAATTCCTAGTACATAGAAATTATTACAAAATATATTGGCAGTTACAGAACTTCATACAGAATACTCGGTAGAAGTATAAAACTACTCGTAGTAGTACCTTAAGCTAGCTAGGAACGATTATATGTCCCATCATATACTCCAAACATGCATGAGAGAAAAGAGAGAGGTCAAAATCACCACAAGATCTGCATGGCAACGATTCAGCATGTCCAAGTCATGGTCGGGTAGCGCTTGCTTTCTAGCCTGGCACGCTTCTCTCATTTTACCATCGTCTATGGATGCTCGTAATAGGCTTTCGCCTGTTCACCCTCAGCAAGATAGATGTAATATTTACGGATCTTTCCAGCAATTTCCCCCACTCTGATTACAAAGGGAATCTTCCAATAACATAAATAAAGTAATTAATATTAGAACAGATCGACTAGAAAATTACATATAGTAGTACATTCATATTAGGATCATCAGGAGAATATTAAGATGTGATATCTCATAATGGGTTGATGTCGTCATCGATCCAATATTGGAACTCCACGAGGAACTCTATCCAATGATTGAAGAGCTTAACAAAAAGTTCGCGGCACCAACAGGTAATGGTTGAGCACATCCAGCGCGGCTTCGGTCGGAGGCTCCACAATCTTTGGCTCAGAATAAAACTCGAGCTGATAGAACCCACAAAAAGAGACCAATGACGACATCGTCACCTCATACTCCTTCAATTCCCACACCGCCGACCTTACACGGCTGATAGACAGGACAATCTTCATGTTGTGCCTGTCAATCTGGCCGATGAACAGCATGCTCGTCTTCCCGATGCCGATGACATTTGTTCTTCGTGAGCACCCTGTAGGCACCGACTTAGAAGGGTCCCATTGTTTGATGCTGTAGAGACCTGTGGGCACCTCGATCGGGTGGGTGGATTTAAGGTGCAGATACAACGTTAATTTGTTGCCGACCCAAATGCATCGTAGGTCCATGCAGATCAATGGGCTGTGGATGCAGGAGATCATGTGGGCATAGAGTTTGTTGAAGGAGACCAATTTCGAGCAGTTGTAGTTCGAGAAGCGGTACCCTTCTTCGCCGTCGACTTGGTGGTGTAGCTCCTTCGAGCATGCGACCAGCGGACGACACTTTTAGCGTCCAGATGCTCAGCAATTTTGTTGATGACATCGTCGCCGACACTGCTAAAGCCGCTGCACTGTCGGCTCTCCCTAGAACCTCTCCAAATTTTGTACAGATGATCCGCCATTGCGTCCAGGAGGATTGGGGGAGAGGGCTATCTTAATAGAACTGTTTGGGTTTTTTTTGGAGGAAAGGGGTGGTGGTATAGAAGGAGAGATGCACCTGGCGAGATGGAGAGGAAAATATGTGATTCACGTGGTGGAGAGGATCACAAATGCCGCTAGGCGGCGACAGCGAGTGGGGATAAACTAAATAGAGATGAGGAAGATGGGATGGATCTTTGAAAGAGGTTTTTTCTTTTCTTGTATTAAATTAACCATGTCACCTCCTGGGGTAGTAAAGTCTCGTCACGTCAGTTTGACCAGACACATTACTTATTTCCAGGTTCTACTGTAGTATTTGCATAAGTAGGAGTATTACTCTGTCTCCGTCCCGAGGAATAAGGCGTCCTCGTTTTGCGTGTTTTTCTTTGACCAAGATTTACTCTAAATATATAAAGAGTGTTGTTACAAAATTAGCATTATTAGAAAATATTACTCTACCTCCAATAGTACTAATTTTACACAAAGTAATCAAGTGTATTAGTTACTCTATTTATTCGGTCAAATTTTACACAATGTAATCAAGTATGTATCCTCTCGGCACCCGCGCACACACCTGCCAGTTGATCTCTCCCTTGTCCACAATGTGGCACTCAACACACGTGCCATGGTTAGGGTTGAGAGCGGGATCCCGCAAAAGTCCTGCTTCTAGTTCATTTTGAAGTTTCTATAGGAGTACTTCAAAATGAACTAGAAGCGAAACTTTCACGGGATGCCGCTTTAAACTCTAGCCATGGTACGATGGCTCTGTGTCTGTCTATTGTGTGTTCGTTAGCTACGTTGTGTTGGTGTGCATATAAAGGAACCATTTTGGGCCTTGGGTTGGGGCGGCGGCAAAAAGTATTATGTAGATTTCCCCATATGGACGGCCAAGATAATTGCCATATCCTATGATCCACATCATAGTTTATGGTAATTTCCCCATATTATGTAGATTGGCGCATCTTGGCATGGTAAACAATATTTTACCAAGGGGAGTTTCCAAGAAGTATTATGAAAAGAGATGATCTCAATTTTCCAAGTGACAAGATTTTTTTTGCGAAAACTTGAACGTTGTTTTCCGTAAAGGACATAGTAGTACTAGAAAAAATAAGGATCGAAATGGAGGGGGGATGAATGAAGAGCTACTGTAGAATAGATTATGGGGTTAGAGAAGGCAGCCCGAGAGGGCAGCAACAAAGAGGTGTTGAAGGCGATTCGATGTCAGAGCAAAGTTATAAAAAATAGATAGACACAGGGCCACCTTAGTACCATGGCACACGTGCGCAGCGCCATGCTGTGGACGAGGGAGAGATCAGCTGGAGGATGGACGTGATGTAGCAAAGGAGAGAGTAGTACACAATTTATTTTCCTTGCATAGAGGAGGAGCAGTAGCACACTGTAAGGCTGCATGAGTGATGACTGCAAGTGCACATATCGTTTGTATCTAGTTTCGAAATAAAGATATCGATCCCACAAGGAGAAGTAGGTGAAAGACTAAAATGCATTTAACTAAAACTAAATAAAGTACTTAAGTAATAATTGATATGCAAGAAAAGTAGAATTAGTTTTGGGTTTTGATTGAATAAAGCAATTAAAGTAAAGTAAAACTTAATGCGGAAAGTAAGATTCGCGTGTGTGAAAGAGCTTGAAACTACAATAGTGAAAAAAGCGTTCTTATGGAGTGGTGGATACACCGCTAGCAATTTAGACTAAGCAATCAAGATTATTATAACAAATATTCTCATGATATGTATGCATGTGGGAGGAGCTCCATATATGGACAAATAGGCAGCAACCACTGCTCACATCATCCTTCATAACCACAGATGACAGATAAACGACATCAATCGTATTATCCCGCTATTAAGGGATTTCTCCCGTAGCATGGATATGGCTTTATGAGTTCTCCTTGTTTCCCCAAGTTAGTACGTAAAGAATGACAACAACTTTATAGTCACAGTAAGTACTATCATTCCTCCGTATACCAACAAGTAATCTTCTTCATCGTGTCCCCATGAGAGGCAAATATTAAGGAGGTGCACAACTCCCAACATCAAGATGAAGACAATTAACACATACACATAATGATGTATAACATAATAATCTCTATCGTATCTCAATCATATGCTAGGGTTTCTCCATCTCCTCAAGAACTAATGATCTACTCAGACATGGAGGCAATCAACATCATGTCAATGGTAATGGAAACAATTATAAATGAATAATTCTTGTATAAATCCATAACGAGTACGGAAATTACAACAAGATTTAGATGGGGTGAAGATGGGATGGATGGAGATGATGGTGGTGCAACAGTTGATGAATATGAAGATCGATGCCTTGGCCTCCCAGATCTTCGTAGGGTGAAGATGGATCCCTTGGGCAAGTTCCCCCTCTAGATTCCTTCTGGAGGTGAGGTTTTCGACGATTTCTGGGTGTTCTGTATATGGTCTCTCCGATCTAGTTGCACGGGGTGAAACTATTTGAGGAGGCGGTGGTGGCGCCAACTCTACGGTGGGAACTATACAACTGGAAAATTAATTCCCGCTGTATAGTTGGTCGTTAAACCTTTAGGATGCCTCGATCGCTTCGGGTTTTCTTCTAGTGTTATTGATATTTCCAAAATAATCGATTTACATTGTTTTTGACTCCTTTTCTCCCCAATACAACTGCTCCAAGAATTGTGTCCATTGTATCCATCATCTGTCCTGATCCTGGTGAAAATAGACATAAAATGTGCGTGCGAACAACGTAAAATACCAAGATCCTACCACTATAGTGCAAAATAATAATATAAAATATGATGCAAATTTGCACTCATCAACTTCCCCAAGCTTAGACTCTTGCTCGTCCGAGCAAGGCTGGGTTAGTGAATGTGATCCTCATATTAATGAAGCTGAGTCGATAAAATAAATGAGGCAATTCTATAAGATACATAGGAATGAGTTCATGAATAGTACCTTACTCAAACCATCTGAATAATAATAGCAGGCTTCCACACCTTAGTGATCAACAGTTCACAAAAGATGAATATCGACATGATGTAAAAGTATTCGGTTCGACCGAATGAGTTAGCGAGGTAGTCCCAAGTGTTTTAGGATTAACATATTCACTTGGGGTTCAAAATCTCAAAACATCTCTTTGTCTTGCTACAATATAGTGGTATATGCATATTTGCTCTTTGCACATTCGCTCTTTTTCTTCTCTTTTTTTATATATATGCTCACACTTTTTGTTTAAGTGTTGTGCGAAGGAGATAGCCATACATTCCACTTCATGTAGGAATTCAAAGTTTAACAATCTCAATTACCAAATTCCAATTGTATATGAAGCATCTTTATGACTTGAAAACTCTACCTCGACTTGTTCTCACTCTATTTTGATAGCACTTTTAATTTTTTTCTCTGTTCGAGGTTTCTTTCTCAACTTGACTAATCAGATTATTTTTACTTTTGTAAATCAAGCCATGAACTTACAACATATCGATTTAAATTATCTTTATATGTTCCATTAATACCAACTAGTCATTAACCCGTGCACCTGCACGGACTAGTATTTAAATCAAACACATTGATATTTTTATATTGTATCGTATTACTTTTATTTATTTTCCAAAACTACTCATTGATTTAATAATGTAGAAATAAAGAGTAAAATAATCACTCTTATAGCTTGAACATTAAGAACAGGTTACATAAAACATAATATGTTATTCTAAAATTACTTACAATACATCATGCCTATGAAGAGTTAAAAGCGACAACAAAGAGACTGTTGTTTAAAGTCACCATGTTGTCTTATACATTTGACTATAGAGGGTTTGTTATGTCCCCTCTCAGCCAAGTGGATTACAATCCTCCATGACAACTCAAAGTTGGCTTGCAACTTTTTATTTAGATGCCCTAGATTTTTTTATAATTGGTGAGTTAAATCATGGAAGGAATAACTTGGATGCACTCAAAATATCTTTATGTACCTTCTATAGTTAGTCAATGGTTAAATGATTTCATGATTTCTCTCCGGTGACCAGGAATGACACATGAAAGTTCATTTGATACCACAGGACACATGCCCTATTAGAGAAACATAGGAAATTAATTATGATGTTTGTCCCTTTCTTTCTCCTTTAATAGTGCATTGCACATATATGTTATGATCTTGGTAGCAAAATAATAATGAAATAGTGGAATCTTACAAAAATCATGAATACAAATTTACTTCTTGGTTTGGAATTATCTATGATTTTCATAACAAACTTGCCCATGCAGGCAAGCTAACCTTGGAAAAAAGAGCATGCATACAACTTATTATGTAATAAAAACCTAGAAAATCCCAGTGAGTGTATCATACTTTAGAGGGCAAATTTGTCGATGAACACAGCATATGCCCTCCAAGGACACCTTCGTAAAATTTCACTCTACATCCATCGACTAATTGAATCCTGTTCTCAACAACAAAACATCAATTTTGCTCTTGATAATAAAGAATTAACTGGTTCGTTACTTGATTCTATTTATTAGCTCCATTTTTGGATTTGAAGCTATATCAGTTTCATACTCGTGGTTGCAACAATGAAAATGATGACAAACCATTCCTTATCCTCCATATTTGGAGAAGTTTTTGAGCAAATATGTCAAATCCTATAATAGTTGGCCAAATCAACTTCTCACATGGATGTTGTTGATGTGCCGATCATTAATCTTCGATGTATATATTCAATTTGCATAGGAATCAAACATTCGATCGAAAACAAATAATTAAATCATATAGTGAAATAAATATATCCAAGAGAAATAAGTGATAACATGGCAACCTAGGCTTAAACTATAGTACGTTCCTCATTTTTTAAGTATAAAGACAATATAAAGCAAATGACAAATGTAAACTTTTATTAAAATGTAGAACATACATAATATTTAACTTCGGTCATGGTATACTGCTAAAGCAATTACGATTTATTGAATGAGTGTACTTGCTATTTGGTTCGCACCTAGCAATAGACAATAGATTCATAGTCACAATTGATTATAGAAATATCTTAAAATTTCAAAATCATGGGATGTCTTATATTAACAGGGACAAAATTACATGAAGGTTCATGGGTAGTGCAGAGTTGTCTAGAGAGGTATGTATGCACTCCGATTGCGCATAACCGAACCGAAACCAAAAACCGAATTAAAAAAAAAACTAACCGCAACCGAAATTTCGGTTTTTTAGTTTGTGGTTAAGGTTACAGTTAGCAAAAGTGCTAACCGTTTGGCCCTAGATTAATTCGGTTTTAAACCGAAAAACCGTGGTTTTTACCGAAACTAACCGAAAAGTCTTTTGCCGTAAAAAAAGGCCATAATATGCCCAGTCCAACTTCGCTAAAACAGGTCATATAGGGTCCAGAGTAATTTGAATACCAAAACTTCTTGCACCTTTCTGGCTACCACGTGCACACTTTTGTTTCTTGACCCAAGGGCATGAGTTCAAGTCCTCGTGTAAGCTCTATTTTTTTGCTTGTTTCTTGCAATATACTCAGTTTGGTCATATAAAATACTGAATTATTTTATTTTGTCAGAAATTTATTATTTTTATTATTTATCTCGTGCAACACATCCAGTACGGTCACATAAAATGCTAAACTGATACGTACGACCATACAAGTTATTTGTTATTCAAAAATCGCGTCAACTATGGTTAGTTTGGTTATTACCGAAACCGAACCGATATTAATGGTTATTACCGAAACCGAACCGTATTTTCGTATAAAACCGTATTTATCGAAATATTAAAACCGTATTTACCATACAATCGTATTAACCAAACCGAATCAACCGAACACGCAGCCGGAGTATGCACTGGCTCATATAATCAGGAAAACCTGATTGAAGTAAAAATTACCCATCTGGATTCACACATGAAGTGTGATTTAGCTCCATACTTTGAACAGTAGCAACACCTTACATATGCATATTTGCATGCTTCATATAATAGATAAATGATAGGAATCGCTGCTGAATCAAACATTTTTCACCTTGGATTTAAAATCACATTGTATCTTCGCAAGCTGACAAAAAACTATATAAGGGAATTACCTTCTTATCTAATGTCACTAAGTTTACTTTTAGGCAATCATTGAGAAATATCACCTTTTGTTTTTTCTCGGTAAGATGTGATAGAATCATACCATATCATTTGGAGGGAAAATTATCCATCTTTTTTATTCAATGTATGTCATGGAAACAAAAGAATAGCAAAACCGAATGTTGCTAAGCTGAAGTACTTGTAAAAAGTGGGAAGGAGGCTACTTGTTACTTGTGTGAGTGTCGGCAAACCTGAGGGCGTCGGGCGAGGTTGAGGCGATGGCTCAGCGAACATTGTGTTAGGAGAGTGTGTGACGTTGTTCCTAGTCTGAGGGAGAGATGGAGAAGCGACACATGGGATGTTAACAAACATACAATCAGAATGTATTAAGCTGACCAGGCTGGTGATGAAATGGATGAGGAGATGCTGAACACTTAGAAAACGTAATCAGCACACCGTCGAATAATAACTTCTGCAAGAAAATTCTTACATTGCACTTTAATCCTACAATATTAGTAGTCTCTTGTGAACCTCCTCATATTTCTCTCTGAATCATAATAGTTGCAGTAATTATCATATTTGCGTTGTTTTCCTATAGATTAAGTATAGTTACCTGTAAGGCACTGCAAACCGTTGTAGAAAAATATTAGAAAAAAATATCCCTGCATCTATGTTATATCGTAATCAAGATAAAGTATTCATTGAGCCATTTCAAAGGCTTATCATGCAAAGCTAGAAAAGAACAATGTGGCAAGTGGCATCGAACCAGAGACATGGAGGGCATAAACTTATATCGAAGGCAATGCATCCATAGGTTGATCATGATTGATTTTTAGCACTATATCTAATAAAATTTACTTGGTCAAGTATAGGAAAAAAATCTCCATACAATTTTTCTTGTTACTCATCAAACGCTTGCGTGCATAAAATAATGAAACCATGGCTGGACATATAATAAATGTCTCCTAGTAAGCTCATTAAGTTTCTAATTTGCACCTCACGTTAGTAAAATTGACCTATTGGTTTGAAGAAAAATAGCAAGAGTTAATTTCTAGGCATGTTACCAAAGGTACAACCCATCGGCTATCTCAACTATCCGAACATAACCCAGTGTAACATATGAATTATTTAGACGTCAAATTAGGCCAAGAAGAGAGAGCGAGAAAGCAAGAAGTAGATAGGAGATTGTAGAGAAGGAGTAGGGAGAACTTGGCATGTCCGGCTATTTGCTTAGATTGCGGGCGTCAGTACTCTGAACCTTTGTACTCTGTGAAAAAAATCTTGGCATCTGCAAAGTGGACACGAAACAGTTAACCTGAAGTTCTTTAGTGCTTGCAACAAACCCAATCATGTACAACGTTTGATGCTCAGACTAAACTTGCAGTAGGTCCAGCATGAAAAAAGAATGACACGCTAAAATTGCGTCACGTGCATGTGATAGAGTAAACAAAGCCGGACAGATATATAGTAGGGAGAAGCAATGCAACTTACTTGACGGTAACAGCAGAAATCTGGAAACAGTGATCCATCAATATAGCAATCGATGCATGGCTCATGGTCCCCGTCCCCTATTTCTTATTGGATTGCCATCTTATCTTCTCTTGACTTCCGTAAGTAATAGGTCCTCCTTCCTTTGATCTTCTTAATTGCATCAAACTGAATCAATCTACTGATGTGTGTTGCTGCTGGGATGATGGAGGCTGGAGCTACTCGTGTCGCAGGAAAGGAAAGGCGCCTCGTCATCGCTCTAGTGGATACTGGGCGAACTTGACTACAGATATGGAGTAATACTCGCCATCCCTACATGGCACCACGAACAGGGAAACTGGCTTCTTCCGTTCGCAGTGGAGCAGGCGATTACGAATCTAATCAAAGACGTCGTTCTTTTTTTTACACGAGGATGTTGCTATTGTTTACCGTGTTGGTCGAGGAGTCACGCTTAAGCACGTTAGGTAGAGGCCGGTAGAGTAAGGGCTACTTGATCTAATGGCTACAAATGAATCTAAGGTTGATCAGATGGATTATATTTGCTAATTCCTAGGATTAACGTGGAGGCTCGTATTGTGCCTCCAATTAGTAAATATAAGATGGCGTGGAATACTCCTATTGCTATCATCAAGTGCAACTAAAATTATACTCAAGCCATTCATATATCCAATAAGACAAGAATAAACTCAATAATGCTCCATATATGATAATAAACTCGGAATTTCACAAATGGGACCGACTATTCTTTAAGGGATTTCAAATGATGCAAAATTCATTTCTAAGCTCGAACTGATGCAAAAATAAAATAATAATATAAAACTTATAAGATAGATTACAAGGTCTTAAAGATATCCCCAAGCTTGGAATCAAGCCAAGCGGGATCAAATAACTCCTTGTTGGTACCTATTTCTCCTCCTGGGTGAGAAGAGTATTGTCTTCTTCCCCTGTGTTGCAAACTTTATCTATGCTTGCAAGGCGGATGCTGAGCTCGGTCATGTCGTATTGAAGCTTTAAAATTTTCTTCTGGAGGAATTTCTTCTCATTTCTCAACTCAAAAATAGTTTTAATCAAAAAACCAACTCTACCATCGATGTCATTGACCTTTTTCTCAAGGTCTTTGCTCATCATCTAGTAGGAGTCAATCCCTTCTCCTATTGTTTCAACACATGCTTTCGAAGCTTTTTCCAACTGATAGATCTTATCATGAATCTCATCTTCCCACACCTTCTTAGGCTTAAGAGGTGATGGACCTAGAGGAGGTTTATAATAGGATCCCATGTTGTGACGATAGGGATTAGGGAGATACTCATCCTTGCTCTTTCTGTGCTCTGGTTGCCTCATCATATCCATCCTTTGCGGGAACATGCCCTCCCAATTTAGGAGAGGCTTGATCTCCGGGCTAGACGATGATGATGATCCTTTAGATTCTACTTCTTCGATCCTCTTCATGGGCTTCTCTTCTTTCTTCCTCCAAATCTTGTTGACATGGAAGGGCTGCATGGCTTTGCTGCACGGAACCCAACTATATGGCCGGAACTATGGTAGAACCCAACTATATGGCCGGAACTATACGGGCAGGAATTTTTTTATTCTCTACTCCGAGTAATTTTTTTATTCTCTACTCCGAGTATAGTTGGTCGTTAAACCTTCTGTACTCCGAGTAATTTTTTGGAGACGGGTCGATAACTCTACGACGAGAACTATACGGCTTGAATTTTTATTCCCGCTGTACAGTTGGTCGTTAAACTATCAGTACCCTAGAAAAAAATTTTGATGAAGGCATTGATATCTATATGATGACAACTATACGGTCGGAATTTTTATTCCCGTTGTATAGTTGGTCGTGAAACTTTCAGTACCTTCTGTAAACGGAAGGGGTGATGTAGAAACATCTATACGACCGCAGGAATTTTATTCCCGCTATATAGTTAGTCGTTAAACATTTTGGATCCACCAAAAATTACCTGCTTCTCCGAGAATTATTTATTAATCTGAAACTTAATGAAATATCAAGTTTTGATGGAAAAATGACAGCTTAAATTTTTTACCAATATTAGCAATCTTGAACGGGATTTTAGCAATATCAATCTTCTTTTTCTTCGCTAGAGCTTTAGATGTTCCTTATTTAACACAAGCTCAACTAAAACTTAATTGAAAATTTAGAAACTTACTCAACTATTTATTTCACATGGGTTTCCTCCCATGGTGTGCTCTTTTATGGTCAATAGCTTGACCATAGTGTTTCTCATTTCGTTTCGATTCTATCTTTCTCGCAGTTGTCATTCCTTGTATATCTTTGCTTAATCACCTCTTCTGGGGTGATCACATGTATGGTGACTGCACTTATATATTACTTTTGTCGATAATGCTTCAAGTGTTGTCCATTTACCACCCATGAAAGAGAGGGTGTTTTTCCTTGGCGCTTCACTACTCTCGATGAATAAGCTTATTCAACTATATAGGGGCCTTCCCACTTTGATCTGAGCTTTCCTAGAAACAACTTAAGACGAGAATTATAGAGCAACACCTTGTCTCCAGTTTTAAAGGCGTTATTTTCTATTTTTTTATCACGCCATCTTTTCACCTTTTCTTTAAACAATCTAGCATTCTCATAAGCCTCACTTCTAAACTCATATAAAGCATGAATATCTATTAAACGTTTTTCTCCCGCTGCTTTAAGATCATAGTTTAGGTTCTTGATCGCCCAAAAAGCTTTGTGTTCCAATTCGAAAGGTAAATGGCATGCCTTATCGTATACCATCTTATAAGGTGTCATACCCATTGGATTTTTAAACATAGTATGGTATGCCCATAGAGTGTCATTTAACTTGTATGACCAATCTTTTCTTGATTTGTCCACCATCTTCTCGAGTATGGTCTTTAATTCTCTATTGGAGAGTTCCACTTGACCACTCGTTTGAGGATGATATGGTGAAGCAACATGGTGAGTTACTCCATATTTGCAGAGGACTTTCCTGAAAGTTCCTTTCATAAAATGAGAACCACCGCTAGTGATTAAAAATCTAGGAACTCCAAACCTAGGGAATAAAACATCCTTGATCATCTTCACTAAGGCAGCTGAATTTACATGGCTTATTGGAATGGCTTCAACCCATTTAGTAACATAATCGACAGCAACAAGAATATGAGTATAACCATTTGATTCCATAAAAGGTCTCATGTAATCCATTCCCCATATATCAAAGGGTTCGATTATAAGACTATAATTCATTGCCATCTCTTCTCTCCTACCTATATTACCCCTTCTTTGGCAAGCATCACAGTGTTCTACATACCTGTGTGCGTCCTTGAGCAAGGTGGGCCAATAGAATCCAGATTGAAGTACCTTTGTTGCAGTTTTATTTCCGGCATGATCCTTCATATGGTTGTCATGACAAGCTTGCAAAATTGCATTCATTTCATGGTTAGGAACACACTTCTGAATCATTCCGTCAGGTCCATGACGATATAGATACGGATCATTCCAAAAGTAATATTTAAGATCTTTAAAGAATTTTATTCTTTGATTTCTTGTTATACGAGGAGGTATAAATTCTACTGCGAGATAGTTAGCATAATCTGCAAACCAAGGATCATCAATTTCAACGTTTGCTAAATATTCTCTACAAAGGACTCATTTATATGTACGGGGTTAGTAATTATTCCCTTCATCCTAGAGAGATGATCTACTACCGGATTATCCTTACCCCTCCTATCTACTATTTGCAAAACATATTCTTGAAGTAATAAAACCCACCTAATCAACCTAGGCTTCGCATCCTTTTTCACAAGAAGGTGACGCAAAGCTTGGTGATCCGTATGACCTATTATCTTAGAATTAATGATGTAAGATCTAAATTTTTCACAAGCAAAAATTATTGCTAGGAACTCTTTTTTTGTAGTAGCATAATTTTTCTGAATCTTAATAAGAGTTCTACTAGCATAATAAATAACATTTAAATTCTTTCCGTCTTGCTATCCTAACACAGCCCCTAAAGCATAGCCACTAGTATCACACATGATTTCTAAAGGTTCATCCCATTTTGGAGATTGCATGATGGGTGCTGAAACTAATTTGTTTTTCAGGTTCTCAAAAGCTGCAATGTAGTCATGATCTAAGTAGAATGGAGTTTCTCTCTCAAGAAGGTTGGTGAAAGGCAAAGCTATTTTAGCAAAATCTTTTATAAAATGCTTATAAAAACCTGCATGTCCCAGAAACATTTTTAAGTTTTTTATGTCCTGAGGTACTGAAAGATTTTCTATAGCATCTATATTAGTTTTATCTATTTCTATACCCTTCTCCGAAACCTTATGCCCAAAAACTTTACCTTCTCTTTCCATGGAACGACATTGTTCTCAATTCAAAACCAAATTTGATTGCCTGCATCTCTGCAAAACTTTGGTTAAATTGTAGAGGCAATTATCAAATGTTGTTCCACAAACAACGAAATCATTTGTTAGAACTTCCATAGTCTTCTCAACAAGATCATCAATGATTTTTTAAACACATTCTTGAAAAGTCGCAGTTGCATTACATAAGCCGAATAGAATTAATCTATAAGCATATGTGCCATAAGGACAAGTGAAAGTTGTTTTCTCTTGATCTTACGGTTGTATAGGGATTTGAGAATATCCAGAATAACCATTAAGAAAATAGAAATAATAATTATTACTAAGTCTTTCTAAAATTTTATCCATAAATGGTATAGGTTTATGATTTTTCCATGTATCACGGTTTAGTTTCCTAAAATCAATGCACATGAGATATCCAACAATAGGTTTTACAGGAACTAGCTCACCATCCACATTCATAGCACCATCAAGATACCCTTGTCTTGGTATGCAATGAGCTAGGCTAACCCATTTACTATCAGAAATAGGATATATTATGCCAGCATCTAATAAGCGTATAACATCTTTTCTTACTACTTCCTTCATTTTCGGATTAAACCTTCTTTGTGTGTCAACTACAGGTTCAACATCATCAAGCATGGTAATCTCATATGTTACAATAGATGGATCTATTCCTTTAATATCACTTAGAATATATAAAAAGGCTTCATGATGCTTAATCAAGACCGAAATGAGTTTATTTGTTTCATTTTATGATAGATTTTTACTAATAATAACATGGCATTTATTTTCATTATCTAAAAACTCATACCTCATATCGTCTGGAAGTTGTTTCAATTCAATTGGCGGAGGTTCTTCATCTCCTTTTCTTACCAGTTCTTCATAGTCATGTGGATTTTGTGCTTCCAGAACTGAATCAAGGTAATCATCCATGTCTTCTCTCTCCTCATCATCTGGTGATTCCTCCCAAATAATTAGGCTCCTCTCTAATTCATCTTGTGGAGTACTGAAATGAATTGCGGCCATCTTGGCAATCGTTTTCTCTTCCTTGATAGCGTCCACATCATATGGCTTTTTCTTTAGTTTGGCGATGTGGAATGTCATTTCCTCTTCTCCAAACATCATTGAAATAGTCTCCTTATTATCAATTCGAGCTTTGGTTATGGAAAGAAAAGGCTTGCCTAAAAGAATAGGACAAAAAGAATCTCGAGGCATATCAACAATATGAAAATCAAGGGGTACATGAGTGATCCAATAAAGATATAGATATTTCTGTGAAAATGCTTGAAAAAGGGCGCCCTCATGGGAGTATGCTTCGTGACGTTGTTGCTGCCTGCACGTGGAGGGCGCGGAGTGCCTCACGCGCTGTACCAGCTGTAGCATCCCAATTGTCTAACATTGTAATGCTACTTGGTCTAGTAAGATATTGGCTACTTCCTATATACAATTGTTGCATCATTATTATAGCATGCTCATGTCATCATGCCACCTTGCATTTGAGCATCATATAAAACCCCTTTTCTTTTGGTTCTTCTCTCATATGTATTATTAATTGTATTTGCCTCTTGATATTGTATTTGGTTATTGATATATTGTTTAAATGCCCAAGTTGAGTTGGGGGCATATCTTTTATTCACCTCCATTATCTTTTCTTTTCACCACCTTATAACTCCACCATCCCATTAACCATGAGCTTGTATTTCTTTTCCTTTTGATAATTATTCTAGCTCATGTGGGTTGGGGTGGATCCAAGTCTAACATTTCTTTGCTTGGCCTTTTTCTCCACTTCTTGGGAATGCATAAGAATAATGCCATATCATTATTTTTGTTCTCACAAAATAAATCATGGAATTTATTATTTTGCATGGGCCATGCAACCTTCATCCCCACCTTTTATCTCATTGGTTTTCCTTTTTGTTTTATTGGATCTTTTCTTTGTGGATCATCTCCATCCCTTCCACCATCCCCATATTCCCATCCACATCATTTTTTTTTTCTCCATGCATGATCCAAATGAGGCCTCTTCCCTTAACCCTTTTCTTTCTCTTCTCTTGAATTCTCCTTCACCTCATCTTAACTTAATCAAGCCTCACTCTACCTCTTGGTTAATCTCATAAACACATTTTAAAACCTAAACCACCTAGTAAAAATCTAACTTAATTTTCCTCTCTCTATTTTTCCTCTAACCCTAATTCTACACTAAACCCTAAACCTCCTCCCACCTCTCTTTCTTATACTCCCTCTCTCTCTAACTTGCTGGTTCCACCTGGCCCACTCTCTCGCTGGCCCACACCCCAGCCACCCTACCCTAACCCTAACAAAACCCTAACCCGAGACCACCCCATCTAAACCTAGCCTAAGCTACCACCGAGTCTCCCCTCCGCTCTCCTTCTCTCTACCTGCCAGGCTGGCCCAGATGCTACTCCTCACCATCCCCACCTGCAGCCTCTCCATGCCTACCTTCCCCAGCCCGAGCAAGCACGTGATCGAGGAGAAAAGGAAAGGGCCGAAGCCACTTTTCCCTACCCCGTGCCCACACGCCATCTCCTCCCTCTCTCTCTCGCTTGCCCTCACCCACACGGCTCTCCTGCATCGCCCAGATCCGCCCCGAGCCGGCCTCTCCTTCCCCTTCTTCTTCACCGTCGCTAGCACCTGCCTCCAGTCACCGCCGTCTACCCCTACGTATCGTCGTTCCGGCCGGCGTGCGCGTCGTGGAGGTGGCCTGGGAGACCAAGGAGACCTCCCTGCTACTCCCTGTACGCGTCGACGAGGAGGAGAAGCCCTAGGAGCGCCAGTACCTGCGCCGTCCCGTCGAAACCCTAACCCGCCAGGACGCCTGCAACCCCGACGATCCTCCGCGCCACTCCCCGATCTGACTCCACCAACCAACCCGCGGTGAGCCCCTCTACCGCCCTGACACACTCCACCTCACCGGGCAGCCCTGGCCGCGTCAGTCGTTTCGACGAGCGCCCTCAGTGCGCCACCGCTCGCTGTTGTCTGCACGCTCTCGCGCCGCGTGGCGCCTCAACTGGTCGCGTAGATACTCCCTAACAACTACCCCTCCCTAGCCAAGTGGTAGCCGCCGTCGCCCGCGCATGCCAGGTCGCGGGATCGAATCCCCGCTGCGCCGCGCCATGCGTGCCGTCAGTCCGCCAGAGAACGAGAAGATAAACAGTACCGCGGCCCCCCTTTTTCAGAAAACCCCCTAGCTTTTTATCTGCTCAACCCGCGCTCCTCGCTAGCCCCACCTGTCAGCCGCCCTAGCGTTTTGCAGAAAAGTCCCTCTGTTTTTTCAGGCCGTAATCCGCGCTCCAGCCCACGCCCCACCTGTCAGCCTCTGGGGGTAACCCCACTGTCACGTGGGTCCATAGCCGTCGGACCCATCTGTCACCCTCACGGGCTAGGCAGAGCCCCGGTGTGAAAAGTTTTTCGCGCGCGCGTGTGCCCTGCCAGCAGCTGGCCCACCCGTCAGTGGCTATGGCTGGGTCGAGCTGAGTGACAAAAGCTTTTCTGGTTGTCTGTTTAATTTAAACCTTTTCAAAATTGATTTAAATTCAAATTCAAATCAGATTTAAATAACTTTTCAAATATAAATCCAAATAATACAAATAATATATGTTTTGGAATCAGAAAAATGTGAGGAATTCAAATATGCCATTCAAAATAATGTTTGAACACTTTAAAATTTCGAGATGATTAAAATTACAATAAAATGTCCTTTTTCTTAATAAATTCATAACTTTAATTCTACAACTCCAAATTTGGCAAATAATATGTCTAAATCGATCAGCGCGACGAGCCCGTTCTATCTATGCAGTCCTTGTTCTGAATTGAAGCATGCATCATGTCATTCTTACAAATCTGAACTGTTTATGACAGTAAAACTTGGCTAAATAAATAGTAAAATGCTTTATTTCTTGTATCCACACCTCACCTTTGCCATGCTACTTTAATGCCATGCAAACTGTGCATCATTCATCATGGCATGCTTGTTTGCTTGTCGCATTTGAATTCATATGCTTGTGCACTTTATTTATGTTGGCCCTTGTTTGTTTGGTTCTTCGTCGGATAGACGCCCAGTAGGAGAATTACCAGGAATCACAGGAGTACTACCCAGATCCATCTCTCGCTTCAACTGAGCTGCCAGGCAAGCACTACCACATGCTTGCATACATACAGTACCTATTGCCTCTATCTTATCTTGCATCATTGAGTCGCGAATGCATTAAATTGAATCACAAGTACTGCATAGCCTTTAATTTTAAACCCCACCGAAGCTTGTTCCTCCATCCCATGAGCCATTACTACAGGAGTTGTTTGAGCCATGCGAGTCGTAGAAAATCATGAGTAGGGTATGTGAGTGTCTGATGAATAATGAGGTACCTAAACAACTTAACCTGAGTAGAAATGGGATAACTAATGAAAGAGGCACCGGTGAGCAATATCTGCTATTTGGTTTTTATGCTCACTTGTGTCTCGTAGGACCCCGAGTACTTGATTCCTGTTCCTTGTTTATTGGCACTATCCACATCCGGGAGGCCTTATGGACCCCCCTGAGCCAGAGCTTGATTCATTCTTATTTCTTGGGGCCACAATTAGTTTGGGGCTTTACTACTATCCTGTACTTATGCCATGTTACTGCTTTATTTAAGATTGTGCGAGGAGCACCTGTACTGTTTTGGACCGCGCCACGTTTCCGCGGTATCGACAAGCCCAGTCTCATTTTTGGGTTCCCAGTCGTTTACAGCCGTCGTCGCAAACCCTGGGTCCGTCTCGGAGCCGGCCAACTTCGTTGCGGGTAGCTTATTGGGGTGGCCCCCTGAAATATTTCTGAATCCTGTGATTGCTTTGTCGTGAATGCCTCATTGGGTTTTGATTTGGTTTTTCCGAGGTTGATCGAGTGTGTGTTGCTATTCGTGCACCCCTGCAGGGTAAATCTTTCTGAAAGCCGTGTCCGCGGTTATGGACGACTTGGAGCACAGTTTCTCGATCATAGACAAGTATCACTAAAGTACCGCTTTTAAATTGACTAAGTACTTGACTAGTATATAGTGAAATACTCATGGAATGGTTAATAAAACTGCCAACAGATGATGGGGGTTGTTCGTCCGCTTTCTCGTTGGTAAGCGAGGAGGAGGATGGATCTGTTAATTATACTGTTATAATTGTTGTTCTTAATTCACGGACTTTCGTCTATCATTGGTTAGGCGGAAGGTTAGCGAGTATCTGTAGAATTGTTAGGTATTATCTTTTGCTGCAATTGCGTCACCCCAGGTTGTGTCCCCTTTAGTGGCATTAAGACTTGCTGAGTACCCCTAGGGTCTCACACGATAAATTGTTTGATTCAGATGAACAGGTTTACCCACAAGATGGATACTGGGTGGAAGAGACAGATGATGTTGGCAACGATCATTCGGTGTAGAGATTCCGGGAACGGGGATCCGTGAGATCTGTGGGCGGGATGTGTTTATTTATGGGGCATCTTATGCCGATTTGCTTCTTATCCGTACTCGGATCTTGTTTTCCGCTTCCGCCTGATACTCTGATGTCTGTTGTATGAGGAGCTATCCTAAATTATTATCTCTATCTAGGATATTTGAATCTTGTCGTATGGCGTTGCAATATTTCTATTTCTTTTAGATGGAATGGCTCTGAGGAATGTTGTATGTGGCTTGCATACATACTCATTTGTGTATGTAGTTGATCCCTTCGCCTGCCGATTACGCCGCTCGTTCTTGTCCCGATGTTCTGAAAGTGGTTAGGACGGCCGAAAGGTCTATCGTGAGTGGCCCTGGGCCCCACCGTACTATTTTAACCACTTTCGTTCATCCAGGCAGGTAACTAAGTGCGTAATTCACCGAGGTAGTTACAATTGGTATCAGAGCCATCCCGCCTTTCAGGGTCTCAGCCAAAATGGTCGTTGTCAGTCTAGCAAATATTTTGGTAGTTATGTATACAAGGGAAAAACAAAATGTGAGAGTAGGACTGCTTCCATTTTTCCTCTTACCCACCCACCCACCCTTTTTCTGGTAAGGAAGTGTAACGTTTTCAATCCTCTTCTAAAATTCAAACTAGGATTCACGTGTTCTGGGTTCCGTAGTACCATAGGTTGTGTGTGTGTGTGAATTCTTTGTCTATCTGTTGCATCCAAATGTTATCACTATCTACCTTTTGGTTATCAACTGTTGGTACATTCCATACTGACAGGCCTTTGTAAATCGACGCGATCTATTCTGATTTGTTGTATACCGATGCGATCTATCTTACTCTTTGTTATCCGACGTTATCTTGTTGGGGTGTTCTTTTTCATAGTTACCAATCTTTAGGTTCATCTTAAGAAGAAGGTATTGGGATATGTGTTTTACTGATTCATGTGCGGAGTAATGATTTGAGTGCGGGATGGAGTCGCGACCATACCACTACTTCTATCATTTGCTTTTGTATATTGAACTAGTAGAGTTACTAATCTTGATTCGTTAAGTGGTTTTGCGCATATAGTGGTGTTTTAATGCCGAAATTTGCGGAAAATTTTTCTTTGTTAGTTGTGTATCACACTCCTTGTTCAGTCGTGTGCGTTATGCTTAGTATCTTCTAGTTGCCTTGAACTTTGTTGATATTTTAATATCATCTTAGTGAATTGCATCCTTTAATCTTGAGTAATTCCATTCTGGTACTATTTTGGATTATTATCATTCTCCATTATAGTACTGACTTGTGTTTTATATCAATCACAGGATGGCACCACCACGCCGTTCTGAGGAGGACATACCACCTGAACTTGGGGCTGCTTTGGCAAGTATTGCAAATGCTTTGGGCACTATGCAGCAGAACCAGCAGCGCTTCGAGGAAAGCGTGAGGAGGAATGAGTTTCTTCCGTTACCTCCACCTCCCAAGCGAGGAGACATCAAGAGTTTTCTCAAGTTCAACCCACGCCAATTTGAGGTGTCTGATCAGCCACTTGATGCGAATGATTGGCTTCGTGAAGTGTCAAGGTTGCTGATGACTACGGATGTTCCCGAGCAAGAATGGGTTAAATGTGCCACTCACCTTCTGAAGGGAGATGCAGCTCTGTGGTGGGAAAATTACCGCAAGGCAGATCTTTCTGGTTTTCAGCCTACTTGGGAGCAGTTCACTGCTGCTTTCAAAGAGCAATATCTGTCAGAAATTGTCATGGAAAGGATGAAGGAAGTGTTTCTCAACCTCAAGCAGGGCACTGACAATGTCAACACCTACATCAGAAACTTCATGAACCTTTCTCGTTATGGTGGCGATGAGATCTCTGATGACAAGAAGAAGCAAAATAGGTTTCAGCAAGGCCTCAATGCTTCCATCAGATATGCTATCACTCATGCAAGGCCGGCATCTTTTCTGGAACTCCAACATACAGCTCTGCAGGAAGAAGCAAGTAGGCAAGTGTTTGAGGAGTCAAAGAAACACAGCTGTGATACAGCAAGCTCTTCTGCTATGACAGCTCCTTCTAAGCGTCGTGTCTAGGTTCCTAACACCCCACCTTCGCTCCCTGCTCCACCAAGACCTTCAAGCTACGCACCAAGGCCACCAAACTCTTTCACTGCGGCTCCCAGGGGCTACAACCACAACTACCCTGGAGCGCCTCACGGAGTTCCTGGCTACGTTGCTCCACGTCACCTGGTGCTTGCTATACTTGTGGAAACACTGAGCATCAGCACTAGAATTGTCCAATGAACAACAAAGCTCTTCCACCACCACCTCCAAGACCTGCGGCAAGTGCTCCTATGATTCGTGCACCTCCACCTCAGGCTCTCAACATCAACACCAAGCCTGGGTCTACGGTTGCGCGTGCCAACTGTGTCAACGTCGCTCAAGCTGAGCATGCACCTGGAGTTGTCATGGGTATGCTTTCTGTTAACTCAGTTCATGCACGAGTTTTATTTGATTCTGGTGCTTCACATTCTTTCGTGGCATACAAGTTTGCGGAGAGTAATGGGTTACCTTCTAATGCTTTACCAACTCGCCTTATGGTGCAATCTCATGGTTCAAACATGAGGGCTTCTAAAATCAGCCGTGACAATCAAATTGAGATTGGTGGCTCTTCGTTTCCGGCTTCCTTAATTATTCTGGCCAATTCTGATATTGATGTTATCTTGGGCATGGATTGTTTGACAGCAAATGCAGCTGTGATTGGTTGTGCTGAACGTTCGGTTTCTCTGAAAATTCCTGAAGGCCATATAGTCTATTCTCCAAGTCTGACTCCTACAATTCAGCTTTATTCTTTGGCGGCTCTGAATGATGATGCTATGGAAGGTATTCAGAGTGTTCCTGTAGTCTGTGAGTTTCCAGATGTCTTTCCTGAAGAGTTGCTAGGTATGCCTCCGGATCGCGAGGTTGAGTTTGTCATTGAACTTGAACCTGGTACTGCTCCTATTTCCAAGCGGCCTTATAAAATGGGTCCTGCTGAGTTGGCTGAACTCAAACGTCAGTTGGATGAACAAGAGAAGTTGGGTTTCATTCAGCACAGTACTTCTTCTTGGGGTAGCCCAACCATCTTTGTGAAGAAGCGAGACAAGACTGATAGACTTTGTGTTGACTATCGGGCACTCAATGCTAAAACCATCAAGAATAAATATCCCCTTCCGCGGATTAATGATCTCTTCGATCAGCTAGCTGGAGTTGTGGTATTCTCTAAGCTTGATTTGAGAAGTGGTTATCATCAAATCAAGATTCGCAAGGAAGATGTTCCTAAAACAGCTTTCACCACCCGCTATGGCCTGTATGAGTACACGGTCATGTCTTTTGGTCTCACTAATGCACCTGCCACTTTCTCAAGGCTTATGAACTCGGTTTTCATGGAGTATCTTGATAAGTTCGTTGTGGTCTATCTGGATGACATTCTAGTCTATTCTAAGTCAAAAGAAGAACATGAAGAACACCTTCGGTGTGTCCTAAACAAGCTTCGTGAGAACCGTCTGTATGCAAAGTTCTCCAAGTGTGAGTTCTGGCTGCCTGAAGTCACCTATCCTGGTCACGTCATTTCTGCCAAGGGCATCGCCGTCAACCCATAAACTGTTAAGACAATTGTTGACTGGCTTCCACCCAAAAATGTCAAAGAAGTCCAGAGTTTCCTTGGTTTGGCCAGTTACTGCCGGCGATTCGTTCAAAATTTCTCAAAGATTGCGAAACCTCTTACCGATCTCCTCAAGAAAGGCAAGAAATATCTTTGGACTCCTGCATGTCAAGCAAGCTTTGAAACACTCAAAGAGAAGCTCACTTCCACACCAGTCTTAGTTCCTCTAGATACATCAAAGCCTTTCCAAATATTCTGTGATGCCTCATTGCAAGGATTGGGTGCGGTCCTTATGCAAGAAAAGCAAGTTGTTGCTTATGCCTCTCGACAGTTGAAGACGCATGAGATCAACTATCCTACACATGACCTCGAACTCGCAGCAGTTGTCTTTGCTTTGAAAGTATGGAGGCATTATTTGCTTGGCAACCGTTGTGAGATCTTTTCTGATCACAAGAGTCTGAAGTATATATTCACACAGCCTGATCTCAACCTTCGTCAGAGGAGGTGGATTGAAACAATCAATGATTTTGATTTGACAATCAACTACACTCCGGGCAAAGCCAATGTCATGGCCGATGCTCTCAGCCGAAAAGCTTATGTCAACAATCTCATGGTGGAAGAACAACAGCCTCTCTTGTGCGAGGAATTCCGCAAGCTCAACCTTGAAATTGTGGATCAAGGGTATCTGCGGAACCTTCTGGCAACACCTCTCTTGGAAGAAAAAGTTCGTTCCATTCAACTTGGTGATCCTTCCACTAAAAAGATCATCTCCAACATTCAGCTTCCGAAGTATGAGTCTTTCCACGTAGATGACCAAGGCACTCTTTTCTTTGAACACCGGATGTTTATTCCGAACTACCCGGGTTTAAGAGAGCAAGTTCTCAAGGAGGCGCATGATTCTATTCTTTCTATCCACCCTGGCAGCACTAAGATGTACATGGACTTGCAAACACAATATTAGTGGCCTGGTTTGAAACGATATTGTGCCAAGTATGTCTCGGAGTGCGATGTTTGTCGCAGAGTTAAAGCTGTCCATCAGAAACCTTCCGGTCTTCTACAGCCATTGAAGCCTCTGGAATGGAAATGGGAGAAAGTAGAGATGGACTTCATCACTGGTTTTCCAAGGTCGCAAAAGGGCAACAATGCAATCTTTGTTGTCATTGACAGGCTTTCTAAAGTAGCTCACTTCTTTCCAGTCAAGGAAACAATTTCTGCAATTCAGTTGGTTGAGCTCTATATCAACAGAATTGTCTCTCTGTATGGAGTTCCTCTTGAGATCAGTTCAGACCGTGGAAGCATCTTCACTTCCAAGTTCTAGGGAAGTTTCCAAAATGCGTTGGGAACAAAATTAAACTTCAGCACAGCCTACCACCCTCAGTCGCAAGGACAAGTTGAAAGGATCAATCAGATTCTGGAAGATATGCTCCGTGCTTGCGTTATCTCGTTCGGCATGAAGTGGGAAGAATGTCTTCCTTATGCTGAATTCTCTTACAACAATAGCTTCCAGAAAAGTCTAAAGATGGCACCATTTGAGGCTCTCTATGGTCGCAAATGCAGAACTCCAATTGGTTGGTCGGGCGCAGGTGAAAGAATATTGTTTGGCCCCGACATTGTAACTCAAGCAGAGTAGAAAGTTCACATCATTCTTGAAAATCTGAAGATTGCTCAAAGTCGCCAGAAGAGCAATTATGACAGAAAGCACATGGACATGGAGTATGTCCCTGGTGATCTCGTTTACCTTCGTGTCACTCCCATGAGAGGCACGCATCGTTTTGGTATCAAAGGAAAGCTGGCCCCTAGATACATCGGTCCTTTCAAAATTCGTGGAAGAAGAGGAGAAGTTGCTTATGCTCTTGAGCTCCCTGAACAACTCAAAGTCCATGATGTTTTCCACTACTCTCAACTCAAGAAGTGCTTCAAGGATCCCGGCAGGACCGTGGACCATGAACTCATCAATCTCCAAGAAGATCTGTCTTATCAAGAAAACCCCACAAAAATTCTTGAAGTCGCAAAAAGAAGGACTCGCAACAAGTCCATCAATTTCTGCAAGGTGCAGTGGTCGCACCATTCCGTTGATGAAGCCACCTGGGAACGTGAAGATGAGCTCCGTGCCAAGTATCGTACCCTCTTTGAGTCTTCTTCTTCTTCCTAGAATCTCGGGGCGAGATTCCTGTTTAGTGGGGGAGAGTTGTAGCATCCCAATTGTCTAACAATTGTAATGCTACTTGGTCTAGTAAGATATTGGCTACTTCCTATATACAATTGTTGCATCATAATTATATCATGCTCATGTCATCATGCCACCTTGCATTTGAGCATCATATAAAACCCCTTTTCTTTTGGTTCTTCTCTCATATGCATTATTAATTGTATTTGCCTCTTGATATTGTATTTGGTTATTGATATATTGTTTAAATGCCCAAGTTGAGTTGGGGGCATATCTTTTATTCACCTCCATTATCTTTTCTTTTCACCACCTTATAACTCCACCATCCCATTAACCATGAGATTGTATTTCTTTTCCTTTTGATAATTATTCTAGCTCATGTGGGTTGGGGTGGATCCAAGTCTAACATTTCTTTGCTTGGCCTTTTTCTCCACTTCTTGGGAATGCATAAGAATAATGCCATATCATTATTTTTGTTCTCACAAAATAAATCATGGCATTTATTATTTTGCATGGGCCATGCAACCTTCATCCCCACCTTTTATATCATTGGTTTTCCTTTTTGTTTTATTGGATCTTTTCTTTGTTGATCATCTCCATCCCTTCCACCATCCCCATATTCCCATCCACATCATTTTTTTTATTTTTTTTCTCCATGCATGATCCAAATGAGGCCTCTTCCCTTAACCCTTTTCTTTCTCTTTTCTTGAATTCTCCTTCACCTCATCTTAACTTAATCAAGCCTCACTCTACCTCTTGGTTAATCTCATAAACACATTTTAAAACCTAAACCACCTAGTAAAAATCTAACTTAATTTTCCTCTCTATTTTTCCTCTAACCCTAATTCTACACTAAACCCTAAACCTCCTCCCACCTCTCTTTCTTACACTCCCTCTCTCTCTAACATGCTGGTTCCACCTGGCCCTCTCTCTCGCTGGCCCACACCCCAGCCACCCTACCCTAACCCTAACAAAACCCTAACCCGAGACCACCCCATCTAAACCTAGCCTAAGCTACCACCGAGTCTCCCCTCCGCTCTCCTTCTCTCTACCTGCCAGGCTGGCCTAGATGCTACTCCTCACCGTCCCCACCTGCAGCCTCTCCATGCCTACCTTCCCCAGCCCGAGCAAGCACGTGATCGAGGAGAAAAGGAAAGGGCCGAAGCCACTTTTCCCTACCCCGTGCCCACACGCCATCTCCTCCCTCTCTCTCTCGCTTGCCCTCACCCACACGGCTCTCCTGCATCGCCCAGATCCGCCCCGAGCCGGCCTCTCCTTCCCCTTCTTCTTCACCGTCGCCAGCACCTGCCTCCAGTCACCGCCGTCTACCCCTACGTATCGTCGTTCCGGCCGGCGTGCGCGTCGTGGAGGTGGCCTGGGAGACCAAGGAGACCTCCCTGCTACTCCCTGTACGCGTCGACGAGGAGGAGAAGCCCCAGGAGCGCCAGTACCTGCATCGTCCCGTCGAAACCCTAACCCGCCAGGACGCCTGCAACCTCGACGATCCTCCGCGCCACTCCCCGATCTGACTCCACCAACCAACCCGCGGTGAGCCCCTCTACCGCCCTGACACACTCCGCCTCACCGGGCAGCCCTGGCCGCGTCAGTCGTTTCGATGAGCGCCCTCAGTGCGCCACCGCTCGCTGCTGTCTGCACGCTCTCGCGCCGCGTGGCGCCTCAACTGGTCGCGTAGATACTCCCTAACAACTACCCCTTCCTAGCCCAGTGGTAGCCGCCGTCGCCCGCGCATGCCAGGTCGCGGGATCGAATCCCCGCTGCGCCGCGCCGTGCGTGCCGTCAGTCCGCCAGAGAACGAGAAGATAAACAGTACCGCGGCCCCCCTTTTTCAGAAAACCCCCTAGCTTTTTATCTGCTCAACCCGCGCTCCTCGCTAGCCCCAACTGTCAGCCGCCCTAGCGTTTTGCAGAAAAGTCCCTCTGTTTTCTCAGGCCGTAATCCGTGCTCCAGCCCACGCCCCACCTGTCAGCCTCTGGGGGTAACCCCACTGTCACGTGGGTTCGTAGCCGTCGGACCCATCTGTCACCCTCACGGGCTAGGCAGAGCCCCGGTGTGAAAAGTTTTTCACGCGCGCGTGTGCCCCGCCAGCAGCTGGCCCACCCGTCAGTGGCTATGGCTGGGTCGAGCTGAGTGACAAAAGCTTTTCTGGTTGTCTGTTTAATTTAAACCTTTTCAAAATTGATTTAAATTCAAATTCAAATCAGATTTAAATAACTTTTCAAATATAAATCCAAATAATACAAATAATATATGTTTTGGAATCAGAAAAATGTGAGGAATTCAAATATGCCATTCAAAATAATGTTTGAACACTTTAAAATTTCGAGATGATTAAAATTAAAATAAAATGTCCTTTTTCTTAATAAATTCATAACTTTAATTCTACAACTCCAAATTTGGCAAATAATATGTCTAAATCGATCAGCGCGACGAGCCCGTTCTATCTATGCAGTCCTTGTTCTGAATTGAAGCATGCATCATGTCATTCTTACAAATCTGAACTGTTTATGACAATAAAACTTGGCTAAATAAATAGTAAAATGCTTTATTTCTTGTATCCACACCTCACCTTTGCCATGCTACTTTAATGCCATGCAAACTGTGCATCATTCATCATGGCATGCTTGTTTGCTTGTCACATTTGAATTCATATGCTTGTGCACTTTATTTATGTTGGCCCTTGTTTGTTTGGTTCTTCGTCGGATAGACGCCCAGCAGGAGAATTAGCAGGAATCACAGGAGTACTACCCAGATCCATCTCTCGCTTCAACTGAGCTGCCAGGCAAGCACTACCACATGCTTGCATACATACAGTACCTATTGCCTCTATCTTATTCTTGCATCATTGAGTCGCGAATGCATTAAATTGAATCCCAAGTACTGCATAGCCTTTACTTTTAAACCTCACCGAAGCTTGTTCCTCCATCCCATGAGCCATTACTACAGGAGTTGTTTGAGCCATGCGAGTCGTAGAAAAGCATGAGTAGGGTATGTGAGTGTCTGATGAATAATGAGGTACCTAAACAACTTAACCTGAGTAGAAATGGGATAACTAATGAAAGAGGCACCGGTGAGCAATATCTGCTATTTGGTTTTTATGCTCACTTGTGTCCCGTAGGACCCCGAGTACTTGATTCCTGTTCCTTGTTTATTGGCACTATCCACATCCGGGAGGCCTTATGGACCCCCCTGAGCCAGAGCTTGATTCATTCTTATTTCTTGGGGCCACAATTAGTTTGGGGCTTTACTACTATCCTGTACTTATGCCATGTTACTGCTTTATTTAAGATTGTGCGAGGAACACCTGTACTGTTTTGGATCGCGCCACGTTTCCGCGGTATCGACAAGCCCAGTCACATTTTCGGGTTCCCAGTCGTTTACAGCCGTCGTCGCAAACCCTGGGTCCGTCTCGGAGCCGGCCAACTTCGTTGCGGGTAGCTTATTGGGGTGGCCCCCTAAAATATTTCTGAATCCTGTGATTGCTTTGTCGTGAATGCCTCGTTGGGTTTTGATTTGGTTTTTCTGAGGTTGATCGAGTGTGTGTTGCTATTCGTGCACCCCTACAGGGTAAATCTTTCTGAAAGCCGTGTCCGCGGTTATGAACGACTTGGAGCATAGTTTCTCGATCATAGACAAGTATCACTAAAGTACCGCTTTTAAATTGACTAAGTACTTGACTAGTAAATAGTGCAATACTCATGGAATGGTTAATAAAACTACCAACGGATGATGGGGGTTGTTCGTCCGCTTTGTCGTTGGTAAGCGAGGAGGAGGATGTTTCTGTTAATTATACTGTTATAACTGTTGTTCCTAATTCACGAACTTCCGTCTATCATTGGTTAGGCGGAAGGTTAGCGAGTATCTGTAGAATTGTTAGGTATTATCTTTTGCTACAATTGCGTCACCCCAGGTTGTGTCCCCTTTAGTGGCATTAAGACTTGCTGAGTACCCCTAGGGTCTCACACGATAAATTGTTTGATTTAGATGAACAGGTTTACCCGCAAGATGGATACTGGGTGGAAGAGACAGATGATGTTGGCAACGATCATTCGGTGTAGAGATTCCGGGAACGGGGATCCGCGAGATCTGTGGGTGGGATGTGTTTATTTATGTGGCATCTTATGCCGATTTGCTTCTTATCCGTACTCGAATCTTGTTTTCCGCTTCCGCATGATACTCTGATGTTTGATGTATGAGGACATATCCTAAACTATTATCTCTATCTAGGATATTTGAATCTTGCCGTATGGCGTTGCAATATTTCTATTTCTTTTAGATGGAATGGCTCTGAGAACTATTGTATGTGGCTTGCATACATAGTCATTTGTGTATGTAGCTGATCCCTTCGCCTGCCGATTACGCCGCTCATTCTTGTCCCGATGTTCTGAAAGTGGTTAGGACGGCCGAAAGGTCTACCGTGAGTGGCCCTGGGCCCCACAGTACTATTTTAACCACTTTCGTTCATCCAGGTAGGTAACTAAGAGCGTAATTCACCGAGGTAGTTACACCAGCCTTCTCCCGTGCGACACGTGGTGGATGCGGAGAGGGTCGCAGGTCTTTTTTTCTTTTCTTTTTGAGATTTGAACATGAAAATTGTGATATCTTTTAAACGGAGAGTCCAAATCGATATCCGTTTTCACAGCCTTGCTAGTCACGTCCAGATCATCAAAATAAGATCCATTGTTGATATGTTTCGACGAACTTTTTTCTCGTACTGCCTTTGATGCGTCGGTTGCACTGCCTTTTGGTCTAGTAAACGGTGCCTTCGGTTGCAATGCACTGCCCGGTGTTCAGGCAGTGTACTACGCACTGTCCAGGCTGTGCACCATCCATGCACTGCCTTGTTGTTATGTGTTACACTGCCTTAGTTCGCAGTGCACTGCGCAGTGTCCAGGCAGTGTACTATGCACTATCCAGGTAGTGCACCGTCCATGCACTGCATGGTTGTTCTGTGTTGCACTGCCTTAGTTCACAGTGCACTGCGCGGTGTCCAGGCAGTGCACCGTCCATGCACTGCATGGTTGTTCTGTGTTGCACTGTCTTAGTTCCCAGTGCACAGTGCGGTGTCCAGGCAGTGTACTACGCACTGTCCAGGCAGTGCACCGTCCATGCACTGCCTGGTTGTTTTGTGTTGCACTGCCTTAGTTCGTAGTGCACTGCGTAGTGTCCAGGCAGTGTACTACGCACTATCCAGACAGTGCACCATCCATGCACTGCCTTGTTGTTCTGTGTTACACTGCCTTAGTTCGCAGTGCACTGCGCGGTGTCCTCGCTGTGTACTACGCACTATCCAGGCAGTGCACCGTAATTGCACTGCCTTGTTGTTCTGTGTTGCACTGCCTTAGTTTGTAGTGCACCGCGTGGTGTCCTGGCAGTGTACTGCCTCGTTGTACTGTCGTGTACTGCCTTCGGTCGTAGTACACTGCGCGGTGTTCAGGCAGTGCACCGTCCATGCACTGCCTTGTTGTACAGTGTTGCACTGCCTATGGTCGTAGTGCACTGCGCGATGTTCTTGGAGTGCACGGTCCATGTATTGCCTTGTTGTACTGTGTTGCACTGCTTTCGGTCGACAGTAAACGAGTTGCACAGCTTGTGCATTGTCTTATTGCACTGCGTGGAACTGCCTTTCATCGCGTACACTGCATGAGCATCTAGCCACGTGTCGGGCTGCCATGTGGCTGGAAATACACGCGTTGCCGAGCGGCCGGGAAATACGCACTGGTGAAGTTCCACACGCCACGTGTCAGGCTGTCATGCGGCCAGAAATACGCGTACTGCCAAGCGGCCGAAAACGTGCGCGTTGCGGCCGAAACGCGCGCTTCCTGAAGGGCGCGCTCCTGCTAGTCGTCCTCATATTTCTGATAACACCTTTATATTTTATATTAGTTCTATTAGACAATTTAATAGTAGTGTGTACCGGTTCCATATCTAGATTATTTAAATTGTAGCAAAGTTCCTCATAAAGTGCTAAAGGCATAATGTTTTTAGTGGAAATGGGCTCACAAATTCCGTATAAGAAGGTTTCTCACAATATATAGGTGTCATAGGTTTATAAGTTTGGTTACCTCGTACCTTACCTTCGATGAATTCTGAGGTTTCAAAGTCTAGCATAACCACTTCATTATCCACTATTCGTGCTTCCATAAGATCCTTCAATATAACATTATTTATATTGGTAGGTTCGAGGTTCTTTTCTGGTTTCTTTAATCTTCTCTTTATTTGTTCTTCTTCCTTTTGCCTTTTCTTGATATTCTCTTGAATAGGTGCAGAGGAGAACTCTTCCATTAGCGCACTTGCTCTTGCATGCTTCTTTTCTTCAAGGGGTTTATGGGGTTCCCATTCTGTAGGTACCTGTAATGCCCTGTATAATTCTCAATAATTTTCTTTACTGAGTAAGAGTCAATACCAAGGTTTTTAATCGTTGCGCAAGTCCTTTCATTTGCAAGGAAATCGTTAACACAAGCATATTCAGAAGAACTATACGTAATATTCTCCTCATCTTTAAGATTTTTCGTTGTCTCCCTCATTTTCATTATTAATTTCCAGGCTTCATCATAGGTATAAGATAGAAAACTATCATTAGAAGCGGTGTCTAGGTTCATTCTATTTTTATTATTAAGTCCTTTATAAAAAGTGCGAGTTATTAACCAATCAGGCAAACGATGATGGGGCAATTATCTAGATAGCTTTTGTACCTTAGAAACCCTTCATGCAAACTCACATCAGGACTATTTTTGAAACTGATAATAATACCTCACATCCAGTGAGCTTTGCTTTCCAAGTAATATTTTGATATGAAATTGGTTGTCAATTCCATCCAAGTCCTTGGTGCTTCCACACAAAAAGATCTATACCAGTCATAAACATTATTAGAGAGAGTTTTTCTAAACAACTTAGTTTTAACCATATCAAGATTACAGTTGTCGAATATAAAGGAACCAAGAACATCTTCAAAAAATTGTAAGTGTCCATATGGACTCTCTTCATCGGTTCCTGCAAATATCTTAGAGTTTAGTAGTTCAAATAATAAAGGGTGGATCTCAATTCCATCCAGATTTATGCTTTTATTGACAGTTATAAAAGCGTCCATGGGCGAACCCATTTTCCTTACTGACTCAAGATGGATTAAATGCTGAGTGTTGTCCATTGTTGTGGCCCTGCGACTTAATTAAAAATTAGGAAAACAAAAGTAAATAACTAAAAGTAAATTGACTTATAGCGCTAAGCTTCCTAGCAACAGTGCAAGAAAATAGCTTGATGACCGCAAGTGCACAGATCATTTATAGCTAGTTTTGAAATAAAGATATCGATTCCACAGGGAGTAGTAGGCGAAAGACTAAAATGCTTTTAACTAAAACTAAACGAAGTACTTAAGGAATAATTTTGAGATGCAAGAAAATTAGAATTATTTTTGGGTTTTTGATTGAATAAAGCAATTAAAGTAAAGTAAAACTTAATGCAGAAAGTAAGAATTGCGTGTGTGAAAGAGCTTGAAACTGCAATAGGGAAAAAGGCGTTCTCAGGGGAATGGTGGATACACCGCTAGCAATTTAGACTAAGCAATCAAGATTATTATAAAAAATATTCTCATGATATGTATATATGTGGGAGGAGCTCCATATATGGAAAAATTGGCAGCAACCGCTGCTCACATCATCCTTCATAACTACAGCTGGCAGATAAACGACATCAATCGTATCATCCCGCTATTAAGGGATTTCTCCTATGGCATGGACATGGCTTTATGAGTTCACCTTGTTTCCCCAAGTCAGTACGTAAAGAATGACAACAACTTTATAGTCATAGTAAGTGCTATCATCCCTCCGTCTACCAACAAGTAATCCCCTTCATCGTATCCCCATAAGAGGCAAATATTAAGGAGGTGCACAACTCCCAACATCAAGATGAAGACAATTAACACATTCACATAATGATGCATAACATAATAATCTCTATCTTATCTCAATCTTATGCTAGGGTTTCTCCATCTCCCCAAGAACTAATGATCTACTCAGACATGGAGGCAATCAACATCATGGCAATGGTAATGGAAACAATTGTAAATAAATAGTTCTTTTATAAATCCACAACAAGTACGGAAATTACAACAAGATCTAGATGGGGTGAAGATGGGATGGATGGAGATGATGGTGGTGCAGGGGTTGATGAAGATGAAGAGGTTCCCTTGGGCAAGTTCCCTCTCCAGATTCCTTTTGGAGGTGAGGTTTTTAGAGATTTCTGGGTGTTTTTGTATGTCGTCTCTCCGATCCAGTTGCACGGGGTGAAACTATTTGAGGAGGCAGTGGCGGCGCCAACTATACAACAGGAACTATATGGCCGAAAAATTAATTCCTGCTGTATAGTTGGTCGTTAAACCTTCTGGATGCCTCGATCGCTTAGGGTTTTCTTCTAGTGTTAATGATATTTCCCAAATAGGTGATTTACATTGTTTTTTACTCCTTTTCTCCCCAATAGAACTGCTCCAAGAATTGTGTCCATTGTATCCAACATCTGTCCTGATCCTAGTGAAAATAGACATAAAATTTGCGCGAGAACGCTGTAAAATACCAAGATCCTACCACTATAGTACAAAATAATAATATAAAACATGATACAAATATGCACTCATCAAGGAGTGAGCACCATGCTTATTTCCTTTGTTAAGCAAGTACAAGTGGACCTCATAAAAAATGAAAATTGCATCCAAGTCCATGAATTTAGCACAAGACCCTGAAACTTAGCAATGAAGTGTGTTTTGAGGTTTGCGCATACTAGCGGTCATCATGCTAAAGACTATCAGTAGAATCTTTCTAGATGCTAAGAATGGAAAAGAAGTCTAGTGCTTAGCAATGTTTGGATTTGCTAGTCTTGATCAAACGGTCAATGTTCCATACACTATGTAGTGGTATGGTATTGTAAGAGATATGGCAAGATAAAGATAAGATAAGAAGTACTACGAATGGTCGATCTAACGGTAGGCCTCATAGGAGCGAGGTGCTTGAGAGTTAACACGGTCGGTGGAAGTACAAGTTACAGAAAGGACCTTATAAAAAATGAAAATTGCATCCATGCCCATGCATCATTTAGCACAAGGGCCCTGAAACTGAGCAATGAAGTGTGTGTTTTGAGGTTTGCGCATACCAGCGTTCATCGTGCTAAAGGCTATCAATAGAATCTTTCTAGATGCTAAGAATGGAAAAAAATATCCAACGGTTAACAATGTTTGGATTATCCAGTCTTGATCCAACATTCAATGTTCAAAGTTCATATGTACACTATGAAGTGGTATGGTATTGCTTATAAGAGATAAGACAAGATAAACATAAGATAAGAAGTACTGTGAATGGCCGATATAACGGTATGTCTCGTAGGTGCGAGGTTCTTGAGAGTTAACACGGTCGGTGGAAGTACAAGTTACATCAAGGACCTCTTAAAAATAAAAATTGGATCCAAGTCCATGAATTTAGCACAAGGACCCTGAAACTGAGCAATGAAGTGTGTGTTTTGAGGTTTGCGCATGCTAGCATTCATCATGCTAAAGACTATCAGTAGAATCTTTCTAGATGCTAAGAACGGAAAAGAAGATCCAACGGTTATTAGCAATGTTTGGATTTGCCAGTCTTGATAAAACGGTCAATGTTTCGTACACTATATAGTGGTATGGTATTGTAAGAGATAAGACAAGATAAAGATAAGATAAGAACTATTGCGAATGGCTGATCTAATGGTCAGTCTCATAGGAGTGAGGTGCTTGAGAGTTAACATGGTGTCTGGAAGTACAAGTTACATCAAGGACCTCATAAAAATGGAATTTGCATCCAAGTCCATGCATTTAGCACAAGGACCCTAAATCTAAGCAATGAAGTGTGTGTTTTGAGGTTTGCGCATACTAGCGTCCATCGTGCTAAAGACTATCAGTAGAATCTTTCTAGATGTTAAGAATGGAAAAGAAGATCCAACGGTTGGCAATGTTTAGATTTGCTAGTCTTGATCCAACGGTCAATGTTCAAAGTTAATCCGTACACTATATGGAGTGGTGTATGGTATTGTAAGAGATAAGACAAGATTAAGATAAGATAAGAAGTACTGCGGATGGCCGATCAAATGGTAGGCCTCGTAGGAGCGAGGTGCTTGAGAGTTAACATGGTCGGTGGAAGTATAAGTTACATCAAAGACCTCATAAAAAAGAAAATTGCATCCAAGTCCATGCATTTAGCACAAGGACCCTGAAAACTGAGCAATGAAGTGTGTGTTTTGAGGTTTGCGCATACTAGAATTCATCATGCTGAAGACTATCGGTAGAATCGTTCTAGATGCTAAGAATGGAAAAGAAGATCCAACGGTTAGCAATGTTTCGATTTGCCAGTTTTGATCCAACGGTTAATGTTCAAAGTTAATCCGTACACCGCTATGCAGTGGTATGGTATTGTAAGAGACTAGTAAAAGGCACGTGCCACACATGTATATATACTATATGAAATGTGATTTAACAAACATTAAGTTGTTATTAACTAATAGTCTTGTTAGAGAACAAAATGCATACATTAAGTCTATTAATAATAACTATCTACACATATTGAGAATACAGCCTATTGTATGCTACGAAATTTTGGGGTGGTGTGGAGTTTTCTCTAGGTACTATTCAACACGAATCCAGCTGCTCTGAGCCATTGGATCTAATAGACCAACAGTCAGGATTGATGGTATGGATCCAATTCAAAACTGCTCCATTATAGATAGTAGTTATGTAAGTGTCGTGGTGGTGTCACGGCAGATGCCATGTATAGGCTAAATGTGTGGACTAAATGCACTAGGGGAATCTAGGGAGGGATAGTATGGTGGTTCCACACACAGAAGCTTCATATTTGATTCTCCTTCACAGATTACAAGTGCTCCTAGAGCTGTATTGAGGAGAGGAGGAAGAAAGAACTCTCTTACTCTCGCCACTAGCTAGCCCTCAGAGCAATCTCCCAGAAATCAACCAGTCAAGAATCAACCCCCTCTATAGAAGCCCTAGCCCTCCTTATATAGGGGTGGCTAGGTCTCCACTTAGGGCGTACGTGGAGGCATATTCCAGGGAATATGCCTCCTCCCAAAATAGTAAGCCGACCGGGCTACTTTTATCCCGCGTCACCCATGTAGAGGTTACGTGAGCCTCTACGGCGCCCGCGTCACCCGACATCGGCTTCATCACCTTTGTCAGCCACGCCTCGGTGGTCCGGCCTCTGTCTGCTTTGCTCACGCTCCGCGTACAGTAGCCACCTTTTGACCAGCGAGATACCTTCCTTCTCTTGCAAGCTTGATATAACCCGGATCCTACATAGTTGATCCGGACATACCTGTTCCTGCATACAAGTTAGATATATCTTACCGACATACGGCTTAAGTCGGTTGAGACCATGTAAGGTGGACGTCCCTGGTCCGGGTTACTCCGTGATCCGGCCTGCCATGAGGTGACTCGGCCAGCATTTGCTTTGACCTTGCTGAACCTCGGCTAGCTCGGCATGTATACCCCGGCGTGACCCTACTCGGGGGTATCCCCCAACATTAGTCCCCGAAGCTGGTGCGGTCTTAGCTGCCTTAGCCGCTAAGGCCACAGCAGGTTCAATTTCACTGAGCTATGTGTTCCTTTTCCGAGTTACCTCTTATCTCGGATTCTATGGATTTACTTTCCCTTGGCACATTCCAAGTTTTTACTTGCTGGCCGGGTTACCACATACTCATCCGGGTTTCTCTTCCTTCTCTCGTACGCTTCCCCATGTGGAGGCTAATCATCACATCGCCTCATTTTAAGGGCCAGCCACAGTAACCGCCGTAGTAATTGTCAGTCATCACTGTAGCGCACGTCACATCGTGCCTGCCTCCTCGTTAACTGCATCATAATGTCACATCATGGGATCCGCTGCGCTCTGTGGCCTTCCGTGTGGCTCGACGCTGATTGGTCAATCTGGATTGTACACGGCCACACGGTGTGGCCCGTCTGCAAACACGATCCCACTACTCCCCTGAGGGAGCGGTTAAATAGGGGAGGGGCACGCCCCTTGGGGCCGTTCCTCACTTCCGCGCCCCTCTGCCCCTTCTTCTTCCTCATCTTTCCCCGCAACAGCGCTGCCGCCACCGCGTTTGAGTAGCTACGCCACCGCCGCTCTGGTTCCGCGCGAACCTGCGTCGCCGTTGCCTCTGTGCATCTCCTCCGCCACGGGTCCCCGTCAGTCCAGGCCGCTGCCACCCACCTCCGCTAGCGCCAGTGAGAGTAGTGACCTCGAGATGACAGAAGAAGAGCTCGCCGTCGCCGAGCAAGATATGGAGGAAGATGCTGTGAGCGTCGACCGAGTTTCCTGGAATATGCCTCCACGTATGCCCTAAGTGGAGACCTAGCCACCCCTATATAAGGAGGGCTAGGGCTTCTGTAGAGGGGGTTGATTCTTGACTGGTTGATTTCTGGGAGATTGCTCTGAGGGCTAGCTAGTGGCGAGAGTAAGAGAGTTCTTTCTTCCTCCTCTCCCCAATACAGCTCTAGGAGCATTTATAACCTATGAAGGAGAATCAAATACAAAGCTTTTGTGTGTGGAATCACCACACTATCCCTCCCTGGATTCCCCTAGTGCATTTAGTCCCCACATTTAGCCTATACATGGCATCTGCCGTGACACCACCACGACAGTAAGACATAAGACAAGATAAATAGATAAGATAAGAAGTACTACGAATGAACGATTTAATGGTAGGTCTCGTAGGAGCGAGGTGCTTGAGAGTTAACACAGTCGTTGGAAGTACAAGTTACATCAAGGACCTTATAAAAATGAAAATTGCATCCAAGTCCATGCATTTAACACAAGGACCCTAAAGCTGAGCAATGAAGTGTGTGTGTTCAGGTTTGCGCATACTAGCGTTCATCGTGCTAAATACTATCAGTATAATCTTTTTAGATGCTAAGAATGGAATAGAAGATTCAATGGTTAGCAATGTTTGGATTTGCCAGTCTTGATCTAATGGTCAGTGTTCAAAGTTAATACATACACTATATAGTGGTATGGTTTTGTAAGATATAAGACAAGATAAAGATAATATAATAAGTAGTGTGAAAGGCCGATCTAATGGTAGGTCTCATAGGAGAGAGGTGCTTGAGAGTTAACACAGTGGGAGGAAGTACAAGTTACATCAAAGACCTCATAAAAATGAAAATTGCATCCAAGTCCATATGTTTAGCACAAGGACCCTGAAACTGAGCAATGAAGTGTGTGTTTGGAGGTTTGCGCATACTAGCATTCATCGTGGTAAATACTATATCAGTAGAATCTTTCTAGATGCTAAGAATGGAAAAGAAGGGCCAATGGTTAGCAATGTTTGGATTTGCTAGTCTTGATCCAATGGTCAATGTTCAAAGTTAATCCGTACACTATGTAGTGGTATGTTAATGTAAGAGATAAGACATGATAAAGATAAGATACGAAGTACTACGAATGGCCGATCAAATGTTAGGTCTCGTAGGAGTGAGGTGCATGAGAATTAGCATGGTTGGTGGAAGTACAAGTTACATCAAGGACCTCATAAAAAATGAAAACTACATCCAAGTACATGCATTTAGCACAAAGACCCTCAAACTGAGCAATGCAGTGTGTGTTTTGAGGTTTGCACATACTAGCATTCATCGTGCTCAAGACTATCAGTAGAATCTTTCTAGATGCTAAGAATGGAAAAGAAGATCCAATGGTTAGTAATGTTTGGATTTGCCGGTCTTGATCCAACGGTTAATTTTCAAAGTTAATCCGTACACTATGCACTGGTATAGTATTGTAAGAGATAAGACAAGATAAATATAAGATAAGAAGTATTGCAAATGGCCGATCTAATGGTAGGTCTCGTAGGAGCGAGGTGCTTAAGAGTTAACATGGTCGGCGGAAGTACAAGTTACATCAAGGACCTCATAAAAAAGGAAAATTGCATCCAAGTCCATGCATTTAGCACAAGGACCCTGAAACTAAGCAATGAATTAAGTGTGTGTTTTGAGGTTTGCGCATACTAGCATTCATCGTGCTCAAGACTATCAGTAGAATCTTTCTAGATTCTAAGAATGTAAAATAAGATACAACGGTTAACAATGTTTGGATTTGCCAGTCTTGATTCAACTGTCATTGTTCAAAGTTAATCCATACACTATATGAAGAGGTATAGTATTGTAAGAGATAATAAAAGATAAAGATAAATAAGAAGTGTAGTGCTGCGAATGGCTGATCTTTTGAATAACCTTCCCTCCCGATGTTTGGGAAGCAAGTGAAAATTTCGAAAACCAGAAAAGTTTGAATTTTTGTGCCACCAAGGACCAAAGTGGTTTACATCCTATGTACTCCTCGTCCTTACTCCACACCAACGTGCGGCTGCCAAACACGCCAGAGACACAAACCCGATGTACCAAGGGACATGTGCGCATCACTATGCTGTAGACAAGGGAGAGATCAGCTGGGCTGGTGCGCGAGGGGAAAGGGGAGGAGAGATGGAGGATAGCAAAGGAGAGAGAAAACACACGATTTTTTTCCATGCATAGGTCCTAAAATTTACTAATAGTAGAGTGTACACTATAAGGCCGCAGGAGTACCTGTGTTAGGAACCCATCATAACTTTGCTTTGACATAGAACCGCCTTCAACTCCTCTTCGCAATTGCCCTCTTCCCGTGCCAACATTTTATTCTCTCAGCATGTACATTGCATGGACAGAGGTGAGCATATGTCTAAGCAAAGAAATATACTACTCCCGCATTGTGTACAAAAGCACACCTTAATAAGGCCTACTATGTGGAATCCGCTAAGGTTCACCTTATACATAGTGGAAAAAATAAAGTTATCTTTAAGCCTAAGGTGCACCTCAAGCTTGTGGGTTACCCATAGAGAATATAAAAATCATTTCCCCTCTCTCCCTATTTGATCTGATCGTTTTCAAAAGGGGTTCAAAAATTTCTAGATGCAAAATCTTAGCTAGAGGTTAAACCAGTCATCAAAGCTCTTTGCGGTTTCTGGTATATTAATTGACTGCTCGACGGGTACCTCCAAAAGATTTTTTCATAAAACTTTCAAATCAACCTACAATTTATTACTTGTAGTTCAAATTCAACCTTATTTCGATACATCGACATGAAGTCATTCAAGTGGGAGGAGTTAGGTAGGAAGATTGAAAACTCATAAAACATCGGATCGCAAGTACAACATGATGTTGATCCACTGTATATATGTGAAAACTTGGCTTGTGGCATTTAGATCCAATATTCTTTGCACTTTCTTTATGGAAAAAATGGTCTCGTCATCTATTGAGAATGTTCTTTCCTGTTAGTTGGACACTCACACTGACAACACTGCTTTACAAGAAGATGCACTGATCTACCTCTGAAATTACATTTAATTCAAGATCAATTTATCACGCTTACTTTTAGCTCAAGTTTGGCCTAATTTCATTAAACTGTTAAGATGCAAAATCTTAGCAAGAAGTTGAAACTGTCGTTAAAACTTACGGTGCTTTCTGATATACTAATTGACCACCCGATGGATACCTAGAAAAGCTTTTTTCATAAAACTTTCAAAGCAACCTACAATTTACTTGTAGGTCAAATTTGACCTAATTTCAATACATCGACATAAAGTCATTCAAGTGAACAGAGTTAGCTAGATGAAGATCGAAAACTCACAAAACATGGGAATCGTAAGTAAAACATGTTGACCCACTATATATGTCTGAAACTTGGCTTATGGCATTCAGATCCAATATTCTTCGAGCTTTCTTTGCAGAAAAGAACAATCTCGTCATCACTCGGAAAATTGAGAATGTTTTTTCCTGATAGTTGAATACTCACACCAACTACATTATTTACTACAATAAGATGTACCCATCTACCTCTAAAATGACATTTAATTCAAGAGCTATATATCATGCTTACTTGTAGCTCAAGTTTGACCTAATTTTGTTAAATTGTCAATATGACATTTTAATGTATAGGTTCGTAGAGGTTCACTCCGAATCTACACACTAAAAGATGACTAGATACATAACCTTCACAAACCTAAAACATCTTATATATATTGAAACTGAGGGAGTACTACTTACTGTACTGCGAGTAAGCTCCACCGTTCAGACAGTATCTAAACGAGATGATCCATGGGACCTACTAAACTGAAGATGCTAACTTTTGCATAGGAGTATGCTTTATAGCTTGGTCATACACTACCAAGTGGGCCCATTATTAGCTTTTTTTGTTAGGACATCCGCAGTGTGTAAAAAAACACACCTTAAGGCCTATGTGGCATCCGCTCAGGTTCACCTTATACATTGTGGATAACATAAAGTTGCCTCAAGCTTGTGGGTTGCCATAGAAAATAGAAACATCATTTCCCCTCTCTCATATGTCTTGCAAGGAGCAAGATTATAAGCTATGTGGGTCCTATGTTGTGGCAAATGTTGACCTTATACATTTTGGTAATTTCCATATAAGCCGAGTGGGTCCTACATTACGGATGCCCTTAGACACTCGAGCTTGTACTCCCTTCCCCATCGCGCTAGACTCGTGGTTCCTAAACTATGATGTGGATATGGCCATGAACTTGATTGGTCGCTCAAGCCAATTTGTCATTATGCAAATACTAATCAGTGCTGGCATTTTTCAAAACTATTGGTGGCCCATGATATATTCGTCGTCCGGGTTCTTCAGAAGATTTTTGGAAATTTTCAAGAGTAATAGTCTATTGCGCTCACATGTATTCAAGTTTGATCTAATTTTGTTTTATCGACATAGAGTCATTTAAGTGCGTGGAGCTTTGGCTTGGGAGTTCAAAAAATCCTTAAACTTGGGAAACTGTAAGAAAGAATTGTCCACTTTGTACGAAAATTTGTGTGTGGGGGTAGGGGAATTCTTTGTTCTTTAATTTATTCTACCAGTAAAATACTTGAAATACTCACTTCACGCTATGTCCTACTATACCATGTACTCCACGTGAACTTTCTTGTTTTAAAGGCAAGTGACCAAGGTCATGGACATACTCTATATATCTATAATGTTGTTGTGTCCATATTTTGGTATAGGTTGGTGCATGTTAGCATGGTAAAGAAGTAAAAGTTTTTTCAGAACGAAGTAAGGTTAATATGGCTAAATTAGAGTTCATAGCATGTGCCATTTATTTACTAGTACATAAAGTGGTTGGATAAATTACATGTTATATTTTTCAGGCTTAATTTTCTACCTAATTGAACCCACTCAAACGACTTTCCATCGATTGTTGAATTAGGTATAATTTAATAATCTATAAGAAGTGAGTGAGAGCAAGTTCAATAGTAAAACCGAGTCTTAGGTATAACAAAGTGACACATTGTTTACTACCGGCCTTATACCAACATATACAATACCTAGCGATTAAACTATACAACATCTAGCATTATGATGCAACAACCTCGTCAAAAAGCAAGAAGATTGAACATGAATAAAAGGAAAAACCTTTCTATGTCCGCTTGAAAAATCCTAAAACTTGGGAATTGTAAGAAATCATGGTACACTTTGTCTAAACATTGCGGTGGTGGCATTCTTTTTTTATTTTTTTGGAACTAGAGGTCATGGAGGAGCGAGACACTTCTATTATCGAGCTAGGGTTTTTTGTCGTCGCAAGGTGGTCATAGGACCTTTTTGTAATTATTGTTACCTTTGAGCCTTTTTGTACTAGTGTTGATGAGTATTTTGAATTTTGGAAGAGAAAAAAAGGTTGTTGGAAGTAGATCAATGTGCCGTACCAAGGCACACGTGTGCTGCGCCACACTGTGGACGAGGAAGAGACAATCCGGACTGTGCACCCGCGGCTGAAGAGAAGAGATCGATGGAGGATGGATGGTGAGAGCCAGCGAATGAGATAGAAAACACAACTTGTTTTGCGTGCATATACTAGTAGTAGGTCCATATATTTACTACTAGTGGAGTGTACCTTGTACCTCGTGTCAGCAGCCCATCATAGCTTTGCCGTGACATCGCATCGCCTTCAAGTCCTCCCATGCACTGCTCTCGCGCTGCCTGTTTTTTTGAAAGTCTCGCGCTGCCTCCCTCTTGTTCTATTACTTGTGTTGCTCAGGTTTGACCAAAATTCGTTAAAATGTCAAGATGCAAAATCTTAGCAGGAAGTTAAACCTATTGTCCAAACTCTAGGTGGTCTCCGATATACTCCTAATTGACCCCCGATGGGTACCTCCCAAAGATTTTTCGTAAAACTTTCAAAGAAACCTACGATATTATTGTTGCATTAACCAGATTATTCAAGTTGTAATAACTTTACTTATTATTTTATTAGTACTGTTTTATCTTCTATATTAGTGAATGTATGGACTTCAATCGTAGAGAAGCTGAGGAGGATATGTTCTATGTTATACGGAATACCCTTGGTGGAGCATAAGACGGTGGAGTATATCAGGGTGGAGTAGAAGACGATGGAGCCGAAGATGGCTCATGGTTTATGAATGAATCTTGTGAAAGAATTGAGATGGATCAAATAAACGAAGCACCAACGAGTTTTGATTGCGATGACGGCTCGCAAGAGATCGAATATTAATTATATATGCATCAAGGTGTACTTTGTATGTAGTAGCATAGAATATGTCTACGAAAACATGTTTGAAATTATATTGAAACACAAATTGAAAAAGGAATGAAATGGAAAAATAAAAATGAAAAGGAAAACACAAAAATGTGTTGTGACAGAGAAACACACGAATTCTCTTCCGCAGTAGGAAGATCTTTAGTCCCGGGTTGTGTTACGACCCGGGATTAGAGGTCCTCCAGCCCTGCCGCTTCCACATGGTGGCCTCTAGTCCCGATCCGTAGCAATCTGGGACTAGAGATAGGGGTCTCTAGTCCCGATTTGGCAGTCCTGGGTGCGAAACCAGAACTAAGTGCCAGTTACGGACTGGGACTAGAGCCCTAGGTTCCACTAGTGCCTCTTACGCATATTGTTTGCCATCAAAAAATCAGAAATAAGTGTTTGACTTCTTTTCAAAATATAAAACTACTCGGTTGCTTCACAATATAGTGTACGCATAACTTCGAACATCGGAAGTTGGATATATATTGGAAAATCCCAACATTGCTGACCATTGGATCTCTTTTCGTACATTAGACTATGTAATGTCTAGCATCTAGAAGATTCCATCATTGGCCTTTAACACCATGAATACTATGCACGGAAAGGACGAAGAGTATGGTTCTGAATGCGACAAGCCGAGTTTTCAGATATAGTGTACCATGTTTTATGTACAAAGGTGCTTGGCATGATAGTGTTCCCGTATTTGGTAGGAATACATAGGTGCTTCCTCGCATGATGAACAATATTGCCACTAGGAGTTTCCCCCCTATTAAAAAAAATCTAGGAGAGAGAAGAGACAGAGAGCACGCAAGAGGCAGCACGAGAGCAGCAAAGAGGGGAATTTGAAGGCGGTGCGATGTTAGAGCAAAGCTGCGATGGGTTCCTGACACAAGGTACAGGGTACAGTTAGTAATACTCCTACTCATCACCATCCACACACCCCGCCTAACTGATCTCTTTCTCGTCCACAACGTGGCGCAGCCCACGTGGGTCGACCTGCCTTGTCGTTCCATTTCACACCCTGCAAAGAGGAAGCACCAAGCACACGAGTAATGCTACACTTATGGAGGAATTTTGCGGAATCAAACTTACGGGATGATGTGGAATCATAGGGTTGGGTGCAGTTTTTTTCCACACCCCCAGCACGCTGGTTCGAAAGTGTGAGGATCTTTTTTTTGTGTGAAGCTAGTACAGTAGTACGAAGGGTATTGCTCAGTTGCTTGCTCGAGAAGGACCCAATTTCTTTTCCTTGCTTAACTTTAGGGCCATTTGTGCTAAATTTATGGACCTCTATATAATTTTCTCGTTTTTGAGGTCTTCGATGTAAACCGTACTCGCTCGCACCAACATGTCAAATTTTAACTACAAGTAAGTGCGATAGATAGACTCCTCTTAAAATTTTCCAAAAATCTATAGAAGCTAACCAGGAATTCAGTACATCGAAAACCACCAAAAAGCTTTTTTGTAAAACTTACAAGCAACCTACAATTTACTTATAGTTCAAATTTGACCTAATTTTGATAAATTGGCACAGAGTCTCATTCAAGTTGGCAGAGTTAGCTAGAAAGTTTTAAAATTCGCAAAACATGGGAAAATCAAGAATGTTCTTTCCTGATAGTTGGAAACTCACATCGACGACATCGTTTACTAAAAGAAGATGCACCCATCTATCTCTGAAAAGACAATTAATCCAAGAGCAATCTATCACGCTAACTTGTAGCTCAAGTTTGACCTAATTTTATTAAGTTGTCAATTTGCATATTCTTAGCAATAAGTGGAACGTGTTGTCAAAATTTCAGGACCTTTACTATATATATGCACGCAAAGCAAATTATGTTTTCTCTATCCTTCACTGCCTCATCACCATCCATGCACACCCCGGCCGACTAATCTCTCCCTCGTTAACAATGTTGCGGTGCCCACACGTGCATCGACCTGCCTTGTTGTTCCATTTCACACCCTACAAAGAGGAAGCACCAAGCACACCCCCATCACGCTGGTTCAAAAGTGTGAGGAGTATTTTCTATGTGTGAAGCGAGTACAGTAGTACGAAGGGTATGGCTGAGTTGCTCGCTTGAGAAGGACCCAACTGCTTTTCCTTGCTTAACTTTGGGGCCTTTTGTGCTAAATTTATGGACCTCTATGTATTTTTCTATTTTTTGAGGTCTTCAATGTAAACCGTACTCGCTCCCACTGACCGTGTCAAATTTTAACTACTAGTAAGCCCGATAGATAGATTCCTCTTAAAATTTTCCAAAAAACATTAAAAGCTCTAACCAGGAATTCACTACATCGAAAACCACCAAAAAGCTTTTTCCTAATACTTCCGAAGCAACCTACAATTTACTTGTAGTTCAAATTTGACCTAATTTTAATAAATTGGCATAGAGTCTCATTCAAGTCGGCAGAGTTAGCTAGGAAGTTTTAAAATTCGCAAAACATAGGAATATCGAGAATGTTCTTTCCTGAAAGTTGGAAAACTCACACCAACGCCATCGTTTACTAAAATAAGATGCACTCATCTACCTTCGAAAAGACAATTAATCCAAGAGCAATATATCATCCTAACTTGTAGGTCAAGTTTGACTTAACTTTGTTAAGTTGTCAAGTTGCAATTTCTTACCAAGAAGTTGCACGTGTTGTCAAAATTTTCAGGACCTTTACTATATATATGCACGCAAAACAAATTATATTTTCTCTCTCCTTCACTACCCTCATCACCATCCATGCACACCCTGACCGGCTGATCTCTCCCTCATCCACAATATGGCGCTGCCCACACATGCGTTGACCTGCCTTGTCGTTCCATTTCACACTCGAAGAGGAAGTACCAAGCACACCCCAGCATGCTAGTTCGAAAGTGTGAGGAGCGTTTTTTTGTGTGTGAAGCGAGTATAGTAGTACGAAGGGTATGGCTTCGTTGCTTGCTCGAGAAGGACCCGACTGCTTTTCCTTGCATACCTTTAGGGCCCTTTGTGCTAAATTTATGGACCTCGATGTAATTTACTCTTTTTTGAGGTCTTTGATGTAAACCGTACTCGTTCCCACCGACCGTGTAAAATTTTAACTACTAGTAAGCGTGATAGATAGATTTCTCTTAAAATTTTCCAAAAAACTTTTGAAGCTCTAACCAGGAATTCAGTACATCGAAAACCACCGAAAAGCTTTTTCGTAAAAACTTCCAAAGCAACCTACAATTTACTTGTAGTTCAAATTTGACCTAATTTTGATAAATTGGCATAGAGTCTCATTTAAGTCGGCAGATCTAGCTAGGAAGTTTTAAAATTTGCAAAACATGGTAATATCGAGAATGCTCTTTCTTAAAGTTGGAAAACTCACACCGACGTCATCGTTTACTAAAAGAAGATGCACCCATCTACCTTTGAAAAGACAATTAATCCAAGAGCAATCTATCAAGCTAACTTGTAGGTCAAGTTTGAGCTAATTTCGTTAAGTTGTCAAGATGGAATTTCTTAGCAAGAAGTTGAACGTGTTGTCAAAATTTCAGGATCTTTACTATATATATGCACAGAAAACAAATTATGTTTTCTCTCCCCTTCACTACCCTCATCACCATCCACGCACACCCCGGCCGGCTGATCTCTCCATCGTCCACAACGTGGCACTGCCCATGTGCGTCGACATACCTTTTATCGTTCCATTACACACCCTGCAAAGAGGAAGCACCAAGCACACACCTAGAATGTTGGTTCGAAAGTGTGAGGAGCTTTTTCGTGTGAAGGGAGTATAGTAGTACAAAGGGTATGGCTTAGTTTCTCGCTCGAGAAGGACCCGATTGCTTTTCCTTGCTTAACTTTAGGACCCTTTGTGCTAAATTTATAGACCTCTATATGTAATTTTCTATTTTTGAGGTCTTCGATGTAAACTGTACTCCCATCGATCCTGTCAAATTTTAACTACAAGTAAGCGCGATAGATAGTTTCCTCTTAAAATTTTGCAAAAAACTTTTGAAGCTAACTAGGAATTTAGTACATGGAAACCCACCAAAAATCTTTTTTGTAAAACTTCCAAAGCAACCTACAGTTTACTTATAGTTCAAATTTGACCTAATTTCGATAAATTGGAATAGAGTCTCATTCAAATCGGTAGAGTTAGCTAGGAAGTTTTAAAATTCACAAAACATGGGGAAATCAAGAATTTTCTTTCCTGATAGTTGGAAACTCACACCGACGACATCGTTTACTAGAAGAAGATGCACCCATCTACCTTCAAAAGGACAATTAATCCAAGAGCTATCTATCACACTTACTTGTAGCTAAAGTTTGACATAATTTCATTAAGTTGTCAAGATGTAGAGTCTTAGCAAGAAGTTGAACCTGTTGCCTAAATTTCAGGACCTTTACTATATATATGCACGCGAAACAAGTTATGTTTTCTCTCTCCTTCACACTACCTCATCACCATCCACACACACCCCGGCCGGCTTATCTCTCCATCGTCCATAGCGTGGTGCTTCCCATGTGCGTTGACCTGCCTTGTCGTTCCATTTCACACCCTGCAAATAGGAAGCACCAAGCACACACCAGCACGCTGGTTCGAAAGTGTGAGGAGCATTTTTTGTGTGTGTGAAGCAAGTACACTAGTACGAAGGGTATATGGCTCTTCTTTTCGATCATGGCCAGAATATATCTCTGTCCTTTTGAATTATGGCCTTCCTACATCTATAGAATTTTAGTGTCTACATTGTTAAATCTATCAATTCTTTTGGTCATTATTTGTACTGCTTAATTGGTCACTTTGAAATGATGTTGAATCTTTCATGTGTCGTTGATTATGTATTTGGAATCTATTAATATTTTTCGGTTCATTTAGTGCTGCTGAATCTTTAAAATGCTAGTGAATCTGCCAAATGTTATATCATTTTTATTATAGTACTAACGTATTTTGTAGAACTAGTACTAACATACTAGTACTTGTTTAGATCAAGGGTAGTAGATGGTCTTACTATTCTTTTGAAACTTGGCCTTGTCACAATCTAGACGAGGCTTGGGGCATTTTGGTTTGCATATGTGGGTCACACAGTCATTGTTGTGAGTAGAAGGTATGCACAGAAAAGTAGGCCCGATCGTCAGTTTTGGTTGCTCTGATGATCGAGTGTGGTCAAAGTAAAGCGACTGATCCTGCGCCAAGGTTTTTAATGTTCAAACAAGAATTGATTCACGTTGTCCTACTATTGAATTTCAGAGTCTGTATTGCTGAATTGGTCACTTTGAAATGCTACTGAATATGAACTAGGAACCTATCGTTATTTCACCAAGCATGATGCAATTTAGGCCATGGGTTCTTGCCTTTCTAGAAGTTTCTTTAATTTTAGCAGGCTTGCCAAATTTTGCAAAGGGGTACCTTTCTAGAAAGTTCATATGAGGTTCAGCATTTTAGTATTTTTGTACGTATGAAGTACCGAATATTGTAAGTGACTCAACCTCAACTTACAACTACTCTGTCTAACTGATGTGAATCTAGACAAAGTTGAGGCCATTAGAATACGAGCTGGAGGGAGTAGTATAAAAATGGAAGCAGTAAATAAATCATCTCTTAGTTCTAATAACTGAGATGTGATGAGAGAACACTCCATGGCAGCGTGCTAGTTTAGAGTAGCTATAGTACTGCCTACTCCATAACTCTAGTCGGCGTGCTCGATGTAGTACGCCTGACAGAAGACAGCCGAAGGAGCAAAGCAAAAACCCCTCCTTTAAAGAGCCATCCCCAACTCCGCGAGGCCGCATTTGGATCTTCTCGTGCGCGCACTTCACACATTTTTGTCGCCATCTCACCCGCAGCATCCATCCTTCCAGGACACCACCCCTCCCCTCCAAATAAGTCCAACAGTCATACATAGATCTGACCTTTCCCCCAATCCATCCGGACGTGATGACTGTGGAGTCGAGGCACAACCGACTGAACAACATCTGGACGAAGGTCGGTGGCGACGTCTTCAACGAAATAGCTAAGTGTTTGGACACTACCAGCACTGTCCGGCTGGCGGCATGCTCCAAGGATATGTACTGCCAAGTCATTGGCGGAAAAGGTAGTAGATGACCCAATGACATCCGCTGGACTTTGGTCTCCTACAAGGACGTCTAAAACCACAAGATCGTGTGCAACTACCACCAGTGTGTCTGCACGGAGCCAGGATGCGAGTTCACCAGTGTCAAGAAAGTGTTTGTCGAGCACCTCATATCTTCCCCCTCGATGACAATGCCCAGATACAACCCCAAAAAATGGGACCCGTCTATGCCGGTTCGTGCACTGGGCTCACTCAGAGCTGAGGTCATCGCCATCCAGAAGGAGGGCAAGATGTTCGTCGCCCAAATTGATGGGCATAGCATGGACTTGCTCCTGTCCATCATGCCAGTCAGGTCGGCAGCGTGCGAATCGCCACGATACGAGGTGAGGTTTTAGTCGTTGGTCTTGTTCGCTAGTTTGAATCAGGTTGTAGTAACGAGGTCATCAGAGACAACGATTAGGCCGTCGCCGACCAATGCTGCGCAGTAAGTGCTCACGTCTTTTATACCGAAGTCCCGGCTTTACTGGCATACTACTGAACCTGTCATCGGACAAGATTCATCGGTGATATATAACATCTCAATCCTCTTGTGATGATCCTACTGTGAGTGTATGAAATGTTGTACTAATTAGATAGTTTATGTTGGTGGTAGATTCCCTTCATAATTGGAATTTCTGAAATTAAGGATCCTGAATTTCCTAGTTTAGCATATGAATTTTACATGTATGCTGCTGACCTAGAGGCCGATAGGCGACAATGAAACGAGAGACGCGTCCCAGGCAGGAAATCAAGCGTGCAGCCTGGCCAGCACTTTGACACGCTGAAGCATTTTCTTTTCTTCGAGTATGTATGATGGGACATGTAGTGGTTCATAGCTTAGTGTAAGCTTGTAGTTCTACGTTTCTACTAAGTATTTTGTATGTAGTTCAGCTAATGCTAATCTATTTTGTAGTAATACCTATGTACTGGGACTTGTTCATATCGAGTGGAGAATATGCATGGTCTCGCTTTCCTTTTGAAACTTGGCCTTGCCGCATTGTTGTACATCCATTGAATTTTAATGTCGGCATTGCTGAATCTATCAATTCTTTTGGTCATTTTCTTCCACCATTGAATTGGCCACTTTAAATTGCTGCCGAATCTCTCAAGTGATGTTGAATGTGAACCGGCTGCATGCTCGTCGCCCTTGTACAATGTGTTGTTCACTTCCTATTACCCGACAGTAGAGCTAGGGTTTTGGACCGGTGCAATATGCAGTTCCTCCACGCCTGGGAGCTGGGCAGTGCTTGGCATCATCAGAAGGAAAAAATCATTCCTTTTTGTTGTTCCATGTACCATATCATATTACCCAGGGCCTGCATTACTCAATATGCATCAATCGCGGGGGAGAATACACTGACACAAAATTTATTTAAATCGCTTAGGGATCTTTGTGTGTTGGAGCGTGGAATTTGGATGCATAGTAGTACTAGTTCTTGTACTTTAGAGTATTTTGTACTATATACTAGTATTACTTGTTTAAGTAAAGGGAAGAAGATGGTCTTGCTTTGCCTTTGTTCTGTCGTTGCTATTACCAAAGTATTTTTTTGAACTAATAGTGATGTACTGTTACTTGTTTAGATCAAGTGCAGCAGATTGTCTTGCTTTTCTTTTGAAACCTAGTATTTTCACAAGTATCTAGATGAGTCTTGAGCATTTTGGGTTGCATATGGAGGGTCACATAGGCATTGAAGAAATGAGGTGGTATTCACACAGAAGCAGTCATGATCGTTAATTTTTCTTATTCCAATGATTGAGCATGTTCAGAGAATACGACAAACTGATCGTGCGCCAAGGTTTTTTGAGATGGAACAAGAACCTATTATCTCCGTACTGCTTTTAAATTTCAAGTTGGAAAGCTACTGAATCTCTCAAATGTTTTTTCATTGCTATTACTAAAGCATTTTGTTGAAATACTATTGTACTGGTACTTGTTTAAATCAAGGGCAGTAGATAGTCTTGCTTTTATTTTGGAACATGGCCTTGTCACAATCTAGATGAGACTTGGGCATTTTGAGTTGCATACGGGGGTCACACAGGCATTGATGTGAGAAGAAGGTACTCAAAGCAGACTTGATCATCAGTTTTGCTTTCTCCAATGCTCGAGTGTGTCTGGTGAAAAGGGAAAACTGATCGCGTGATAAGGTTTTTAGATTTGAAACAATAACTGGTTATCTCTATACTACTATTGTATTTTAGTGTCTGTATTGATGAATTTGTCACTTTTGAAATGCTGCTGAATTGGTCAAGTGTTGTTCAATATGAACTTTGAATCTGTTGATAATTTATCTATCTTATTCTGTACTATTGAATTATGACATGAATATCTTCCAAAAAGAATTATTTTTTCCCCTCCCTCTCTGAGGTCTTTGTTTCGAATCCGGCCGAGCACATCACAATGCAATTTTTATTAACCAGGAGAAGAAATGTAGTAGCTCATTCGACCCCTCTTTAGCCCATAACATTTTAATTCGGTATTTTTAGGGTCAGGGGAGTGCTGACCACATCCCATTGAAATTTGAGAAAGGAGCACATGGAGCATAGTCGAGAACATATTAATTCAAACTTTTAGGGGTCAGGGGACTGCTGAGCACACCCGAGTAAAATTTGAGAAAGAAGCCCATGGAGCATAGCCTATGGAGTATAACCCATGTACATCAGCCTATTAGAATATCCAAACTCTTATTAATTCGGCCTATGATATTTTTTCTATAAATATCTTTGTTGTAGTGGCAACACACTCAGTTTACATTTATTTGATTTGAAGGCCTTTTTGTTCAAATCGCCTACGTGTGTTTGTGTCTTGGATTCACATTTTTTTTCTTCTAGCAATATCGCATTACGGAGAGGCTGATATCATGGACCCACCAGCCTGCAGCGTCCCTCGAGTTTATTTTTGAGGGTGGGTTTGAAAAAAAGTTCAAATACTTGTGCAAAGAGGCTGGCACCAGGGACCCACTAGACAGAACATACAAGGCTGCATCGGGGACCCACGAGCCAGAACATACCAGAGAGGCTAACATAAGGGCCCCAGCAGTAAGACCATACATGGCTGCTAGGGTGAGAACAGCGGACACGGCCGGAAAAAAAAGTCCATCATACACACGTTGCACTTACAGAGAAGCTGACATGTCTTACCCAGCAGGACTAAGCATAGCCCATGAAATTAGCGTATCAACCCCAAGCATAACCCAAATCCTTCTAATTTATCCTTTTTGTGGTCTTGTGGCCACTGACCATAGCCCATTCAATTTAGGAGTGAGCCCATAGATTATAAGCCCTGAGAAATAGGGAATCCGCCCCGAGTTAGCCCAGGATCCTTTTAATTCGGCTTTTATGAGCATTTTTTGTACTCTGAGGCTGACATCTAGGACCTTAAAAAACAGTCCAACATACACACATTTCTTTCAAATAGAGGCTATCATCTGGGACCCAACATAGACACGTTTCCTGCATATAGGGGTTGACATCTGGGATCCAGCAAGTTGCCAAGGTGAAAATAGCGGACACAGCCAAAAAAGTCCATCATACACATGTTTAATTTACAGAGAGGCTAATATGTGGGACCCAACAGTGTGACCTTATATAGATGCTGCATCGAGCAACACTGTCAGTTCGAAATAGGGAGGTGCAAGCGATAAAAAAGTTTAGCATGCACACATTTCTTGTAATGAGAGGCTGAAATGAGGAACCCAGCAGCGTGAGCAAACAGTAGATTCATCGAGCAACGTTATCTAGTTCGGAATAGGGTAGCGCTAGAGAAGAAAAAAATTCCATCATACCCACGATTCTTCTAATGTGAGGCTGACATAGGGGACCCACCAGTCGGAATAAACGGTTGATGCAGCGAGCAACACTATCAAGTTTCGAACATGAAGGTGTGACCGATGGAAAAAATCCATCATACACATGTTTCTTCTAATGAGTGGATGACATGTGGGGCCCAGGAGGTTGATTAAACGGTATATGCATCAAGCAACACTATCAACTTCGGAGTAGGGTAGCGCGAGCGAAGGAAAAAAATTCCATCATACACATGTTTCTTCTAATGAGAGGATGCCATGTGGGTCCCAGCAGCCTGATTAAATGATAGATGCATCGAGTAATGCTATAAACTTCAGAAAAGGGTAGCGCGAGCGAAGGAAAAAAATTCCATCATACACACGATTCTTCTAATGAGATGCTGACATGTGGGAACCAGTAGCCTGACTAAACGGCAGACGCCTCGAGCAAAGTTATCAAGTTCAAATCAGGGAGGCGCGACCAAAAAGTATGGTCCACTAGAGACACTGACATATGGGACCCACACGCCTCAAAAGAGTTCGGCGAGTCAATATCGCACGAGGAAAGGAAAATCTATCCAAGCCCGTTGGATGTAATTCATTTAGAGTTATAGATCTCTCCTAGTAAAAATAATAAAACAGAAGCAGTTGCACCTTGCAACATTTTTATAAAATCAACCAAGATAGATTTTGAGTTGATTCCAACTCTCAAAAATCACATTTCACTATATCTATCTTAATATGTAATAATATTAAGGTTGACATGTAGTCACTTTGGACTAGTACCAAAATAATGCTATATAGGCATTTCTAGTCACTTTAAATCAGTAAATAATGAACTTAAACTAAAGTAATTATGATCCAACCCTTAAATCACATTCCCACATGTTAGGATATGTTGTTATGGAATGTGTCCACATGATCCCATATTTTAAGTGGTGAATATTAAATCTTAGTTAATTTTTCAGTGAGTAGAAATTACTTTTCTAAATTAAAAAGAGTGAAACTATTAAATTAAAACTTGTGATGTTTGTGATGATAATAGATCATCAACTATATGCCTAAGAGTGGTAATTAGACTAGTTAAGTATTGTTTGGTGATTGTGTACTCCGTATGTATTTATAGACGATAGTACCGACCAAGCTTTCGAGGAGGAGGAGTTCTACTAAGAAGAAGAAGAAGAAAACTTCAACCACTGCACTACCCAAGGCAAGCCACCATTAACAATGCAAGCTAACCCTTGCAAGCTAGATAACCTAAGTAAATGCTTTAGGCATGCTTTGGTTATACCACTTTGACTATTACTTACCCCAAGTATTATTTTCCAAGCTTTACTTTCTTTACTTTACCCAAAGTTCTCTACTTGTTTTGAAGGTAGCATAAAGAGTATAAAACTTGGCCTATATGGAACCCTTTAGATGTCATTCTATGGCATGAGATTGATCCCATCTTTTCCACCTTAGTGAACACTCTTAACTTAGTATTTTAGAGTAGATAAAAACTTGAGTCACTTTAGATGGGAGCACTTGGTGAAAATGAATTATGAAAACCTTGGAATGATGAGTCATTCTATTGAGATGTTTTGACATGTGTTGAGAAACACAAATGGTTTATGATGATGAAAATGTTGAGGCATGACCCTTAACCCTTTTATAAAACTGATGGTTGGATTCTGATGCGATACCACTCCAAATTAACCTTACAACCACATTACTTGAATTGGGTAAGGCTTAGCTGGAAATTTATATGCATTAGTATTAGTTCCCTCGCGGGAGAGGTTTGAGCTGAGGCTACCTCTCAATGTTGTCCACCTATGCAGTGCCCAAGATGATAGATGGTCATGGTTGGGAGGCCATGCTCATAGGAGAGGTGCTTATACTAGGGTGTGCAAAGGGAAGGTTATGTTTGATTATCTGCATACTAAGTATGATGATTCAGGGTTATCCCTGACAGATGTATCGAATCTTGTGGTGAAAGTGTACCACCTCTACAGAGTGTTAAACTATTGGAATAGCCGCGTCCGCGGTTATGGACAGTTGGAATGGCCATATTGTTTCGTTGTCAGATGTTTTCAAAATGACTTATGAAATGGATGATGAATTTGGACTTGATCACAACAGGGTTTTGTTTTATGACAATAGCTTCCCAACTTAAGTGATTCTAGAACTTTATTTCATCTGTCTTTGCTTCTGAACTCAGCTTAGGTTTCAAACTTAACTTTATAGTTAAACATAGAGTTAGCACTTTAACTTAGAATGATACTACTTGTTAGTGGTAGTTTGCGAGTACTTTAAGAGTACTCATGGCTTTTGTCCCTGGCTATTCTCATGGCCAGACTATGAAGGAGACTATCAAGATGATGGCCAGCAGGACGACTATGATAACTAGGACTATCTGCCTTCGTCAGTATTGCTTGTGCCCCTGAAGATGGACCCCACCGCTACGCTTATCTTTTAATTCCGCTGCTTGTTAATTTAAGACTGGATCATGAGATCCTTATTTGTGTAAGACCTTATGTATGGTTTGTAATGGATGATGTACTATGATATCCAATCTGTTATGTCTCGCAAAAATGGTAATCCTGGGATTGCGAGGTATGGCATAACGGGCATCTGGGATTAAAAATCCGGGTGTTGACAACTACATTGTAAAATTCATAAACAGGTTTAATCCTTTTAAAGTAACTGAACTAAGAAAGAGTACTTTAGTCAGAACGTGGGAGAAAACTACCCACAAGCCTGGGATAGATTCTTGATCAATAGTATTCCTAATCATGGCTATTCTAAATCAACTATTTGCCATTTAGTTTACCACAGTCTTAATACTCAATGTAGAGAGTTGCTTGACTTCTCAGCGGGAGGATCGATAAATACTTTAACTATTAAAGAATGTTTAGAATTGAAGTCTACTAGGGCTAAGAATGATTCTTTATATAATCCTCATTTTGGCACTAAGCTAGAAAAAGGGATACTTCGGATAACTCCCGATCTTTTTCCTGAAGTACAGAAAACAATGAGAGAAAAAGGTATACCTTCTGAACTTGTTAAGGAAAACAAAGTAAACTTGTTACAAGTTTTTACTGAAGAAGATGAAACTAGAAAAGTTTTTCAAGAATGAAAACATCGACAAGCAAAATCTCATAATAACCTGCATAAGCACTTTCAAAAACATAAAAAGATTTTGGCAGAACTGACGGAAAATTATGATGAGATAGGCCAAGAAATAAAATTATTTCACAAGTATCTTAGTATGATTGAAACCCAGTGTGAACAACTAGCATCTGGTTATCAAATTTTTCTTCAAGATGATATAGATATTCCTGTTTCTAGTAATGTTGTTACAAGAAGAGGTGCAGTTATTACAGGACCATTAGGACCACTAGAATATGAAGCTAAAAGAAAGTGGAAGGAAAAATCCTTGCTTGAAGCAAGCCAAGAAAATGAAACATTAGTGGATCCTCAAGATGAAACTGCTCAAGAAACACAAGATCAAACCAAGGAGGGCCAAGATGATGCACATGATGACCGTTATGACTCTGATGTAGAGACGAATGATCCTAGAGAAGAAAAGGAAGTGAGCAATGAAAATGAAGTTGTTGTAGTAGAGAAGAAGAAAAGCGATAAGCAACAACAAAAGAAAGCAACAAAAGAGCCTGATCCCCCACAAAAGGTAAAAGACAAGTATAAGAAAGGTGAGAAAAAGCTTCCTTATCTAGATCAAAAAAAGAAAGCATCAGATCAGGTAATCTATGATTCTTTTACAAAAGCACTTGATGACCTTCGTCCAGAAATTCCGTTTGCGGATGCAATCAAAGTTCCTACCTATTCTAAATTCCTCCGTGATGTTCTTAGTAGAAAGAAAGAAATAACTAAAACTATTGCCATGGTGTCTAGTTATCCTGCTAATGGGAAACTATTGTCTAAATCAGGAGATCCCGCAATACCAACTATTTAATGCTCAATAGGCCAGACTAATATTCACAATGCCTTGTGTGATTTAGGTGTAGGAGTTAGTGTAATACCATACTCCTTCTATAAAAGGTTAGGATTAGGGGAGTATTCCCTTACTATTATCACTTTACAAATGACTGACAAGTCCACTAAACAACCCATTGGTATGATTGAGGATGTTCTACTTAGAATAGATGAGCATGTTATTCCCACTGATTTTATTATTCTTGAAATGTCAGAGGATGAAAAATTATCTATAATACTTGGAAGACCTTTCCTTAGTACTGCAGGAGCATCAGTTGATTGTGCTGAAGGAAAAATAATCTTCAATGTTTATGATGCAGAAATCATCCGGTATTTTCCAAAGAAGCTAGAAGCAGGAGAAAGATATATTTCACCGGCAAAACGAGTTCATGTGGTAAGTGCCTTTGATAAGGGGCAACCCAAGGTAAGAATTCGAGAACAGAGAAAGGGTTGAGTTATTCAACCATTCTTAATAAAATGCTTAATGGGAGTCAACCCATCACATCAATAAAATAAACTAAAGAATAAAATGTTCATCACATTCCTACAACTTTTTCATAGACATTCTTGCGGAAGCGCGCCCGTGAAGATGCAGCTGTCAAAAAGTAGTAGAAACATTTATTGAACGAATGTAGAATAAGTATAAAAATAAAACTTTGAGTTTTATATACAAAGGTTAAAATTCCGCTCTTTACATGCTAATGTTGGTCAACAATTTCTACCGTTATTTTCTATCAAAATAAGGTATTTCGTTAAGTTTCAGGATAAGGAGGTATTCTCGAATAAATAGAAATTTTTTGATGACTACTGATGGTTTAACGACCAACTATACGGCGGGAATAAAAATTCCGGCTATATAGTTTGGCCGTATAGATATCTTTGCCATCAACAAGTTTTCTTTCGAAGGAACAGACAATTTAACGACCAACTATATGGCGGGAATAAAAATTCCAGCCGTATAGTTCCGGTCGTATAGATATCGATGCCTTCGTACAATTTCTTCCCAAAGGTACTGACTGTTTAAGAACCTACTATACGGCGAGAATAAAAATTCCGGCTGTATAGTCCCGATCGTATAGATATCGATGCCTGTTTTTGAGAATTTATCTCGAGGATACAGATGGTTTAATGACCAACTATACGGCAGGATCATTATGATCCGGCTGTATAGTTGTGCCCGTATAGATGTGTTCTCTTAAACAAACCCTAGTTGGTGGCGCCACCGCAACTATATGGGCGGAACAACATATCCCACTCATATAGTTCTGGCCGTATAGTTTGGTGCGACCAAAAAATCGGGCCGAGGCGGCTAGGTTTCTTCTCCTTCCTCATTATTTCTCTCATGTTCTCTCTCCAAACCTCTCAAAGCCCACCTAGAACTCTTGATTCTTCACGGATTTCATTCGTTTGAGTGGGAAATCAATAGATCGTTATGTTTCTCTCCCTATCCATGCTTTATTTTTCAGATTTCCATGGTTGAAACTCTCACATTGATCTAGTGGGTGAACTCAAGCTTGTTTAGCTTTTCCTATTGATTTCTCACGTTAGGATTGAATTTTTCCACGTAGAATCGTCCGTATATTATGTAGAAACTATATGCCTAAGGTTTTATGGTGAAATTTTTCAGTGTGTCAAGATGAACAAAATCGGTAACATTTTTTGCAAGAGCAAGCGCCAACGTGGTGAGAGCTCGGAGTCCCAAGTCAAGCGCAACCCCAAGTTGGCCATAGTTTCATCAAGGACGGTTCTTCCCACATGCTAGGCCGACCATAGCTTTCTCACCACAACGGGGTTGAAGGCGGACTTCGACCTCATGTGTAAAAAGGTCGGGTTGACAGTACTCGGCTTTGCAAGCCACGACACCTACACCGAGCTTACCCATGAGTTCCTTGCCTCCTTCTACGATGACCACACAGACAAAGGTAACGCGTGCACGGTAAGCTTCACCATGAACCGACAGCCTTATGAAATAACTTTCGAACAATTTTGTGTTGCTTTCGGCTTCCCTCAAGTTAGGGAGTCAACTGTTACTAAGCTCTATAGCGTCACAAGTGGAGAAACTTGGGAGGCTATTTCTGTTAATGGTGACACCGAATTCTACCAGAAGAAGATGTCTACCATTCAGAACCCCAAAATTTGCTACTACGCTTTGTTTCTTGCCAACACACTGCTAGAAAGAGGAGATACCGGTTCCATGGCCAATGCGGACATGTCAATGATCACCAACACCATAAGAATCCTGGTCTATTGCAACAAAATCATTTGTCGCAATAAGTATTGAATTGTCGCATAAGTACCTATTGCCACAACATGACTTTCGTTGGCAGCCGTTGCGACAGGACCCATGGTAATAGGTTATTGCCACAAAAACCAAACGTGGCAAGAAAGTGTGTTATTACAACAGTCATATGGCAAGTCGCCAATTTTTTTTCCCATGGCAATACGCTCTTGCTGCCACAATTTGGTTTGTGGCAATAGCTTAATGCAACAGATAATGAAACCATGGCAATTACTGGTCGTGACGATAGGCATTTGTGGCAATAACCTATGATAATAACGCTCGTGGCGATAGATATCCATGGCAATAACCTATGTCGTTGCAATAGACAATAGTGGCAATAACATATAGCAACATCTCTTGTTTTTTTTAGCATGAGTCTTTCGCCACGAACCACTATCACTACTACATAATAGCATACCAATGACGGGCTCAAAAGGTCATGACAGTAATTTTCACGGCCCCATCATGGGTAAATATTTTAGGAATAAAAATATTGCATTTGCACATAAAGAACACAATATGATCTCAGACAATCATAGATAACAAAATATGATCATAAGTACTACAAAGTGGAATTAACAATCGATAGCACAATATCAAAAATAAGCTTGCTATAGTTTCAGAACAACCAACTCCTCAAATCCAAATTTGTATTCATGCTCGCTACAGGAAAAAATTTGAAATCTGAGCATCTACTACAATTCTTCAAAAAATATAAGTACAGCAAGTTCACACGGCAATCTTGACATTTGCTAAATGACTTCAACTCTGCCAGCACTCTAGTCCTGACTTCTTGCTCAGGTCCGCACTGCAATCACAAAATAATTACTTCTTTAGTCAAGAAAACACTCATATTCTAATCATGTTACAGGCTAATCGGAGACCAATAATTAGGCAAGTCAATAGTGCACATATGAATAACAAGAGCTGGCAACATATAAGAAACTAGCAAATACACTTCACCTTATAGCATTACTTTGTTACAAACAATTATTCCAAGATTAAGAGATAAAGAATACTTGGTGCATATGTCCACTTTTATAGGAGCAAGTGGCTTTAACTATTCTGTTATTACACATATGATTGGCTAGTAATCTGACTTCATGATGAATATGCTGAGGAAGTGGAATTTTTCATATGCTGGTTGGTGAAACACAAAAAATATACTAACAAAAAGCAAGTACCAAAACTAAACAAAGAACTATCAATAATCAGTACAATACTTGGGTATACATGATGAGCTGATCAACATGGTACTGCAGTATATCTTAAGGTTCCAATAAGTATAATTAGTTTCTATTAACTTACTTCAAGTTATACATTAGTAGTAGTGAATTTGATACTAGTAAAAGCTAGTGAAGAACAACAATAGAATGATATATGGTGCTAAATCAGCAATAAAACAATGACACGACTGACTGCACTACAAGTAAAATTAATTGTGGGCAATAGCACAGAAATTTATAGATGGTGTTACGTGAACAACAGATCAAACATACACGAAATTTTAGTAGAAACCTGTCTAGAGTGACTTTTGAAACACGGTATGGTTCCAAGTGGCATGCCAGTTCAAAAAACAAGTTACACAAACCGTGTCCACTTATCAAGATCACGGGTAATTTCCAATACAGAAAGATGTAAACTAGAAGGAAAATGCATAGCATTTTTCATAGAAGATTTATTTTGGAATGCTTAACATTCACGTCGAAGCAGCATTTGCTTCAATTTTCTAGACTTCAGACATTGAGTTCATAATTATGCTACCCAGGTCCTACATCATACAGACACATTTAATATCTCTTTGTAACTAGATGTATCTTTCTCTGTTAACCAGATGTATCTTTCTCTGTTCCTGGTTTGACGCTGTTCCATTTTAAAAGTAGCTATTGTTAAGTTGGTGCATTATTAGTAATAGTGATTTATTAACAATTATAATTTTACAGTAAGTGCAGAAATTTGCTATTGAATATACTGGTAGTTCTGGACTTGAAACAGTATTCTAGTATACAATTGCACTAGTCGGTATGAGATTGTAAGAAACGAGGACACAAATATAAACCAGAACTAGTACCATTCTGTAGTCGTGCACGGTTGCGGCGAGCATGGCAAGGCCATTCATCCTGTGCGCACATGTCATTAGCAGACACTGGATTATCAAATTGTTCTTGAGTTCCTTTAAAAGTTTTAACAGTTTTGGAGATTAAGCAATTGAAACCATATAAGGAATTTCTGCATTATATCAAATGTCAGAGATAGCTTAAATGTCATACACAGTTTACCAGATGTCCACGTTGGTTTTTGTATGATGTTGTACTTTCCATCCTTGTTACGAGAACAGAGCATTTCATCACTGAACACAAAAACAATTAAGGGACTTAGCATTAAGCCATTAACAAAGCATTGATTTTGTGCACCATTCAAATAGGTGATTAATAAGTAAGGATGTTGTTTACCTTGCAGATAGGAGTAATGTGAATCATCTCTTTCCTCTGAAGTGTGCAAAATACCTGACACATCTTGAACTGCATGTTAATCCCAAATGTTAATTACCTTCCCAGTTGTGGCATAATATGAACTGAACATAAATATTATTACAAAGTTATCGGTGTATTGTACTCAATCTCCTACCAGCAGGATCTTTTGTTAAATTCCTCATGGCGCCGTTGTGCAGGTAATATCATAATTGAGTCAATTTCAAAAAAAACGCGATACTTAAAGCGGGAGATATATGAGAAGATGAACATGCAACAATGGAAGGAAAATCAGCTATGGTAATCAGAGATAATAATGTAAAGAGAAATGCAAATTTAGCTGCTCACAACATTGCCAAATTTGCATCTTCTTCTGATCCATACTGTGCCAGATATCACAGGTGCTGGAATACATCCTCCAATGTATTAAACAAGCATGCAATCTTGGTGATAATTAATGAAACCTCTTGGCCGACTCTCAAGAAAAAAACTACCAAGGTTAAGTAAGCTGATATCCCAGGTGCCAGAATACATCATTCAATGTACTGAACAACACGGGCGAACCTTCATGGGGCCGAACCTGGGCTGTCGCCCCCCCCAACGAAAAATATTTTTGTTGAGTACCCCGTCATATGTCTAGCCCAAAAGGCTCAATTATCCCTTCTCGTTCTACCTGCGAACGAAAAAAACTGCCTAGAAGGGTGAGTCTTCTCCGTCTCTCGTCTCTAGCCGCACGCGACGACCTAGGCGGCGACCGGGACGGTGTTGCGCGAGAGACTGAGCATGACTGGCCACCGGTGGCGCTGGGTGACGGAGGCGGCCTGCCGAAGACCAGCTCGTCTCTTCTTGGTCGTTCGCCGGGGCGCCGAGAAGATCAGCAGCAGGGACTCGCAGTCACAAGCAGCTCGACCTGCTTCCTCCCATCATCCCGTGTGCTGTGTGCAAGCTAGCTCTCCGGCTGGCCGGCCGGCCGTCCACGTCCAGCGAGCGACCTCGTCCTCCTGGTAATCCCTCTACAGGCTCAAACTCTCAATTCAAGCTCTTGATCTACCGATTCTTGCAACTTAGAATTGGGGAAAATTCTAGCTAGTCACAGATTGTAGTAAATTAAAGTTGTTGATTAAAGATTGCTGTTAAACTATGTAGGAAGTGACGATGGGGAAAGGCAAAATTGATTCATTTTTCAGAAAAAAGGAGGTGACTCTGAAGCTAATGAATAAGCAGACCCTAAACAATTAACAGTAGAACCAATTCATGTACAACCCCCTCTCTTGTTGCTCTAATTTGGACAACAAAGTCATCAAGAGCAGATACATCAAACTCAAACAAATAAAGTTATATTCTCTGGTATTGAATCTTTGGAGCGGGATCCAGCCTTGCGTCCACAGATTTGGCAATATCCGGCTAATCAAAGAGATGATGTGCGACGTGCATATTTGAAACTAGGCCCTATGCAGCCACTCCAGAGAAAATCCATGGTTAAGTAGTAGATGCTTTTTTTTTTGGACTACCTTATGCATATATTCATCTTATAACTGTATTTAGTGGACAAGATCAATCTTAATATATAAGTTCTGAAAATGCTATAAATTATACCTTGTTGCTATCATTTGATTTGGCTTCCAAAAACAAATTTACATGTCATTTTATAGTTTCGCCCCTCCAGAGATTTTTTGCAAGGTCCGCCACTGCTGAACAAGATGTAATCTTGGTGATAATTAATGAAACCTCTTGGCCGACTCTCAAAAAAAAACTACCAAGGTTAAGTAAGCTGAATGCGGCAGTATGCTTCAGTATAGGCACATACGCTTCTGAGCAGACTGGACAGTGGTTCGGGTATTAACTTGGTGTAAGGACTGTACTTTACGTGAGAGATAAAGCAAAGCAAATTTGACCTCAGCTACAAAGAATTAGACAACAATTCAATCACCATGGCTGAACTAAAGGTTCAGAGATACTAAACTACCTGCTATCAAGAATGTAATAAATAGGCAGAGAAACACATACACCTGTCTTCTAATTTCCCGTTTCATTCTTGCAACTAGCTACTAGTACACTTGCAGAATATTCAGACTATAGATTCCTGAAACCAACCTATAGATATTCTGAGACATTTTTTCATCGCAGCTTGATATGTTCTGCCTAATGAGAAGCCCAGATGGCCCATACACACGTCATTGCTTAGTAAATATGTGGACTTGCTCCATCTGATCTCAAACTCTAACAAGAATTTCTAATTACTTTACAACAAGCTAATCTTATGTAGTGCTTCATAAATTGCAGTGCTTCAGAAACTGTAGACTACTCATGCTATCCTAAAACTACCTCGCCGATGGCCGCACTCACGGGAGGGCACGGATCAAGTACAAGGAAGGGAGGAACCAAGGCATGTACCGTCCCGACGTCATGGGGCTCGACGGCGACCTGCTCTGTAGAAGAGCTCCTAGCCGAATCGCAGGATAGGCGAGGTGTTGGCAGTCTTGGTCGTGGTCGCCGTGGACGACAGCAGGTCGACGGTCTCCCAGATCGGCGTGAACGCCGCCGCCACCGCCGCCTTCTAGTAGGACGGCAAGGCGGGCTATCACATCCCGGCGGCCATGCCGGAGGCGCCAGTGCGGAGCGCTGCAAGGCTGCCGTCGCGCGAGGTAGTTCTAGGATGGGACGCTGCCCTCCAGACCTAATTAGAGATTGGGAGAAAGCACCTGACATTCTCTGTGTGATGGAATCCGTGTCGTTCGCAGCTTGACGCCATCATGATGCCGTGGGGAGAGGGAAAGAGGAACGAGGCTTCAGATCCAATCTCGTGTGATAAAGCACTAATCACGATTAGTTAGCGGGAAGGTTAGTTTTTGGCGCAACCAGAGTCCTCGACCTGATTATTTGGTGGGGCAGTAAACTTCTATATCTATATCTATATCTATATTTATATCTATACCTATACATATACATATACATATATATATATATATATATATCTATATCTATATACCTAATAATAAAGAACGGATTGTTTCTTCCGGTTCAACACTTTTTTAACCCTTTTACCCTCATAAGACAGCAAATTTCCCACCAATGCCACCGGTAAGTCAAACATACTAAAAAAACCAAGTTACACGCAGCCCGTCGTACGTCGATCGTCTTTTACCCTTCCATCAGACAGCAAATTTTCCACCAATGCCACCGGTAAGTCAAACAGACTAAAAAAACCAAGTTACACGCAGCCCGTCGTACGTCGATCGTTTTGGGTTTCTTGGTTTTTGTTTCATCAGTTTTGTTTGTCAATTTCGTATGTCTCCGTCCCTCGCTCAAAAAAGAGTCCAATATGGTTTCTATTTAAATGATGTTACACGTTTCTCTCCTTGTGTTCTGTTCGTGCACGTTTCGTATACAATCGGTATATATAGTCAGCCTATTGCTTCAACTCCCCACGAGGACAACCGCCACGTTGAAGAAGGCCCCAAGGGCCAAACCGGCACGCGGCCGAAAACTACTCTTCTTCCACCCCGAGCGATGGGTGCCCGATCGGCGTATGATCTCGTGGAGGAAAACAACTGCAGATCGATCACGTGCAGGCTTTCCGATTGGGCGCGTTTCCAAGCTTCCGGCCACGAGATCGAGGATGCTAGATCGACGTCTTGTTCGGTGACAAGGTAGCTAGCCCTGCTCCTCATGACGTAGCGCACTTTTCTGATAATCTAAGGCCCCTCTCCTAGATGAGAAAAATTGGCAAACCGCCCTATCTAGGCGCTCGAAATCTCGACCGATTCACCGCTGTCAGATATTTTTTCTTTTTTTCTCGCTGGGTGTGCGGTTCTCCTGATCCTAGCCGAACAGATCTATTTTTGTTTGGATGGGTAACAAACTGAGACCAGCTTTGTGTTCAGTCGCCCATGCGTAGATGCAAACTTGAATATTTCAGATCTGTTTTTTGACTTATTGTAGATGCAAACTCGGATATGAATGCAGCAGGTATCCATGCATGCGGCTCATTAGTTAGCTGCAGTTCTCCGACGAGATTACAGCCGATTATTGGTTGCCGACCTGCCGCTCATTCGATCTAACCTACACGCAAAGCAAGCATCCCCCATCATTCATCTTTATTCTCAGTTATTATGTCGCCTCACGCTTACTAATAGTACAAATATTTGCAGGAACCGTTTCCAATGTCACCTCCAAATTAATACGGTAATACCACTTCCGTGAGGAAATATAGAGCAAGAAGAAGATAACTTTTTATTTATCTTTTTTGGTGAATAAATTCTGTCAATTGGTGTTGATTAATTACGGCCAAGCGACCGGCCATGCAGAGATACGATGAGCTTGGCTAGGCTTGATCTGATCTTTGTTTCACACGATCTATGTTTTTCTCTTCTTTTCAGAAATTCTAGCTCCCTCGAAAAAGATTATATGCAGCTGGCAAGAATGCATCTATCGTCCATACAGCCAATCTTCTTTCAACATGTATGTCTCCTGCTCATGATTTTTTTCAATTAATCCTGGTTGCGTACGTGTGTACAGAGGATATGTATACAAATAACGCAATATAAAAAGTTGATTTAGAGTATTGTTTTAGGTTAAATCTAAATTTTCCACTGGGATATGTTTCACCGCATGGCGATATAGATAAAAGGAAAATAGCTGAGAGCAGTACTTGGTTAAACAATTCAGGTAACGAACTGGTTCGGGATCTGCCGAAATCATGGCAATGGTAAGTCTGGAGTAGTTTGCTTTGTTCTCCATATTCTTTCATTATTGGATTAATTTTCTAACATTTTGAAAATTGCTAATTGCAATCTTTATCTACCTTATTGAGTAAATTTTAAGGATGATTTGCTAAAATTATAGTCAGAAAGACAGGCTCTGTCAAGACCACACACATAACCGAGTATCTCGAGGCAAGGTTCACGGCGATGGGGGAGAAGGCCATGCCGTATATTTGAGTTGATCAACAAGTATCTTGGAAGGGTATCCTGAGCTGCTTGTGACTACACGTGTCAATATTTATGTTGCCTTGGCTATTCTAGAGCTACTAAAATTGGCCGGTTGAATAGATGATATTTTATAAAGAAAAACCATGACAAGTTCATGATATGAAGGTCCGGTCTACTTATATTGGATCACAGTTGTGCTCTAATTGTTTTTTTTATTTTTATTTTCCAAAACCTTCTGTCTAATGCGGGGTTTCAATAAAATTTCAGGTTACTCGACAAGTTTTGGAGCCCTCATGTCTAGCTCAACATAATTATTATTATTTTAACTTCTAAACATTCATTCATCTATACAGTACAATGACATGTGGACATGTGGCGGCCAAGCACATCGCTTTCGGACGGATAACTTTCGGACATGTCGTCATCACGTCTACACCACGACCACCGTCTCTGATGGCATCAAGTCCACACCATGGCCACCGTCTGCGATGACGAGAAGGATGATAAGCAGCATTAACATGCGTTGGCCACAGTGTTCAAATGGATGACGTCGAACTTGCGCCATACTTATTAGGTAAGAGCTATGTAATTTTTTCTCCCGTTGCAACGCACGGGCATGTTTCCTAGTATAATAATAAAGGACGGATTGTTTCTTCCGATCTAACATTTTTTTGACCGATTTATCCTCCCACTAAACTCTATTTTCTACTATTGCCACGGGTAAGTAAAATATTATATATCTATATCTATACATAATAATAAAGGACGGATTGTTTATTCCGGTCCAACACTTTTTTTGACCGATTTACCCTCCCACTAAACTTTATTTTCTACTACTGCCACGGGTAAGTAAAATCTATACCTAATAATACCTAATACCTAATACCTAATACCTATACCTAATAATAATAAAAGACGGATTGTTTCTTCCGGTCCAATACTTTTTTTGACCGATTTACCCTCCCACTAAACTCTATTTTCTACTAATGCCACGGGTAAGTAAAAAAATTCTAATATGTCTTCCCACCCGGCAGCTTGCTCACGTAAAAAAACGATTCAATTCTGTTTTCCCACCCGGGCGACTCAGGCCAGGCCCTGTCCGGACTCGGGTGACTCACGAGTAGGCGGGCTGGTCTTGGAGCTACCATCGCACGAACAGATGGTCAGCCTCGATCCATCGTTGTCATTGTGCCATGAACAGCAAATGAGCGTCATGTGAAATCACTTGCTAGCGACATGTGCGTAAACTCACGATTTAGCATCACATGTCCTTGCTTTCTTAAAATCTATTTTCTACTACTGCCACGGGTAAGTAAAATATATACCTAATAATACCTAATACCTAATCTATACCTAATAATAAAGGACGGATTGTTTCTTTCGGTCCAATACTTTTTTGGACCTGTTTACCCTCTCACCGAATCGCATACTATACACCGTTGCCATCGTACCCAACATGTACCCGTACCCAACATGTACCGGTTCGGTGTTCTTTTTCTTCCCTCCTCGCTAGCAAATCTGCATAGCGCCGCCAGGGCGCTATTCTCGCTCGAGCTTATCTCTTCTCTCCCTCTGTTTCGGTACGGACTCACGTTAAAGCACGCGACCATGGAGAACCCGATATGATGGAATTCTTTGCTCCAAGATGCAACAGCGGTGGTCGTGGAACCACGAGCAGGGTTGCTCGTCGCCGGTCGGGCGAGCATCCATCCAACGCCCCTTGTTGGACCAGCTCCTGTTGTGCCGAAGCTCTGGCCCGCGTCCGCGTCGGCGAAGCTCCGGCCCGCGACCGCGTCGGCAAAGCTCTGGTGAGGCACAGTGGTACTGATTCGATCTGCCCGAGACGCGCACTTACCCATGGATATATGCCTACCCTATTGAATAATACCGGTTTGTTTTGGGTATGGACAATTAGAATTCTGATGGGTACTGGCGATTTTGGGTTTGGATTTTGACTAACCAATAATCTTCCCAACGGCAGCCTTATCTAGATCTACGGGAATCTGCAGTTCAGTGCCTCCGAGTTGTTCGAACTGCTACCGGTGATGCGAGCATGAGGTGGCTTCCCAGTATAAGCGAATTCATCCTCTTCTCCACTTTCCTCCATTGATTCTCAGCCTCAACGGCATGGCAAAAATCTGTTTAAGGAGGTCCTCTTTGTCGCATGCGAGTGGTTAGAGTGAACTAATTTTACGTATTGCTTTGTGTTATTCAAATCGGCCCTCCTCAGCCTCAACCGCATGGCAAAAATCTTTGCATGGAAGTCCATGGCTGGAATAAAGCTATTCAGAATCTCGTGTTTTAAAAGTGGAGTGATTGTGCGTGACTCAGGTACCTCTTCTTTTATTTTAATTTTTCTCTCTTTTGCAAGTTCGCGACTTCACTCAAGGCACAATATTGTTTTGTCTCTTCTCCTTCTCTTATTCTTTATCTGATTCAAAGTGTTGGGTTTATATGATGCGCCCAGGTTTACGGGAAGCTTACAGTGGTATGTGATCTTTTTCATGATTAATCCTTCACTTGTGTAGATGGACAATACACCCCTACCCATCTATTTCTTGCCTATGTTGATTTTGAAGTTATGGATATATAAGTGATGATTGTGTGCATGTTATGACTAAGTGTGAGTGGCATGTAGTTCAATGATCGGATACACCAATTCAGGCAGAGCTAGGCATAGGTAATTTTGATTGAGCTGAGCTAGGCCAACACAACATTCATGTGTGTTGTCTCAGTGAAATTCAGGCTGAGCTAGGGCAACACAACATTCATGTTGTTTCATCGTGGAATTTAATTGCTCCGTCCAGCCTCCCATACTTAGGTAAAGAAAAAAAAACTTCTCTCGGGCTTCAAGGTTGCTGCCGATTCCGAGCAGGCTAGGCCCCGTGAGAGCAATATCACAGGTCTTCTATGCAACAAGCTTGCACCAAAGATCTGTCTGTTGTTGTCTACGAAGATCGATCCGTTCTATGCATGGTTTGCCTTTTGCTTTTCTTCTTTTGCTTGGCAGCTAGCCGTTTGATAATTGAGCAATTTGACGTGCAGTTTTCAATACAGACATGACCAAAATTGTACCTTGTTTGATAGGTTGGGATTAATACATATAAGTCAGATGCAAGAACATATGAATGCACGGTATACAACAACGCTTTATCGCCCCTTAATGTCTACTTTTTTTCTTCATCCTATGGAGCTCCGTGTTCTATACTATAATCCACTCGCTCCGTCCTAAAAAGAATGTCAAAAATTTGTTTAAATTTGTATGTATCTATACACGTTTTGGTGTATAGATATATACAGTAAAGCAGCCCGAAACATCTTTTTGGGACCGAGGGAGTATTATTTCTAATTTAGGCTCTATGGATAATTTTGCACTTTCCGTTTTTTGATCGGTTGGAGACAATTGCCTAGGCTTTGCATCCTTCTAATCGCTGACAACACACACTGTTGAATAGTCCTCGAGATGCGTTGGCGATCGGGAGCATGCCTGCATCGAGAGAGGGCCTCGTGTGGCTGGCCACAGAGCTTGAGCGGGAGAAGTGAAGGAAGACGTCGACCCCTGATCTCCTAACTTGTTGCAGGCACGAGCTCACATGAACGAGGTCGAGCGCCACTCCTAGCACACAATGCGAAGGTAAAACTCCAATGCGACTTTTATATTAAATTATAAATATACAAATTGTTTGATGGATATTTATTTTATTTCTCCTTTTATAAATTATCGATCCGGTGCAACGCACGGGTACTACTGCTAGTAATAATAAAGGATGAATTGTTTCTTCCGGTCTAACACTTTTTTTGACCGATTTACCCTCCCACTAAACTCTATTTTCTACTACTGCCATGGGTAAGTAAAAAAATTATAATATGTCTTTCCACCCGGCAGCTTGCTCACGTAAAAAAAAACGATTCAATTCTGTTTTCCCACCCGAGCGACTCAGGCCAGGCCCTGTCCGGACTCGGGTGACTCACGATTAGGCGGGCTGGTCTTAGAGATACCATCGCACGAACGGATGGTCAGCCTCGATTCATCGTTATCATTGTGCCATGGGCCATGTGTATGGAGGCCCTGGTGCATGAACAACAAATGATCATCATGTGAAATCAACGCTAGCAAGCTAGCGACATGTGCGTAAACTCACGATTTAGCACCACATGTCCTTGCTTCCTTAAACTCTATTTTCTACTACTGCCACGGGTAAGTAAAATCTATACCTAATAATAAAGGACGGATTGTTTCTTCCGGTCCAACATTTTTTTGACCGATTTACCCTCCCACTAAACTCTATTTTCTACTATTGCCACGGGTAAGTAAAAAAATTTAATATGCCTTCCCACCCGGCAGCTTGCTCACGTAAAAAAAAACGATTCAATTCTGTTTTCCCACCCGGGGGACTCAGGCCAGGCCCTGTCGGACTCGGGTGACTCACGAATAGGCGGGCTGGTCTTGGAAATACCATCGCATGAACAGATGGTCAGCCTCGATCCATCGTTGTCAATGTGCCATGGGCCATGTGTATGCAGGCCCTGGTGCATGAACAGCAAATGAGCGTCATGTGAAATCAACGCTAGCAAGCTAGCGACATGTGTGTAAACTCACGATTTAGCACCACATGTCCTTGCTTCCTTAAACGAGAAGGAATGCCTACTTCAAAAGCCTACTTTAAAATCAACGAGAATGGTTCATGGTTAAAGGAAGAGCTGGACCAGCTGATTGGATGGTTGTTGGTTTGTGCCCCGCCGAGTACTCTTGCTTGCTCAACGAAAGTGCAGGCATTGCATAATTGCAATTAGCATAATAAGTTGGTTTCATTTTTTTCAAATTAGCATAATTGCAATTTATAGAAATTAGTATTGCTCTTTACTTAGACTGATTTTCTGTGTCTTTTTTGGAATGTTGAGGCGACGGCTACATCCTGAAGTCAGAATAAAGTTCTCCCCGCTCGTGCGCCTAGCGCTGACGGACGGCGCGTGGAGTCATGTGTCCGGATAACCCCATCGACACTTCGTGATCTTTTTTTTTCACCGCATATGAAGTATACCAAGCACGTCCGGATACGGATATGCGCACACATGGCCACCGTGGCCCAAGCCCAACATCGAAAATTTCAGTTTACCATCGCTATATTTGCTGGCTCGAGTACGTGTGGATGCACGTATTAAATAGTACCACATCGCTACTTGGCATCAAATATCAGCGATTTATATACTTTTACAAATTAACTGTCAACAAGGCGAACAAGCCAAGCTATACAAACTGGATGAGACAGAACGAAATGAGGATGGTTGACGAAAACACCTTGTGTGATGAGGGCGTTGGGAGATGAACCAAAAAGCAAGGAGCTTCGAGATTGAGGAGCGCATGGGACAGAGGGGTGCGGGGAATGGAAGAATGGCCGGCACGCGCTATCGCTCTGCGACAACCATAAGGGGTCTGGTCGGTGAGGCGGACGAGCTTCCCGGGGAGAGATGACCGCGAATGTTGGCGGAGAGCCGCTCGGGGCGGGCAGAGGCAAGCCTGGCGGCGGCGGGGTCACGAATGGAGAGGTGCTTCGGGCGGTGGGGTCACGAACGGAGAGGTGCTTCGGGTGGCAGGGTCACGAATGGAGAGGTGCTTCGGGGTCCAGGAGGCGCGCGGCGACGCTCTGCGGGCGGAGGGAGGCGACACGGGTAGAGCTTGAAGGATATGGTGGCAAGCGAAGCGAGCTCGAGCTGGGCAGCCGGCTACGTCAGAGGAGACGGAGGTGCTCTCGGGGGTCCAGGAGGCGCGCGCGACGCTCTGCGGGCGGAGGGAGGCGGCGCGGGTGGAGCTTGAAGGATATGGTGGCGAGCGGAGCAAGCTCGAGCTGGGCAGCCGCTACGTCGGAGGAGACGGGGCGGAGGAGGAGGACGACGATGCGCAATGGCTCGAGGACGAGCGGTCGAGCGGCCGGCGGCGACGATGGCGTTGTGCCAGGGAGAGGCGAACTTTAATGGTTCGTAATTAAGATGGTGGTACTGTACACGCAAAGCTTCCTCCTACAGTAGCAGCAGGCATCGATTATTTCTGCACATGGAACAAAGATATAAAGAGAAAACTTGCCTGGATACACTAGACAAATGTAGATACCTACTACTTCCTTTTAAAATATAAGATATTTTGTGTAGGTTCACTTTAAATATAGATGAATCTAGACACTAAAAGTGTCTAGATACACTCCATTAACAAAACTAAAACATCTTATATTTTAAAACGGAGGAAGTATATCTGATTGGACTATAAATATAAATAGAGAGCATCTAGATGTGAGAGCTGAAACAATTTTCCGTTGTAATAAGGTTTATTACGTTTATGCTCTTCGGGAAGATCGTCATGTAACAATTTCAGGCTTGTGAAATTATGCACTACATTTAAGATTAGAGATTATTAGTTGGATGCTTGCTTTATATTCATACGCCATCAAATTATATCCCCCAAATAATTTGAATATAAATTTGGAATTTGTAAATCGCCGCTCAACGCCACCAATCGCCTTTGCAAAATATTGAATTTGCATTGCCTTCATTTGCTCATGTTCCGCTCATCCTCGCTGAAGAGTCGAGATAGTAGATTAAATTAAAACAAAATAACAATCAAAAGTATAAATAATTGAAGATTTAGAGGTAGAGGGGAAAACTTAGGTCATGTTACAAGTCGAACTGCTTTGTGGAAAAAATTTAGTCATCTCGACATTTTTTAATTAAAAGTTTGTGTACTCCCAGTGCAACGCACGGGCATTTATGCTAGTTATTTCTAATTTAAAGGGTATGTTTATAAAGTAACTAGCACAATTGCACGTGCATTGTTACGAGTTGATTTCTTTTCACATATATTTTGAACATGAAGAGATTTGGTCATACCATCTTGCTAGTTGCGCATCTCTTCCTCCCTGTCAGGCCGGCTTATTAGAGCGAGAGCAATTGAAAAAAACAATAATTACTTCCAAAAATGACCTTTGGTCTTGGTTGAAGTTGTAACTTCTGCAATACACAAGGCTCGTGACAATAACTCATCATTTATCCAGTTGTCTGATTCTAAAGTAATCGATTCAAAAGACTATGAAATCTAAGACAATGTCGAGATGATAGGTGATAGCAATGAATCATCCATAATGCTTGATTCTGTATATTTTGGTTATTTCAATGGACGGTCATAAATTCCGTGGCTGTGTCAACATTAAGATCCATATTCTGCGAGAGCAGCAACAATATAAGAGCTAAATTTAGAGCAGCAACAATATATTATGAGTAACAATCAATAGACATGTGCGAGAAAGTAATGTGTTGACAAAATCACAAGCAAAGCAACCTAATTTGTAGAAAGTGAAACGGTGTCGTACTCCGGCTAAAGTAATAAAATACTTCCTCCGTTCCAATATAAGTGATTTAGATTTGTCTAGATTCAAATGTATATAAATATATTTTTAGTATATAGATATATGAGAATCTAGACAAACCTTAATCACTTATTTTCGGAAGGGGTGAGTAGCAGGTATGAATAGAAAATACTTATACAGTGACCACTTTCTATGCTAGCTTTCTTGTAAGTAGGCATTAAGGCAAACACGTAGCAGGCACAAACACCGCTCTACCAGTACAAGTCGAGATTTCAATCAATCGATGGCATACAAGTAGAGATTTCAATCAATCGATGGCATCGGTCGCATCCACACTGGTCTTTTGTGTCGCTCGCTCCTTGCTACTGCTATGCCCTCCCACTGCTGCCCTCCTTTCTTCTCTACTACATGGCTGACTGGGCCATCCCACCAGGCCACCACTATCGGCAATGGCCACCGCCATGGAAGTGACCTTGGCGAGTCCCCCTTCCCTAGTCATCTTCCCCGTGCCAATAGATCCCAGACTTAGGCAGAGATATCCCCGCGTAGAATCGGTTGTCCCTGTACTACATGGATCCCTCATGTCTAGGTCTGATCGTCACGTTCCAATCTCTCCCGTCACCAACCTTGTACTGAAGAAGCACTTCCTGCCGTTTCTGCCCAAGTGCCCATCCCTCCGCAAAAAGCAGCACCGAACGATTTTTCCTAACCTCCTCCTCCAGCACCTTCTTCGACTACCTCTGTTGCCGATGCCTACGCATGTGGAATCACGGGCCAAGGCTGCGCCAGGAGCCTCTCCATGGTGTGCATGCCGCCACTGCATCTGCTGCGGGAATGGAGACCACATCCACTGGACGGGGATAGTTGGTCTAGAATCTGCGTCAGGCATACTCGTTATGGTAAAAAATCTCACGATTAGACAAAAAGTTTTTTTTTTACTTAACGGTGACACTGTGGGTAATATTCAATTTGGTAGGAGGATAGCTTCGTCCTAAAAAAGTGTTGGACCGGGAGAAACAATCCGTCTTTTATTATTAGGTATAGATAATAAAAAATTGGAAAATAATGCGAAACAATATGAAATATATATGCTGCTGAAAATAATGTTATATATACGCTAAGTAAAATATTGTTAATAATTTATGGATAAATAATGTTAATAATTTTTTGGCAAAAGGTTATTTCGTCGTGAAAAAAAGCCAGATCCAAGAATCATGGAGAGACGATCAGTATGCTCTCTCGACAATCCTCTCTAGTTACTCGAATGATTAGGCCGACGGCGACAAACGCTCACTAGCAGAGATCAATGTTCACATTGTTGGTAATCGTACAAGCAAAACATAGTATGCTATAAAAAGAACTTTGCACATATGAAGTTTAAAGCTAAATTAATGTTTTTGGTATATTTTAAATTCAAAATTCAGTTTTCAAATCTTCTTGGGATTCGGTCGAGCTTTCTAGCCGAGCCATGGGAAAAAATCAAGATTCAAATCCTTGTTCACAATCACTTGGTATCGCTCAAATGTTGGGGGATGCCCCCGGGTAGGGCAACGCCGGGGTATAAAGGCCGAGTTAGCCGAGGTACGGCACGGTCAAATCAAGTGCTGACCAGGTCACCTCAAGGCAGGCCGAACCACGGAGTGACCCGACCCGTGGAATATCTCCCTAGCCTTAGCCTGGCCGGCATAAAATACATGCCGGCCATATTTGTCTGTCTATTATGCAGGTACCCTCATAGCCGTTTTAGCCAAGTGCTAGCCGGACTATTGTATGGCTTCCAAGAGAAGGAAATAATCTGCTACTGGTCAAAAGGTGGCTTTGCTAGCTATAGCATGAGCTAAGCAAAGCAGAGGAGGACTAGCGGGTCATGGGCGACCAAGATGACGCGGGCGATGTCGGCTGACGAAGCCCGTGTCTGGTGACGCTTAAAGGCAAAGATCACATCGTGGGTTACGTCCAAAGCCCGGACGAGTCGTTAAAGGAAATAAAGAAGAATCTAGCTTTAACCAAGGGGCATATTCGAAGAATATGCTGCCACGTGTGCCCTAACATTGTAACCCGGGCTCCCCTATATAAGGAGCACTGGGGCCTCCATAGAGAGGGATGGATCATTTTCTCTGTCTAAGATAGAACTCTAGAGCTAGCTTGTGGGGAGTTAGAGACACAGTCTCCTTCTCACCAATAGCTTGAAAAGCCCTTTTAAGCACCATTGATAGAGAGAATACAAGAATATCTGCGCGTGAAATCACCACGTTCTCCCTCCCTGGATTCCCCTAGCACACATCTTTAGCCTATCCATGGCATCTGCCGTGCCACCACCACGACAGTTGGCGCCCATCGTGGGGCAAGCAGTGCTAGCAGGGGTGAAAATCCGGACGGGAAGCATCTCCAGCACCGGCGAGCGCGTCGTTTCCGGCCTGGTTCAGCACTTTGGAGCGTTGGACTACGTCAGCGACAACGCAGGGAGCTTCGACATGCACCACCCTCCGCGCAACGGCGTCTTCAGCAAGCAAGGGCCTGGCACCAGAGCCAGAAGTCACGCCGAAGCAGACCAGGTCTAGGTTCCCCCCATTGGAGAGGCCGGAGAATGTGCTCCAGCAGGCAATAGATAGCCTAGCAACACCGATAGCACCTAGGCGCAAGCTGAGTTAGAGGAAACTAGGCATAAGATGTTAGCTAGGGCAAAGAAAGTAGCGGAGCTACAACAGTCCTTGAACATTACTTTGAGAGAATATGCAAAGGCGAACCGTATAGATGGAGTGAAAATCCGAGGTAGAAACCTGATTACTAAGATTGACAAGGAATATGAACCTAGGCCGGGTCAGACAACCACGATAGTAACAGGAGCGCTGGAGAGGTACAGTACCCCAGCCAAGAACCCTAGGGCGGCAAATGCGGTTGCGTCCGAGTTAGAAGGTCTAACTGAAGAGGCCCGACAAAGGCAACAAGAGAGAGTGAACCACTTGCTAAGGGTCGCTTGCCAGCAAAATGAAGAAATGAACAAGGCAAACCCGGCACCACCAGGAGTGTCACACGTGGTTCATTCGGCTAGAAATAACCCGGCAAGATCCGGGGGAGCCGCATCATCTCCGGGTCACAATCCCAGGAGAGAGGAGGTGGTAAACTCCGGGAGAAGGGATAAACAGATGGTTCCATACGATCCAGCAAGGGCCGGAAAAGGCAAAGTAGTGCAAGTTTATGAAGATCGGCACAGTACCAGCCGATGTGTGGCTTGCCGAGGTAATCGCGACCAAGGCAATGCCGGTCAAAGGAATGCTGCCAACAGCAATGCCGGACAGCGTGATCCCGCGGGAACAGGGCAAAATGTACCTCGGCAGCAGCAGCAGCAGCGTGCACCTCGGCAAGAGGGAAGTGCAGGACAAGTAGCACAACAACATAACGCTTGTCCGGATCAGGAAAGATACAATGATGGTTATTCGGCTATGATAACGACGGATATCCCAGACCGGATCACCAGATAATTGGGTCAAGGCTAGGAAGCAGGAACTTGTAGCCAGACGATGCGAGGCTGAAACTGGATAGAATTTACAGGTCGAAGCTAATCGAGGTACAAGGTCCTCCTGGTCCGGCATGCTTTGGGCCCCGGATCATGAAGGAGCCACCAGTGCCAAACTTTTAGCTGGCAAGAGGAACAACGACCTATGATGGTCCGCCTTGTCCAGCTCGGTTTTGTGGAGGTCTTTGAGCCTCTAGATTACGGCATTCAGCCGAGTAATTTCCGAGTCCTCGAGCTGCAGCCGAGTTATCTCATCGTCCTTTTTCTTTAGTTCAGCCTCGTGTTTCTCTGTTTGTTCGAGGAAATAGGTCATCATATTAGGCATGGGAACACTATCTTCAAGAGCAACTACAACAGTAGATTAATCTGGCAGAGCCGGAGTATAAATATCCACCGGGTAAAGAAAAGAACGCACACTGATGGGGTGAGCGAGCTAAGATACCTTTGATCTCAGCCAGCTTCTTCCGCATGATGATATTTTCATCTTCAACCTCGGCTGCGTCGTTCGGATAACAAATCAATACAGATCACAGATAACTCGAACGAACAAAAATGGAAGAAGGAAAAGTTTAAGTAAGAAGCATTACCCCTCTTCTGGTGCTCCTCCAGGAGTTTGCCATAATGCGCGCGAACGCCTTTATAGGAGTCCAGCAGGCGCTGGAACTCAGCGGTTCGGTGTTTAGTGGTAATCTGAAATAAGCAAGGCAATGTCAAGTTCAAAGGCAGAGTAAAAAGTAATTCGAAGTCTACAAGATCCGGACCAAGTGGAATTTAACCCGGCTCTAGGTGTGTGGATATTCGAAGTCTACAAGATCCAGGCTGATGACCCACAAGTATAGGGGGTGTATCGTAGTATTTTCGAGGGAAGTGAAACCCAATTTATTGATTCGACACAAGGGGAGCCAAAGAATATTTATAAGCCTTAACAACTGAGTTGTCAATTCAGCTGCACCTGGAAACAATCTTGCTCACAGCAGTTTATCAGTAGCAACAGTTTTGTAGTAGGAATAGTAAAGTAATAGCAGTAGTAACAAAAGCAGTAAACAGTGGGATTCGAGTGCGGTAGGCATAGGGATGGATGGACGGGCATTGCATGGACAAGACAATTCACATAGCAATCAGAACATAGGGCAATTGCAGATAAATAAGATAAAGCATCCAAGTACTAGACAATCCTAGGCATGTGTTCCATATATAGTCATACGTGCTCGCAATCAGAACTTGCACAACATCTTTTGTCCTGCCAGCCCGTTTGTAGTGGGGCCTCTAGGGAACTACTGGCAATTAAGGTGCTCCTTTTAATAGAGCACCAGAGCAAAACATTAACACTCCTGAACACATGTGATCCTCACATCAAAGCCTTTCCCTTCCGGTTATCCGAATTTCTGTCACTTCGGGGCCATAGGTTTCGGACAACAACGTGTGTATATAACTTGCAAATAAGACCAAGAACAATACTATCATAATGAATCAATAACATGTTCAGATCTGAAATCATGGCACTCGGGCCCTAGTGACAAGCATTAAGCACAACAAGTCGCAACAAAGTCATAAAGCACTAATAAAAGATACTAGGCACCATGCCCTAACAATCTGATGCCATTACATGAACGATCTCATCCAATCCCTACCATCCCCATAGCCTACAGCGAGGGATTACTCACTCATAGATGGGGGAAACATGGATGGTCGATGGAGAAGCGATGGTGATGATGATCGCGATGATCTACTCCAGTTCTTCATCCCAGTAGGGTGCCAAAACGGAGTTTCTGGTGCTGTTTCGTGGAATCTGGTGGTGGCGGCGGAGCGGAACTCCTTTTGGAAAATCGTCGAACCCCCGAAGTTTTTAGGTCAGAAGGCTCCTTATAGGCGAAGAGAGAGGCCGAGGGGGTGCCTGGGGGGCCCACACCACCCCCTGGTGCGGCCTGGCCTGGCCCGCGCCACCAGGTGGTGTGGCCGCCCCAGGGCTCTTCTCCGTCTCGTATTCTGGCTCCTGGAGTCTTCGGGTGAAATAGGATTTTTGGCATATTTTCCGGGATTTTTTCTGATAGTTGGTTTTCTGCACAAAAAGTGGACACCAAGGCAATTCTGCTGAAAACAGCGTCAGTCCGCATTAGTTGCATCCAAATCACACAAGTTTAGAGGAGAAACAATAGCAAAATTGTTCGGGAAAGTAGATACGTTTTGGACGTATCACGGGCCAAGTGGAATTTAACCCGGCTCTAGGTGTGTAGATATTCGAATTCTACAAGACCCGGGCCAAGTGGAACTTAACCTGGCTCTAGGTGTGTGGATATTCGAAGTCTACAAGACCCAGGCCAAGGGGAACTTAACCCGACTCTAGGTGTGTGGATATTCGAAGTCTACAAGATCCGGGCCAAGTGGAATTTAGCCCGGTTCTAGGTGTGTGGATATTCGAAGTCTACAACACCCGGGCCAAGTGGAACTTAACCCGGCTCTAAGTGTGTGGATATTCAAAGTCAACATGACCCGGGCCAAGTGGAACTTAACCCGGCTCTAGGTGTGTGGATATTCGAAGTCTACAAGATCTGGGCCAAGTGGAATTTAACCCGGCTCTAGGTGTGCGGATATTCTAAGTCTACAAGACCCGGGCCAAGTGGAACTTAACCCTGGCTCTAGGTGTGTGGATATTCAAAGTACTCAAGATCCGGGCCAAGTTGAACTTAACCCAGCTCTAGGTGTGTGAATATTTGAAGTATTCAAGATCCGAGCCAAGTGGAACTTAACCCGACTCCAATTTTGTCAATATTTGAAATCGCTAAGGACGAAAAATAAACTCTAGGAGCATCCGACCGAGTAACCAGTTACTCCCTCGGAGGCTCGGGGACTAGGGGATATATCTACAAGTTCCCATCATCTGGCCAGCCAAAGAGATGGCCTTGGTGGCGGAGTTCATTTGCACGCTGAACTCGGCTGGGACGAACTTCTCCGGCAGATCATCCTTGGGGTCGATGAATTCGGCATTGTTCTAGTTATTCACATACACCAGGAGCAGTGGACTGTAACTTTTGCTGCTGGGAGAGTAATTCGCCACCAAGCCTTTCACGTGGGCTTCTCACCTGGCCGATTGAGCTGCGGCAGGGTTGGTATGCAGAACCAGCTGCCTGCTACCCTCTGATCCGGCAGCGGGAGACCCGGAAGGAGTACCCTTGCTTGGCCTGGTAGCTTTCTTAAGCTTGCTAGATGAAGGAGGACACGGTGGAAGATCAGAGGCCTCTGATCCGGATGAAGCTTGAGAAGCTGGTTGGAATATGTCCGTGATCGACATAGTTGATCCGGAGGCAGTTGACGGCGCTTTCCTCTTTGGAGGCTTAGTGGAGGTTGTTAGTGTTGTTGCTGAGGCAGTTGCTGCTACTGGTGTTGTTGCTGCTGGTGGTGGTGATGGTGGTGCCGTTGCTGATGTAGGTGGTGCTGGTGCTACTAGTATTATGGGCGCTGGAGATGCTGGTGCTACTGGTTCTGAAGACACTTGAATGGGAGAAGAACTTGATTGGGGTGGTGCCGATGAAACTGGCACCTCAACACTTGGCGGTGAGGCTGAAGAAGAACTGGGAAGATCCGGCATGGCCGTATCCTGGGACGCCCCACTACCCCCCGCGCTAATATTTCCCTCCTCATGACGAGGTGGGCTCTGGTCAGGCGTAGCCACGAAGCCCTCCTGAATAGGGCTGAGCGGGCAAGAATCATAGTCACGGGGGGGGGGGGGGGGGGAGAAGGACTACTCCGGATTGGAGAGGCAATGCCGGAGCTGCTCTGGGGAATAACCATAGGAGCTCTGAAAAATAAATGCACCAAATCAAGAAGAGAGAGATAAGATAGATAAGAAGCAAAGGTGAAAACAGAAAGGAAAAAACCCCAAGTGCAAATGCGAAGAGACTTACTTGTCTGAGGTTGGGGGTGCCCGTGGTTTGGGCGCCCTCCGAATCGTGCTCTTGGCGGCCGGCTTAGTCGAGGCTTTCACCTCGGACTTCTTTTTCCTTCTCTTGGGCGGCGGCGCCTCCGAAGCTACGGTCGAGGTAGCCACGCGCTTTTGGGAGGGTGCAAGGACCGGACCACCCATAGCAAGGGGGGAACCTCGTGGACCTGACCGGCCAGGTTAGCTAAAGATTCGAACATAACCAGATATGCGTAAGATATGAGAACCGGGTCAAGTACCTCTAGGACCTCAACGTCCGAGTCATCGTCATCCAGCCAATCCCTTAAATAAGAGGCCTTACCAGAGGAGCGTTTGACGGTGTTCGGGGTGGGGAGAAAGGTCGCCGGATCAGGCTCCGCCTCATCTCCCTCGACGTAGTCCGATACCCACTTTCTTGCCAGCACCGCCATCCTCGATTGGCTGCTGGAGGAATCGCTGAGAACGAGACAACAATAGCTAAAGTTAAGAAAATAATCCAACATATAGAAAGATTCGGAAAATAGTAAGAAAGGAGTTTACCTTTGGGGGAGGGTTATCCCGGTGAAGGGCTCAAGCCCCCATTCCCAATCTTCGGAGAATTCCTTCTCCATGTTGAAAATGGACTTAACCCGGCGGTAAACCGCCGAATTATCGAGCTCGAAGGAGGAAGTCCGGTGAGGATCGAGGGGGGCCGATCAAGTAGCAGATCTTGTGGGCATGTTTCTAGGGGAGACCCGGCTGTGGACGAAGGTGATCATAATATCCCCCCCTGAAGTTTCTCCTTAAGCAGCTCCTTGATCCGAAGGTCAACAAGATTCGCCAGAGCCGTGGGTCGCTTCGGGATACTCTCCCAAAGAGAGGTATCCGAAGGACCAAGCTTGAAGGGGAGGAGCCGGATCAAGTCCTCGAAAGTTGTATTCTGGACGTAGAAGAAAGTCTGGGCCCAGCATTTGCAAGACTCGAGCCCGGTGACCCGGGGAAATGCGGAGCTCTTGCGAGGAGATATGGAGGCTCCACCGCATTGGGTCAGGCGCTTGTCTTTCGGAGCAAGCTCTAGATCCAGAACAACATTTTTCCAGAGACCGAAGAACTTGATCCATAGCTCCTTAGACAGCTAGAGGCCGAGGTATCCCTCTATGCCAGAAGCAAACGAGGATAGAGAAGTGATGGCATTGGAAGGAAGATGGTGTGGTTGCAGTTGATACGTAGAGATGAAATTGAAGAAGAAATCAGAGGTAGGAAGGCCGAAGCCACGCTGGAAGTGAGAAAGAAAGACTACGTACTCCCTTGGATTGGGAGAGGGAGAAATCTCATCGGCGGCAAGGCTGCAGGCGCCACTGGCGGGGATGTGGCGCATGGCACGGAGCCAGTTCAGATCGTCCTCGCAGACGGACGCGCCGTTCCAGCAGCCGCGCTCGCGGTCCCCCTTCCTCCTCCTCCTGTTGCGCGACCACAACGGCTTCTTCCTCCGTCATGGCAAAATCAAGCTCCTCGAGGACAAAATCGGAGTAAACGTAACCGGAGGCGGGGAACCTAGAGGCGCCGGAACCCGTGGTGGAGATCTTGAACAGAGGCGGTGCCGCATATGCGAAGAGCCGCTAAGCACAGACGCGGCGGCGCAGCGACGACGAAGAAGCAACAGTGGCGGTGGAGTTGCAGTGGGAGAGAAAGGAGGCTGGGAAGTGCAAAGGGAATGGGGAACTTCCCCAAAGATTGCCCCAGGCCCCCTACTTAACCGCGCGAGAGGGCGTGAAGTGGGATCCTTTGCGGTTGCCACGCCACATGCAACCAGCCAATCAGAGCATGGCCACAGCAAGGGCCACAGGGAGCAGAAGATCCCATGACGCGACATGGTGTTACAGTTAACAAGGCGCGGCAGTGAAGGGACGCGCGCAACAGTTATTCCTAACATTGCAACAGTAACTGGCGCATTAAATGCGCGTGGCCCTTAAAATGAGACGAAATGATGATTACCCTCCACGTAGGATGTGGGGAAGTGTACAAGGGAAGGAAAGGTAACCCGGAGAAGTAAGTGAAAAACCCAGCCATCAAGGAATAACTTGAAATGAGCCAAGGGGTCGCAAGAGGAAAAACCCCGGATTACGAGGTAACTCGGCCAAAGAGGCAATGATCCAGATATGGGAACCTGTTGTGGCCTTAACAACTAAAGTTGCAAAGACCGCACCAGCTTCGGAGACTAATGTTGGGAGGATACCCCCGGGTAGGGCAACGCTGGGGTATAAAGGCCGAGTTAGCCGAGGTACAACACGGTCAAAGCAAGTGCTGACCGGGTCACCTCAAGGCAGGCCGAACCACGGAGTGACCCGGCCCGTGGAATATCTCCCTAGCCTTAGCCCGACCAGCATAAAATACATGCCAACCATGTTTGTCTGTCTATTATGCAGGTACCCTCATAGCCGGGTTAGCCAAGTGCTAGCCGGACTATTGTATGGCTTCCAAGAGAAGGAAAGAATCTACCGGTGGTCAAAAGGTGGCTTTGCCAGCTGTAGCATGAGCTAAGCAAAGCAGACGAGGACAAGCGGGTCATGGGCGACCAAGATGACGCGGGCAATGTCGGCTGACGTATCCCGTGTCTGGTGACGCTTAAAGGCAAATATCACGTCGTGGGTTACGTCCAAAGCCTGGACGAGCCGTTAAAGGGAATAAAGAAGCATCTAGCTTTAACCAAGGGGCATATTGGGAGAATATGCTGCCACGTGTGCCCTAACGTTGTAACCCGGGCTCCCCTATATAAGGAGCACCGGGGCCTCCATAGAGAGGGATGGATCATTTTCTCTGTCTAAGTTAGAACTCTAGAGCTAGCTTGTGGGGAGTTAGAGACATAGTCTCCTTCTCACCAATATCTTGAAGAGAACTTGTAAGCACCATTGATAGAGAGAATACAAGAATATCTGTGCGTGGAATCACCACGTTCTCCCTCCCTGGATTTCCCTAGCACACATTGGCCCCATCTTTAGTCTATCAATGGCATCTGTCGTGCCACCACCACGACATCAGATTAGGAGCTAAACCTCGATCCTATATAAACTAGTATATCTCTTTAATCAGATCATCATAGAAGGTATAATAAACAATGATAAGTATCAGGAGCGATAGGCCATTCTAGAGAGTATCGTTGTAATATCTTGTTTCCTCTTTGCAACAGTAAGAGAATGTTAATATGTTATACATATTATTAAGGATATATAACTTGTAGCGATATGTAATAGTTATCACAACACAATAAAACCGAGGCAAACAAGTATGCTATTACGGCCAATACGTGTTTTGTTGCAATACGAAGCCAAGTTTTGCAACAACGGTAGTAACTAACGCTACATGACTAGATTGTTGCAATATCTTGTCGGATATTACCACAAAGGTTAGTTTTATTGCAATATCTAGTCTCTATTGCAACAAAATGACCAATTGCCGCAATAGAACGTGAATGTCGCCATATCCCTGACATATTACAATGAGTACGTAGCTCGTTGCAATACGTGGCCTCTCTTGCAACAAAAAATTACTTAGCGTGACAAAACCAATGTGTGGCAATATGTAGGCCCTATTGCCACGAACTTGAATCTTGTGGTAATAATGCATCTTACTACAACAAAAGATAGTTGTCGCAATAAATATTGTTGCAATAGACCAGAATCCTTGTAGTGAACAAGGCTCTCTTTCCCACTACACCACAAAGCCCTAATCCTGCAGCTCTACTCATCCAGCACTTTCGTCACCAAAGCAACAAGACGAAAGGTGATATTCGCATTGGTGGATTGGTAACCCACCTTGCCCATGCATTAAAATATTATATTACCTATTATGCAATCTGTTGACGACTCCAAACTTATGGACGTCAAGTATTTGACTGCTTGTGGCTTCCTTGGTGTTTACCAAGCTAACCGGAGGCTCCGAGCGTATCAATTTGGTTATCTTGGTTATGCACAGGGTGAGCAGGTTCCGTTTCCCTGTCCCCAGGCCTTCTCGATTGTGGAGAAGGACACTTGGATCCTCACCAAGGACCAAGTGATGGAGATCATGGCTGAACTCCAGCCTGATCAAGAGGAAGATGAAGAACGAGAGCAACAGGATGAGGATGAGCAGGAGCATGAGGATGAGCAAGGACACAACCCTGATTGGGAGGGACAGCAGCAACAACATTGGGGAGCCTGGGACCCGTGGCCCAACAAGCCGCAGTAGGGGTATAACTACGTCCCCTATCAAGAATTCCAGCAGCTCAACCAATGCGTTGGGGAGATCGACCACACTCTTAAAGGAGTGAATGAAGATGTGAGGTCCTTAACTCACAACTTCAGTCACTTCATGACCCACTTCCCCAACTACTACCAGCAGTATCCTCCCCAGCCGCCTAATGACGGCAACAACTAAGCCTGGCAATAGCCTAAGCTTGGGGGAGGTTTGAAAACCTCCAAACCTTGCATGCATATTTTTTATTTCTTCTTTTGATTTATTTCACTTCTTAAAAATTGCATGTTTACTTTCAGTTTGCATTCCTAAAACAAAAATACAATAAAATTAGTCATAACTTTTATTGCAAGTTCATTTCTTTGTTTGCCTCGGAGATGGCTCAATTTTAGGTGACTTGGCAATATGGAAATACAGAGGGGGTTCGACTAAAATACGAGAACGTAGCTAGCAAGAGGAGGTATCACATTCCTTTCATCACCTTTTCTGCAACCTTAAATTGATCCTACAATTATTTACATGCTTGCACTAGAGTCACTCCCCACTTAGCTTGTTATCCTATATATTCTATTCCCTTGTTGGTATCTCCTTTTTAGCATTGAAACAATGAGCAATGAACTTGGTTAAAATATTACCTACATTTTTACAACAAGAAAAAGCATCCAAAAGATGACTTGAGTCCATGTTTAGCCCAAAGAATTTGATTTTAGAACTACTCCAACCCATTTGAGCTTAATATAAATAGACTCGATAGTACCCTTGAATGAAATTGTTTGATAAAATGTATACTTCGAAGTAGTAGAGATTATGCCACTGCTTTTTCTAATAATTATCATAATATATTGATTTACGCATGTCATTACAACACTGTCGTGCTCCATGGCAAACTATTAACTCCGCTGGCCAACGAACAATCGAAATGTGGGAAACCCCTTGATTTCGGCTATTGAGTTATGTAAACGTCTGTAGAAGCAATGCTATGATGGGTAAAATTTTAGTATCCTTGTGGTTTCACGTTCCAAGTGAAGTTGTAGTACTCCTCTGACCCATTATTCCTCAACAATCATTTATTGGCATGGTCATGAGTGCACAACACAGTCCCAATTAACATGTTAAGAAAAGTGGCATGATTTCTCTATGGAAGAGCAGAAGTTTTTGAAAATCAAAGGAAGGAAAAAGGTGCTTTGAGAGTCTTGAATTTTGACATGGGAATAGATGAGTTGTTCTTAAATTGAATATTTCGGTGCCAAGTTGAGAACTCTTAATTGATTAAAGAAACAAGAGCAAAAAGTTTTCCTCTCTCAACAAAGAGAGATACCAAAAGAATTTGCCTCACTTTCCTAGCTAAACCTTTTGACACTTACTCGGGCATGTGATTTATTTGCTAGCAATATATACGTGGTTAGGACGTGCACTCAGTGCAATCTTATAAATACTTGTACGATCATGTTTAAGATTGCAAGGATTGTGAAGAAAAGAATTTTCCACCAATTCAAGCTTTCAAGTTCTTTTATTTTAGTCTTGAATCTCCTCTATACTTCTTTATTTCCTTGTCACTCGAGGGCGAGCAACATCTAAGCTTGGGGAAGTTGATAGCTGTGAGATTCGACACATTTTTGATGGTTTTTATTGATGGTTTTATCCTAGATTTGATCGTTTTCTAGCTTTATCTAACGCTAATACTTTGGTAGCGAAGAAAACTTGGTTTTTAATGTGTCTTTCAGGTTATAGACGTCAACAGAGGGTTTTAACTAGAGAAACACAATATTCAGGAGAACACAAGCAAGTCTCTGTTTGGAAGAAATCGAGGGAAGCATACAGATAATTTAACGAGCAACTATACGACGGGAACAATTTTTCTGGCCGTATAGTTCCCTCCTTATAGCTGTCGCCGCCTCTGTCTTGTCAAAAGGGACAACTTCCGTGAAGGGACGGGGGACAAAAACACAACACAACAGCCGCCACACCATCTAGAAGGGAGAAATAAGAGATCCGGAGGAGAAGGAGGAGACGTTCTACATCTCGCTCCATGATCTTCGACCTCCTAGCCAATACACCCCATAGCCATTCTTGTACTTGAGAGAGAGAGAGATCTTCACCTTGCAAGACTAGGGTTTGAGATTGTTTCTTCCCATCTTTAATTGTGTTGGATTACTTTTTTATTCTTATTGTGGATCTCCACGGTAATATCGAGAAGAACTCCCTCTATTTAATTATAATGATGATGCTTTATTCTCTCATGTGTGAGTAAGTTCCTTGGGCGTGGGAGATGTAAGGGATTGGTGAGATGTGATGTGCCTTCATATATTTTCCATTATTTTGTGATTGATTTTAATCACTTTATTATGTGTGCTTGACTATCTGTTGGATGCCTAATGCTTGTTGTCCAATTAAGGGCCCAGATAACATTATACTTTGTTCTACATGGATGGGATCTTATTCACTAGCAGACCGGCGACCCCCGAGTGACACAGGGATATCAATGTAAAACTAGTAGACTCGAGGATAACGAGGAAACACCGTGCTTATTGCATTAGTCCGATCCAAGGAGCTTAATCGCTAAGCGATTTGAAGGGTCTTAATCGTCTAGTGTCTGACCATGGTTTTGGTAACAGACTAGTAGGATTATTGAAGTTGGGATGAAATCTACCAAGTAGAGTTCCGGCTAATTATGGGTAGCTCGCCTACACATATACTTATAAGATTACAATTGTTACATTTATCACTCGTCCATCTGGCATAGTCACTATCACCATGAACTGTATCTCCCCGCGCCTTTTTTACCATCCGTAGAAAACAACAAACAACCGAATCGTTCTTTACTTTTATGCTTTTTATTTCTGAAGTTTACATTTTAGTTTTATTTAAATACGTCCAGTTTAATACAAATATCATTCTCATTTTTACACTTGCAGTCAATTCACTCGAAGACCTGTGACAACTTTGGGTGTGACTGGCACTTCACCATAAACACTTACCTTTGGGCTCCATGTGGGATCGATATCTATACTTCAAAACTAGCTACAAACGATCTGTGCACTTGCATACATCACCAGCCGAGCTTCCTCCATGTTTTTAGTGGTTCCATCGTAGTAGAGGGCCGCGAAAATGGAAAAAAACTTTTCCATCGGCCACGGTCGAGCCGAGAAATTAATCGTGGAAGACGCGCCTTCTACGACGACCGTCGGGCCAAGTAGTTGCGGAAGGAAACATTTATTGTAGTGAACCAAGTAGCATTACAATTGTTAGACAATTGGGATGCCACACGAAGTTCCGGCAGCACTCCGTCGTCCGTCAAGATTAGATCTAGATGGGGTAGTAGAAGGAGCTGTTGCGGGCGTTGGTGAAGATCTCCTCCACACGACGATGATGACGACACGAAGAAAAGGAAGAGAACCGGGCAGGCGGCGGGCAGCGACACGGCGGTGGTGGTGGTGACTTGGACTAGGGCATGGATTAGTGTGTCTTTCTCTTGGCCCTCTCCCCTCAATATATAGGCGGACCCTCCTCCATATAGGATAGTAAGACTAGAATTCGTATCCTACAAGGATTTCCACTTTTCCTTTCTTCCACCAATGAGAGAGAGACGAAGTCCATATCCAATACGGAGTCCGCATCAAATCTAGAGTCCTCCACAAAACAAATTTGGGGGGAAATTTGAGACCGCGGAGGACTCCTCCCCCCCGCTCAGCCTCACCCCGCCGCACCTCCTCCACCCGCCGGCCTAGGGGAGTGTAGCATCCCAATTGTCTAACAATTGTAATGCTACTTGGTCTAGCAAGATATTGGCTACTTCCTATATATAATTGTTGCATCATAATTATATCATGCTCATGTCATCATGCCACCTTGCATTTGAGCATCATATAAAACCCCTTTTCTTTTGGTTCTTCTCTCATATGCATTATTAATTGTATTTGCCTCTTGATATTGTATTTGGTTATTGATATATTGTTTAAATGCCCAAGTTGAGTTGGGGGCATATCTTTTATTCACCTCCATTATCTTTTCTTTTCACCACTTTATAATTCCACCATCCTATTAGTCCATGAGCTTGTATTTCTTTTCTTTTGAATTATTCTTAGCTCATGTGAATTGGGTGGGTATAATTCTATTAATTCTTATGATTGGCCTTTTTCCACTTCTTGGGAATGCTTAAGAATAATGCCATACTATTATTTGGTTTTCACCAAATAAATCATGGCATTTATTATTTTGCATGGGCCATGCAATCTTCATCACCACCTTTTATCTCATTGGTTTTTACTTTGTTTTATTGGATCTTTTCTTGTGGATCATCTCCATTCCTTCCACTATCCCCTCGATCTCATCAACATCACTAATTTCCTTCATGCATGATCATATGGGAATCCATCCACATTGTTTTGCTTTTCTATTTCACACTTGGCCATGTCATGATCATGCATTTTCTTTTAATCCCTACACTCCCACACCTCCATCTTGACTTGATCTTTAAGCTTGTGTCAAAAACCTAAAATTTCTAAATCAAAACCCTAACACCACCTCACTCCTCAAACCCTAATTTTCTTAACTAAACCCTAACCCTTAACCCTCTCTCTCTACCATGATGACCCCACCTGGCCACCCTCTTTTTCCTGGCCCACACCCCATCTACCCCTCTCCTAGCCCAAGCCCTAGCTAACCCGAGGTCCTCCTAACCCTAGACTAACTTACACCCGAGCCCCTCCCATATTCCTCTATTTCTCTCTCTACCGTGTAGGCCCAGCTGCACCACCACGCCGTCCCTACCTGGCGGCCTCCACCACCCCACCCTGCCCTGCCTACCTGCCCCCGGCCCGAGCACGTGATCAGGGAGAAGGAGGAAAGTGGTCGAGGCCACTTTATCTACCCCGAACCCCACGGGAACCCCCTCCCTCTCTCTCGTTGTCCTCACCCCACACGCCTCCTCCGCCTCTCCCAGATCCCCAGCAACCTGCCCTCTCCCCTCCTTCTTCTTCTTCCACAACGACGCCTCCCTCTCGCCGGAATCGCCAGTACCCCGCCATCTCCTCGTTCCAGCCTGTGAGCACGACGTGGAAGTGGTCGAGGAGATCGAGGACGTTCCTCTACCCTTCCCTGTACACGCCGACGTGAAGAAGGAGCCTCAGGACCACCAGTACCTCGCCGCTCTGCCGCAAACCCTAGATCCGGGGCGCCAGCAACCTCGCCGCGCCGCAGCTCCTCGCTCCGATCCGAGCCCTCCGTCGAGCCCGCGGTGAGCCTCTGTGTCTCCTAGACAACCCCTGCGTCGCCTTCGTCGTCTAGCCGCGCCGGACTTTACACCAAACGCCCTCGGTGCGCTGCCAGACGCTGGTATCTGCACATTGTACGCGCCGCATAGAGCCTTAACTAGGCCCCAGCCACCCTCCTGTCAGCTCCCCTAGCCCACCGCAGTGGCTTCGCCTCCCTGCGTGAGCACCCCAGGTCCCCAGTTCGATTCCCCGTCTCACCGCGCCGCGCGCCGTGCGCGTCAGACAGTTTCCTCAGAGATCAGAGAAGATCCACAGTGCACGTTGACACTTTGCACTTAACCCCCACCTTTTTGGACTTCCTCAACCCGCGCTCCTAGAGGCCCCACCTGTCAGCCGCAGTGGCAGTTTAACGAAAAGGCACCCGGGGAACCTCACCCTCAACCCGCGGTCCTCAGCTGGTCCATGTGGCTCTGCACGGTACACCCGCTGACGCGTGGGCCTACAAGCCGCTGGTCCCACCTGTCGGCCTCTAGGGCTAGCCTCTGTGCTGGTAAGAAAATCTGCCTGCGCACTATGTCACCAGGTCAGCTCGGACCCACCCGTCAGTGACGGTGGCTGGATCTGTCTGAGTACAAATGGTTTTCTGCTTTGCTGTTTAATTTAAACCTTTTCAAAATTGAGTTAAATTCAAATTCAAATCAGATTTAAATAATTTTTCAAATATAAATCCAAATAATACAAATGATATATGTTTTGGAATCAGAAAAATGTGAGGAATTCAAATATGCCATTCAAAATATCATTTGCACACTTTAAATTTTCGAGATGATTAAAATTACAATAAAATGCCCTTTTTCTTAATAAATTCATAACTTTAATTCTACAACTCCAAATTTAACAAATAATATGTCTAAATCGATCAGCGCGACGAGCCCGTTCAATCTATGCAGTCCTTGTTCTGAATTGAAGCATGCATCATGTGTTTATTAATCATCTGAACTGCTTATGACAATAAAATTGGACCACATAAATAATAAAATGCTTTATTCTTGTATTCCACACCTCACCTTTGCCATGCTATTTTAATGCCATGTAAATTGTGCATCATTCATCATGGCATGCTTGTTTGCTTGTCGCACTTTAATTCATATGCTTGTGCACCTTATTTATGTTGGCCCTTGTTTGTTTGGTTCTTCTTCGAATAGACACCCAGCAGGAGAATTACCAGGAATCACAGGAGTACTACCTAGATCCATCTCTCGCTTCAACTGAGCTGCCAGGCAAGCACTACCACATGCTTGCATACATACAGTACCTATTGCCTCTATCTTGCTCTTGCATCATTGAGTCACGAATGCATTAAATTGAATCCCAAGTACTGCATAGCCTCTACTTTTAAACCCCACCGAAGCTTGTTCCTCCATCCCATGAGCCATTACTACAGGAGTTATTTGAGCCACGCGAGTCGTAGAAAAACATGAGTAGGGTGTGTGAGTGTCTGATGAATAATGAGGTACCTAAACAACTTGACCTGAGTAGTAATGGGATAACTAATGAAAGAGGCACCGGTGAGCAATATCTGCTATTTGGTTTTTCATGCTCACTTGTGTCCCGTAGGACCCCGAGTACTTGATTCTTGTTCCTTGACTATTCGCACTATCCACATCCGGGAGGCCTTATGGACCCCCCTGAGCCAGAGCTTGATTCATTCTTATTTCTTGGGGCCACAAAGTAGTTTGGGGCTTTATTACTATCCTGTACTTATGCCATGTTACTGTTTTATTAAGATTGTGCGAGGAGCACCTGTACTGTTTAAGAATTGCGGAGTGTTTTCGCGGTATCGACAAGCCCAGTCACATTTTCGGGTTCCTAGTCGTTTAGAACCATTGGCGCAAACCTTGGGTCCGTCTCGGAGCCGGCCAACTTCGTTGCGGGTAGCTTAATGGGGTGGCCCCCTGAAATATTTCTGAATCCTGTGATTGGTTTGTCGTGAATGCCTCGTTGGGTTTTGATTTGGTTTTTCCGAGGTTGACCGAGTGTGTGTTGCTATTCGTGCACCCCTGCAGGGTAAATCTTTCTGAAAGCCGTGTCCGCGGTTATGGACGACTTGGAGCACAGTTTCTCGATCATAGACAAGTATAACTAAAGTACCGCTGTTAAATTGACTAAGTACTTGACTAGTAAATAGTGCAATACTCATGGAATGGTTAATAAAACTGCCAACGGATGATGGGGGATGTTCGTCCGCTTCCTCGTCGGTAAGCGAGGAGGAGGATGGATCTGTTACTTATACTGTTATAACTGTTGTTCTTAAGTCACGGACATCCCTCTATCTTTGGTTAGGCGGATGGTTAGCGAGTATCTGTAGAATTGTTAGATATTATCTTTTGCTGCAATTGCGTCACCCCAGGTTGTGTCCCCTTTAGCGGCATAAAGACTTGATGAGTACCCCTAGGGTCTCACACGATAAATTGTTTGATTCAGATGAACAGGTGTACCCGCAAGATGGATACTGGGTGGAAGAGACAGATGATGTTGGCAACGATCATTCGGTGTAGAGATTCCGGGAACGGGGATCCGTGAGATCTGTGGGCGGGATGTGTTTATTTATGGGGCATCTTATGCCGATTTGCTTCTTATCCGTACTCGGATCTTGTTTTCCGCTTCCGCCTGATACTATGATGTGTGATGTATGAGGAGCTATCCTAAATTATTATATCTATCTAGGACATTCGAATCTTGCCGTATGGCGTTGCAATATTTCTATTTCTTTTAGATGGAATGGCTCTGAGGACTGTTGTATGTGGCTTGCATACATACTCATTTGTGTATGTAGTTGATCCCTTCGCCTGCCGATTACGCCGCTCGTTCTTGTCCCGATGTCTGAAAGTGGTTAGGACGGCCGAACGGTCTACCGTGAGTGGCCCTGGTCCCCACCGTACTATTTTAACCACTTCCGTTCATCCAGGCATGTAACTAAGAGCGTAATTCACCGAGGTAGTTACAATTGGTATCAGAGCCATCCCGCCCTTCAGGGTCTCAGCCAAAATGGTCGTTGTCAGTCTAGCAAATATTTTGGTAGTTATGTATACTGGGGAAAAACAAAACGTGAGAGTAGGATTGCTTCCATTTTTCTTCTTACCCACCCACCCACCCTTTTCTGGTAAGGAAGTGTCACGTTTTCAATCCTCTTCTAAAATTCAAACTAGGATTCACGTGTTCTGGGTTCCGTAGTACCATAGGTTGTGTGTGTGTGTGTGTGTAATTCCTTGTCTATCTGTTGCATCCAAATGTTATCACTATCTGCTTTTTGGTTATCAACTGTTGGTACATTCCATACCGACAGGCCTTTGTAAACTGACGCGATCTATTCTGATTCGTTGTATACAGATGCAATCTATCTTACTCTGTGTTATCCGACGTTATCTTGTTGGGGTGTTCTTTTTCGTAGTTACCAATCTTTAGGTTCATCATAAGAGGGTATTGGGACATGTGTTTTACTGATTCATGTGCAAAGTAATGATTTGAGTGCGGGATGGAGTCACGACCATACCACTACTGTTATCATTTGCTCTTGTATGTTGAACTAGTAGAATTACTAATCTTGATTCGTTAAGTGGTTTTGCGCATATAGTGGTATTTTAATGCCGAAGTTTGCGGAAATTTTTTCTTTGTTAGTTTGTATACCACACTCCTTGTTCAGTCGTGTGCGTTATGCTTAGTATCTTCTAGTCGGCTTGAACTTTGTTGATATTTTAATATCATCTCAGTGAATTGCATCCTTTAATCTTGGTTAATTCCATTTTGGTACTATTTTGGATTATTATCATTCTCCATTATAGTACTGACTTGTGTTTTATATCAATCACAGGATGGCACCACCACGCTGTTCTGAGGAGGACATACCACCTGAACTTGGGGCTGCTTTGGCAAGTATTGCAAATGCTTTGGGCACTATGCAGCAGAACCAGCAACGCTTCGAGGAAAGCGTGAGGAGGAATGAGTTTGCTCCGCTACCTCCACCTCCCAAGCGAGGAGACATCAAGAGTTTTCTCAAGTTCAACCCACGCCAATTTGAGGTGTCTGATCATCCACTTGCTGCGGATGACTGGCTTCGTGAAGTGTCAAGGTTACTGATGACTGCGGATGTTCCCGAGCAAGAATGGGTCAAATGTGCCACTCACCTTCTGAAGGGAGATGCAGCTCTCTGGTGGGAAAATTACCTCAAGGCAGATCTTTCTGGTTTTCAGCCTACTTGGGAGCAATTCACTGCTGCTTTCAAAGAGCAATACCTGTCAGAAATTGTCATGGAAAGGATGAAGGAAGTGTTTCTCAACCTCAAGCAGGGCACTGACAATGTCAACATCTACATCAGAAACTTCATGAACCTTTCTCGTTATGGTGGCGATGAGATCTCTGATGACAAGAAGAAGCAAAAGAGGTTCCGGCAAGGCCTCAATGCTTCCATCAAATATGCAATCACTCATGCAAGGCCGCCATCTTTTCTGGAACTTCAACACACAACTCTGCAGGAAGAAGCAAGTAGGCAAGTGTTTGAGGAGTCAAAGAAACACAGCCATGATACAGCAAGCTCTTCTGCTATGACAGCTCCTTCTAAGTGTCGTGTCTGGGTTCGCAACACCCCACCGTCGCTCCCTGCTCCACCAAGACCGTCAAGCTACGCACCAAGGCCACCAAACTCCTTCACTGCGGCTCCCAGGGGCTACAACCACAACTACCGTGGAGCGCCTGGCGGAGTCCCTGGCTACGTTGCTCCACGTCCACCTGGTGCTTGTTATACTTGTGGAAACACTGGGCATCAGCACTGGAATTGTCCAATGAACAACAAAGCTCTTCCACCACCACCTCCAAGACCCGCGGCAAGTGCTCCTATGATTTGTGCACCTCCACCTCGGGCTCTCAACATCAACACCAAGCCTGGGTCTACGGTTGCTCGTGCCAACTGTGTCAACGTCGCTCAAGCTGAGCATGCACCTGGAGTTGTCATGGGTATGCTTCCTGTTAACTCAGTTTCTGCACGAGTGTTGTTTGATTCTGGTGCATCGCATTCTTTTGTCTCTACGAGTTTTGCTGATAGGAATGGGTTATCTATGGATCCTCTCCCCAAGCGTTTAATGGTTCTTTCTCCTGGAGCAACAATGGCATCTTCTAAAATCAGCCATGGCAATCAAATTGAGATTGGTGGCTCTTCGTTTCCGGCTTCCTTAATTATTCTGGGCAATTCTGATATTGATGTTATCTTGGGCATGGATTGGTTAACAGCAAATGCAGGTGTGATTGATTGTGCTGAATGTTCGGTTTCTCTGAAAATTCCTGAAGGCCATATAGTCTATTCTCCAAGTCCGACTCCTACAATTCAGCTTTACTCTTTGGCGGCTCTGAATGATGATGCTATGGAAGGTTTTCAGAGTGTTCCTGTAGTCTGTGAGTTCCCAGATGTCTTTCCTAAAGAGTTGCCAGGTATGCCTCCAGATCGTGAGGTTGAGTTTGTCATTGAAGTTGAACCTGGTACCGCTCCTATCTCCAAGCGGCCTTATTAAATGGGTCCTGCTGAGTTGGCTGAACTCAAACGTCAGTTGGATGCATAAGAGAAGTTGGGTTTCATTCAGCACAATACTTCTTCTTGGGGTAGGCCAACCATCTTTGTGAAGAAGCGAGACAAGACTGATAGACTTTGTGTTGACTATCGGGCACTCAATGCTAAAACAATCAAGAATAAATATCCCCTTCCGCGGATTAATGATCTCTTCGATCAGCTAGCAGGAGCTGTGGTATTCTCTAAGCTTGATTTGAGAAGTGGTTATCATCAAATCAAGATTCGCAAGGAAGATGTTCCTAAAACAGCTTTCACCACCCGCTATGGCCTGTATGAGTACACGGTCATGTCTTTCGGTCTCACCAATGCACCTGCCACCTTCTCGAGGCTTATGAACTCGGTTTTCATGGAATATCTTGATAAGTTTGTTGTGGTCTATCTGGATGACATTCTAGTCTATTCTAAGTCAAAAGAAGAACATGAAGAACACCTTCGGTGTGTCCTAAACAAGCTTCGTGAGAACCGTCTGTATGCAAAGTTCTCCAAGTGTGAGTTCTGGCTGCCTGAAGTCACCTATCCTGGTCACGTCATTTCTGCCAAGGGCATCGCCGTCAACCCATAAACTGTTAAGACAATTGTTGACTGGCTTCCACCCAAAAATGTCAAAGAAGTCCAGAGTTTCCTTGGTTTGGCCAGTTACTGCCGGCGATTCGTTCAAAATTTCTCAAAGATTGCGAAACCTCTTACCGATCTCCTCAAGAAAGGCAAGAAATATCTTTGGACTCCTGCATGTCAAGCAAGCTTTGAAACACTCAAAGAGAAGCTCACTTCCACACCAGTCTTAGTTCCTCTAGATACATCAAAGCCTTTCCAAATATTCTGTGATGCCTCATTGCAAGGATTGGGTGCGGTCCTTATGCAAGAAAAGCAAGTTGTTGCTTATGCCTCTCGACAGTTGAAGACGCATGAGATCAACTATCCTACACATGACCTCGAACTCGCAGCAGTTGTCTTTGCTTTGAAAGTATGGAGGCATTATTTGCTTGGCAACCGTTGTGAGATCTTTTCTGATCACAAGAGTCTGAAGTATATATTCACACAGCCTGATCTCAACCTTCGTCAGAGGAGGTGGATTGAAACAATCAATGATTTTGATTTGACAATCAACTACACTCCGGGCAAAGCCAATGTCATGGCCGATGCTCTCAGCCGAAAAGCTTATGTCAACAATCTCATGGTGGAAGAACAACAGCCTCTCTTGTGCGAGGAATTCCGCAAGCTCAACCTTGAAATTGTGGATCAAGGGTATCTGCGGAAACTTCTGGCAACACCTCTCCTTGAAGAAAAAGTTCGTTCCATTCAACTTGGTGATCCTTCCACTAAAAAGATCATCTCCAACATTCAGCTTCCGAAGTATGAGTCTTTCCACGTAGATGACCAAGGCACTCTTTTCTTTGAACACCGGATGTTTATTCCGAACTACCCGGGTTTAAGAGAGCAAGTTCTCAAGGAGGCGCATGATTCTATTCTTTCTATCCACCCTGGCAGCACTAAGATGTACATGGACTTGAAAACACAATATTAGTGGCCTGGTTTGAAACGATATTGTGCCAAGTATGTCTCGGAGTGCGATGTTTGTCGCAGAGTTAAAGCTGTCCATCAGAAACCTTCCGGTCTTCTACAGCCATTGAAGCCTCTGGAATGGAAATGGGAGAAAGTAGAGATGGACTTCATCACTGGTTTTCCAAGGTCGCAGAAGGGCAACAATGCAATCTTTGTTGTCATTGACAGGCTTTCCAAAGTAGCGCACTTCTTTCCAGTCAAGGAAACAATTTCTGCAATTCAGTTGGCTGAGCTCTATATCAACAGAATTGTCTATCTGTATGGAGTTCCTCTTGAGATCAGTTTAGACCGTGGAAGCATCTTCACTTCCAAGTTCTGGGGAAGTTTCCAAAATGCTTTGGGAACAAAATTAAACTTCAGCATAGCTTACCATCCTCAGTCGCAAGGACAAGTTCAAAGGATCAATCAGATTCTGGAAGATATGCTCCGTGCTTACGTTATCTCTTTCGGCATGAAGTGGGAAGAATGCCTTCCTTATGCTGAATTCTCTTACAACAACAGTTTCCAGAAAAGTCTAAAGATGGCACCATTTGAGGCTCTCTATGGTCGCAAGTGCAGAACTCCGATTGGTTGGTCGGGCGCAGGTGAAAGAATATTGTTTGGCCCCGACATTGTAACTCAAGCGGAGGAGAAAGTTCACATCATTCTTGAAAATCTGAAGATTGCTCAAAGTCGCCAGAAGAGCAATTATGACAGAAAGCACACGGACATGGAGTATGTCCCTGGTGATCTCGTTTACCTTCGTGTCACTCCCATGAGAGGCACACACCGCTTTGGTATCAAAGGAAAGCTGGCTCCTAGATACATTGGTCCTTTCAAAATTCGTGGAAGAAGAGGAGAAGTTTCTTATGCTCTTGAGCTCCCTGAACAACTCAAAGTCCATGATGTTTTCCACATCTCTCAACTCAAGAAGTGCTTCAAGGATCCCGGCAGGACCGTGGACCATGAACTCATCAATCTCCAAGAAGATCTGTCTTATCAAGAACACCCCACAAAAATTCTTGAAGTCGCAGAAAGAAGGACTCGCAACAACTCCATCAAGTTCTGCAAGGTGCAGTGGTCGCACCATTCCGTTGATGAAGCCACTTGGGAACGTGATGACGAGCTCCGTGCCAAGTATCCTACCCTATTTGAGTCTTCTTCTTCTTCCTAGAATCTCGGGGCGAGATTCATGTTTAGTGGGGGAGAGTTGTACCATCCCAATTGTCTAACAATTGTATGCTACTTGGTCTAGCAAGATATTGGCTACTTCCTATATATAATTGTTGCATCATAGTTATATCATGCTCATGTCATCATGCCACCTTGCATTTGAGCATCATATAAAACCCCTTTTCTTTTGGTTCTTCTCTCTATGCATTATTAATTGTATTTGCCTCTTGATATTGTATTTGGTTATTGATATATTGTTTAAATGCCCAAGTTGAGTTGGGGGCATATCTTTTATTCACCTCCATTATATTTTCTTTTCACCACTTTATAATTCCACCATCCTATTAGTCCATGAGCTTGTATTTCTTTTCTTTTGAATTATTCTTAGCTCATGTGAATTGGGTGGGTATAATTCTATTAATTCTTATGATTGGCCTTTTTCCACTTCTTGGGAATGCTTAAGAATAATGCCATACTATTATTTGGTTTTCACCAAATAAATCATGGCATTTATTATTTTGCATGGGCCATGCAATCTTCATCACCACCTTTTATCTCATTGGTTTTTACTTTGTTTTATTGGATCTTTTCTTGTGGATCATCTCCATTCCTTCCACTATCCCCTCGATCTCATCAACATCACTAATTTCCTTCATGCATGATCATATGGGAATCCATCCACATTGTTTTGCTTTTCTATTTCACACTTGGCCATGTCATGATCATGCATTTTCTTTTAATCCCTACACTCCCACACCTCCATCTTGACTTGATCTTTAAGCTTGTGTCAAAAACCTAAAATTTCTAAATCAAAACCCTAACACCACCTCACTCCTCAAACCCTAATTTTCTTAACTAAACCCTAACCCTTAACCCTCTCTCTCTACCATGATGACCCCACCTGGCCACCCTCTTTTTCCTGGCCCACACCCCATCTACCCCTCTCCTAGCCCAAGCCCTAGCTAACCCGAGGTCCTCCTAACCCTAGACTAACTTACACCCGAGCCCCTCCCATATTCCTCTATTTCTCTCTCTACCGTGTAGGCCCAGCTGCACCACCACGCCGTCCCTACCTGGCGACCTCCACCACCCCACCCTGCCCTGCCTACCTGCCCCCGGCCCGAGCACGTGATCAGGGAGAAGGAGGAAAGTGGTCAAGGCCACTTTATCTACCCCGAACCCCACGGGCACCCCCTCCCTCTCTCTCGTGATCCGGGGCGCCAGCAACCTCGCCGCGCCGCAGCTCCTCGCTCCGATCCGAGCCCTCCGTCGAGCCCGCAGTGAGCCTCTATGTCTCCTAGACAACCCCTGCGTCGCCGTCGTCGTCTAGCCGCGCCGGACTTTACACCAAACGCCCTCGGTGCGCTGCCAGACGCTAGTATCTGCACATTGTACGCGCCGCATAGAGCCTTAACTAGGTCCCAGCCACCCTCCTGTCAGCTCCCCTAGCCCACCGCAGTGGCTTCGCCTCCCTGCGTGAGCACCCCAGGTCCCCAGTTCGATTCCCCGTCTCACCGCGCCGCGCGCCGTGCGCGTCAGACAGTTTCCTCAGAGATCAGAGAAGATCCACAGTGCACGTTGACACTTTGCACTTAACCCCCACCTTTTTGGACTTCCTCAACCCGCGCTCCTAGAGGCCCCACCTGTCAGCCACAGTGGCAGTTTAACAAAAAGGAACCCGGGGAACCTCACCCTCGATCCGCGGTCCTCAGCTGGTCCATGTGGCTCTACACGGTACACCCGCTGACGCGTGGGCCTGCAAGCCGCTGGTCCCACCTGTCGGCCTCTGGGGCTAGCCTCTGTGCTGGTAAGAAAATCTGCCTGCGCACTGTGTCACCAGGTCAGCTCGGACCCACCCGTCAGTGACGGTGGCTGGATCTGTCTGAGTACAAACGGTTTTCTGCTTTGCTGTTTAATTTAAACCTTTTCACAATTGAGTTAAATTCAAATTCAAATCAGATTTAAATAATTTTTCAAATATAAATCCAAATAATACAAATGATATATGTTTTGGAATCAGAAAAATGTGAGGAATTCAAATATGCCATTCAAAATATCATTTGCACACTTTAAATTTTTGAGATGATTAAAATTACAATAAAATGCCCTTTTTCTTAATAAATTCATAACTTTAATTCTACAACTCCAAATTTGAGCATGCATCATGTCTTTATTAATCAACTGAACCACTTCCGTTCATCCAGGCATGTAACTAAGAGCGTAATTCACTGAGGTAGTTATAGGGAGGCCCTGGCCAAGTCAGCTGTAACTACCTCGGTGAACTACTCTCTAAGTTGCATGCCTGGATGAGCGAAAGTGGTTAAAATAGTACGGTGGGGGCCCAAGGGCCACCCACAGGTAGACCCGTCAGCCTTCCTAACCACTTCCAGAACATCGGGACAAGAACGAGCGGCGTAGTCGGCAGGCGAAGGGATCAACTACATACACAAGTGAGTATGTATGCAAGCCACCATACAATAGTTTTCAGAGCCATTCCATCTAAAAGAAATAGAAATATTGCAACGCCATACGGCAAGATCCAAATATCCTAGATAGAGATAATAGTTTAGGATATCTCCTCATACATCAAACATCAGAGTATCATGCGGAAGCGGAAAACAAGATCCGAGTACGGATAAGAAGCAAATCGGCATAAGATGCCACATAAATAAACACATCCCGCCCACAGATCTCGTGGATCCCCATCCTCGGAATCTCTAAACCGAGTGATCGTTGCCAACATCATCTGTCTCCTCCACCCAGTATCCATCTTGCGAGTACACCTGTTCATCTGAATCAAACAATTTATCGTGTGAGACCCTAGGGGTACTCAGCAAGTCTTTATGCCTCTAAATGGGACATATACCTGGGGTGACGCAATTGCAGCAAAAGATTAAAACTAACAAGCCTATAGATACTCTCTAACCATCCGCCTAACCAAAGATAGACGGATGTCCGTAAATTAGGAACAACAGTTATAACAGTATAATTAACAGATCCATCCTCCTTCTCGCTTACCAACGAGAAAGCGGACGAACAACCCCTCCGTTGGCAGTTTTATTAACCATTCCATGAGTATTGCACTAGTTACTAGTCAGTTACTTAGTCAAATTAAAAGCGGTACTTTAGTTATACTTGTCTATGATAGAGAAACTGTGCTCCAAGTCATCCATAACCGCAGACACGGCTTTCAGAAAGATTTACCCTGCAGGGGTGCATAAATAGCAACACACACTCGATCAACCTCGGAAAAACCAACTCAAAACCCAACGACGCATTCACGACAAAGCGATCACAGGATTCATAGAATATTTCAGGGGGCCACCCCATTAAGCTACCCGCAACGAAGTTGGCCAACTCCGAGACGGACCCAAGGTTTGCGCCAATGGCTATAAACGACTAGGAACCCGAAAATGTGACCGGGCTTGTCGATACCGCGAAAAGACTCCGCAATCCAAAACAGTACAGGTGCTCCACGCACAATCTTAAATAAAACAGTAAAGCATGGCATAAGTACAGGATAGTAATAAAGCCCCAAACTACTTATGGCCCCAAGAAATAGAAATGAATCAAGCTCTGGCTCAGGGGGGTCCATAAGGCCTCCCGGATGTGGATAGTGCGAATAGTCAAGGAACAGGAATCAAGTACTCGGGGTCCTACGGGACACAAGTGAGCATGAAAAACCAAATAGCAGATATTGCTCACCGGTGCCTCTTTCATTAGTTATCCCATTACTACTCAGGTTAAGTTGTTTAGGTACCTCGTTATCCATCAGACACTCACATACCCTACACATGCTGTTCTACGACTCGCATGGCTCAAACAACTCCTGTAGTAATGGCTCATGGGATGGAGAACAAGCTTCGGTGGGGTTTAAAAGTAAAGGCTATGCAATACTTGGGATTCAATTTAATGCAATCGCGACTCAATGATGCAAGAATAAGATAGAGGCAATAGGTACTATATGTATGCAAGCATGTGGTAGTGCTTGCCTGGTAGCTCAGTTGAAGCGAGAGATGGATCTGGGTAGAACTCCTGTGATTCCTAATAATTCTCCTGCTGGGCGTCTATTCAAAGAAGAACCAAACAAACAAGGGCCAACATAAATAAAGTGCACAATCATACGAATTAAAATGCGACAAGCAAACAAGCATGCCATGATGAATGATGCACAATTTACATGGCAATAATGTAGCATGGCATGGTGAGGTGTGGGGTACAAGAATAAAGCATTTTATTATTTATGTGGTCAAGTTTTATTGCCAGAAACAGTTCTGATTTTTAATAATGACATGATGCATGCTTCACTTCATAACATGGAATGCATAGACAGAACAGGCTCGTCGTGCTGATCGATTTAGACATATTATTTGTCGAATTTGGAGTTATAGAATTAAAGTTATTAATTATTTAAGAAAAGGCATTTTTATTACATTTAAACAATTTCGAAAATTTAAGGTGCCCAAATATTTTTTTGAATGGCATATTTGAAATCCTCACATTTTTCTGATTTAGAAACATATATTATTTGTATTATTTGCATTTACAAATTAAAAGTTAATAGAAACAGAATTAAAATCATATTTAAACATTTCTGAAATGGTTTTATTAAAACAGAAAAGCAGACAGACTTTTTCTACTCAGCCACAACTAGCCCCAGACGCTGACGGGTGGGACCAGTGCTGACTGGGCGGAATCGGGGCGCGGAACCTTTTCCACCGCTAGTTGACCCAGCCACAGAGAGTGACAAGCGGGACCGGGGACTACGGGCCCACCGCGCGTGTGCGCCAGCCGGGGCTGGACACGTGGCGGATCCGGGGGACTACGGGTTGAGTCAAAGGAATCACATGTGCCTTTCTGTAAAACGGACGCAGCCGCCGACAGGTGGGCCCTGGAGGGAGCACGGGTTGAGGTTCTGGACACTGGGGTACCTCTTTGCAAAAAGGCTGAGAGGCTGACATGTGGGACTAGGCTGGACCGCGGGTTGAGCAGTAAAAAGGTTTGGGGGTTATTTGCAAAGTTGCCAGCGGTACTGTTTTTCTTCCTGACGAAATTGACGAACGGACTGTGCTCGACAGGGACGGTGCGCGGCGCGGGGAACCGAACCCGCGACCCGCGGCACACGCACAGAGAGGCGGAGCCGCTGCGGTAGGGAGAGGGATGTTGACAGGAGGGCGGTAGGCGGCTAGATAGGCTGCTGCGAGGCGCAGCGACGAGCAGACGCTCGTGCACGCCGTCGCACAGAGAGCGCTCGGCACAAAGTCCGGCGAGAGCAGGGGGACCAGGCGAGAGAGGGGGTGTCTAGGAGTGAGGTTGGCTCACCCCGAGGTGGTCGGCGGTGGTCGATCGGGCCGGGGAGCAGCAGATCGGCGACGTTGCAGGCGGCCGGAGCTAGGGTTTCATAGTCGGCCTCGTCGGCGTTCCGCGGTACATGGTCTTCTTCCTCCTCGCTGCTGTGTACGGGGCGACGCAGAGGATCGCCATGGTCTTCCCTGACACCTCCACAACCGCGCCCGCCGCCTGATCCAGAGGATGGTCGTGGATGCCGAGGTGGTGGCCGGAGTTGGAGAAGAGCGGTGGCAGGGGGAGAAGGGAGGAAGCAGAGGCGAGGCCCTGGGGATCTGGGGCTGCAAACAGGCGAGAGAGAGAGGGAGTATGTAGATAAGCAGAGAGGGAGAGTGGAATGCCGTGGGGAGGCTCGGGGTGGAAAAGGTGGCTTCGGCCACTTTTTCTTCTCCTCCTCCTCACGTGCTCGACGTGGAAGGGCAAGGCAGGCAGAGGGGCTGCAACTGGGGCCGGCCAAGGGAAGGAAGGGGCTGGCTCGGGCGTGGGGCCTGGCTGGCAGAGAGAAAGAGAGAGAAAGAGAGGGTCGGGTTTAGCTAGGGTTGGAGGGTAGCTTGGCTCTGTCTAGGGTGGTTAGGGTTAGAGAGGTTAGTTAGGGCCAGGCTAGGGTGGTGCCTCGGCATGGAGGGTAGATCATGGGGTGGTGGTGTGGTGAAGGTTAGGGTAAGGGTGTAGTTAGGGTTTTAACTAGATCATGCAAGGGGTGGGTTTAGGGTTTGGTGGTGATCCACCAAGATCAAGCAAAAGTGGAAGAAGATGGTGAGGTGAGGGTTTTTGGTTGAGCACAAGGTGAGGGTGAAGAAAAACACAAGAGAGAGAGAGATGGGGTTTATGGAAATGATCTCACATGATCATGCATGGATGGGGTGATGGATAAAGAGAGGGGTTAGGCTTGATGCACATGGCAAGGAAACAAAGTTCAAGATGAGGAGGTTTGAGAGAAAAGAGAGCTCAAAAGAGGAGATCCACTCAAAAATCAAAGTTAAAACCAAAAGAATGGAATGGTGAGTCTTGTTGCATGGACCATGCATGGGCATTAAATGCCATGTCTAATCTTGTGAAAAAAATAATAATCACGGCATTTATACACATGCATTCCAAAATATGGAGTAAGGTCAAGCTAAAGGAAAATAGAAGGAGGTTCCATGGGGAGTAGATGGAGATGATCATATTTGAATATAATTTGGACTTGCTAGTGTGTATGTTCCACTAGATGTTTAATAGTCTCAAAAGTATTCCAACATGAGCATACATTCAGAATAATCCATATGGAAACTAGAAAAAGGGGTTCCACTCACAAAGCATGCAAAGGTGGCTCCACATATTAATAATGTGGAAACAACATGATGCTAGTGTGTGGGCATGTGGAAAATAGAAGTGGATCCATCCCAACCCACATGAGCTAGATTTAAATGCCAAAGGAAAAGTGTAAAAGCTCATGGATAATTAGGATGGTGGAATTATAAGGTGGTGACAAGGAAAAGGTGGTGAAGTGGAATAAAAGATATGCCCCCAACTCAACTTGGGCATCAAGCATTTATCAAGAACCAAATACAATATATCAAAAGGCAAATACAACTAATAATGCATATGAGATAAGAACCAAAAGAAAAGGGTTTTATATGATGCTCAAATGCAAGGTGGCATGATGACATGAGCATGATATAATTATGATGCAACAATTATATGTAGAAAGTAGCAATTATATTACTAGACCATGTAGTGTTACATATGTTAGACAGATGGGATTCCCCTCTCCTTGAGGAGGTGGATGGACTTCTTGTTGCCATCATGCTTATCAATGTAGAAGTGGACGTTTCAAGGTCCAGACAACCTCTCCATGGAGCTGGGTGCGCCAGGTGCATCATCACGGGTGACACACTGCCACACTTGCGTTGTTTTTCCGCTATCACGGTAACTGCTGCTACGGTACCCACTGTTGCGGTTACCGTCATCATGCTTGTAAGCATAGCTGGTTGTGACCATGTCAACTTCCTCCTTGTCTTTGCAACCGCGCATCCTTGGCGATCACGTCTACGGCCGAGGTCATCCTCGTCATCCAAGCAAACATGGCTATTGTTTATTTAGTCTTCTCCATCCGCCCACCGGTTCGCAATATCCATCAAGTGGTCGATGGTTTGGGGCTTGGTGCACCCCAGATCCTCCCTGAGCTCTCGACAGCGCATGCCGCTATTGCACGTGTCAATTGCACGCTCCTCGGAGATGTCCTCGGCTAAGTTCTTGATGATAGACCAACACTAGATGTAGGAACGAAGGGACTCACTTGGCTTTCGATAGCAAGCATGGATCTCGTCGATTTATGCGGGCCGCTTGTAGGTTCCCTTGAAGTTGGGGACGAAACTGTAGACCGGCTCCTCCCCGCTGCGCATCGAACCGTGAGGTAGATTAGTGAGCTAGGCTCGGGCGGCGCCCTGCAGCTGCATCTGGAGGAACTCCATGGTTGTGTTCTTGCTCCCACTATGCATCTTGACTGAAGAGATGTGGTCATACAACCAAATCTTTGGCTCCTGGAGGTCGTCGAACTTCGGGTTATCCAAAGGAAGTTTGAAGCCTTTCGGCATCCAAGTTTTTCGTATGGCTCCGCTAAAGCAGCTAGCGCCGCATAGCTCTATTTCTTCATATTCTAACTCAGTTGAGACGACGTGTTTGGCATGCATCTTGTCGACTTTGCGCTGGGTGATTTCGTCACACACGTTGTAGTTCTAGCCTCTTCGTCGTGGGCTACGGCATCCCCGTGACAGGTCATGCTCCTCTTCACTAGAGGATGGCAAGCAATTTCTCTTGAATGGGGCCTTTGATTTTTTTTCCAGCTCCAGTGTTGGCTCTTTCGCGAGTGCAGCTTTCACCAATCTGAGTCTGGCGATGCAGGATCGGTGCACAGAAGATTATGGATCTCTGACTGGTGGTTGTTTTGTCAGCAGGTACATGGTAGCTGCTATCACCGCGGCTTCGGTGTTTTGGGGATCATGTGATCCCGAGAATTCACTAAATGAACTAGAAGTTGAGATCTTTGTTCTTGAGGAGGTCAAGCCGAGAGCATCTTTTGGCGGCTGCTGCACCATTGCCCTTCGAGAAGGATTCACCGATGGAAGAGAGTGTCGCCCATCAGGCACTTGACGGGTCGGCGGCCTACTTGTGTGCCATAAGTTCAGCGTTTACTGCCTGCTGGCGATTGAACTCCTTTATGAGCATCCAGTGGTATCCCATCAGCATGTCACATGATGCATCTACTTGGAGGGGGTTGCCCTGGAGGGCTTCCCTGGCTCGTGCCCACTCAGCCTCCAAGAGGTGGACCTGTTGGCGATCCGACCCGTTTGTGTCGTTGGCGTCAAGGTTGGGGGGTTCACCATTGGCGGGGCCATTGGTGGGAGCTCCATTGGTGGGGGATCGGTTTGTTGGCCAACCGTTGCTGTTGTTCTCTTGAGTGCCTCCATCACCGCAGGTGATGACAGCGCACATGTAATGGTTGGGTAAGCTGTTGCTCCCACAACTTTCCGATCCAGAGCCGTAGGTGCCGTCCTTCCACCACAGATCACACAGATTGGAGTCACAATTGTTGTTGCTATCCGTGGTGTAGGTTGACGCTAAAGCATTGAGATTGATCAGGGTGCCAATCGGTGGTGGGAACCATGGGGCAGGTGTAATCAATGGTGTCGGTGTGTGGTCGGGGAAGTTAAGTGTGCCGATCTTGCCGACCTATAAGCGTAAGCTCCCGATCGTGATGTAGGTTCCATCTCCTACGGAGTAGAAGGCCAGGCGAGTTGCTGGCAAGTGGATGGTGACGTCGAAGGTGCTGAAGAGGAGGTGGTTCTCCACCATGGCAGAGTTGTAGATTGCAGATGATGGGGCCATCAAAGTCGCAACATCAGTGCTCCCAGTTCCCACAGACGGTGCTAATTGACGAGGGGTTAACTCATCAGTGCCCATGGTTGGTGGACTTGGGTTTGAGGAAGTAGGGAGTGCTGGATGCGTCAATCAGCTAGCAAGCAGGCATATTGGGGACATGGGGTTTACCTAGTTTTAGGTCCTTGGAAGGAACGCTACTCCTGCTTGTCTACTCTTGATTATATATGGAATCAAAGATTACAGGGATGCGCAGATGTTATCTGGCGGTGCATGAACTAGGGTTGCGGATTGTCCTTCTCGCTGCCCCTCCTAGCCTTTATATAAGGAGGCTAGGTCTCAAGATAGTAGGCTGAGTCGATTACAGATTATCGTTTTCCCCTTTAAGTTTCCTATCTACACATTGACGTGTTCCCCAATGAGTCACATCTTCCTGGGCTTGGGCCACCCAAACCATCTTGGACTCCATTTTTCCATGGGCTTCTCTTGAGATGCACCGTATAGGCTGTGCCCGTGGGGCATACCCATGTCACTTAGTCATTGTCTCTATGCCCCATCACGTGGTCCTGCAAATAGGGTGCAGAAAGCTTCAGCTTGCAATGACAATGGTATCCACTACAACTCTTATGAGCACGAGAAACATTTGAAGACACAAAACAGTGGCATCACGACCAGTGGAGAGAACTTGATAGCCAAAATGAAGAAGTCAGAAGACCATGATCATTATGGTTGCATAAAAGAGCTTATTGAGTTGAATTATAATGACAAGACTAGTGGTCGATCTGTAGTTCTATTCAAGTGTTATTGGTATGACCAAGATCCAAACTAGAATATAGGCCCTAGAAATGAAGGGAATTTCATATCAATCAATACTATTGCTGAGTGGTACAAGGAGGAACCTTATATTTTGGTAACTCAAGCTTCCAAGGTAATATTCTTGGATGATAGAGATAATAAAGACTGGTAATATGTGCAAAAGTTTGAGTCAAGGAGCACCTATGATGTGAATGAGTATGACGAGCCAGTCACCATAGATGGTACCCACCAAGATGATCCTAATGGTTGTATGGTAACTGAACTAGCTGACGTCGATCAAAATTTGATTGCTAGAGGCGGCTCTGCGCATGATGGACAAGTAGATTTCACTATCAAGGTTAGTGTAGTCGACAAAGATAGAAATAAACTGGTTCTACCAGATAAATCTATGGACATGTATGATGAATGGCAAGGGGAAGAAGATCCAACCCAGTCGGAATATGTGGATCTAGAACGTGGCGATGCTAAAAGCGATGATGGTGATGATGATTAGACTATTGTTGTTGTTGCATATTATGTTGTGAGATGACGAATAGTGATTCATTTTTGTTTTCACTTTGTAAAATTTATGACAGACATGGTGACAATTTCCTATTGGATTGTAATCCTAGAATTGTTTTCTCTGTCTTAATTAGAGTAAGCTTAATTCGATAAGTGAAAACATACATAGAATAGGTTCACTTTGAGTGCAGAAGATACATTGGTTCTGTACATTAATTAATTAGCAACCCTAGGACCAGGTTTCATACAGAAGGGGCAAATGCACCTAGCATCAGTTGAGATGGGTGAGCACATTGTCTCAGCAGATAGAGTAGCTGACGTTGGTCTCAAACCAAGTGAAGATGCACTTGCGGTGGTAGGGATGGTTGCATCCACGGAGATGCACAGTTGTGCGCTTCAACAACGCTTGCATCCATATGTTGCAGTGGCCAACCTCCTTCTCAACCACGTACCAAATTTCTTGAAGCGTCGGGAGGTTGATGATGAGCCAGAGGTCCATGCTGAGGGTTAGGTTGAAGTGGAACCCGTCGACCCACACACACGCCTCATGCTAGAGGTGGTGCCGTAATGCATGATGATGTCCCACTCCTCCGCTGTGAGTTGTAGGTTATCCAGTAGCCATACATGGCCAAGAACCTTATGCATAGTTCCCATGACCTTGATTGCTCCGTGCATCTTGCAGAGATACAAGCTAAGATTCAACACCTCCTCTTTGCAGGGTGTGGTCGCGACATTGTCCTCCTCTAGAGGGGCTTGGATGGAGCTAGGCATCCTCCTGAGCTCGTATGTCCTCGAGAAGAATATCTTTAGTGTCATTGTGTGTAACACCCTCGAATCGGCCCTATGCAAGTTTTAGCCCTTTCCGCCAAACCCGCATAGAAACGATACAAGGACGCCCACCAGGCACTTTTGTGCGGGTGGAAAACAAAGTAATACCATTACACAACAGTCCTCGATGGGACCAACAGAACAGATATATATATACAACAGCGACTCAACGAGTCAAGAATATAGCCTTGAAAACGTTACAGCGTCCGAGTACGGACAAGATGCAAATGGGGCTAAGAGCCCTGAAGAATAACCAATGGCGTCCATAACCCTGCCCAGGCCAAGCCGGAAGGGTAACCCTGCTAACGACATCAATCGCAAACCTGCTAAAACAAAAGGGGGTGCCAACAAAGGGCAAAGGAAAAAGAGGAGCGTCAGTACTGAGGCCGGTACACGGCGAGGCTAGAATTTGGCGGCTCTCGCCTACATAGGTATGGTGGACTGAAGCGGCAGCGAAGCATGCACTAAACAACCTATAGACTCTCGATTCATCTGTCGGCTATTAGAGAGGGATAAGAAAGACCTATCCAGATCAAACCTGATAGTAACACAAACATACCCATCCTGGCATTTTCCCCCTCGATACCAAACAAGGAAGTCAAAACCGAGGAACTCACACAGTTGGCGGTTTTATTCATTCCATTATAGTTGAAGCTCTTACTAATCAGAAATAGATAGCCTGAGTCATCCTGATAGCATAAGTAGTGGGCAGTTTTAATCACCTTTCCGTTGTAGTTGGAACATTTACTAGTCAGATATAATTGTCCCGAGGAATCCCAAAACCCAGCAATTGTTGGCACTTTTATCACATTCCATTGGAGTTGCAATACTTACTAGGCAGGTACAACATGTCACAAAACAACCCCAGATCCACTAGTTGTTGGCACTTTTATTATCCATTCCGTGATAGTTGAATCTGATTACTAGTCATATATTAAGTCAAGTTTATAGCACTACTTTAGTTATGCTTGTCTATGATCGAGATACTGTGCTCCAAGTCGTCCATAACCGTGGACACGGCTTTCAGAAAGATTTACCTTGCAGGGGTGCACAAATAGCAACACACACACGATCAACCTCGGAAAAACCAAATCAAAACCCAACGAGGCTTTCACGACAAAGCAATCACAGGATTCATAAAATATTTCAGGGGGCGACCCCATTAAGCTACCCGCAACGAAGTTGGCCGGCTCCGAGATGGACCCAAGGTTTGCGCCAATGGATGTAAACGACTGGGAAACCAAAAGTGTAACTGGGCTTGTCGATACCGCGAAAATACTCCGCAATCCTAAACAGTACAGCTGCTCCACGCACAATCTTAAATAAAGCAGTAAAGCATGGCATAAGTACAGGATAGTAATAAAACCCCAAACTAGTTTGTGGCCCCAAGAAATAAGAAATGAATCAAGCTCTGGCTAAGGGGGATACATAGACTCTCCCGGATGTGGATAGTGCGAATAGTCAAGGAACATGTATCAAGTACTCGGGGTCCTACGGGACACAAGTGAGCGTGGAAGCACCAAATAACATCTATTGCCCACCGATGCCTCTGCATTAGTTATATCTAGCAATTTAATAGTTGTATTTAAAGTCATGATCATCTCCACCATTAAGCATCTCCACCATTTATCATGTGCCAACTTCCCGTCAACGGTGGAACGACAACAACGCGAAGCAACACATAAGCAAGCAACTACGACTCGTAAGGCCGACTATCTATCAAACAACATGCAATAGGATGTGTCCAAGGCAATATAGAGGCTGCAGGGAATATAAATGGTACATGAAAACTAAAGCATCGCAATAAGGATAGCGATAGATCAACAGGAGGGAGTAAAGACTATAAATGCAAAATAGGTAGAAAGAGGGAGAATGCTCGCCTGGGAAACACTGCCGAAGGATCATATCCGGAGACCTTGTTGATACTCGCATCAACTCATCGGCCTAATCCGCAAAGAAGCAAACACTAGAAGAAACACCGGATGCAATATTTAATACTACGGTAGAAGATCCGACATGCTTATGATATGATGCATGGCATGGCACAGATGTGGTGCAATTAGGCAATATTAAGCGGAACCAGGGTCCCGATAATTAATTACACTGTTCAAGTTATTTAGAACCCCCGCAATTTAAATGTTGTATTAACAGGGCGAAAACATGGCATCGGTTCACTACACCAATTTAAATGGAGTCCGGAATAAGACAAAAGTATCCCACATGTTGACTCCATCTTTAATTATGAGGTGAATCGGTATAATGCCCCCAAACCACAGACAAGTATGCATGCATCAACAATTTAATATGCGACAGTTGGTAATGTCATATTATAAAAATAGGGGCTTAGAGTCACACATCTAGGTTCGGAAGATCTTGGGTTCTAGGGGTCCGGGGTCCGGTCTCAGGGTTTGTCGGGAACGGTGAGGTTCAGATACAAGTTGGAGAACTTGTCGTGTCGTGACGGAGAACTTGTGTTCCAAGTGGTCGACCTTGTCGTCGATGGCGAACTTGAATGGATCGGGTACCGGTGGTCTTCGGGTCCGTGTAGACGGTCATGGCGTCCGAGATGAAGAACTTGGCATTTCGTGTCGGCGACCTTGGCGTCCGGGTCCTCGGCGAACTTGGCGTCCGGTCCTCGGGCATCGGTGCGGGAAGAAGGTCTTGTCATACCGGTATCATCGCCTCCGGGTCTCATATCGGAGATCTAGATGTTCCGAGCAGGTCTTGGACTTTGGAGTCGGTCTTGTCGGCAGTCGATCTATACTTGGCGGTGGAGGTCGTGGTAGCTCTTGGTGTCGGCGGGATCGGTCTTCGGGTCATCGGGTTCGAGGTCTCGGTGCTCCGGATATCTTGTCATCGATGGCGAACTTGGGTCGTAACGTTGGTCTTCGGAAGATCTTGACGATGGCAACAACAGGAACACAGACATCGGATAGCTGCCGGGGCGGAACATGTCATCCCACAGGAACATAGAGATGGTCTTGGGCGTCGTGTAGCACCATCAGCAGACAACAACAGGTGACGGGAACACACTCGACCAGGATCTAGAACAAGCACTGCAACAACAGGCCTTGTGGGTGAGCTGGGTGCCCACGACAAAGGATATGGAGGCCGGGTCACGAGCGGGCACGAGGATGGGTCGGAGCTGACGACGGATGCAAAGGGCGTAGGCGGCGCTCAAGCAAGCCTGGCGACGACAAGAGCCTCGAGTCCTGGCTCGCGGGAGGCGCATGGCGGAACGGGGAGAAGGGCGAGGTCGGGGTTGCGCGGCAGATGGAGCACGGCCGGGCGGCCGGGGCAAGCTCGAGGCGGCGCAGCGCTGCATGGGGATGAGGGAGGCGCTGCAGAGGCGGCCGCCAGGGCAGAGACAGCGACGGCGCGGGGAAGGCCGAGGTCGGCGGGGCGGCCGGCGAGGGATGCAGGGCACCACTGGGAGATGACCAGCGGCTGGCGACGCTCCAGGGATGCGGCGGCGGAGCGAGTTGCAGCAGGGAGGAGGCGCGGCTCACGCGAGGAGGGGAGCCGAGAGGCGAGGAGCAGGAGCTTGACACGCGGCATAGGGAGAGGTAGGCGGGGGAAGGCGCAACAGGCGGCGAGGATGGGGCGGAAAAAGCGGACGAGGGAAATGAGTAGAGAGGAAAAGGGACCGGGGCATCGGGGTGTGTGTCGTCTGTGCGATGGGGTGTGCCAGACTGGCTAGTGCGAGCGGCAGGTGGCCAGCGCGAGCAGGGCGCGTGCGAGGGGTGCAGGTGGAGGTGGCCTAGGGAGCAGCAGGTGCTCTCTCTCCCACGGGATAGGAAGAGCACCGGGTGGGGCCCGCGAGCAGGGAGAGAAGGAGGGCGGGTGGCCATGCGGGTACGGTGCCAAGCGAGCAACGCGGGGTGTATGTCGCGAGCGACGCGGGAGGAGAGATGCGCGGTCGGTGGAGTGGGCCCGTGCGCGAAAAGAAGTGCTAGGTGGCAAGGGGAAGCGGGGTGGTGTGCGGCAGGCGGGAAAAAGGAGGCGGGGCCAGGCGGGGTGGAGATAAGGTTTGGTCTGGTTTTATTTACTAGGGTGGCCAGGCTGGGCCGGTTCATCTGCCCCTAAAAATAATATAAATATTTTATTTGTTTGAAACAGGGCTTTTGAAATCCGTTTTAGATGGAACAAAATAATCCGGGGACCAGGGTTTTTAATTTGAAATAGAGGCGGGGTATTTAGAAAACCAAAACTAGGCTTTTCGAAAATAGTTTTATGCAAAACCATGCATGATGATGACGATGCTCAAATGCAATGTGACATGATGACATGAGCATGCGGTCATGATGATGCGATGCACAAAAACACAACAATTTTCTAGTAGTGGTTTTAGCGGGATGCCACAATTCGACACCACTAACAAGGGATCTCGCCCTCGAGATCCACCTCGTGGTACCGGGAAGAAGGCCGGCGATCTGAATCTTCTCGTTTCTTGTATATCCTCGCGACACCACTAACAAGAGGTCGTTGTCCATGATCGTCGAGAGGACACTCCGGGAACAAAGGGCGAAGGTAGAGGTATCAACAAATAAAGCCACCTCTAGCTTCCGTGGACAGAGTAAAATTGCTGGATCCACCGATTCAATGTACAAAAACGAATGATAAGAGTAGTGGTATGGTCGCGACTCCATCCCGCACTCATATCATTATCCCGTACATGAACAACAGAATTATGCAACCAACTCTCGGAATCAGACTGAAGATCTCGACAAGCTATGTTCGGAACAAAGGAGTGATGCAGACTCTACACCGGATATGGCGTAGATGATTTCGTCACGTTGGGGACCACCGGAAGATACAAAGAAACATCGTACAAAAAGACACAATGATCAGGTTTTGCGATGGTTCCATTGGCATGAACAACACATGCTCAAGGTATACTCCAACTTCACCAATGCTCATCCTTCTCATATGCTTTTCAACGATACAGATATCTGTCAAGGGGCACATACGGATAAAGAGTTCAAGGACAAAACATTGGATGAAGGTACAACAGCCGAGAAGCAGATTGATAATTGTAGAACCACCGTTATAAAGGGAGGAAGCGAAACCCTGAAGGTACGACGGAAACCCAACCACGAGAAATCCTGGACTTGGAGTAAAGATAAGAGAGAAGATTCGAAACACGCTGAGGTAAGAGGAGACTAGTAGAGGGGTAAGGAGTAAAAGCAGACCTAATCAGATCTATCCAAACGATTTTCCAAAATAGTTTTGACACTCTACATTGGTCGTTAGCTAGGTTATCCTATAGGCTGGACCAGTGGGTTATCGCAACTGCTGAGCTCTGATACCACTCTGTAACACCCTCGAATCGTCCCTATGCAAGTTTTAGCCCTTTCCACCAAACCTGCATAGAAATGATTCAAGGACGCCCACCAGGCACTTTCGTGCGGGTGGAAAACGAAGTAATACCATTACACAATAGTCCTCGATGGGACCCACAGAACAGATACATATACAACAGCGACTCAATGAGTCAAGAATATAGATATACGATACAAAGATCCAAATCACCTTGAAAACATTACAACGTCCGAGTACGGACAAGATGCAAATGGGGCTAAGAGCCCTGAAGAATAACCAATGGCGTCCATAACCCTTCCCAGGCCAAGCCGGAAGGGTAACCCTGCTAACGACGTCGATCGCAAACCTGCTAAAACAAAAGGGGGTGCCGACAAAGGGCAAAGGAAAAAGAGGAGCGTCAGTACTGAGGCCAGTACACGGCGAGGCTAGAATTCGGCGACTCTCGCCTACATAGGTATGGTGGACTGAAGCGACAGCGAAGCAGGCACTAAACAACCTATAGAGACTCGATTCATCTATCGGCTATTAGAGAGGGATAAGAAATACCTATCCGGATCAAACCTGATAGTAACACCAAGCATACCCATCCTGGCATTTTCCCCCTCGATACCAAACGAGGAAGTCAAAACCGAGGAACTCACATGGTTGGCAGTTTTATTCATTCCATTATAGTTGAAGCTCTTACTAATCAGAAATAGATAGCCTGAGTCATCCTGATAGCATAAGTAGTGGGAAGTTTTAATCACCATTCCGTTGTAGTTGGAACATTTACTAGTCAGATATAATTGTCCTGAGGAATCCCAAAACCCAGCAATTGTTGGCACTTTTATCACATTCCATTGGAGTTGCAATACTTACTAGGCAGGTACAGCATGCCACAAAACACCCCCAGATCCACCAGTTGTTGGCACTTTTATTATCCATTCCGTGATAGTTGAATCTGATTACTAGTCATATATTAAGTCACGTTTATAGCACTACTTTAGTTATGCTTGTCTATGATCGAGATACTGTGCTCCAAGTCGTCCATAACCGCGGACACGGCTTTCAGAAAGATTTACCCTGCAGGGGTGCACAAATAGCAACACACACACGATCAACCTCGGAAAAACCAAATCAAAACCCAACGAGGCTTTCACGACAAAGCAATCACAGGATTCATAAAATATTTCAGGGGGCCACCCCATTAAGCTACCCGCAACGAAGTTGGCCGGCTCCGAGACGGACCCAAGGTTTGCGCCAATGACTGTAAATGACTGGGAACCCGAAAGTGTGACTGGGCTTGTCGATACCGTGATAACACTCTGCAATCCTAAACAGTACAGGTGCTCCACGCACAATCTTAAATAAAGCAGTAAAGCATGGCGTAAGTACAGGATAGTAATAAAACCCCAAACTAGTTTGTGGCCCCAAGAAATAAGAAATGAATCAAGCTCTAGCTAAGGGGGATTCATAGACTCTCCCGGATGTGGATAGTGCGAATAGTCAAGGAACAGGTATCAAGTACTTGGGATCCTACGGGACACAAGTGAGCGTGGAAGAACCAAATAACATCTATTGCCCACCGATGCCTCTGCATTAGTTATATCTAGCAATTTAATAGTTGTATTTAAAGTCATGATCATCTCCACCATTAAGCATCTCCACCATTTATCATGTGCCAACTTGCCGTCAACGGTGGAACGACAACAACGCGAAGCAACACATAAGCAAGCAATTACGACTCGCAAGGCCGACTATCTATCAAACAACAGGCAATAGGATGTGTCCAAGGGAATATAGAGGCTGCAGGGAATATAAATGGTACACGAAAACTAAAGCATCACAATAAGGATAACAATAGATCAACAGGAGGGAGTAAAGACTATAAATGCAAAATAGGTAGAAAGAGGGAGAATGCTCGCCTGGGAAACACTGCCGAAGGATCATATCCGGAGAACTTGTCGATACTCGCATCAACTCATCGGCCTAATCCGCGAAGAAGCAAACACTAGAAGAAACACAGGATGCAATATTTAATACTACGGCAGAAGATCCGACATGCTTATGATATGATGCATGGCATGACACAGATGCGGTGCAATTAGGAAATATTAAGCGGAACCAGGGTCCCGATAATTAATTACACTGTTCAAGTTATTTAGAACCCCTGCAATTTAAATGTTGTATTAACAGGGCGAAAACATGGCATTGGTTCGCTACACCAATTTAAATGGAGTCTGGAATAAGACAAAAGTATCCCGCATGTTGACTCCATCTTTAATTATGAGGTGAATCGGCATAATGCCCCCAAACCATAGATAAGTATGCATGCATGAAAAATTTAATATGCGATAGTTGGTAATGTCATATTATAAAAATAGGGGCTTAGGGTCACACATCTGGGTTCAGAAGATCTTGGGTTCCGGGGGTCCGGGATTTGGTCTCAGGGTTTGTCGGGAACAGCGAGGTTTAGATACAAGATGGAGAACTTGTCGTGTCGTGACGGAGAACTTGGGTTCCAAGCGGTCGACCTTGTCATCAATGGCGAACTTGAATGGATCGGGTATCGGTGGTCTTCGGGTCTGTGTAGACGGTCATGGCGTCCGAGATAAAGAACTTGACATTCCGTGTTGGCGACCTTGGCGTCCGGGTCCTCGGCGAACTTGGCGTCCAGTCCTCGGGCATCAGTGCGGGAAGAAGGTCTTGTCATACCGGCATCATCGCCTCCGGGTCTTATATCGGAGATCTCGATGTTCCGAGCAGGTCTTGGAGTTTGGAGTCGGTCTTGTAGGCGGTCGATCTTGACTTGCCGGTGGAGGTTGTGGTAGAGCTTGGTGTCGGCGGGATCGGTCTTCGGGTCATCGGGTTCGAGGTCTCGGTGCTTCGGACATCTTGTCATCGATGGCGAACTTGGGTCGTAACGTTGGTCTTCAGAAGATCTCAATGATGGCAACAATAGGAACAGAGACAGCGGATAGCTGCCGGGGCAGAACATGTCATCCCACAGGAAAATAGCGATGGTCTTGGGCGTCGTGTAGCACCATCAACAGACAACAACAGGTGGCAGGAACGCACTCGACCAGGTTCTAGAACAAGCACTGCAACAACATGCCTCGTGGGTGAGCTGGGTGCCCACGACAGAGGATATGGAGGCCGGGTCACGAGCGGGCACGAGGATGGGTCGGAGCCGACGATGGATGCAAAGGGCGCAGGTGGCGCTCAAGCAAGGCTGGCGACAGCAAGAGCCTCGAGTCCTAGCTCGCAGGAGGCGCATGGCGGCACGGGGAGAAGGGTGAGGTCGGGGTCACGCGGCAGATGGAGCACGGCCGGGCGGCAGGGGCAAGCTCGAGGCGGCGCAGCGCTGCACGGGGATGAGGGCGGCGCTGCAGAGGCGGCCGCCGGGGCAGAGACGGCGACGGTGTGGGGAAGGCCGAGGTCGGCGGGGCGGCCGGCGAGGGATGCAGGGCACTACTGGGAGATGACCAGCGGCTGGCGATGCTCCAGGGATGCGGCGGCGGAGCGAGTTGCAACAGGGAGGAGGCGCGGCTCGCGTGAGGAGGGGAGCCGAGAGGCGGGGAGCAGGAGCTTGACCCACGGCGTAGGGAGAGGTAGGCGGGGGAAGGCGCAACAGGCGGTGGGGATGGGGCGGAAAAAGTGGACAGGGGAAAGGAGGAGAGAGGAAAATGGAGCGGGGCATCAAGGTGTGCGGCGTCTGTGTGATGGGGTGGGCCAGACTGGCCAGCGCTAGCGGTAGGTGGCCAGCGCGAGCGAGGCGCATGCGAGGCGTGCAGGTTTGTGTGGGCGGGAAAAAAGGAAGGCTGTCGGGAGGTGGAGGTGGCCTAGGGAGCGGCAGGTGCTCTCTCTCCCGCGGGATAGGAAGAGCACCGGGTGGGGCCCACAAGCAGGGAGAGAAGGAGGGCGGGTGGCCAGGCGGGTACGGTGCCAAGCGAGCGACGCGGGGTGGACGTCGCGAGCGACACATGAGGAGAGATGCGCGGTCGGTGGAGTGGGCCCGCGCGCGGAAAGAAGTGCCAGGCGGCAAGGGGAAGCGGGGTGGTGTGCGGCAGGGGGGAAAAAGGAGGTGGGGCCAGGCGGGGTGGAGATAACGTTTGGTCTGGTTTTATTTACTAGGGTGGCTGGGCTGGGCCGGTTCGGCTGCCCCCTAAAAATAATATAAATATTTTATTTGTTTGAAACGGGCTTTTGAAATCCGTTTTTAGACGGAACAAAATAATCTGCAGACCCGGGTTTTTAATTTGAAATAGAGGCGGGGTATTTAGAAAACCAAAACTAGGCTTTTCGAAAATAGTTTTAGGCAAAACCATGCATGATGATGACGATGCTCAAATGCAATGTGGCATGATGACATGAGCATGCGGTCATGATGATGCGATGCACAAAAACACAACGATTTTCTAGTAGTGGTTTTAGCGGGATGCCACATTGTGTACGGCATCGCCTTGTCAACTAACATCAGCTTGATGATGGAGAAGTCGGTTGTGGATGCGGAGACGCAGCAGGCACAAAAGAAATGGGGGCCAGACTCGATGATGCGCTCCTATGAGGAGCACTTCAGTTCTGGTGGCGCTGCCATTGGGAATTTTTGGGAGGGACTAGTCGACGGTGAGGGGTTGGTTTTAATTTGGGTTCTCTGGCGCTGGCCTGGATGAGTGGGAAGAGGACAATGGAAATGGGTGAGAGCAAATGTTCTCGAAGGCGAGGCCGTGCAAGCTCGTCACTGCTCAAAGTCAGACCTAGCTCCTCCTCTCTCCATGGTTCTATTTAGAGGAAAGTCCAAAATAAACCTTGAATTTGTAGGGAAATGGTAAATCGAACCCCAATATCCAATCCTTGAAATTGGCACTCCAAAGTTCAAAGTTATCAATCCTGGTCTATTTTGAACCCTAGATCTAATTGAGATGGGATTTCGCTGACGTGCCTGGTCAAACCAAAAAAAATAAAAAAATCGGGATTGACAAGTTCAAGGTGTCAATTTCAGGGATTAAGAGTTGGTGGTTTGATTTAACTTTTGCCGACAAGCTTAAAGTTTGTTTTGCACTTTTTCCTTATTTTTTGGTTTACATCTGGCAAGATGAATATTCGATGCTCCACTATGTGCCGAAACCAAAAAAAAGCACCCTTTGGTAGGCTTTTTTCACACAAAGTAGACCAAATTCGGTGGTAACACCCAAGTTCTATGAATTTTCAAGCATTTCAAGATAAAAGAGAGAAACTATATGGATGCACAGGCTGGTGGTACTTCCCCTTTCTGACGAAAGAGAGAAACTATGTAGATTCCATGATGATTCAATTTATTAATAACATAACTAGTAAAGGTACTCCATAACCACAATAGTAACTAAAAACATACTCAGACGGAATCATCACACACATAGGCACCCGCATATCATACGGTTCTTTTTGATCAAGAACCTATCCGCCCTCTATCCCATCTGAGCACATCGTTTGGTGTTCGATTAACTTGAAGTAGCCGCCACTCATGTCGCACCCTTTGTTGCTACACTTGAGCCTCATTTCCGAGGACATCCGATCCACACAGGTGATTAGTTTGAAGATGCCTCCGTAATCATATCCTAGGCACTGCCCATAGGACAATTTTCCAACGCAATATGTGCATGCATTGTGTGTTGCGGACTTGCCAAAGCACTGCTCATGCAAGGAAAAGAGATTTAGCCTAAAGTATCGAAGTAGTGTGACATAGAAGGAAAACATTGAGAAGAAAGAAGTAATACCCATGTACACGGGACGACAAACAATTTGAGAACACAACCTACAGCTAAATACTTGGCTCAGTGCATCATGTCAATCGTAGCTTCAATCCACTCGTGAGCCATAGATCCACCTTCTTCAACTGCGGCGCGTCAGAGAGAGATTTTTGAGACCAAGCGAGAGAGCAGAGATAGGAGCGGATTAGAGAGGGTTGATGAGATCAAGCGAGAGAGACTTTTAGTTAAGTAGTACTCCTAGACTCCTCATATGACTCTAGGCAATATCGTCTGTCGATCCAAATTCAATGGGCATGAGTAGATACCTTCTTTGGGAAGAGACTGGCGCGGATAAAATCAGGGAAGCATTGTGTTTCCCAAGTAGGAGTAGGTGTCGATTAGGTTTTAATTATCTCTCCATTTATACTCCCTCTGACCCGGTATACATATTGCTTTGACGACCTAGGGCTATGTGTAGGACTACTACACTAGGATGGAGGTACTAGAACTTTATTTTCCTTGAATTTTTTAAGTGGGTGTAAAATTTCTCGGCATGTATATTCCTAGCAAGGAGTTGAATGAGGCCATACTTTGAAACATGTTTTTTAAAAACAATTCAAAATTCGTGTTAATTTTTTTCATGGAACTAGTACATGCATGTGCTAGTTTCCACAATTTTTTTACTGAATTAATTTATTTATTTTTTCCAAAATAAGGACAAATTTGCCAGAATGAAAATTCCTAGAAAGAAGTTGAAATCTATATTACTTCAGAGGTTCTAGATAGAGTGACTGCTTGGGTAAATAATGATTGTTTTGAAAAAGTTAGAAGAAAGCTATCACGCATTTGTAGCTCAAAACTTTGCTAAATTGACATAAAGTCATTTAGGACCTGTTTGATTCAAAGGATTTCCAAAGGGATTTTATAGGATTTCAATCCATAGGAATTTTTAAAAATTAAAGTTTAGCATTTTTGGTGGAAGTTATGTTGCTTTAATTTTTTCAAAAGGGGATCAAATTTATCGGCACGGATATTCCTAGTAAGAACTTGAATGGTATGCCATACTTTGAAGCATGTTATTTCACTTGAATTTTTCCAAAAGGGGACATGAGATCCGGCTTTTCGTGTTTTTCATCCACGTCAAATGCCAGTAGTACTAGTAAGTTGCCCATGTCTTGCACATGAGACTCAGATAATAGAAGCATGACATATCATTGCCATATAAAATTTTAATAGGTAAAGCTCAAAAAATAATTATAATTTTGAGCCACAGCATATCTATAAAGTATTGGTGTATATTTGGTTTTTGTACTGTATGTCATGTAGAAATCAAATAAACTTTTAGATACCTAATACTTGAATATTTTGTAACATACTCTAAAGGTTTTAGAATGATGGAGAAGTGTGTTTTGAAGGTACCAGACGCGTTGCTCATGCTATCAGCTGCTCCCCACCTCTGTTTAGAGAGTATTCGAAGACTGTGGCCAGGAGAAAGTAAGGCTGCCACAAGTACCTATATGAATTTTTTCTTCCGAGTGTTAATGCCTCGGACCACCACCGACTGCCTAAAAACTGATGCGCCGCCGAGCGGTCGCTGTGCATGTTGCCATTTTTCTAGGGAGTATAGGAGTATAGGAGTACTGGGAGAAATGTTTGGTTAAAGAAAAAACACCATAAACAAGGTCCCCTTATTTATTCATTATAGCAGAGGGAGTAACCAAATAGTACCCGTAGTATTACTAGTACTTCTCCTTCATGAAAAGCAGTTAAACTTCTCCTTAGTGCTACTCTCCGGCAAAATTTCTTTAGTCCATGAAAGGCATGTTCCCCTGACAAATATTTGAAGGAATCCCGGTGGATTGGCTACGCATTCCTCGGTGGTCTTGTTCGGCTCGAGGCTAGGCCCGCCGAGAATGTTCCTCTGTAGGGCGCCAAGTCGCCCTCCGTAAACGTGTGTTGGCCGTGCCGACCGATGACGCGATTTCGGGCCCCCACAAGGCTATCAATCCTGTGCTAGCCGCATCACGGAGGCATCAACACGGCAGTCGAAGGAAATTTGACCTCTACAAGAAAGCCTCGTTGTGCCTCCACTTCAATAGTGACAGAGGTATGTCCGGGAGGTTCTCCGGATGGACTTAAACCACGACCAAGTTAAGTTCGTGCGAGACAGCGGCCAGAGAGCATGCGACCAGGGCAGACAACTCGGGAGGGCGCCTGGCCGACCTGGCCGTGGCGGACGACGCGGTCCTGGGTCCCCTCGAGCCTATCGATCGTTTGTTGTCCCTTTCTTATGATCACGACATGATCGAGTTCGAGCTCGAGCGCGAGGAACCTATGGCGTGTGAAGGTGCGGATGGGGGAACTGACTCGGTAGGGGGGCATGTCGACCTCTTCGGACCGTCGCCTGACATTAACCACGTACCGTAGTGACTTCAGTCCAACCGCTGACAATGTGGGCACACGGTGGAAGACGATCTCGGAGGCAGTGTACTCCATAGTAAATTCTTTCTGAATTTCACTAATTTTCATCGAACGAGCTACGCCTCTATTGGGTGTGGGAACCATATCTTTGGCTGTGCTCCTGTACTGACTCTGAGCAACCTCGTCCCTTTGTCCATGATCAGTTGGCACGAGCCACTGTCTTTTTTATGTGAAGCAAGAAGTAGTCGGAAGAGTATGGCTCAGGCTCTGAGTTGAAACGGAGCCAGACCCATTTTCTTTTCCAAGCTAAAGGGGCCTTTTTGCTAATTATATGGACTTGGGTGTAATTTTCTATTTTTTGACGTCCTTATTGTATCTGTTACTTTCCATTGACTGTGGCATCTTGCTCCTTCGGGCCTACCCTGGTTCAAACAAATCCACCACCACAATTTTTGAATGAAGTGTACCATACCAAGTTTTAAGATTTTTCAAGCATTCAAGCTAAAACTCCGTGCACTTAAATGACTTTATGTCAATAAAACAAAATTAGGTCAAACTTGAATAGTACATGTGAGCATGATACCCTAGCTACTTTATGATACGTTTCTCACATCATATAGATGGGTATGCAATATGGTAGTAAACAATGTTTCCTGTCAGAGTTTCCATCAATTAGGGGAAACGATTTTTCAGTTTTCCAAGTGACGACAGTGATGTTCTGTAAAGAAAATCGAAAGAATGTGGCTCGGAATGCCATGAGCCTTGTTTTCACACATAGCAAACCTTACATGTTTTACTTGTGATTCCTAGGTTTTATGAGTTTTGGCGAAACTCAACCGATCTCTATCAATAATCTTCAACATCAGTACAAAAAGATCAAAAGTAATAATAATTACAAAAAGGTCCTTCTACCATCTAGCGGTGACTGCAAACACTAAAATTACTTTTCTTGATTTTTGATGAGTTTGTTGCATCGTAATGCTAGTTGTTGAATATTTTAATTGCTAGCTAGTGTATATGTGTATAAGGCTGGCAATAGACAAAGACGTGTCACTTTGTTATACCTAAAAGTTGGTTATACTATTGAACTTGCTCTCAAACACTTGTATATTATTTAATTAGACCTAGTTCAACAAATAGATGGAAAGTCATCTGAGTGGGTGAAATATGGGCACATTATTATAAATATGATATAGATATGGCCATGGCGTTCGCGATTTGGCATGAAATGCATGAATGTGCTTATATGGTCAGCCCTAACATGAAGAGAGCTTTTCCACATATTTCTAAATCCACATTCATGAGTTTCCGTGGAAACCGATACGCGCCAGAGGACGCCATGCACAAGTTTTTCATATTTTTCCATTTTCTTTAATTTACTTGAAAAGATTCAAAACATAGAGTGTAGTTTGTTGGCATAAATCCTAAAGGAGTTGAATATTTTAAAAGACTAGGTGGTTTCAGAAGAGTGATTCGAAACAATGTTACCCGTCAAAGTTTCCAACAATTAGGAAAACACATTATTCTGTTTTTCAAGTGACGACGGAGATGTTCTGTAAAGAAAATCCGAAGAATGTGTCTTGCAATGCCACGAGCCTTGTTTCTGACATAGGTGACCTTGCATCTTTTACTTGCGATTCTCAGGTTTTATGAGTTTTCAAGATTCGTAGCTAAATTCATCCACTTAAATTACTAGGCCAAATTAAGTTGAATCGCAAGTGAGCCGCTGATTTCTCTTCAAATCTCATGAAAATATTGAAGGTACCCACCAGACAGTCAATATATCGAGAATGACCAAGAGTTTAGAAAGATACAACATATTGCTAGAATTGTCATGCCGACAAAGTTGATCCTTCTTTGAAGACAGAATAAGAAAATAAAGAAAAACAAAAAAACAAGAGACTCGTGCATGGTGTCCTTTTGCGTGTATTACCTGCAATAAGAAATTATAAACATGAGATTTTTCAACATTTGAAAAACCTTCTTCACAAAATTGTCCTACCATGTAGAGTAAGTATGAACACGTTTCAGGTCGAGCAACCAAGGTCATGGCGATATTCACATCATAGTTTATGGTAATTTCCACATATTTTGTAATGTACTACAAAAAAGTAGATGTGTTCATCTTGGTCAACTATTAGGAAAATAAACAACTCCAATCTTCTAAGTGACCAAAATGTTTTTATGTAAAGAAAGTACTAGTACTCCATATTAAAAATAGTGCTCTAAATGAGCATACACAGAGAAAAAAGGGAGGCAGCACGAGAGCAGCGAATAAGAGGAGTTGAAGGTGGTGCAATGTCAGAGCAAAGCTATGATGGGATGCTAACACGAGGTACAGGGTACACCGCAGTCGTAGTAAATTCATATATCTCTTATGTGCAGCACTGTGTGCATAGAGGTCGGCTTGTCTCTCCCTCATCCACAATGTGGCACTGCGCACGTGTGCCTTGGCACGACACACCGATCTACTTCCAGCAACCATGTTCTTTTATTTTCGGCAAAAATCAACCGATCTATTAATAGTTTAATCATAAGCACAATCATCAGTACAAAAATACTCAGAAGTAATAATAATTAAAAAAGTTCCTTGGACCACCGAGCGACCACTACAAATGCTAGCACGGTAATTGAAGCATCTCGCTCCTTTAGGACCTACGGTACCCTGGTTCCAAATAAATAAATAAATAATGCCACCACCCTAATTTTCAAACAAAGTGTACCATACTTTCTTAGAATTCCCAAGTTTTAGGATTTTTCAAGCGGCGTAGAAATGTTTTTCATTTTATTTTTATTTACTTTTCTTACTGTTTGGTTAGGTTGCTGCATCGTAATGCTAGCTGGTGTATATTTTAATTTCTAGATAGTATATATGATGGTATAAGGCCGACAATAGATGATGGCGTGTCACTTTCTTATACCTAATAGTTTGTTATACTATTGAACTTGCTCTCATTCACATGTAGATTATTAAGTTAGAGCTATTTCGACAAATCAATGGAAAGTCATTGGATGGGGGTAATTAGCTAGAAAATCTTGAAAATATAATAACATGGAAATTATCCATAAAACATGGACCACTTATGTACTAGTAATAAATGGTAGATGCTATGCACTCTCAGCCATATTATTTGTACTTCCTTCTGAAAAAAATTTACTTGTGTTACCATGCAAAAATTCACCGACCTACCAAAATAAGGGCACACTTTCATTATATCTTGATATTGATAAAGTATGCCCATGACCTTGGTCACATTTGGCTAGGAACCCACAAAAGTTCATGCACAGTACATGGTAGGCCATACTGTGAGGTGACTTTTTAAAATATTTTTAGTGGTAGAATAAAGAACAAAAATACCCCACCCAATTTTCATATAAAGTGGACAATGCTTTTTATGGCTCCCAATAAGTTTAAGGATTTTTCAAGCTTGCAAGCTAAAAATCTACACACTTAAGTGACTTCATGTCGATAAAATAAAATTAGGTCAAACTTGAATACATGTGAGCATGATAGATTATTACTGTTGAAAATTTCCAAATTTTCTTCTGAAGGTACCAATTCAATATATCATGGAACAACAACATTTTTGAAAAATGCCATTATTGATTAGTATTTGCATACCAACAAATTTAACCACGTATAGAAAACTCTTGAATAAAATAAAGTGTAAAACAAAAATATGAGACCTCATGATGCTCGGTGTACTTTTGTAAGTATTAATTTCCATGAAGAATGATAAACATGGTCAATATACCGATACCATAGCTACTTTATGATATGGTTCTCACATTAGGCAGATCGATACGCCTTGGCGTAGTAAACAATGTTGTCCGTTGGAGTTTTGACCAATTAGAGAAAAACTTTTTTCAGTTTTCCAAGTGATGACAGAGATGTTCTATAAATAAAATCAAAAGAATGTAGCTCAGAATGCCACAATCCTTGTTTTTGGACATAGCGGACCATGCATGTTTTACCTGCGATTCCCAGGTTTTATGAGTTTTCAAACTTCACAGCTAAATTAGCTCACTTAAATTACTCTACATCGATTTGTCGAAATTTGATCAATTAATTTGAATCACATGTGAGCCGCTGATTGATCTTCGAATCTTACGAAAATCTTTTGAAGGTACCCCACCAGACAGCCAAGAATGACCGAGAGTTTCCAAAGATTCACCTTTTTGCTAGAATTTGCATGTCGACAAAGCTGACCCTGCTTTGAATACAAAATAAGAAAACAAGCAAAAAAAGACTCGTGCAAGACGTCCTTTTGTGTGTATTACCTAGAATGAAAAATGATAAAACATGAGTTTTTTCAACATTTGAAGAACCCGCTTCAAAAATTGGCCTCTCCCTCTTCCACAACACAGTGTTGCGCACGTGTGCCTTGGTACGACACACCGATCTACTTCTAGAGACCGTGTTTTCTGGCAAAATTCAACCGACCTTTATCAATAATTTTCAACATAAATAAAAAAGCTCAAAAGTAATAATAATTACAAAAAGGTCCTTAGACCACCTAGTGACGACCGTAAACACCAGCGTGATAATTGGAGCATCTCGCTCCTTCAGGACCTACGGTACACCGGTTGCAAAAAATAAATAAAGAATGCCACCACCCCAATTTTTAGACAAAGTGTGCCTTGCTTTCTTACAATTCCTATGTTTAAGGATTTATTTTTACTTTTCTTGCTTTCTATGAGGTTGTTGCATCGTAATGCTAGTTGTTGTATATTTCAATTGCTAGCTAGTGTATATACTGGAATAAGGCTGGCAATAGATGACGATGTGTCAGTTTCTTATACCAAAAAGTTGGTTAAACTATTGAACTTACTCTCACGCACTTGTAGATTATTAAATTAGACCTAGTTCAACAAATCGATAGAAAGTCATCTGAGTGGCTGAAATATGGGCACATTATCATAAATATTATATTGATATGGCCATGACATTGGTTTTTTTGGTGTGAAACGCACGAATGTTCATACATGGTGTTTCCACATACTTCTAAATCCAGATTCATGAGTTTTCATGGAAACCGATACACGACAGAGGACGCCATGCACAAGTTTTTCATATTTTTCTATTTTCTTTAATTTATTTGAAAATATTCAAAACATAGAGTGAAGTTTGTTGGCATAAATCCTAGCAAGAAGTTGAATCTTTTGAAAAGTCTAGATGGTTTAAGAAGAGTGATTAAAAACAATGTTGCCCGTCGAAGTTTCCAACAATTAGGGAAAACATTTTGAAACGAAGGGAGTACATATGGGTATATTTGAAAAACTCATAATTATGATTTATTTTTTATTTTTTGATGGTGCTCTGGAGCCAAAAAATCTGCAAAATAGCACAGATGATATATATCTGAGGAAAAATAATATTATCAATCTCCAATGCCAAAAGGATTATAAAAGTAGAAAATTAGTAACAAATCCCATTGATCGGTGGTTCGTTGTAATTATAAGGATTATAAAAGTAGAAAAACAAACTACATATGTGCACTTGGTGGGATCCGTATAATTAGTTGTTTAATCTACCCATTTATCCCTCGGTCCTCCTCCCAGGCCAATCTCTCTTGTGATGAATACACATGCGCTATGCTACAGCATGACCCACATGCATCAGGCTCTTTTCCGGAGAAGGGCTACACAAATAAGTGAGATGGTCCTAGAACATCGGGAGACATCTCTGATGTACTATTCACAACAAATCCCATTGTTTTCGCCTATTGGATTTAGAAGACCAAAGGTTAAAATTGATGCGTTAGACCCAATTCAAAACTGGCACATTATATAGTAATATTTAGAAGAGGCATGATAAGAAAAGATAAGGGCATCCACAATTTGCAAAAAAGCACACCTTTAGACCTATGTGGCATCTAAGGTCCACCTTATACATTGTGGAGAAAATAAATTTTTCTTTAAGCCTAAGGTGCACCTCAAGCTTGTGGGTTGCCCATAGAGAATAAAAAATTATTTCCCCTCTCTCATCTCTCTTGCATGGAGAAATATGAGAAGCTATGTGGGTCCTATCTTATGGAAAATGTTCACCTTATACATTGTGAAATTTTTCATAAGCCATGTGGGTCCTACCTTATGGCAAGAGTTCACCTTATACATTACGGAGAAAATAAAATAAAAGGGAGGAAACACGAGAGCAATGAAGAGGAGGAGTTGAAGGCGATGCGATGTCAGAGCAAAGCTATGATGGGATGCTGACACGAGGTACAAGGTACACTATACTAGTAGTAAATGAATGGACCATACTACTATATAATATAGACCTAAAAATGTGTTTTCTCTCTCCTTCACTTCCTCTCACCATCCATCCCCCCATCGATCTCTTTTTTAGGGTACCCATGGATCTCTTCTATACAGCCCCTCTCTCCCTCATCCACAACGTGGCGCTGCGCATGTGTGCCTTGGCACGACACACTTTGAGAAACCGTGTTCTTTTTTTGCGGAATTCAACGGATATATTAATAATACATAATCATAAGCATAAGCATTAGTACTAAAAGGCTCAAAAGTAATAATAGTTACAAAAAAGTCATTAGACCACCTAGCGACGACTTCAAACACTAGCGAGATAATTGAAGCATCTCGCTGCTTCAGGACCTACGGTACATGTAACATCCCAATTTTAGCAACCCTGATTAGTTGTCCACAATGCAAAAATCAGGGGGAACAGAAAATTTTCTTCTTAAGTGATGTAGTGTTTGCTTACTTGTTGGTTAGTGTTTATGCATCTGACTGTCTGCTAGATGATATACTCCTTACCTCACCCTTAGTTGATAAAAGCTATTTAACAAAACTATCTTGGCTCGTTTTATATTTTCTCAAATGTTCTAACATTTCAAAAATTGAGCCAAGATGCCTTTGCAACACTAACTATTTTATTAGCTTCTATTGACCAAACTATGGAGAGCTATATAATATAATATCCTTATGTTTTCAAGACAGAACTTTCAACTACTCTTACCTCTAGGTTTTCCAAAACCTTTTTATAAAGCTTTTGAGTTATACTCTTGGTATAGATACCAAGGACTCTCACCTTATTCCAACTCCAACCTTTCAAAATACCCATCTTTACCTCAAGCTAGGCTTGATTATAACCCTATTAGTAGTATGGATTGCTTGGTAGATGAATTTCCTTGATCTGATGTCTGACTTGTTTGCTTAGGAACGAAAGTGAGCCACCATAGGAGATCATCCTCTAGGATCAAACGAAATTAAGAGTACAAAACCCTAAGCAAGATTCCCAAGCTAGATCTGATCTCTAGCCACTAAGTGATCATCTAAAAACCCTTAACCAGATCACTTCTGAAATTATCCCTTCTAGAAGCTTCCTAGTCAATGAAGACCAAATCCAAGAATGGATCCCTTCTAATCAACCTACACTTCAACATCATCCAATTGATGATGATTTGGAACATTATATCCTCTCAAAACAACCCCCTCTTATATTCTAGTCAAAAACCCTCAAACTGCCAAAAATGGCTAAGTCTAGAAAACTGTTAACAATAACACATTTTGGGACTCACTCATTTCCAACCCTTGTGCATTTTTTGTAATACAATTGAACCATCTTGTAGACCATCCTAAGGAGTACCAACGCCCACCATTTCCTGTGACTATATCATCCTCTAACCACTTGTTCTTGATAGTTTTGTAGGCAATAAATTAATCTTTCCTACAAATCTTATCAACATGCCTATTTGGCAGAAGCTCACATCTTCATACTATCTTGTTTGGACCAAGTCTTGGCATGGTTGTAGTCTACTCACGGAGGTCTATCCATACCTACTTCACTTGTTTAAATTGCAGCTTTGTGCTTCCTAAACCCACCTGGTTTTGAAGGCTACATGATAATCTATTATGGCACCCTTAATTTATTCAAAGTTTGGCATCAATACTAGGAAATCTCAATCGTCACCAACCTCAAACTTCTGTACCATGGTGATCTACATCACTTGGTATATCCATCCATATAGCCCATGACCCAAGGTGAGCTTTGAGCGCTAAGATCCAACAAGGTTTTGAATGTATAAAAATAATAAGGCCTAAGATCCTTTATCCCATGTTTCTCCTACAAAATCAAGCTTAAATTCATAAGACCCTCGAATCGGCCCTATGCAAGTTTTAGCGATTCCCGCCAAACCCGCATAAAAACGATTCAAAGATGCCCACCAGGCATTTGCGTGCGGGTGGAAAACAAAGTAATACCATTACACAATAGTGCACGATGGAACCCACAACACATATATATACAACAACGAATCATGAGTCAAGAATACAAATATACAATACAAAGATCCAAATCATCTTAAAAACGATACAACATCCGAGTACGGACAAGATGCAAATGGGGCTAAGAGCCCTGAAGAATAACCAATGGCGTCCATAACCCTGCCCATGCCAAGACGGAAGGGTAACCCTGCTAACAACATCGATCTCCATCCTGCTAAAACAAAAGGGGTGCCGACAAAGGGCAAAATAAAAAGAGAGCGGTCAATACTGAGGCCAGTACACGGCGAGTCTAGAATTCGGCGGCTCTCACCTACATAGGTATGGTGGACTGAAGTGGCAGCGTAGCATGCACTAAACAACCTATAGAGACTCGATACAACTGTGGGCTATTAGAGAGAGATAAGAAAGACCTATTTGGATCCAACATGATAGTAACACCAAAATATACCCATCCTGGTATTCCCCCTCGAGACCAAACGAGGAAGTCAAACCGAGGAACTCACACCGTTGGCAGTTTTAGTCATTCCATTATAGTTGTAGCACTTACCAGTCAGATATAGATAGCATGAGTCATCCAGATATCATAAGTAGAGGGTAGTTTTAGTTAACCATTCTGTTGTAGTTGCAATACTTACTAGAAAAATACAATTAGCAGGTGACATCCCAAAACCAGCAGTTGTTGGCACTTTTATTTACTCATTCCGTTCTAGTGAGACTGATTACTAGACATGTCAAAGTCAAATTTATAGCACTAATTTAGTTATAGTTGTCTATGATCAAAATATTGTGCTCCAAGTCGTCCATAACCGCGGACACAACTTTCAGAAAGATTTACCCTCCAGGGGTGCACAAATAGCAACACACACACGATCAACCTCGGGAAGAACCAAATAAAACACAACGATGCCTCACGACAATGCATTCACAGGATTCATAAATTATTTCAGGGGGCACCCCACTAAGCTACCCGCAACAAAATTGGCCGGCTCCGAGATGGACCCAGGGTTTGTGACAATGGTTGTAAACGACTGGGAACCCAAATGTGTGACTGGGCTTGTCAATACCGCGAAAACATTCCACGTTCCAAAACAGTACAGGTGCTCCACGCACAATCGTAAATAAAGCAGTAAAGCATGGAATAAGTATAGGATAGTAATAAATCCCCAAACTACTTTGTGGCCCTAAGAAATAAAGTGCGAATCAAGCTCAGGCAAGAGGGATTCATAGAGTCTCCCGTATGCGGATAGTGCGGATAGTCAAGGAAAAGGTATCAAGTACTCGGGGCCTAAAGGACACAAGTGAGCGTGGAAGAACCAAATATTAGTTATTGCCTACCGGTACCTCTGTATTAGTTATATCTATTCCCTGCATTTAAATATCAAGTTGTAATTAAAGCCATGATCATCTCCACCCTTAAGCATCAACACCATTAAGCATGTGTCAACCTTCCAACAAAAGTGGAATGACAACAACGCGAAGCAGCACCTGTGCAAGCAACTGTGACTTGCAAGGCCTACTGTCTATCAAACAACAGGCAATAGGATGTGTCCAAGGCAATATAGAGGCTGCAGGGATTATAAATCATGCACGGAAACTAAAGCATCACAACACGGATAGCAATATATCAATATGAGGAAGTAAAGACTATAAATGTAAAATAGGTAGAAAGGGGGAGATTGCTCGCTTGGGAAACACTGCCGAAGATACATTATCCGAAGAACTTCTCGATACTCGCATCAACTCAACGGCCTAATCCGCGAAGAACCAAAGCACTAAAAGAAACACTGGATGCACTATTTAATACTACGGCAAAAGATCGGGCATGATGCATGTATGATGTATGACATGGCAAAGGTGCAATGCAATTAGGCAATATTAAGCGGAACCGGGGTCCCGAAAATTAATTAATAGGTTCAAGTTATTTAGATACCTCGCAATTTAAATGTTGTCTTATCAATGCAAAACATGGCATCGATTCGCTACACAAATTTAAATGGGGCCAATATAAGACTAGATTAGCCCGCAAATAGCCTCCGTATTTAATTTAGATGAGCTGCCATCTAACCCAATCCACACGATAATATGTATGCAAACATGTTCAATTCATATGCAATAAGATATATGGCAATTTATAAAATAGGGTCGGGTTAGGTAGGGGTCACACATTGGGGTATCGGTGTCTTGGGATCCGAGGGTGTTCGGGTTTGGCTTCGGACTCCGGAAAGGTCTTCGAGGCTCCATGATGGACATCTTGATGTTCCACGACAGAGTTCTCGGAATTCGACACTCTTTGGTTCCGTTTGCCGGCCTCAGGAGTTTGGTGTCATCGCCTTCGAATTGGTGTCAATGTTTGTCACTCATGTAATACATCATGATCGCATCTTCTTCTCCCAGCAAAAAAGTATCACCACATCTGAACACCCGAACCCCAACAGAGCATACCTCACTGTCACCACTTCGTATAACTAAACTTCAAAGATGGACACGAAATAAACATCGTGATACCACATGAACAAGTGGGCCGGGTCGGCAGGAGCAGGGCATCACCTATGCGAGGGAGATGGTTGGGCGCGCGGCAAAAGATCCTGTGGCAACGCATCTCACAGAGGCAGCGAGGACTCGCGCGAGCGATGACCAGGAGGGTCAAGGACGACGAGGCAACGGTTGCAAGGGCGAAGGCCAACGGCGACGAGGTCAAGGATGACCTGGGTCTTGGCGGTGGCCGGAACGGAGGCGAGGAGTGGAGGGCGCGGCAGCTGGTGCTAGGAGATACGCGGAACGGTGTCCACGTCGTGTCATGGCTTGAGGTCACGCGGCAGCGCGCCGCTGAAGGCAGGGACCAACGGAGAGAGGCGTGGGGGCGACTGAGAGACGAGGAGGCGAATGGCTCGCCTTGGACGGGGCCAACAGAGCGGGTCGGCAGCGTGGCCGACGCCTTCTGCAGAGGCGATAGGCGGCTGCTGGCGTCCGGAGGACGAGCTTGCATGGGCATGGTGGGCGGCGGAGCATAGGAGGGTCGGGTCGGTGACGAGGAGGCGCTGGGCCAGCGCAGCGATGGCCGGGCTAGACGCTGGCCGTGGAGGTGAAGGGGCGCCACGAAGCTTGGTGACATAGTCGAGGGCACACAGGCCTAGCGTAGCGACGCTTCCGGCGGCAGGCAGTGCGCTGTAGAGAGCTGCGGCGGGGCGGGCGGATGAGGTTGGGGCGCTGGGGAATCACTAGGTAGGTGAGGGGAGCGGGACATGATGCGGGACTGGTGGGGCCAACTGCGAGGTGGGGCCAGGGTTTGACCGAGCGAGGCATGAGGAGCGTGTTGGGTGCGTGGGGCTGGGTTTGCATCGATGCTGCGTGCATCGATTGTGGGGCAGGGACGCATGGGGTGGTGCGGCACATGGAAATGTGAGGTGGCAGGGTAAGGGAGGTGCGGTGTGGTAGGGTTAGGTGGCCGGGGTGAGGGTTTTGTTTCGGTTGGGTAGTAGGTGGCCGGTTGGGCCTTCTGGGCCTGGCCAGTTGCCTCCCTAAAAAATACTTTATTTTTATTAGATTATTAGTTTATTTTAAAAGCCTTCGTAAATATTTTTTAGACAAAACAAAATATTCGTAAGAATCGGGTTTTAATATGAAAAGAATAAAGGGGACTAATTAGAAAACAAAAATAGGCTTTGAGAAAATAGTTTTAGGCAAACCATGCATTATGACATGAGCATGTGGTCATGATGATGCACAAAAGCAAAACACAGCGATTTTCTAGTAGTGGTTTTACCCGGGGTGCTACAATTCGACACCACTAACAAGGGATCTCGCCCTCGAGATCCGCCTCATGGTACGGGAAAGAAGGCTGATGTGTTGTATCTTGTCTCTTCGTGTATATACTCGCGACACCACTAACAAGGGTTCTTTCTCCATCTTGAAATCATGACACCACCAACAAGAGGTTGTTGCTCAGGTTTGTTTAGAGAACCCTTCGGAGAAACAAAGACGGAGGTAGAGGTCTCAAAATGCAAGGCCACCCCTAACTTCCATGGAAGGGAGTAAAGTTTCATTGATCCACCAGTTCAATGTACAAGAGTGAACAATAAGAGTCGGTAGGGTGATCAGTCCATCCCGTACCCAAACTATTAACTCTGTACACGAATAGGAAAACCGTGCAACGAAACGCTCAAAATTTAGACTAAAGATCTTCACAAGCGATGTTTAGAAACAAAAGATTGATTGAAGCTCTTCATAGATCAAGTCGTCGTGTTGGAAAACGCTAGAAGATACAAAAGAAATCGTATGAAAAAAAGAAATCATATGAAAAGACACAATGATTAGGTTCTACAATGGTTCCATTGGTATGAACAACACATTCTCAAGGTATAATCCAACTTCACCAATGCTCATCCTTCTCATAATGTTTTTCAGCGATACTGATATCCGTTAAGGTGCAAATACAGATAAATAGTACAAGGACCCAAAAGCTTGGATGAAGGGTACAACAAACGAGATGCAGATTGATGATTGTAACAACACCATTATAAAAGGGGAAGCAAAACCCTAAAGGTACGACGGAAACCTAACCACGAGAAATCCGGAACTCAAAGAAAGATAAGAGAACAGATTCAAAACACACGACGGTAAGAGGAGAATAGCACAGGGGTAAGGAGTAAAAGCAGAACTAATTAGATCTATCAACCGATTTTACAAAAATAGTTTTGACACTCTACATCGGCCGTTAGCTAGGTTATCCTACAAGCTGGACCAGTGGGTATCGCAACTTCTGAGCTCTGATACCACTTTGTAACACCCTCGAATCGGCCCTATGCAAGTTTTAGCGATTCCCGCCAAACCCGCATAGAAACGATTCAAAGTTTCCCACCAGGCACTTGCGTACGGGTGCAAAACAAAGTAATACCATTACACAATAGTTCACGATGGAACTCACATCACATATATATACAACAACGACTCATTGAGTCAAGAATACAAATATACAATACAAAGATCCAAATCATCTTAAAAACGATACAACATCCGAGTACGGACAAGATGGAAATGGGGCTAAGAGCCCTGAAGAATAACCAATGGCGCCCATAACCCTGCCTAGGCCAAGCCGGAAGGGTAACCCTGTTAACGACGTCGATCCCAATCCTGATAAAACAAAAGGTGTGCCGACAAAGGGAAAAATAAAAGAGAGCGGTCAGTAGTGACGCTAGTACACGGTGAGTCTAGAATTTGGCGGCTCACGCCTACATAGGTATGGTGGACTGAAGTGGCAGTGCAACATGCACTAAATAACCTATAGAGACTCGATACAACTGTCATCTATTAGAGAGAGATAAGAAAGACCTATTCGGATCCAACATGATAGTAACACCAAAACATACCCATCCTGGTATTTCCCCCTCAAGACCAAACGAGGAACACACACCGTTGACAGTTTTAGTCATTCTATTATAGTTACAGCACTTACTAGTCAGATATAGATAGCATGAGTCATCCAGATATCATAAGTAGTGGGAAGTTTTAGTTAACCATTCCGTTGTAGCTGCAATACTTACTAGTCAGATACAATTAGCAGGTGACATCCCAAAACCAGCAATTGTTGGCACTTTTATTTACTCATTCCGTTGTAGTGAGACTGATTACTAGACATGTCAAAGTCAAATTTATAACACTACTTTAGTTATAGTTGTCTATGATCGAAATACTGTGCTCGAAGTCATCCATAACCGCGGACACGGCTTTCAGAAAGATTTACCCTGCAGGGGTGCACAAATAGCAACACACACACGATCAACCTCAGGAAGAACCAAATAAAACACAACGAGGCTTCACGTCAATGCATTCACAGGATTCATAAATTATTTCAGGGGGCCACCCCACTAAGCTACCTGCAATGAAGTTGGCCAGCTCCGAAATGGACCCAGGGTTTGTGACAATGGCTGTAAACGACTAGGAACCCGAAAATGTGACTGGGCTTGTCGATACCGCGAAAATATTCCACGTTCCAAAACAGTACAGGTGCTCCACGCACAATTGTAAATAAAGCAGTAAAGCTGAGCATAATTATAGGATAGTAATAAAGCCTCAAACTACTTTGTGGCCTCAAGAAATAAAGTGTGAATCAAGGTCAGGCAAAGGGGGATTCATAGAGTCTCCTGTATGTGGATAGTGCGAATAGTTAAAGAACATGTATCAAGTACACGGGGCCTACGGGACTCAAGTGAGCATGGAAGAACCAAATATTAGCTATTGCCCACCGGTGCCTCTACATTAGTTATATCTATTCCCAACATTTTAATATCAAGTTGTAATTAAAGCCATGATAATATCCACCCTTAAGCATCTCCACCATTAAGCATGTGTCAACCTTCCAACAACGGTGGAACGACAACGACGCGAAGCAGCACCTGAGCAAGCAACTACGACGCGCAAGGCCGACTGTCTATCAAACAACATGCAATATGATGTGTCCAAGGCAATATAGAGGCTACATGGAATATAAATCGTGGACAGAAACTAAAGCATCACACATGGATATCAATAGATCAATAGGAGGAAGTAAAGACTATAAATGTAAAATAGGTAGAAAGGGGGAGATTGCTCGCTTGGGAAACACTGCCGAAGATACATTATCTGAAGAACTTGTCGATACTCGCATCAACTCAACGGCCTAATCCGCGAAGAACCAAAGGACTAAAAGAAACACCGAATGCACTATTTAATACTATGGCAGAAGATCGGGCATGATGCATGTATGATGTATGACATCGCAAAGGTGCAATGCAATTAGGCAATATTAAGCGGAACCGGGGTCCCGACAATTAATTAATAGGTTCAAGTTATTTAAATACCCCACAATTTAAATATTGTCTTATGAATGCAAAACATCGCATTGATTCGCTACACAAATTTAAATGGGGCCAATAGAAGAACTAGGTTAGCCCGCATATAGCCTCCGTATTTAATTTAGTTGAATTGCCATCTAACCCAACCCACACGATAATATGTATGCAAACATGTTCAATTCATATGCAACAAGATATATGGCAATTTATAAAATAGGGTCGGGTTAGGTAGGGGTCAAACATTGGGGTATCGGTGATCTTGGGATCTGAGGGTGTTCAGGTTTGGCTTCGAACTCCGGAAAGGTCTTCGAGGCTCCATGATGGAGATCTTGGTGTTCCACGACGGAGTTCTCGGAATTGGACACTCTTTGGTTCCGTTCGCCGGCCTCAGGAGTTTGGTGTCATTGCCTTCGCCTTGGTGTCAATCTTTGTCAGTCATGTAATACATCATGATCACATCTTCTTCTCCCAGCAACAAAGTCTCACCACATCTAAACACCGGAACCCCAACAGAGCATACCTCACTGTCACCACTTCGTATAACCAAACTTCACAGATGAACACAAAATAAACATCGTGATACCACAGGAACAAGTGGGCCGGGTCGGCAGGAGCAGGGCATCATCTACACGAGCGAGATGGTTGTGCGCGTGGCAGAAGATCCTGCGGCAACACATCTCACAGAGGCAGTGACGACTCACGCGTGCGATGACCAGGCGGGTCGAGGACGACGAGGCAACGGTTGCAGGGGCGGAGGCCAACGACGACGAGGTCGATGATAACCTGGGTCTTGGCAGCGGCTAGAACAAGCGCAAGCAACGAAGGGCGCGACAACTGGTGCTAGGAGAGATGCGGAACGGTGGCCAGGTCGCGTCATGGCCTGAGGTCGCGCGGAAGCACACCGCTGAAGGTAGGGACCGGCAGAGAGAGGCGTAGGGGCGACGGAGAGACGAGGAGGCAAAGGGCTCGCCGTGGACGGGGTCGGCAGGGAGGGTCGGCGGCGTGGCCGGCGCCTTCTGCAGAGGCTAGAGGCGGCTGCTAGCAGCTGGAGGACGAGCTTGCAGGGGCGTGGTGGGCGGCGGAGCAGAGGAGGGTCGGGTCGACTACGAGGAGGCACAGGGCCAGTGCAGCGATGGCCGGGATCGACGCTGGCCGTGGAGGGGAAGGGGCGCCGAGAAGCTTGGTGACACGGGCGAGGGCATGCGGGGCCAGCGCGGTGACGCTTCTGGCGGCAGGCGGTGCGCTGCAGAGAGCTGCGGCGGGGCAGGCAGATGAGGTTGGGGCACTGGGGAATCACGGGGTAGGTGAGGGTAGCGGGACACGATGCGGGAGTGGTGGAGCCAACTGCAAGGTGGGGCCAGGCTTTGACCGAGCGAGACGTGAGGAGCATGTTGGGTGCATGGGGCTAGGTTTGTGTCGCTGCTGCGTGCATCGATGGTGTGGCCAGGGATGCATGAGGTGGTGTGGCACACGGAAATGTGCAGCGGCAGGGTAAGGGAGGTGGGGTGTGGTAGGGTTAGGTGGCCGGGGTTAGGGTTTTGTATCGGTTGGGTAGTAGGTGGCCGGTTGGGCCTTCTAGGCCTGGCTAGCTGCCTCCCTAAAAATACTTTATTTTTATTAGATTACTATTTTATTTTAAAAGCCTTCGTAAATAGTTTTAGACAAAACAAAATATCCGAAAGAATCGGGTTTTAATTTGAAAAGAATAAAAGGGACTAATTAGAAAACAAAAATAGGCTTTGAGAAAATAGTTTTAGGCAAACCATGCATTATGACATGATGATGCTCAAATGCAATGTGGCATGATGACATGAGCATGCGGTCATGATGATGCACAAAAGCAAAACACAATGATTTTCTAGTAGTGGTTTTACCCGGGGTGCTACAAAAACCAAGGTTGCAAATGATTGATACAGAATGTCGACATCATCTACCTTGGATATAAAAATTTATCACAAAGTATCCATAATTCTTTTGCCCCAAAAGGTATTTAATTCCTTTCATGTACAAAAACTCAAAAACTCTCCCTATAAAGGAAAGTTCGTAATTCTCCAAATCACTCCTCCAAATTAAGGCTCAATTGAGTCCTATACATCATATCCTATCTTCCCACTTCAAAAATAAATAGTTTTGAGGAGTGTTCATAATTCTCTTTGCCTATTTTCTTAAATGGCAGAAATTGAATAATAAATGTTTTAAATAGTTTTACTCTCCAATAAATAATGGGAAAATTCTCCAATGTGTGAACTCATGTTTGTGACCATGTCAACCAAAAACCCACCTTGGACAGTTAATTTTTTTGAAATGATATCATTAAAACAGATTCAGCCCTATTGGGATAAGTGATATAAAGTACACCAAAAATCATCTGAAAAATACAAAAATATTCTTGGAACTGTAACCTAACCTCATCTAGATACCAATACCATCACCCCATCTAGACATGCACAAATCCAAGCAGTTCTCCATGGTCACCCACATAACAAAGAATTGAAATATCCCCAAACTATGAACTAAATATTATCAAATCTTCTTTAAAAACTTCTCTAACACTCCTTCCAGCAGCAGAACCCTCCCTGGTTGACCCCACTATAGCTGTACTATAGCTCTGCCCCACCCTTATCTCTTATGCTTGTCCATGAAGGAGACATAGGCTAGGTCTTTTTCTCCCCTTCTTTAAATCTCTTGTAGGAGCACCATTGCTCCTCTCTGCCCACTTCACGACACCAGGTCACCCACCTCACCTCTCCACCGCCCCTAACCACCAATGGGCGAACCCTGGACCAGCTCTAGCCTCTCCATGGTCATAGCCCACCATGAACCGATCCATCTCGGTTAAAAAGACCACATGCCACCCCAAACCCTCTATCTCACTTCTTTCGCTTCCAACACCTCCCCAGAGACACCCCAGAGCACCAATCTCTCCCGCATGCTTGGTCCTAGCCAAGAGGAGCATAGGAAAGCCCCTCGGTTGCTCTCAAAATCCAAGTCGGGTACTCCCTCCTCCACTCTTCCACCTCTGCATGTCACTCTGCCAAGATCTGCTCGTCACTCCGCATCTCACCCTGCTCTTCTTCTTGTTTCATAAGAGCCACAGACACTGGCCACAGTGACCATCTGCCATCGTCGCTCAAGCACCGTCACCAACGTCACTACCAGGAGTCAACCCTGCCTTGACTCCCCTCTCCGGAACTACCATGGAAAGCCGCGTCTCCCCCGCCAAGACACCTTCGTCCTCAAGCCCTCCGGTGAGCCCCTGGACCTCTCTATGTGCACTAGGGTTTCAGACCTATTCGCCCCAGGCCCAAGGTTGAAGATGACCGCCTGCCATCCATCTCAATTAGATTCAGCGACCGACATCTCACCTTACCCCTTCGGCGCCCTATCCCACTAGCAACCGGGCCCGTCCCGCTGTTTCAAACAAGCCGACGCGCACGTGTAGAAGTGGATATGGGTCGTGATTGCTCAGTAAGGCCCAGACTCTACCGAGATCTGGCCCATCCTTCTCCGTTGCCCCTTTTTCTTTTTAATTCCAGATTTACAAATCCCTGAAATACACACTAGAAGAAATACCAAAGAAAATGTAAACTACCAATTTTTGCTAGAACCAAATTTCTAACATGTCCCCTTATGTTTTGTATAACATGTAAAACTATTACTTGACCAAAAATAATTCTTATTATTTCCTGACAACTAATTTTGTAAAATAAGTCTTTTTGCAAACAATAAATATTTCAGAGAGTTTTTCTTATCCAAATGGAACAAACCGAACTTTCCTAGGAATGTATTTGAAGTAATTATCTCCTTAACTTGGTCCCAGGTCAAGTTGAGCTTTAGATCCACAGTAATAGAAATATCAAAATCATTTCAGAAATGCAGTTACAAAATTCTACAGACTAATCCATTAGGTATTTGGGCCTAATTCCAACTCCCAGTGATGTGAAACATCAAAACCTATCAAAACCTATCAAAACCTAGGAGCTCACTATTTATTGAGCTCTGGTTGAATTTTAAGGAATTAAAACCTTCTGACAATAGTTGTTTCACTAGGAAAATACTTCCAGTAGTTGTACAACTCATAAATTAGTGATTACAATTTCTACAGAAAGGTATTCAAAATACCTACCATGTGACTTTTGACTCATATCAAAAGCTCTTTTAGTTTCAATGTAGTGAAAAAGAAAATCTGACTATAGAACTAACTTTGGGAATATCCCAAGGGCATTATGGTGATTATTTTGAGGTGTTTCCAAGTATCAAAAATCATAAACTCAAATATATACAATATACTCCGAGAACAAATTTATTTGAGCTCCAGATCTTTTATGGTTATTTATTCACCTAAACTAGGGATTTTCCACTAGAATAATCATAACTATTTAACGAAAATCGATAAAATCATGAAACCACTTTTGTTGGCCTTGTTATTTAAATACCTATCTGCTGATATCATTTTCGCACATTTATATCATACATACCCAAGCCTTAATCAGAACCCCTTCATTAGGTGGTATTCGACAAATAAACGATAAAGGAAATCCCACCAAGGAAATTATAGTAATTCCAAATTCTATGAACTCAACTAACAAAACCTACTGAATTGAATGATGTATTGTATGTTTGTTTGATATATTGTAAATATGCTTGTATGCCTTGTGTTGAATGTGGCTCTGTTTTCTTGCATGTATCCACTTTGACGATGATAGTTGCGATTATATAGAAGGCCAGGAGAAGATGGTTATTTTTGGATATTATGATATTCTAAGAAGAAGTCTAGGAATATATATTGCTAGTTTGCTGATCACAGGCAAGCCACTTTCTTGTTCATAAGCCGTGTCCTACTGTTTTACTTATGCATGTTTTACCTACTGTTTATAAAAACTGCATTGTCTTATTATATGATGATCTATATCTTGGTCGTGGCTTGGCTCCTCTAAACCATTACACATGTGTACTACTAAGTATAACCCCCTTTATGACACCTACTTTACCCTAGTATGATAGATGGTGTATAATAACATACCCCTTTGGAGACCCTATTTTAGCCAAAGCAAAACTATTGGATGGGAAGACCCCGGAAAAGTTTTACAAAAATATTTTATGATAAAACCTTGGTGAGGTTTGACCTACCAAGAGAAGTTTGAGAAAACAAAAGGTTTTGTTTTAAAAAAGAACACGGAGAAAAATGTTTTCGAAAACGCACCCGGTTCTTTGCAGCTTTAGCTATAACAACTTAACCCGTGCAACCACATTACTCCTATATGGGAAGGGGCTGGGCTGGAAGTTTGCTTGCTCTGGTATGAGTTGTCTCACAACTCCTACAAGGGATTTCAATCCCTAGAGGTTGGGCCTTCTGGGTCCCTGTAATGTACCTCACACCCAAGAGAAGGAAAAAATGGTCAACGGGCCTCCATGCGATACTATGAGCCTCTCATTGAAAGCATACAAAGGCGCTCTAGTTGCTCCACAGTATCCGACATCTTGGCGTTGGGGGAACAACTCATAGGGTAGGCGCTTATACAGGAGTGGGCATTCCTAAGGTCTTGACCGGTTACTCGACCCACGATCTGTAGGTGATTAGGACTGGGTACTCGGATGATGTGGGTAAAGTGTACAACCTCTATAGAGTGTAAATCTATTTGAATAGCCATGTCTATGGTTATGGACAGGTTGGACAAACTACTGTAGAGTGGTGCTAGTTTTGTTTTCAAAAAGTACTTCAGAAAAGGAAAGGCTTTGGAAATGTTTTTACCATGAGATGGTCAGAAAGGAAGGAAAGGAGTTTGGTCATGAGATGGACATAAGGAAGAAACAAATGGGTGACCCAGTCCTAGTGTTTTACAAAACTTTTCAAAAAGGTTTTCCAAAATGTTTTACAAAAGTTGTCAAAAAAGATATGTAGATGCTATATCTACAAGCGAAACTATTTTAGAAAAGAACCTCTCATGGAGCCCTCCTACATCCACATCCATATTCCATATCCTTTATTTATCATTATTGTTCCCTTGAGGTGGTTTGCCAGTACATTCAAAGTACTCACTGGCATTGTCCCTGACTATTAACATAGTCAGATATCGAGAAGAAGGTGATGAGAAAGACTATGCGAGCTAGGACGTTCTCCTAGAAAGTTGCCTGTATGTTAGGCATGACTCATGCTCTATGCTTGATGATATTCCGCTGATACTAATTGATGTCGCCATAATGGCATTAAGGTATGACTTGTATCCCCTTAAGTATTGGATATTTATTTTGACACTTGTCGGTTATGTGTCACGACTGACTGATCATGGGATCGTGGTGGTGGGCATAACAGGGTTTCTCGGAGGATTAATTCGGGGGCCCCACAGTACATAGGTTCCAAAAAAAAAGAATGCCACCACCCCAATTTTCAGACAAAGTGTACCTTGCTTTCTTACAATTCCTAAGGTTTAGGATTTTTTAAGCGGTCATAGAAAGGTTTTTCATTTTATTTATGTTTACTTTTCTTCATTTTTGATGAGGTTGTTGCATCGTAATGCTAGTTATTGTATATTTTATTTGCTAGCTAGTGTGTATGCTGGTATAAGGCCGACAATAGATGACGACGTGTCACTTTCTAATACTCCCTTCAACCCAAATTAGTTGACTTAGATTTGTCTAGATTCGATTGTATTTAGATATTATTTAGTATTAGATACATCCGTATCTTGAGAAATCCGAGTTAAATAATTTGGGTCGGAGGGAGTCCCTAAGCGTTGGTTATACTATTGAACTTGATCTCATGCACTTGTAGATTATTAAATTAGAACTAGTTCGACAAATTAACGGAAAGTCGTCTGAGTGGGTGAAATATGGGCACATTATCATAAATATGATATAGATATGGCCATGATGTTGGTGATTTGGTGTGAAAAACACAAATGTTCATATATGGTAAGCCATAACATGAAGAGAGTTTTTCCACATATTTCTAAATCAACATTCATGAGTTTTCATGGATACCAATACACACCAGAGGACGCCATGCACATGTTTTCACATTTTTTATTTTCCTTTATTTATTTGAAAAGATTCAAAACGCATAGTGATGTTTGTTGGCATAAATCCTAGAAAGAAGTTGAATCTTTTGAAAAGTCTAGGTGGTTTAAGAAGAGTGATTCGAAAAAATGTTGCCCGTCAGAGTTTCCAACAATTAGGGAAAAACATTTTTCAGTTTTCTTAGTGATGACGGGGATGTTCTGTAAAGAAAATCCGAAGGATGTGGCTCGGAATACCACGAGCCTTGTTTTTAGACATAGCGGACCTTGCATGTTTTACTTGCAATTCCCTGGTTTTATGAGTTTTCAAGCTTCGTAGCTAAATTCGTCCACTTATATTACTCTATGTCGATTCATCAAAATTAGGTCAAATTAATTTTAACCCCAAGTGAGCCGCCGATTACTCTTCAAACCTAACAAAATATTTCGAAGATACCCACTAGACAGTCAATATATCAAGAACGACTGAGAGTTTTAAAAGATTCATCTTCTTGCTAGAATTTTCATGGCTACAAAGTTAACCCTGCTTTGAAGACAAAATAAGAAAATAAAGAAAAAAGCAAGAAAAAGCGAGAGACTCGTGCATGGCGTCCTTTTGCGTGTGTTACTTGCGATGAGAAATGATAAGCATGAGTTTTTTTTACATTTGAAAAACCTTCTTCACAAAATTATCCTCTCCTTCTTCCACAGCGCGGCGCTGTGCACGTGTGCCTTGGTACGGCATACCGATCTACTTCGAGCAATCGTGTTTTTTGGCGAAATTCAACCGATCTATCAATAATCTTTAACATCACTATAAAAGGCTCAAATGTAATAATAATTACAAAATATCCTTAGACCATCTGCCAACGACCGCAAACACTAGCGCGATGACTGGAGAATCTCACTCCTTTAGGACCTACGGTACACCGGTTCCAAAAAAATGTCACCACCCCAATTTTAGACATAGTGTACCTTGCTTTCTTACAATTCGTAAGTTTTAGGATTTATTAATCGGGTATAGAAAGGATTTTTCATTTTATTTCTATTTACTTTTCTTGCTTTTTGATGAAGTTGTTGCATCGTAATGCTAGTAGCTGTATGTTTTAATTGCTAGGTAGTTTATATGCTGGTATAAGGCTGGCAAAAGATAACGACGTGTCATTTTCTTATACCTAAGAGTTGGTTATACTATTGAACTTGTTGTCACATACTTCTAGATTATTAAATTTGACCTAGTTCGACAAATCCACCGAAATTCGTTTGAGTGGGTGAAATATGGGCGCATTATCATAAATATGATATAGATATGGCCTTGACGTTGGTCATTTAGCATGAAACGCAAGAAATGTTCATACATGCTAAGACCTAACATGAAGAAATTTTTCCAAATATTTCTAAATTCACGTTCATGAGTTTTCATGAAAACCAATACACGCCATAGGACACCATGCATAAGTTTTTCACATTTTTCTATTTTTTTATTGAAAAGATTCATAACACAGAGTGAAATTTGCTGGCACAAATTTCCTAGCAAGAAGTTGAATCTTTTTAAAAGTCTCGATGGTTAAGAAGAGTGACCAGCTAGGCTATCAAGCGTTTCGATGGTGATATAGGACTTGATCCATGATTTTCGCTTCTATTTAGGGTCCTCTATCCTAATGTTCATGACTGGGTTGTAGTTTTCTTATTTTAGAAGGTAGTGTTATTTTCTAAAGGTAACATTTTAGAAGGTACCTTCACCTCATTTCCTCTGACGCCATGCTTTTCTCGTTGAGGCAGCATCGAGCTAGTGACACAATAATGTTAGGTGGTGGTGACGGGCATCCTTTGTCTAGGCATTCGCGGGCGGACTAGTCCTTTGGAAAAATACTACTACTATTGTATTCCGCGGTAAATTCGGACAAAAATACTACACTTGTAAGTTGCACGTGCCCTAACGTGAGACTCAGATAATAGACGTATCATATATCATCACTATATAAAATTATAATACGTAAACTTAAAAAATTATAAATTGGATTGACATCTATAAAGTATGGGTGTATATTTGGTTCTTGTACTTCGTATCATGTAGAAGTCAATGTTTATTAGCTCCCTAACACTTGAAAAATGTGGTAACATGGTCTAGAGAAACAAGGAAGAAGATCCTTGAATGATGGAGAAGTGTGTTTTGAGGTTTGTGCATAGAATTCATTATGATAAAGACTATCAACAATAGAACCTTCTATATGCTAGAATGGAAAACAAGATCCAACGGCTACTTGGGATTTACGAGTCTTGATCCAATGGTCAATATTCAAAGTTATTTGTACACTATATAGTGGTAAGATACATGCGCAATCTCTAACAGTACATTTAGCCCTTTCATTCGACAATATTATCCCATCAGAGGCACGACGTGATGGCCCGCTATGTCTAAGAATTTGATAGCTAGCACCACCCTCTCCTTATTTGCAAAAAAAGAAAAAAAACACCACACTCTCCACCATACCAGACTCAGCTTTGAGGGTAAGGGGTTGACTCACACCTTTCTTTACAAGCTGCACACGCCACCATCAAATCGCATTTGATGCATGTTGCTTTTTGAGCCTTACCTGAACACTCGGTAGGTGAGCCAAGCGTGATTAAGCACTAAATTTTGGTGTGATATTGGCGGGATCTTCTACCTTTCCCGGAATTTAACCCTTCCTTCACTGCCTGCATACACTAGGTACCTGCATAATTATGGGGTCTCTCGCTCACCGACTCCACTATCCATCTTTTACTAAAGCCTCATCATCTTGTGTTCCTCCTTAGCCGACTTCCACCTCGTTGGAGTCTGCTCAGCGACGCCGTCATCCATGCTACCGACGTTGCTTCATCACATCTGTTTCCCCCACTCCATGATACAATGTATACTTCCTTGACTCTGTTGTCCACCACCGCAATAGAGAGATGCGTAAGCCAGATGGACCCATCAATAAGGTGATGTTTAAAACTCGACACTGCCAAGATGAGGGTTGCTGCACACTTTCTATGTCCACTTTCCTTATGCATTTTACTTCGGAATGTATTTCATCGCTTCCTTGCAGTGCCTTCTCGTTACCAATTATTTCTGATGCATGCTAGGTTTTGTATTGCAGAATGGGTTTCACTAGAAAAGAAGGCAACTAGTCCTAAAGTATTGTGGTTTTGCAGACATGGTCGTCAAGCCAAATTTGATATCTCGCACTAGTACAAAACCTTGCCAACCCAATGATAACCCCAATCCTCCCTAGAGAAAGGATTGCCTCCACTTTGCATATATGCCCGCTGTCGTTATGCATTTTATTTTTTAGAGAACTTCATCGGATACTTGTGCTGCCTTCTCATCAGTTGCATATATTTTAATGGCATGGAAGATGTTGTACTACCAAATGAGTACGCATAGAATTGATGCCCACGAATCCTGAGAAATGTTGGACATGTTGATGTAGCCCCACTCAGCACATCATAACTGATATAGAAACATGGCTTGGTCGAGTACCCTAAACATGGCTATTTGTTGCATCTTATTTGTGTTGTTTGCTGATTGATTTGTTGTATTGCAATTTGCAGAAGTAAGTGCATGATCATGTTCACACCAAGGAGGTTTGCAGCACAAATTTTCAGCGTGCTAGTGATGCAACCATTTCTAGAAACCAAACATAAGTAGGGTGCATGACCGAAGCTACGATTAGGCTTCTCCAAAAGGATTTGGACACAGCCACTCGGTGGATCAGAGAATTGAACCTGCCGCTGGTCTTTAGAAGTTAGCAGCTGAAAATCATGTTCCCAATTCGGTTGATGCAGTTGTCAATGAGATCAAGAGTACGTTCTTGGAACAGGTGAAAGCACAAGCTGAAATTCTTTGCACATCTTTGCAGGCAGACGATTTTCAAAGTGTGATGCAAGATCCACCATGTGAAGAGTTTGTTATTTCAAATAACGAGGATGTCTATCGTTGTGTAATCAGCATGATATTTTCTTTTCTTATGTGTTGGCAGTACTTTAAGGTAACTACGTATTTGACACACTATATGAAATTGTATTGTACCTACTTGCTGCATCTAGACAATGGATCTCAATCTCGTTCTAGCCATTCATAAAATTGAAAAACAACATTTTCCCTCGAGAAAGTTGAAATCTTATTTTGCACTTTTGTTTAGATCGGTAGAACCACGTTTTACATGAAATGAACACATTACCATGAAAGTCCAAGAATGACCATGTCCTTGGGCCCATTATCGTGAATAAATACGTGCCACTACTTGTCAGGCCCTAAGTCAAACTTTGAGATTGTAGTTGAATACACAAAAAATCAACTTAGTGGCAAAATACACGCCGAAATCACTGCTATCACCGAGCAGTCAATAATTCTAACTCTGTGCTAGAAACACCCACTGAAAGGCTCCCACGTCCAATATTCAAGAAGTACGAAATTTGGAGCTTGCCTTTCAGTCTAGAAACAATAGGCCAAAGGCGAATCCTCAAAAGGGTTTGGCTTGTAAATTCCCACGCGTGGCACAATTCAAAGTTTCAAACATACTAGTACCACTAGAGTCGTTCTAGCAAGCCGGAATTGCTTCCTCGATGTTAGCCCGCACTAGATCGGCTCCTCCGTACCCGAGGTCCACGATGTGGGAGCCAACTCAACAACACCATCACCGGTGAAACTGTCACAGCTTCGCTGGATCCACTTACATGACTCCACGGCATCGGATATGTTTCCTCGACCTTGTCCATGGCTCTAGAGAGATGGCGAGCCAAACCCGCTCAGTCGCGAATAGCAAGGGCATATCTCGCCATAAGTCTAGCAAAGGCGTGGCTGCCCGAAGGAAATTGGGTAAGCACGCCCACAAAGGATGCCCTACACTTTGTATGCTCTTTACACATTTGATGTCTGAAAGTAGTTCATCGCTTGTTTGCACTGTCTTCTCGCACTGAGTTTTTTAATCTTTTTACTCCGTTATTTCTTTTAGACCATCAGATATTCATATGTCTGTCATTGTTCCTCAAAGATTTCAACTTCTTGCTAATATTGTACTAATTTTCTCTTAAATCTCATAAGTTTTTTTGGTCATGCATGTAAGATGCTTTGTGGCCGACTACTAAGAAGGAACACTAGATTAGGGAAGACAGATTATTGAAGAATTTCAAACATGCAAGGTTTCTCAACGTGCAGACGGTTAGCTCTTTTGTAGCTACCACCACGAATCAAGAAGAACAGGTTTCTGATGCAGAATTTGCTCCTAGTGTTGAAAAATCCCCGAGGGAGACCTGACTTAGTAAGATAGACCGGTGGAGTTCCCCCTCCCTAGTCTGCCTGCTTGTCCACCCCCAAGGTAGTTTCTATATCTTGTCATTGAGATATTTGTTGCATCTTCCTTTTTTTGTACCTCAATCCTACCAATTGTTGTGCAATGCCATCTACTTAGTTCATGCATCATATATGTTCATGTCTTGCCTTACTATTCTATGTTATATCCGTGTCTCATTATACGTAGGTCTTTGATAGATTAATGTATTATTTATGTGTGTCAGGAATCAGCAGGTTCACCTAAGACCCTTTTGGGTACCATCAGGGAGAATAACTATGTTTGAAAAGTGTATCATTTAACATTGGTTTCTGTCGATGAACAACACTTCGAGGGAGACCTGACTCAGCAAGATGGTCTGGTCGAGGAACAATACATGCTTGTCGATCCCCAAGGTGCTTGCTCTATCTTTTCATTGAGATATCTGTTGCATCTTCCATGTTTGGTAACTTAATCCCACAAAATATTTTGCAATGCCCTCTGCCTAGTGCATGCATCATATATGTTCAGCATGTTTTGCCTTACTGTTCTTTTGTTCCATATGCACTACATTATATATAGAAACTATAATAGATTGAAGTATCGTTTATGTATGTCAGGAATCAGTCGGTTCACGTAGGACACGTTCAGGTAGCAAACCTGAAGCGTTGACAAGCGGTCTTGCTAATGCTACCAGTGGAACACACACACAACCTAGGAAAACCAAAAACCAAAAGTCAGGAAACTCACATAAGGAGCATAAAAAGCACCGTCTTGGCAGCACACCAAAGGTTCCAAATGAAGTAGACACATCAAATCCACAATCACTATTTGTCAATCGAGATACCCATCAAAAATTGGTAGACAAACCAGTTTCAACCTCTACTGGCCTAACACTACTAGCACAAGACCAACAAGCTAGCGATGATCACCCACCTGGTGATCACCCCGACACCAAACATGGTCTATGTTCCAAGGCTTATCGTTCCATGATCCCTTATATATATTGTGATATCTTGATGTAAGGATGAATTGGTAGCTACACGGCGATTTAAAAAAGGTGGCCAACAGTAGGAAACAATCTTGAAGCTAAAATTTCCGGAACACAATCTTGATATTGCATCAATTTATTCTATCTGGTAAGCGAAGGCTAGAACATTCATAAGAATATGCTTTTCTAGCATCGGAAATAGGCATTTTCTTAGGAACGATATTCCCAACTTCCCATCATTCAAGCACCACCAAAAAACCCCTATACATTATATTTCATTACTCCAAAAGTTACATGTAAGTCATGTTCATCTATCCCATGCCTTCAAGCTTGCTGTTGGTTCTATTCTATATCACATAACACATCAACTGTTCCCATTCTTGCCGGCAGACAAAATTCAACTTCGATCAAGATAATGAGGATGTAGAGTATGTTCTCAAGGACATGTTCTCCTCTTAATTGCGCTAGCAATGCCATAGGCTAAAGAAGGAATACTTTGATGATAAGGAAAGTAAGGATATTCAAAAAACTCCTAATGAACATACTATGACTGACCAATAGTGGATAGATCTTATTGAACACTTGTTTGATCCAATGATTATGGCATGGTATATGAATACTGAGACTAAATCACATTCGAAATTCCTATTTGTGCATTTGTCTCACTAGTCTCCTTTTGCAGAAGAACATTGAGAATAACAAGAGTAATCATGCCACATAATGTTTAAAAAACCAAACTGGATCTCATTCGTTGGTTGGGCACTTGAGCACAAAAGTAGGGGTAGTTAGTATTTAGTCTTGTAGAGACTTTATGCTTCTTATATTTTGATCATGAATTTTTCCCATGTTGCAGAAAGATGAGATAAGTCTGCAAGAAAAATTCGAGGCATGCCAGACAAGCAAAAGATAAGGGTTCAGTCCCTCCGCTAAGAGTGTTATAAGTCTTTGCGATTGATATTTGGTTATTTATATGCATAGTTAGATGTGCAACACAGCCTGAACTACTGCCTAGTTTTCTTTTCATTTAATTAGATGATTTCTAGCTAGTGTGAGTTTTAGTTTTTAGTTGTACAAAGAGATGTACTGGGATATCATGCACCTGGTGATGAAGAAATAGACAGATGCCATGTTGGCATAGTCGTGTTATTTCATTTTAGTAATAAAATTCTTATCAGTATGATCATATAGCTATGCTTTTACTACAGTATATATGATGTGTAATCAGCCATGCCAATTTGTAAGATTTGTTCATAGTCAGGTTAAATGTGTTGTCTGCATGTTTCTCTGTCGTAGCTTCTCTTCTCTCACCCATGTCTACCAAATGATGACCTTACATATTAAATTGAATGAGGAGATGGTAAAACCTAGGAAAGATCGTCTAGAACAAACCCAATAAGAATGTGTGGAAACATTTAACATGGTACTAAAAGGCGAAGGTCATTGCAAAAGCACGTTCTTGCGTAATGCTGGGTTTTCGCAGTCCAAGTCCAAGACTAAGTCGAAGTCCAAGTCGGTGTATTTGTCTTATCAGGAAGAAATCGTAGCACTACGGGCTGAACAAGAAGTGCAAAGACGAACAATCGATGAGATGAGATAGAAAGCATTAGTAAGTGATGTAGAGTAGAAGATCTTACAAGATTAGCGGAATTCTCGAGAGCCCGTAGATGAGGAGGCTAGTCTAAATTGAAGATGAACCCTGACATTGATAGGTCAGTTCCTGTGAAATGGTTCTTGATACTAAGCCCAAGTTGTGTTTGTGGCCATGTATACAAAAATGGAGTGATTATTCGTTTTGCATCATTCTTTTATCTATTAATGTTGCCCTCCATGCAAAAAAATCATGTGCCCAAACCTCACTCACTCGGCCTTGGATTCATGAACAGACGAAGAACAGCCTAACCATTTTTTAATAATTTGGACAACCGCCAAATTCAAAATCTCAGATGAGCGATAAACCTACCACCTAACCCGTTTGAATCGAAGATATATGACTCCAATTTTCTTTGCGAATATGGTCATTATTTTGAAGTTCAGTTGATGTGACTCTCAACCTTCAATTCGAATAGAAGGAGTACCATTTTGCTATTATTCCTTGGACGCTAGCCAAATTCAAAATATCAGTCAGCACAATTTTTATGGTCGTGAATGATTAGTTGATGTGACTCTCGACCATGAATTCCTGACTAGATAGAAGTACAATCTACCACCTTTATTTACTTCTAGTAGATGGACGCTAGCCAAATTCAAAATCTCAATCGAGCGGCAAAATCACCCACTGACCTTGAAGCATTTCCTGCCCCACCATTTCAAAAACTTTGAGGCAAAACCTACCACCGGGGAGTACCATTTTTCAATTCGTAGATAGATGGACACTAGCCAACTTCAAAATCTCAATCGAGTGGCAAAATCACCCAGCGATTTTAAGCATTTCTTGCCTCACCGTTTTGAATACTTCGAGTCAAAATCTCACACTAGGGAGTACCATTTTTCAATTGGTAGATAGATGGATGCGAGCCAAATTCAAAATCTCAATTGAGCGTCAGAACCACCCACTGAGTTTGAAGCATTTCCTTCCCCACCGTTTCAAAAACATTGAGTCAAAATCTCCCAACAGGGAGTATCATTTTTCTATTAGTAGATAGATGGATGCCAGACAAATTCAAAATCTCAATCAAGCAACAAAATGACACACCAACCTTGAAACATTTCAAGCCCCTCTGTTTCAAAAACTTTTTACTTTAAAATTCCCATTCTACCCATTGTTCATACAACAAATGCGCATGCCAAAGTCAGTAGCTCGAGGGCACAATCATAATTATTTTAATGTTCACCTATATAATCTCGATTCACGCAGTATTTCCCATTGGCCCTCCCAAAATCCCAAAATCCTCTCTCCTGCTCTCACCTCCATGACCACCGCGCGCATTGGCCGGCGGCCGGAGCCTCTTGAGCCATTTACTGACGCCCACCGCACCAGATCTAGTTCATCGGTTCTCTCTGCCACTGCACCGGAGTTGCGGTCGGGTTCACAGCGCCGATGGCGTCATTGACCGTGTAAGCTCTACTTCCCACTACCGATAGCTAGCCAACCATACCACAGCCTCTTCGCCAATGTCCACCGGAGGTATCTAGTTCAACGATTTCCATGTCCACTGCTCTAGACTAGCTGCACGGGAGACATTGTCATCCACCACGTTGAAGCCAGCATCGACCGCCCTAGATCTGCTTCCATGACACCAACAGCCACCGCAACAACAGCACCCTCGGGCCTTAGTGACCTTGACATCATCGACACGGACATGGATGATGCTTAGTCGCCCGACTAACCATGGTAACCAAATTTCCAACCCATTTTTGTTTTGCCAGCAGTATAGCAGGTTCAAGCCTGTCACAGTGAACTGCATTTTTGTAATCGTCCTACATACCAAGTCACTGCACACACTTTTTCTTTGTGCTACATACAAGGTCACTAGACATGTTGGTTTTCATCACCTGCTCTACAAATTTTGATGCCATGCACATGTTTTTAGCTACTATGTACAACAGTAATTTCCTACTATTTTGGGTTTCTTGCAAAATCTAAGTCACTGGAAAATATTAGTTTGCATTACCTGCTACGCAGTTGTCGACTTCTAGTATCTAGTTTGTCCTCAGCTAAGTTCCTTCTATTGTTTCCTCCCTGACATCCTTCCACTATCATGTAGCACCCGTTTAAACTCTTCGTACTAATTCCATTATAATTTTATTGTTTCCATATGGTTCTTCAAAATTTGCAACACTAACTATTTTCTCTTCTTTTGTATAGAGCTCAAACATGGAACACTGAACATGTTGGTTTCCAAAGCTTGTTCTACAGATTCACAAGCGATGCCTTTGTATTTCGTATATGGTTCTGTTTCATCCTAAGAAACTACATAATTGTCCTCTACTATGTTCATGGGTGGTTTGCATTCCTTGCTCTACAAGTTCACATATGATGCCATTATATTTTCTATATGGAAACTGCTTCCATATTTGCTGAAATGACCAGGATATTTCATATTTGTTAAAATTCTAAGCCACACACACATTGTTTGGTTGCTCTTTTCGCGGAAGGCACACTTGTTTAATGCTTGCTTGCTTGTCCTGTTTTGTTTAATTAAACCATGGACCTGTAGTAAACTCCAGTTCAAATGGGTAGTTTTTTTTCCTTGTTTGCTATAGAATTCTTTGATAATGATGATGGTTGTTTGTTTGCTATAATAACTCTTTATTACTCAGTTTCAGACTGCAATTGTTACTATTGCCACCAAAGATGGGGGCTACAAGATCATGTTTGAAGGTGGTTTTCCAATGTAGCTGTCACACTCAAAGGGAGATGTTGTTGATAGACTGAGAAAGCAAACTAGGGACTCTGCTACCCATGGGCTCAATCTCGATTGGCAACTGAAATGCTGAATTTTCTTACCCTTCAGTTTGTTGATGATATGTAACAACTTTAAGAAGTTTGCAGCTGATGTACTATCTAGGTAAACCACATAGGCCATGTAAGAATTTAGTTGACGTTGTCCCCACTTGGTGGTAGGGGGTACCATAACTGGGCCGATTGGGCCGTGGTATTGGACCGTAATGTAATGGACCAACGATGAATAGTAAATGATGCTCCATAATGGTCCATACACACCTTTTTTTATTGTTGCGATTGGCATGGGCCTCAGAAACACCGAAACAGTAAAAGTCCATAACAATAACGGGCATCACGTGCAAAAGGCCGAAAGGGACACCACGAACAAGCTCGATGAATAGTAAATAGCTAGAATCTTAGCAGGACGCAAAGCGGAAAAAGGCCTGACATCCTTATGGGCCTAAATAGTGAAAGGCTTGAACAGTAAAAGGCCCGAACAACAATGGGACACACGTGAAAAAATGCTGAACAGTAAATGGCCAGAACCATAGGAGGCCGCAATGCGGTAAAAATCCTACATCTTTATGGGCCAGAACAGTGGAAGCATTGAACAGTAAAAGGCCTGAATAGTGAAAGGCTAAAATAGTAGTAGGCCAGAACAGTAGCGGTCTTTCTCACATATGGGCCGTTAGTGGGTGGCCCGCATCTAGTAGGCTCAAACAGTAAATGGCCCGAACAGTAGTGGACCTTCTTCCGAATGGCCTATGGTGGGTGACCGACCACGGGCTTTATGAATAGTGTTGGTCCTAAAGCATGCTTTAAATGATGAGGATATCTATAGGGATTATGATGATTCTGACTGCCTGAACTAGAAGGAAATATTGAGTCAAATCAATAATGACTATCAGGTGAATTCATTCCTAATTGAACCTGATGTTTTACTTAATGAGAACTTTATACTACCTAAGTCTATGCATCTTTTTTTATGATCAGGTTTATTGATAACACAAGCGTTGTACGAGGAGAAGGAGAGTTGCAGCAAGAAGGATAAGCGCTGATTTCCAATATCAACAAGTGCGTGAGGGAGGAGCGGGAGGCATGCGCACTAGGAGGCAATGAGGAAATCACGTATGAGCAAGAGAGAGAGATGGCGCACCAAGAATTACATGTTTGAGGTGTTCCACGACGTTTGGACTGCGTGCCAATAAGGCCGAACCCATATATGGGTCGGTATGTATCAGTTTGAGTCAAACCGAGTCAGTTTGGGCCAAGTTATGACTATTTTTAGGCCCGTTTAGAGGGGAGGACGCCCCAACCCTCATATAAACCTCCGTAGCCATCACAAGTTATGGTTTAGACCATGTTAAAATATTTTGGAGTTGTTTCTTTCATAGAACCTCTAGAATTACCCTGTGTTCGAATCTACCAACTATAATTGAGTGTGATCTGTTGTTCCATTGGGAATTAGTAGATTGCATACTACCATTCGTGGTCACGGCTGCGTGCGCAAGAGTGTGGTGTTGTGAATATCCTACAAGGTTCGAGATCTGTTGCGCTGGCATCAGGGATCGAGCGGGAGAGATCATAGCTACGCACTAGTTATCTATCATCCACCATCATCATTGCCATCCGCTTACTGAGAAGATCGGGCCACCCCATGTCATCTTGGTATCAGAGCGCTGGGTTTACTCGGTGAGCAATATCATCTTAGTATCAGAGCGCTGGGTTTACTCGGTGAGCAATATCATCTTGGTATCAGATTTCTAGTGTTGCCTCGGTAAGCATCCACAAATCCATCCATAGATTAGTTGTTTTTGTCCTATATAGAAAAAGCCACAAAAAATATTAGGGTTCATAGTTCATTGCCATAGCCTAGATAACATTGTTCGTGAGTTCTAGTTGCTGATCGTAATCCTTTTGTGTAGCCTTTCTTCTAAATCTGAGTCGTAGTTTTTGTCTAGTTTTCGTCTGTTTTTGATCAGTTGTCGGAGTCCCTAGACTATTTCTAGACTGTTCGTCGTGTTCTTGAGGCTTAGATCTAGTAGATCTGTTTTCTTTTAGTCTCAGGTTGTAGATCCGTTTCAAAGAAGGAGAAAAAAAGCAAACCGATCAGATCTAGACTTGTACTGAGTTTGCTTCATGTTGAAGTAAAAAAAAAATCATCTCGCTGCCTCACGCCTGACCGCAGACAGGTCTGTGCTCCCGCGTGAAAGAAAAAAAAATCCGTAGAAAATTTTTTTTCGGGCCGTCGCCTTACCACAGACAGGTCTGTTCTCATGTGAGAAATTTTTGTGTCTCCCGACATCCTGCCGCGGCAGGATTTTAGGCCGTTTTTCTGCCGTGGCAGAGACCAATTTTCAGGTCAAAATTATTTCTTTTTTGTTTATTTTTTTACTGAGTCCACATAGCGTACCTATCCTTGTGAGGCTTAGTAAACCTTTCTTTGTGTCTAAAACTATCCTACGAGACTAGCGTGCTTCGTGCTCTGCGGGCTGCTCAGTTTAGCAATCTTGTGCCCGTTTCGTTGAGACATTGCTAGCGTCTCTCCTTATGCATTGCAACACGAGCGTTCCTCCGACATACCTCACTTTTTTGAGCTCATTTTCATAGTTGCAATTGCCCCATTTATCTCCACCATGTGTGTTTTCGTGGGTCTTTGTCATACGATTATCACTAGGACTTGTTTGCGGTGTAGTTAGGATACCATACCTACAGCTCCACCATAAATACCCTGTGTGCCCTATGATCGTTCTCTATACCTTTGATATTCACTTCTTCACATTAGTGCATCAGTTTTTGATTTCGTTTGGTAGAGCATCTCTATTCACTTTGGAACGGTAAGATCTCCTTTCTTATTAGTTGTGAGTGAGCTGTGAGAGTTCCACCATACAGATTTTGATTTTTGCACTAATGTACTAATCATGAATTCTACTAGTGTTGATGTGATGCAGAAATCAGATGATGTTTACCATGACTATTTAGCTATTGTGGTTGGCATGGCATATGATCCAACTACAATCAAGTGGCGATTGGAAAGTTCCGCCACACCCGCAGAATAACAGATTTGGGAAATTGATATGGGATTTGGTTTTGCGAGATATCGTACTTTTGATAGCAAGTTTAATGGCCATATAGAATACATTCTTGCTCACCGACGTGTGGATGAAGAGGTAGCTCGTTGGTGGAAGGACGCAAGGATTGTGTATGGTGTCATGGGTAAAAAAATCCTTTGGGAAGATTTCAAGCAATTTCTACGTTCTATGTTTTTGAACAACTGCAAATGGCCTCTTCCAGAAATTTTGAGAGTGGACACTAATGAGACATGTGAGTTGTCTACTAACGTAATCATGTGTACTCCTAGTGTTGTATCTTGTGATGTGCAGGTTGCTTTTGAAGAAAGGGAGCCGCCTATTTTACAACCTGCATCACACGATCTGGTATTGTTACTTGAGGAGGATGTCGTAGTACCTACTACAACTGAGAAGTTTGTTAATGACAATTGTACTGATTTGGAGCTTCAGCCAACATGTGCGACATATTGTGAGTCTATTCCTTTACTGAAGCCTCCTTGTGATTTGCCTTGCACTACTGTTTTAGCACCATGTGATAGTTTACCAAATTCAAATTTTGATCATGTGGTACTGATAACACGTAAGGAAATACTTGCTCGAATACCACCTGCTGATATTGTGTATTCCATCATGCTAAATGAACCTATGAGTATGAGTTGTGCTATGGATAAGATTTCTGAAATTTCATTTCTGAATTCTAGCACATATTCTCCTTGTTTCACTTTCAATCTGATTGGTGAATATAGCATGCATGAAAATTTTCTTGTGGATCACATATGCATTACTTGTGATCAAATCGCTGAACTAAAACTTGTTGTTTTCAGCCATACATGTTGTGTGTCGACGATTTTGTGTTGTGGGATATATGCTAAAATTTGTGATAATATAAAACTAAAGTCAGGTCTAGTTGATATAACGCATCCAAGACAAGTAATTTTACCTATGTTGGATCGTTGTAATCTTGCGAGAATAGAACCCAAGTTTTCATATTCGTTGTGTTTGTCCCAAAATTCGTTGTCTAGTTGTGATAATGCTTTATACTTCACTTATATTTGCAAATTGAGTTGCATTTTACATACTGGACAACATGATCATGTTCATAATAATCAGAGTAGCGCAGTTGAAGCATGGCATGATTCAATTTGGTTTTCAGACATATTGAATTGGTTTGATCTTGTTCACAAATTTGAGCATAGATCTTCTTTGAGAAAACTGAATTTAATATTGAAGAACATGACTATCTATTTAGTTGTTTTTTACCATGATCATGATTCTTTGTACTTCACTTATACCTGCATTTTATGTTCCTTGATGTATACTGGACATACTTTTCATGTGAACAACAATAATACAACATGTTATATATACATATACTTTGCGTACACGTTGTTCTTTTTGTTTCTCCCACTTTCAGCTTACCTAAAGCCGAGGACGGCTTTTCATGAAGAAAGGGGGGATGATGAGGATATCTACAGGGATTATGATGATTCTGACTGCCTGAACTGGAAGGAAATATTGAGTCAAATCAATAATGACTATCAGGTGAATTCATTCCTAATCGAACCTGATGTTTTACTTAATGAGAACTTTATACTACCTAAGTCTATGCATCTTTGTATGATCAGATAACACAAGCGTTGCACGAGGAGGAGGAGAGTTGCAGCAAGAAGGATAAGCGCTGATTTCCAATATCAACAAGTGCGTGAGGGAGGAGCGGGAGGCATGCGCACTAGGAGGCAATGAGGAAATCACGTATGAGCAAGAGAGAGAGATGGCGCACCAAGAATTACATGTTTGAGGTGTTATGATGATATGATACCAAGATGATATGGGGTGGCCCGATCTTCTCAGTAAGCGGATGGCGATGATGATGGTGGATGATAGATAACTTGTGCGTGGCTATGATCTCTCCCGCGCGATCCCTAATGCCAGCGCAACAGATCTCGAACCTTGTAGGATATTCACAACACCACACTCTTGCGCACGCAGCTGTGACCATGAACGGTAGTATGCAATCTACTAATTCCCAATGGAACAACAGATCACACTCAATTATAGTTGGTAGATTCGAACACAGGGTAATTCTAGAGGTTCTATGAAAGAAACAACTCCAAAATATTTTAATGTGGTCTAAACCCTAACTTGTGACGGCTACAGAGGTTTATATGAGGGCTGGGGCGTCCTCCCCTCTAAACGGGCCTAAAAGCAGCCATAACTTGGCCCAAACTGACTCGGTTCGACTCAAACTGATACATACCGACCCATATATGGGTTCGGCCTTATTGGCACGCAGTCCAAACGTCGTCAAGCACCTCAAACATGTAATTCTTGGTGCGCCATCTCTCTCTCTCTCTTGCTCATACGTGATTTCCTCATTGCCTCCTAGGAGCGGGAGGCATGCGCACTAGGAGGCAATGAGGAAATCACGTATGAGCAAGAGAGAGAGATGGCGCACCAAGAATTACATGTTTGAGGTATTTCACGATGTTTGGACTGCGTGCCAATAAGGCCGAACCCAGATATGGGTCGGTATGTACCAGTTTGAGTCGAACCGAGTCGGTTTGGGCCAAGTTATGGCTGTTTTTAGTCCCGTTTAGAGGGGACGACGCCCCAGCCCTCCTATAAACCTCCGTAGCCGTCACAAGTTAGGGTTTAGACCATGTTAAAATATTTTGGAGTTGTTTCTTTCATAGAACCTCTAGAATTACCCTGTGTTCGAATCTACCAACTATAATTGAGTGTGATCTTTTTTTCCATTGGGAATTAGTAGATCGCATACTACCGTTCGTGGTCACGACTGCGTGCGCAAGAGTGTGGTGTTGTGAATATCCTACAAGGTTCGAGATCTGTTGCGCTGGCATCAGGGATCGAGCGGGAGAGATCTTATCTACGCACTAGTTATCTATCATCCACCATCATCATCGCCATCCGCTTACTAAGAAGATCGGGCCACCCCATATCATTAAGAGTGCTAGACCAATGTGGCATATGCCTCTAATCGGCCGCACGGTGGAGGACCAAGTTGGGCCTTACGCAGGATGAAATAATAACGGAGCGGAAAGTTAACAGGCCATAACTGTAATGCGAAGTGATGGGACCCATCAATCAACGTGGGCCACGGAGCAGGCCATAACAGTAACGGGCTTCTTATTATTGGGCTTGTCTGATGGGCCGGCCAACTTGATGGTTAGCAGGATTTGGCTGGGCCTTGGCTTCCACCATGGTTTTGTGACCGTTAACGCTGGTAACTAGCAATTAATAGCATTTTCCATGTGTAATTCTGCATGACATCAGCACTCAATGGGCTAGCAAAACCGATCTACCATGGCGCGGTTTTCCGTGGTTAAAAGGTGCGATCTGTCATGGTCGGAAAAACATGTAGACTCTTTGGTGACGGAGCTTTTACCACGGAGGCCATCCATCGCAGAAGATTTCTCCACCATGAAAACCAGGCCTTCAACCACGAAAACCTTCCGTTGTAAAAGCCAACTTGCCTTGTAGTGATGCTAGGGCATCAAACCCGATTATGTGCGCATACAGGCAATTTCAGTGATAAGTTTTGCGGCACTGGGATCTATGCCGGAAGGTTGATCGGTGGCTGGAATGGGCTGGCGTTCGCCTAAACGGTGTACTATAATGGTTTTTGACGGGGCGCTGGTTGTTCAAGTGGAGACCGGGCTGGTCCGGTTGTGGGATCAGCACATCAGCCGTGTTGGGTTCGCAGCATAGAAAACAAAAGAATTCCTATGATGGGAACTATTATATGCCAAGATCTATCTACTATATACAAGAAACGGGTGGATATACATCCATAGAGAACATACCCTTGAAGAACAACAATGCTTTGTTAACAAGATGGAACTCGTGGATGATGTAGTCGAATGCTTGTCGATCTCAAGATCATGTGGAAGTTCTAGCGCCACAAAGCAGAAGCGCACCCATCCTCGCACACACATTCAGGTCACCGAACAACCTTCACCTCCTTGATCTAGCGATGCAGCGGAAGCAGCAACTCCTTCCATACGAAATGCCACCAGGAACATGTATCTCGCTAATCCAAGACCATGGGGGAATAATTCTAGAGGGGGAGAGAGATCCTTCACGAGGAGGTGTGAGGAAGGAATGAGAGGGGGGCCTTTTATAGGAGGAGGGGGTACCCCTCCCCATGGCCGTCGCCCCATGGGGGTGATCTCTCACCTCCCACATTCATGTGGTGGTAACCTCCACATAAATTTGCCCCTTCACATTCTCTTTTAAAGTCCCACTTTAAATGCATTGAATTTCTCCAAATTTAATTCTCACTCATTTAATAAAACTCTTTTGTTAATTTTATTCATAATTTTGTTAATTACTTTAATTAACAAAAAATCACATAAAACCCTCTACAACATTTCAATATTCCATGCAAAACCAATTTCAGCAATTTCACGTGAAACAATTTCGGTATCTATTGAAATAATTCCAGCACTTTGCAATTCTTTCATCTAGAACATATTCGCACCAAATGGTATTTGGAAACCCTTAAGTGTGTCACCCTATGGTTCGTTAATAATGCATACATAATCGAGACCCCTCTCAGATTAATAATTAGAAGCGGGACCTGGAGATCCATACTGACTCCCACACATTCAACGATGACTTCTGTGATCGAGAGAACCTTTAACGATAGTAACTAAATCCCTTTGTCTTGCGATATATTACATGTACGAGATTCGATCATCAGTATCTCAATAATTAGTTTGATCTCGTTACCGACATGCACTCTTTTCTCGTTCCCGTCATATAACATCATAGTGATCACATCACTTGCTTGCAAGCTATCTTAATGTGATATCACCGAGAGGGCCCAGAGTATATCTATCCATCATCGGGATTGACAAATTCCACTCTTGATCCTTGAGCCTCAACATAACACCTTCGGAATACCCGAACCCATCTTTATAGTCACCCTGTTACGGTGTGACGTTTGATGTTATCAAAGTATTCTTTAGGTGTTAGCAATTAACATGATCTCATGGTCTAAGGATAAAGATTACTTCGTATGATGCTATAGCAATATAAACATAATTACTTTGATCGTAATGCTATACTTCGGATGAATGTTCATCACATCATTCACTAATGTTGTGACCTTGTTATTAACAACATCCAATGTCCATGATTAGGAAATCTTGATCATCTTGTTAATCAACGAGCTAGTTTATAGAGAGGCATAACTAGGAACTTTCTATTTGTTTATTAAACACACATGCATTAAAGTTTCCGTATTAATACAATTATAGCATGGAAAATAAACTTTTATCATAAACATGGAATAAGATAATAACAACTTTATTATTGCCTCTCGGGCATATGCCCTTTAGTCTCCCACTTGCACTAGAGTCAATAATCTAGTTTGTAAACTTGCGCATTCAACACCTATGGCTTTCTGGTGTTGCATATACGTGTTTTCTAGTGGTAAACATAATCTCCAGATTTGTCACTTTTAGATCTGTGTGTATTTGCATGTATTTGTGTCTCTATGCATCACTCATTCTCAAATGAGATGGCATTGTATAAATTTGGTCCTTTGGTGAGACCTTTAGTTCGTTTGGGTTAGAATATGTTCATATTATTGTCATACAATATATCCTCATAGTATTATCCCACATTGAAACACACCTAGTTTGATAACAAACTACTTAACACAAATGTCCTCCTTTGCTGCTACTATAGCAGTCATATACTTAGAATTTTGTTGTAGTATCCATCACACTGTCTCAACTTTGGAACTCATCCAAATCCATCATGGAACATCCTTTCCATTACATTCTGCCACCCATAGTCTAAATTGAGATAAATTTAATGTGTATGTTGTGACAAATTAGTATCAATGTAACTCTTTACAATGACCTATTTGTAACTATTTGTCACTTATACATAACATATTCTTAGTTCTTCCAAAGATCATAAGAATATCCTTACTATTATCCAATGATCATCTTGCGAGTCATTCTGGTATATGCTCATAAAATTTAGAGCATAGGACATATCAGGATATGTACATAATCCAGTATATATTATTGATCAAAATATTCATGTGATTTCACTCATCAAGTGTCAAGAAACACTTGAATCTCGTTTCAATCACCAAGTGTCAATACACTTGAATCTTGATTCAACCTTTTCGTGCGGCAAGAACCTTTCTCATCACTTCCATATTGAACTTATTCAATATCTCATATATGTACATTTGGCATAACCATATTAGCGCCTCAATCTATCTATATAGACATTGATGCCAAAATATTCTGGTTTTGCCCAAGTATTTCATCGAGATCAAATTTTAATGAAATTCTTAACTTGTGTCAATAAAAGATACATCATTTCCATTCAACACCATGTCTTCTACATAATGTATTAGAAATATGTCTCAGTGCTCCCACTTAATTTCTTGCAAATGCAAGCATCTTCATCGTCTATGATAAAATTAAACTATTTTAACAATTTCATCACGGTGAAGATTTCAACTCAGCTATGCTTGCTTCAACCATTGAAGTTTGCACGCCCTTTTAGCATCCTTTGATTTAAAAAAAACCCTTTGCACCGTGTCATATACACGTCCTAGGTAACCATTCTATTAGAAGTATCTTGTTTTGTTTATTCAACTACCATATATCAAAATTGACATATGTAGTGGTTGCTACAATAATTCGTCCAAAATAGATATCGCTACAAAAGATCAAATCTTCTCGCAATCAACTCCCTGAACATAGTCGCACACTCTTTTCCGACATGTCGACTAATTCATAGATGTGAAACATCCATGTCCATCCCTTTTATAGATCCAAATACGACCGATAGGCTTCATGCCTTTTCAGAGGGTCTTCCAAGTTCAAAAACTTGATTACTCGTGTATGGAAACTATCACGGATTTTTATGACTTCTAGTCATTTTATGGAGTCAGGGCCCATCATCGCTTCTTTGCATGCAGTCGGTTCATCGTTGTCCAAACAATAACGACTTGCTTATGAAACCTCAGTATTTGATTCTTACCCGACCTATACGGTTCAATAGGAACTCTAATCTCTGAGATTACCACCTTTGTAGTCACGAGAGCCATGAGCATTGTGGCTGCCTCTAGGACACTTCCCGGCGCTGCGCTACTTAGCACATGTTGCTTAGGTTCATCGACCTAATCAATGTTCTCTTGTCCTTCCACTTAACTTTTGCAAAAAATTCCTTCTCAAGAAACTTGACGTTCAAAGTGACAAACTCTTTTGTCTTCGGTGTTATGGAGGAATACCCAATTGTTGCTTTGGGATAACCTACAAATGCGTGCTTATCCGACTTTGATTGTAAACATTTTACTTATTCCAAGCATATCAAAATTTAAGAAAATACAACTCGGGTTTTATCCCAAACCATAACTCATATGGTGTCATTTCAACGGATCACGATGGTGCTCTTTTCAATGTAAAGCAGTAGTCTCTAAAGCTTTAATCTTTAAAACATAATGGCAGTTTTATAAATGACACATTTGATCTTACCATGTAAAACAAGGTTCGATTTGATCTCTCGAACATACCATACTCCTATGGTTTATCGGGAAATGCAAATCCATGGAACAATTCCTCAAACCTTAGGTGTTTTTCTAAACATGTAACTCAAATATCATCCTTTATGATCGAATCATAAATTCTTTATTTTTTGTTATAGTGATTTTCCACTTCATCTTGAAAATCTTTGAACAATTTCCAAATGTTTCATACTTCTTCCTTATTGAGTAATATACAGATATATTCACTCAAATTTTCGGAGAAAGCATATGAAGCTGAAAGATCCACCGCACATGGCTACATATAATGGAGTATATACATCAACATGCATAATGTCCAATAAGTCAGTCATCAGTTCCTCTTTGGCATATGAACAGAGTTTCAATTATCTCGAAGAAAGTCCCACAAGCATCATTTGATCAAAATCAAAGACTCCAAAAATCCATCAACATGGAGTTTCTTCATGTTTTCTTTCCAATATAATTTAAACAGCGATGTCACTTCATAAGTGATCTTTCAATCATTTGTCTTGCGACATTTTAGCAATAGTGTTCTCCAACTAGACTTGTAAAAGTTCATCCATCCTTTATGGAATTCGGTAATTATTTGAACAACCATTGTTCTCGTAATACCGGAACAAAATAACAATTATTAAAACAAATCTTGAAGGCTGGGTTTGATGACAATGAGAAATATAATAACACTTTATTTGTTTTTGATGAACACCATCACATATTCTTTTGCTAGTTACTTAAGTTGCGGTAGTTCATGAATTGCATTGCTTTGTGTGACATTTCACACCAACCAATTCGGTATCGAATACCAAAGAACCACATTGTTTAAAAAGCAAATTACTAGTTTCATTCTTTCTATTCCAAAATCAATACAACCATAACATGTATATCATCTATATACCTAAGCTACGCTTTTCCAACCTTTTCTGTTCTGCCAAATATTTTATAGATTCTCTTTTGGCATTTCCTTTTCATTAAAAGAATTTATCAACATCAATAGTGGCATCATACACATGACACATAGTACAAAGCGTGTATAGTCAAATACTAATACCTTCGGACTTGTACTTTGAAGTTGATAACCATCATTAAATGTTTGGCGTTCTTTCAAAAAGTCATTCTTTAGTAATCTATTAGTGTAGTAAACATTTTACCTACATGTTCTATTCATCCTTATCATGACAACTTTCATGATCAAGCTACTATAGCCAATAAGGACGAACCGTGAGGATAATCTCATTCCCAAAACCTTTTTGGGAGATCCAGATGCCTAGCATCTCCATCCTTCACAAATTCACATACAATATGAGAACATGGATATTTCTAAATTATACTCTATCATATTGCAACCAAAAACATTATTTCATATATCAAAATATCTTCCACACATGATGGTTTCTGAAACAATTCTTTCAACTCCTATATAACCTCGATATTAAAACAATATTTGAATATCAAGAATCATGGCGGCAAGCATGGTACTTAAGATACTAACACTGGAATTATTAATCTTGGTTTAATACTACTTATTAAACTTCATGGAGTGAATTGAGTTTGCTGAAAGTTTGCAATAGGACTTCTAACCTTTAGAATGACACTCAAAACAATACGATACCCGTTTGTAAAGTAATCATCTAGAATTCTATAGTTCTATTATCTCAATTATAACTAAGTATAAGGTAGTAAACGGATGCCAATGACTACAACAAACTATGCAAATTCACTTTGATTCAGTTTATGATAAAATTGAGTTCAACTGTAATCATACTACTATATGAACTCCCACTCAAAAACAACATCCCTCATGTATTTTTGGTGATTATATGAACCAAATCCACTACACCAAGTCCGATCATCACGTGAGTCGGTGTAGCTTCAAAGGTGAGCATCTATGTGGGCATCATATCTACCATATGACTCATGCTTAACTTTTCGGTCTATGTTCCGAGGCCATGTCTGTACATGCTAGGCTCTCCAAGTAAGAACCTTAGTACTCGCGTGTGCAAAACTGTCTTACACCCGTTGTATGAAAGCGTAGAGTCGAGTACACCCGATCATCACGTGATGTCATGAAACACGATCCATAGAACGGTGCATACTTAAGGAAGAACACATTTTTATCTTGATATCTAAAAGAGGAATCATCTTATAATGCTACTAAAATGTCAAACAAGCAATATAAGATGCAAATATCACATGTGTAAAGTGGAATGATATGGTTCTTGCACTTGATCACTATCATGTGCATCGTGGATGATCTTTATCATTCCTTTGTGTGTAAGGCCAAGGTCTATGGAACTTACACGTTATGTGTGTTGAAAGAGTATCAACTATACATCAACTTACAACATTACCATATCATGACACCATCCCAACAACGATCTAAACTAAGAGCCAATCGAACAAGGCGACCCTGATGGTGGCTCCCAGTTTCACGCTTTTCATGGATGATGCAAGGCCCGGGTGATCTTGGTGCCCTTGAACCACACTACTTGGCCATACCGAGTTGCACTACCAAGGGTTGATGGCCGATATTAGCATATGTGCTATGTTATACGAGTGCGATAGGCACAAGAGGTGGCGAGTATTCACAATTTGTGGAGACAATATTTTTTATTCATCATGGGCACAGAAGGGTACAAGTTGTTGTTCTAGGTGTAGAACTTGCGAAGTAGGTTCACATTCCATGGTCGCTCGACATTGAGCTTGCCATCACCGCGAATGTCGATGAGGTAGTAGGCATCGTTGCCAATGACTCACTCTATGGAGAATGGTCCCTCCCATGGGTGAGAGAGTTTGTGCTTGCCCTTCTTGTCTTGGATGAGTCGTAGGACAAGGTCTCCCTCCTAGAAGGTGCGAGTCTGGATCCGACGTCTATGATAGCGGCGGAAACCTTGCTGGTAGATGGCGGTGCGGGAGCGAGCCAGGTCACGTGTCTCGTAGAGCAGGTCAATCCCATTTTGACGGGAGACTTTGTTTTTTTTCCTTCGCGTAGTTGGTGACCCGGGGTGAGTTGTGCTCGAGGTTGGTTGGCATGACCTCTTCAGTGCCATACACCGGGTGAACCCTGTCGATTAGTTGAAGGAGGTGCATATGCCCCATAGCACTGAAGGGAGTTCTTCCACCCAACAGCCTGGCATGCGCTCGAGGGGGACCTGTAGTCACAGATTGAGGTGGTGGAGGATGTTCTGGTTGGCTCGTTCCGCTTTGCCATTCAAATCAGGATGGACGACTGAGGCGAGGTTGAGTCAGATCCTGTGTTCTTGGAAGAACTTGGCCATGGAAACCTTTGCAAAGTTTGTGCCGTTGCCGATGATGATGTTGTGCAGGTATCCATTCTGGTAGATGAGTTTGCATAGGAACTTGGTGGAGGTCTTGCTGTCGCATTTATTGATGGGCTTCTCCTCGACCCACTTCGTGAACTTATCAACTGCGACTAGAAGGTGGGTGATGCCCGATGCTGCAATTTTGAATCAAGCCACCATGTCGACGCCCCATACGGTGAATGACATGTAATGGGGATAGTCTTGAGAGCCAAACCAGGGATGTACGTCTGATTGGCGTATTTCTGGCACTTGATGTAGTGTTGGACGATGTCGATGGCGTAGGCGTGCAAGGTGAGCTAGTAGAAGTCGTGCCACATGACATTGGTGACTAGCGATCTTGGGCCAGCGTTATGGTTGTAGTCCCCAACATGGATGTCCTACAAGATCTTCCAACTCTCTTCTAATGAGACGCATTGCTAGTACACGCCTGTCACACTCCATTTGTGCAGCTTGCCGTTGATTACAACGAAGGACTTGTAGCGGCACACGATCATCCTTGCTTTAGTCTCATCCTTGGGCAGGATTTGGTGCTCAAGGTAGGCGATATAGGGCTCGGTCTAGTCACTTGACCGTGTGCTTCGCGATCCGACCTGATGCATGAGAGCGCATCGGCTTCTTCATTCTTCCGCTGATCGATCTATTCTATGGAGTAGCCAGCAAAGTAGCCGCCTAGCTGGTCCACTGCTTGGCGGTATGTGATACATCTCAAATATATTTACTTTTCCAAGTACTTTGCTCGATGGTTTGATGCGGAATCTTCCCATAATTGGATAAAACTGCTGAATCTAACGTTGCTTTTAGCAAAAGTATCCTTTCTGTCAGGTTTCGTAGGAAATAAAATTGAGGAAGAATACCATGTCAGTTTTTCACCAAATAAAGAAGTCTAGGGCTTTGGAATCAAGCAAGCAGAGCCATGAAGCCCAAAAGAGACCAGGTGGAACGCCTAGTAAGGGTGGGTGTGCCACCTAGGCCCTTTTGGCCATGGAGCATCGCATTGGTCCCTCCTTTGGCATACCCCCATATATACCTGGAAAACCTAGGTATTCATAAGCCCGGAGCATTCATGAAATAGAGCGCCACTAGAGACACGATCTTTGTTTCAGGGGTCAGATTCGTCCTTCTCTCCACCCTGGAGAGTGGAATTTCGAGGTCTTATCCACCACCATCATCATCAACATCATCACCAACAACCATGAGTTCATCCCCCATCATCATGTGTGAGTAATTCCGTATGGGCATGTGTGGTGGATGGGGATTTGATGAGATCCATCATGCAATCATTCAGATGTATCAAGATTTGAGGTGTTTATCTTGTAGACATTCTTGTATGAGTGTTGGTACACTTTTGCTATGTTTAATGCTTGTTCCTAGAGCCCGAGTGACATGATTTCCGTAATGAGATTTTATTGCCCAATCATATATTTGAGTTTGGTATGTATTTGCAAAGTGTATTGCCTATTATTATGTTGAACATGTGAACCATAAGGTGATAGTTAGGGCAAACAATGGGAATATATGATAGTTTGAGGATATTGTGTGTTCATGAAGTGTTAATTATTTTTTCTAGTCTATTTGAAAAGGTAGACCTTAATTGCTTATAGTACCAAGTTGGCCCCGGTGAAATGGGAAGGTATGACAAAATATATTATGCAAACTTACATGCATGATTATGTTTGGAGCACACACCTACACACAACTAAATTTGAGATAAATGCCATGTTAGTATGAGACATTATATGATGGATATCATTCATGCAACAACCTGTTATCACCTCATGCCTATGTTTTTGCCACTAAAAGTTTCACAACTGTACTTCCGGTGAAAACAAGAAATCATCTCCTTTATTTACTGCGTTGTTTTACTGCTTTGAATCAACTACCATAAATCACCACTTCCTTTACAAGTTTATTGATATAGAGGAGTGATTGAGAGTGACGACTCAATTGCTAAATTCTTATTGGTATTATTGTGTTCCCCTTGAGTCGAACTATAAATTTGGGTAATACATCCCATCAAAGATTTCAGCGATCCCCTATACATGTGGGTATCAAGAAATTTTCTGGCGCTGTTGCCGAGGAACCTAGATTTATTGGTAAGACCATTTGTTATCATTTACTTGTTGTACTTACTTGTCTCTCATCATGGGAAAGAGAAAGGATACGGCTAAGAAGGATATTATGCCTTCTACTACAAGGAGAGGTGTAACATCCCAAAACTTTAATCCAAGGTTGTTAAGATCCAAATCATCAAAATTAGGGTTAACAAAACCTTTTCCAATTAAAATTATTAAAGCATTCATATGCGTGTGCATTTAAAATAGGAGTTGATTTGAATTGCCATGATTAAGTGAACCATTGCGTGTAAAATGATTCTTAGGTGAAATAAACATCATCTAGATCATTCCCAAACAAATCCCAAAGAAAAACAAATCAAAATGAATAAAAGAAGAAAATGGTCATTTGTGCTATTTTAATCAACATGCCTACTTTGGCTATTCCTAGTACACAAAACCTAACAGAAACAAATGTGGATCTTTGCACCCCTTGCTAGTACACATAGTGATGTACCAAGGCACACTTTGTGATCTGCCAAAAACATTCAAACACTAAATTTAAATGACATTTGAAAATGGAATCTAGTGTAGGTATCAAGATCACCCTATTTCAAAAACCACTCAAATGAACTCAAATTTCAAAAACCAAGCAACCACAGAGTCTCAAGCTTATACCTAGCACACCCACCAAAAATCTTGTCAAAATTCCAAAATAAAGTTCTTGCGGCCATTTCCACAAACACTTGGCAGGCAGGGTTTACACTCTAATCCTAGCTCACTGTTTTGTACAGGGGTTTGCACCCAATTGTCCTCAAAACACTCCCACTGTCTCCAAATGATCTAACCAGGCCATTTACACCCCATCCCCTACCCCCTAGCAGCAATGCCATGCCATGCCATGTCGAGCACCATGCTTGTCAGCCGACCATGCCATCGCCGCAGCAGACCACCCCTCTCCCTCTCACCATGTCTACAAGCTAGCCCATACCTCACCGACACTCTCTGTCCCCTCCCCGAGCCAGGCCAAGCCGTGGACCACCGACAGCGCGCCGCGCCCAGAGTGTATGCACCATGCCGAGCATGCGCCAGAGAGCCGCGCCCGACACGCGTCTACACGTTGCCCCTCGACCGTAGCCTGCACCCACCGCGTCGCCACAACCCTAGGAACACCGTGGACATGCCCGTTCTCCGCCCCTTGCACCACAGCCACTGCTCACCGTTGAGACCACCGCCTCTGCCGCTCAGAGTGTGCGCACCGCCCGACCAAATGCCACCGTCCCTATGCCCGCATTTATCCCGTAGAGCACTGCCCGGAGACCAGCCACCGTCCCCTACCTCAAGCCACGCCGCTAGCACGTTGTGCAGCCCTTGCCGGAGCCTCCCGCTCATGCCTTTTAGTCACATCGTCGGGCTATAAATAGAGGCCACCCCCAGCCATTTTCTGCACACCACTCACCTCCCCTCTTGCCACTAGTCAATCCCCACTTCTCCCTAGAGCCGCTTGAGCTCACAGTCGCCGGAATTTCACCGGAGCTGACCGCTTCTAGAGGAGAAGGGCCCCGTTGATTGCGACCATCCCTGGAGCTGCCTCGACCACTGATACATTGTAAATGTATCTATAATTTTTGATGTTCCATGCTAGGTTTTATCTAGTTTCTTGTGTTTTGTCCACACTTTGGAGTACTTTTCATATGATTTCTTGGACTAACCTATTAAAAAGATGCCACAGTGCCAATTGCCTGTTTTCTGCTGTTTTTGGTTCCAGGAAAGTCAGAAAATGAATATTCTCAGAATTGGACGGGACAAAAGCCAAAGTTCCTATTTTTCCGGAAGACTCACGGAGCCAGAATACGAGACAGAGGAGGGCCAGGGCCTGGCCACACCCCCAGGCGTGGGCTAGCCCTAGCCGTGCTACCAGGTGGTGTGGCTTCCCCTAGCACCCCACCGACCTTGCCCTCTGGCCTATAAGAAGCCTCCCGACACCAAAACCCTAGGGAGTCAAGCCTCCAGCCACGAAAAGTTCCGCAGCACCGCCGCCACCGAAGGGGAGATTCGGGGGACAGAAAGTCTCTATTTCGACACCTTGCCGGGATGGGGAAGTGCCCCCGGAGCCATCTCCATTGATCTCCACCGCCATCTCCATCACCATTTTTGATTCCCATGATGAGGAGGGAGTAGTTCTCTCTCGAGGCTAAGGGGTTCTACTGGTAGCTGTGTGTTCATCTCTCTCTCTATGCATGATCATATTGTGATCATGAGCTTGTAATCTGTAGATCTACCTTTCTACTCAAGTGCTTTAATGAATCTCTGCTCTCCCCATGTGTTTTAAAGTGACATCGTGCTCACCATGGTGGCACTTAGGCTAGAGATTACAAATACTTATTATGAGTTATATTTGGAGTTAGATGTCTTTATGAAATTGTGGTGTTTGTTGGACTCATCTAGTGCTCAAGGTGACAGTGTGGGGTTTTGTAGATGGGAAAGGCTTACTTTGAGGAGTGCTGTTATAGCCCTACCAACGATTAGAGTGTCCAACCGGAGAGTAGTTATGATAGTATCATGAAGATAATATATTTATGGGAGAGTGTTCACTAGTGAAAGTATGATCCCTAGGCCTTGTTTCTAAGCATTGATACACCGTTTGCAATTAGATCTGTTACATGTTTGCTTGCTTCCATCTTTATTTCATTTTGCCTTTAGTCTCTTCTACACCATCAAGCTATTTTATCGCACCATTGTCTTATATCCATACGACTTGTATTTCACTATCTCTTCACCGAACTAGTGCACCTATACACCTGACAAGTGTATTGGGTGTGTTGGGGACACAAGAGACTTCTTGTATCTTGATTGCTGGATTGCTTGAGAGGGAATACCTTTGACCACTTGATTGGTGCTGTTCTACAAACCTCTACACTTGGAGGCCCAACAACTGTCTACAAGAATAGAAGTGCATAGACATCAACCACCCTTGAGCTTGCCGTCGTCCACCAGTCCATTTATCCCCGTTGCCGTCGTCGTTGGAGCCCTGGTACGCCCCCTGAGCACCCCCACCGAGCCGCTAGGGTTAAACCTCGCCGGCGACAGGTCTGGCGTTGACGACGAGCCCCAGCCGTCGATCGTAGTTCTAATCTAACGGGCCACATCGCCCCGTACCGCTTCGCATGTAATGAGCCTCTGACTGGTGGACCCCCTGTCAGCTGTACCCCGCGCCGTGTAGTGTCACTGGGCCGGCCCGTTAGCTTTCCCGCGCGACCCATTTAATTCAAATTAGGATTTTTCTTTTTAGTTTGAACTTAGTTATGCCCTCTAGTTTAAAAATCAATTCAGAGAGATTTACAAATCCAAATGGAGTAATTCCAATTTTTTTAGAAAGCTATTGAAAAGATATACCCAGGCCCGTTTGATTTAATTCAATTAGAGTTAGAGATCTCTCCTAGTAAAAATAATAAAACAGAAGCATTTGCACCTTGCAACATTTTTATAAAATCAACCATGATAGCTTTTGAGTTTATTCCAACTCTCGAAAATCACATTTCACCATACCTAACAGAATATGTAATAATATTAGGGTTTACATACAGTGACTTTGTACTAGTACCAAAATAATGCTATATAGGCATTTCTAGTCACTTTAAATCATTAAATAATGAACTTAAACCAAAGTAATTATGATCCAACCCTTAAATCACATTCCCACATGTTAGAATATGTGGTGATGACATGTGTTCACATGATCCCATATTTGAAGTGGTGAATATTAAATCTTAGTTAATTTTCAATGAGTAGAAATTACTTTTCTAAAATAAAAAGAAGGAAACCAGTGAATAAAACTTGTGATGATAATAGATCATCAAATGTGTGCCTTAGAGTGCTAATTAGATTAGTTAAGTATTGTTTGGTGATTGTGTACTCCGTATGTATTTATAGACGATAGTACCGACCAAGCTTTCGAGGAGGAGGAGTTCTACCAAGAAGAAGAAGAAAACTTCAACCACTACACCAACCAAGGCAAGCTAGCACTATCCAAGTTAACCCTTGCAAGTTGTACTTGCAAGCCACCATTAGCAATGCAAGCTAACCCTTGCAATCTAGATAACCCAGGCAAAGATGCTTTAGGCATGATTTGGTTATACCACTTTGACTAGTATTTACCCCAAGTCTTATTTTTCAAGCTTTACTTCCTTTACTTTACCCAAAGTCTTTACTTGTTTTGAAGGTAGCATAAAGAGTATAAAACTTGACCTATAGAGATAACTTTAGATGTCATTCTATGGCATGAGATTGCTCCAATCATTTCCACCTTAGTGAACACTCTTAACTTAGTAGTTTAGAGTAGCTAAAAACTTGAGTCACTATAGATGGGAGCACTTGGTGAAAATGAATTATGAAAACCTTGGAATGATAAGTCATTCTATTGAGATGTTTTGACATGCGTTGAGAAACACAAATGGTTTATGATGATCAAAATGTTGAGGCATGAGCCTTAACCCTTTTATAAAACTGATGGTTGGATTCGAATGCGATACCATTCCAAATTTACCGTACAACCACATTACCTGAATTAGGAAAGGTTTAGCCAGAAGTTTATATGCATTAGTATTAGTTCCCTCGCGGGAGAGGTCTGAGCTGAGGCTACCTCTCAATGTTATCCACCTATGCAATGCCCAAGATGACAGATGGTCATGGTTGGGAGGCCATGCTCATAGGAGAGGTGCTTATACTAGGGTGTGTAAAGGAAAGGTTATGTTTGATTATCTGCATACTAAGTATGATGATTCAGGGTTATCCCTGACAGATGTATCGAATCTTGTGGGGAAAGTGTACCACCGCTGCAGAGTGTCAAACTATTCGAATAGCCGCATCCGCGGTTATGGACAGTTGGAATGGCCATATGATACGTCCAAAACATATCTACTTTCTCGAACACTTTTGCTATTGTTTCTCCTCTATACTTTTGTGATTTGGATGCAACTAATGCGAACTGACGCTGTTTTCAGCAGAATTGCCTTGGTGTCTACTTTTTGTGTGCAGAAAACCAACTATCAAGAAAAATCCCGTAAAATATGCCAAAAATCCTATTTCACCCGAAGACTCTAGGAGCCAGAATACGAGACGGAGACGAGCCCTGGGGTGGCCACACCACCTTGTGGCGCGGGCCAGGCCAGGCCGCGCCAGGGGGTGGTGTGGGCCCCCCAGGCACCCCCTGCCTCTCTCTTTGCCTATAAGAAGCCTTCTGGCCTAAAAACTCCAGGGGGGTTCGACGTTTTTCCAGAAGGAGTTCCGCTCCGTCGCCACCACCAGATTCCACGAAACAGCACCAGAAACTCCGTTGTGGCATCCTGCCGGATGGGGAATTGGAGGATATCATCGCCATCATCATCACCATCGCTTCTCCATCGACCATCCATGTTTCCCCCATCTATGAGTGAGTAATCCCCCGCTGTAGGCTATGGGGATGGTAGGGATTGGATGAGATCGTTCATGTAATGGCATCAGATTCTTAGGGCATGGTGCCTAGTATCTTTTATTAGTGCTTCATGACTTTGTTGCGACTTGTTGTGCTTAATGCTTGTCACTAGGGCCTGAGTGCCATGATTTCAGATCTGAACTTATTATTGATTCATTATGATAGTATTGTTTCTGGTCTTATCTACAAGTTGTATACACACGTTGTTGTCCGGAACCTATGGCACCGAAGTGACAGAAATCGGGATAACCGGAAGGGAAAGGCTTTGATGTGAGGATCACATGTGTTCATGGAGTGTTAATGCTTTGCTCCGGTGCTCTATTAAAAGGAGCACCTTAATTGCCAGTAGTTCCCTAGAGGCCCCGCTGCAAACGGGCTGGCAGGACAAAAGATGTTGTGCAAGTTCACATTGCGAGCACGTATGACTATATATGGAACACATGCCTAGGATTATCTAGTACTTGGGTGCTTTATCTTATTTATCTGCAATTGCCCTATGTTCTGATTGCTAAGTGAATTGTCTTGTCCATGCAACGCCCGTCCATCCATTCCTATGCCTACCGCACTCGAATCCCATTGTTTACTGCTTTTCTTACTACTGTCTTTGCTTTGCTACTTCTGTTACTTTACTATTCCTACTACAAAACTGTTGCTACTGATAAACTACTGTGAGCAAGATTGTTTGCAGGTGCAGCTGAATTGACAACTCAGTTGTTAAGGCTGATAAATATTCTTTGCCTCCCCTTGTGCCGAATCAATAAATTGGGTTTCATTTCCCTCGAAAATACTGCGATACACCCCCTATACTTGTGGGTCATCAAGACTATTTTCTGGCGCCGTTGCCAGGGAGCATAGCTTTATTTATCAAGTTCACTTGGATTCTCTATTGTTCGCTGCTTTCCATCCATTATGGGTAAGTCTCGTGATGGCAAGGTTCCTATTTTACCATCCAATACAAGAAGAGGTACAGTTCTAAACACCTCTGCTGCTCTTGATTCACCGTGTGTTATAAATAAGCTCGTTACACCACCACATACACATGCTACACACTGCTACTACTGCTGAATCTGAAACTTCTGATGCTTATGATGCTGCTTCTACTGTGCATGATAAGAGTGGTTCATTAGGTCCTTTCCTAGATGCTACGATTGCTAGAACTATAGCTGGAAATACCGAAACTCCTAATGAAGACACTACCACACCTGTTAGCTCACCTGAGTCTAGTGAGAGTTATGATACTGAAGAAGATTATGTTGAGATGATCGATGAGTTTATTGAAGAATGTAAGAACACCCATGATAGGAGCGCTGCTAAGAGTCTCCTTGAGAGGCGTACTATTAGACCCAAATTATCTCTTGATGCTAAGTTTGTTGCTTCTCCCATAAACATTATATATGAAGATTATGATTTCTCTCACGATCTATCTTACATAGCTATTGTCGAGAAAGAACATTTTTGTGGGACTAAGAATGATAGTGCGGTAGCACATATGAATGAACTTTCTACCATGAGTGGCTTGTTTTCTGATGATATTAAGATGCGTATTACTTTGTTGCTAAGATTTTTCCCCTTTTCACTGAAAGGAGAAGATAAAACTTGGTTTAGTAATTTACCTCCTGGATCTATAGATAGCCCTGAGTGCTTGATTAGTACTTTCCTGTACAAATATTTTCCTCCTAGTGCTAGACATGCTATTTTGCAGGAACTTTTTGATTTTAAACAGGGAGAAAAGGAGGTATTGCCTGAATCTTGGGCAAGGTTTTGTGCTTTGATTCATGCACAGGCTGGAAGTCCATTACCTAAGAATGAGCTGCTTGATATATTTTATAATGGACTAACCGAGGAATCTAGGACATACCTAGATAGTTGTGCTGATTGTGTTTTCAGGAATAGGACTCCTAAGGAAGCTGAGGAATTAATGGCTAAAATAAGCAAGAATTATGAAGATTGGACTCCTCCTAAACAAGTTACACCTGAAGTAATTGTACCCGAACCATCTATTCCTGTGCCTATTCCAACATCAAAGAAGAGGGGAGTTATTGAATTAAATGATGAAGTGATGAAGGAAGCTAAGAAATGTTTTAAGGAGAAGGGAATTAAAGCTGCAGATGTCAAGAATTTACCTCCTATAGAAGAATTATGTAAGCCTATTCCCTACTCACCCACTATTGAGGTACACTCTCTCCAACACTTTGATGAAGGTGATATCACTTACTTGAAACATCCTGATCAATGCTTAGAAGAATTTGATATCTTTATTGTTAAGCAAGATAACTTTAATAAAAGGGTGCAAAATCATCTAATGGAAAACACTAGAGCTATTGTTGAGTTGAAAGATATTGTGGAAAGAACCTCTAATGATGTTAAAATGATTGTTAAACACTTTCAAATGGTTCAAACTCCAATAGATCAACTCGTTAAAGTGCAAAATGACTTGCTAGTTAATGCTGCTAAAAAAAACATGCTTATGAAATTAGAACTAGAAGTGGAGATGCTACCTAGGATCCTCTATATCCTTAGGGGCATCCCAAAAGAATTGAGCAGGATTCTCAACAAGCTGAAAATAGTGGTTCTACTCATAAGAAATGGAAAAAGAAACATAAAACTGTTGTAGAACCCTCTGAACCTACTATAGATCCTAATAGTATATCTATCTCTGATGCTGAAACTGAAAGTGGTAATGAAGAAAATGAAGCTCCTAATGAAGAAAAAGTTGAAGAAGAACCTGAAAACCACACTAATACTACTAAATACACTAAAGAAGATTTTATTGCTAAGAAACATGGTAGTGAAAGAGAACCTTGGGTCCAAAAACCTATGCCTTTCCCTGATAAGAAACACAAGTCAAAGGAAGATGAACACTATAATAAGTTTTGTGGGTGGATGAAGCTTTTATTCTTGCAAATTCCTTTGACTGATGCTCTTAAATTGCCTCCTTACTCAAAGTATATGAAGGATATTTTCTCGAATAAAAGGAAGATCCCTAATGAAGAAATTTCTACCTTGCTTGCTAATTATTCCTTTAATGGTAAGGTTCCTAAGAAACTTGGAGACCCAGGGATTCCAACTATTCCTTGCTCTATTAAGAACAGTTATGTTAGAACTGCTTTGTGTGATTTGGGAGCTGGAGTTAGTGTTATGCCTTTCTCTCTCTATAAGAGGCTTCAGCTTGAAAATTTGATACCAACTTATATATCTTTGCAAATGGCTGATAAATCCACCACTATTCCTGTGGGTATATGTGAGGATGTACCTGTTCAGGTGACTCACAATTGCTTGATATTAACCGATTTTGTTATGCTTGAAATGCCTGAAGATGATAATATGTCTATTATTCTTAGGAGACCTTTTCTTAATACTGCAGGAGCTGTTATTAATTGTAATCAAGGAAAGCTGACCTTCAATGTTAATGACAAGGAACATACTGTCTATTTCCCCAAGAAGATTGAAAGGACTTATGGTTTGAATTCAATTGAACATGTTGAAGGCATTCAAGTTGGAGAAATATATTGTCCCATACCAAGAGAAAAATTTGAAACTATTATGATTGGGACAATTGCTATCAAGGTTGAGGTAACATAATCATTAGTGGAGTACAAAGTTTTGTCTCATATGCAATTGTTTTGGTCGCAAGACTTGATCAACCTTGCTAACAAAAGGATTCCATTGAACAAAACAATGTTTTCATTATGATTATCTCCGTTTATTTCTATCCTTTGCATTTTAGTTTTTGGCTTTCGTTTAGTTTTCTTTTTGTTGTTAGTTTCTTGCATGCTAGAACTTATGTAGTTCTAGCCTTGTTTTGTCCTTGCATCATGTTTTCAAAAAAAAATCTGTCTGTCAGAAAAATCATTCTTCTATTTCTAAAAAATGCCCAAAAATAAAGTGTCTCGAAAAATTCCAGAAAATTCATATTAAATTTTTACGTGAAAAAAGGGGCAGAGGAGTACCTGGTAGGTACCAGGGGGCCCACCAGGCAGGCACACCATGTGGTGGAGCGGCTAGCCCTGGGTGGCGCCATGCCCTGGTGTGGGCCACCCTGGCCCTCCACTAACTCTCTCCCCTGCCACTTTCTTCTCTCTCTCGAGTAAGCTCCAGTTCATAGCTCAAAATCGCGTTCCTTCTGTGCTTGATCTCGATTTCTTCGATCTCCTTGCTCAGCCCATCTTTCTTGCTGAAATTTGGAGCATTTGTTCCCTGGTATGTGACTCCTCCCCTTGTCCAAGTAGATTTGTGTTTGGTGGATTATATGTTGAGTATTTTGCTGCTGTAGGTGACTGGTTTTGAGAGCTTGTAAGCTTGTTTGATGCTTAGATATAATTTTGATGCATGTTTAGGCCTCTTGCAAGTCCCTACGAGTAGAATCCTTCATTTTATTTACTTTGCAATCACTTGTGTAATAGGTGTTTAAATTTCAGAATAGAAGATGAGTGAACACCACCTAATCCAACATGAGCTTTGGGTGCCTGAGGTCATGAAGGTCCACCGGGAGGAGGAAGTTTTTCCCTCCATTTATCCATGCCCTGAGTTCATGAGAGCTGCAGGAATTCTACAAGATTTCCACACTTTGGTTTCTAATGCAGGGTTAGAGCACTTTTTGGAAGATGAACCTTGTCAATTTGTGAAGCTAACCATGTCTGTGGTGCAGGACTTCAAATTTAGTCACTCTTTGCCTAACCCCATGGTCCATTACAAAATTTACAATATAGCTGTCGACCTTTCGCTTGATGATTTTTGTGCAGCTATTAAGGTACCTCAGTGGGGATCATGTAGGAAGATTAAAGAGAGACCTGAACCACTCATGGATTTATATGCAGAAATTTGCCAAGGGAGTAGCTTCTCGAAGGAGAGTGGAAAAATCCGTAACATTCATCTTCCATCCATTCGCTACTTTGCCTACTTTATTGCCAAGTGTGTTCTTGCTAGGAAAACTGCCAATAAGTTATCTTCGTTTGATTTAGCATTTATCTCTGCTGCTCTTAGACAAGATAGGTCTTACAACTTGGGTGCTTTGATAGCTTTCCATCTTGCTGCTAACCGTGAGAAAGGTGGAATTTGTGGAGGCCTCATTTCTTCTCATTTACTAGCATTACATGGTTTAGTGCCTCATCATCTAGACCTACAGTTTCCCATAGAGAGGCTTGATTTTAATTCCATGATACAACATAAATTTATTTCCTCGTGGGCTATTTGAGTGAGTTGTCTTATGAAATAACCTTTCTCAAAGCTGGTTGGAGAAATACCAAGTCCGAGCGTGTTGTTCTTTTGCCTGCACCTATCTTGTTTAACCTTGATAACAGGGAAAGATGGTCCCTCACTGAGGAGGACCTTGACACGTACTTGGGAGAACTCTCCCAACAGGAGCAGGACACTAGAAGGGAGGTCACGGATGATTCTGTCCAGCCCTCGAATGAGGGAGAGTCTTCATATCAGCAGCCCGCTTATGATTGGGGAGCTTCATCCTCTTCTCATGGGCCCATCTACGACCATTATTACCAAGATCCGCCCGCTTGGAACCCCTATCCATACATGGATTGATACCCACTTAGGCCAAAAGCCTAAGCTTGGGGGGAGGTACGCCGACACCACACTCATCTCCATATCATGTTGCGTCGGTGCTTTTTATATTCATGTTTTCGTTCTTCTTTGCTTTTGCTTTCCAAAAACACAAAAGACCAAAAATATTTTTGTTGTTTCTCTCTGGTTTGCTTCTTCTTTTTTCCTTGGTTTGTTTTTCCTTTTTTTTGCTTTGTTTGAACTATTCGAAAACCCAAGAAGATTTTGCTTTGCTTGTCTTTCTCTTTTTGGTTCTTGTTTAAGAATCGAAAACACCAAAAATATTTGTCGTTCTTCTTTGGTTTTTGTGAGTTTGCTACAGGGTTTGGCAGTCCTCAATGGATTATTGGGTTTCATATTATTATTCAAGCCACACAGGTGAAGAGTAATAATGAGGATTAATGACAACTTGAGGCGTGGTAAGAGGCTGGTAACAAACTCTATTTGTCTCATTTTTGTACATATACTCATCACTGTGGGCATTCTTAGTCCGTTCATGTAGAGTGTATGTTTTCTTTGGATGCTTAGTAGTTCTTGCTTTCTTATGATTAGCTCCAGCTCGCTAATAGTTGGTAGCATGTCTTATGAATGTTTGCTTGCATTGCTCTATTCATAAATTGGTATGACACCGCGGTATCCTCCTCTGAATGTTTCATTTGATTGACTTGGCACATGCTCATGCATGCACATGACTGTAATAATCAGTTAAGCCTCGATGAATTATTTTGCCTTGAGGATCTTGAATCACTTTCATGCCTTGAGTAGTCCTGTTTTGTTGCAAGCATGATAATGACAGCTATTGCTCTCTCGTTTGTCGCTCCCTTACTATTGCTAGCCTTCACTTTCACTGAGTATGTTTTACTCAAGTTCCCAACTCCCTAAACCAAATATTTCCAAAAGTGTCAACCATACCTACCCATTAGCATCATTTGCTACCTCCGTGCATATTCAATATGCCTTGTTTTCTTCCGAATAAAATGTTTGCTTGTTATGAGAAAGTTAGTTAGTAAAGCTCTCACAAACTAGATGGCACACTTTATTTTCTTGCACTTAATAAACCTGAACCATTGCGTCCTTCTTTGTTGTGCATATGCTTGTGCTTTATGAGTTGAAGTTAGCAGAACCATGTATCATGGGGACCGCTTTAAACACTTCATAGGTACTTTGTACCTAGTTGATATCATGTTCTTTTCCTTATGGATCCCGACGGTGTGAAATAAAAGTGGAACTTGTAAGATCATGGAGTTTGTATGTATGTTAGAGAAACGCCTGGGCCGCTAGCCTAAGCCATGCCTAATCATGGTGGAAACTTGCAGCATAACCATAATGAGCATTCTATGAAGCATCCTCAATAAAAATCTATGCACATAGTAAATAAAAAAGATCACTGAGATGCTCATTGACTGCTTGCCTTGTATTTTGATTATGGGATAGCTCCCGTGTCACGTGCAAGGGGTACCCCGTTGGCGGTTCTCTATGATACGTATATACTTACAATGACAAGAGCTTGCTTGTGACTGAAGTTGAGTAGCATGAGGATCGGTCTTCGTAAGTAAGGGGCATGAGACTTCAATTTATAACTTGTCAAGCATATCCTCTTAGTTGTGTCACTTTCACCTTAACCACATTAAAGATTCTTATGACAGGGGCAATGAGAGCTCAAAGCTAACGAGTACCATACTTTCAGCATTTGGAAGCCTTTCAAATTATTCAAAACCTTTTTCTTCTACTTGTTGAGTCTCCACGTATTCTTTGAGCACCTTCTTGAGAGCATAGTTGTCATTCTTTGTGTTTGTTCCATTACTTGATTACTTGTGTTATGACTTTGATGCTTGTATTCTTGATATCTTTACTTCTAGTCATCACTTGACCTTCAGAGGTGCCTTGACATTCATAATCAAAGGCAAGCGAGATACCACTCTATCATACCTTTTTATGAGCATTGTAATGTTGCTTATGTTCGTGATTCATGCTACTTGAGTTGGAATCTCTTCATAGCTTGCAATGACTATTAAGTAGACTTGGTTGCATACTCTTTATTATGAATTGTCTAGGTAGTTGATCACATTGCTGAGAATATTTACATCATATGAAGAAAATGTGTTCATGAAAGTTCTTTTATCGCACTCAGTTTTCAACTGAATTGCTTGAGGACAAGCAATAAGCTAAGCTTGGGGGGAGTTGATACGTCCAAAACGTATCTACTCTCCCGAACACTTTTGCTATTGTTTCTCCTCTATACTTGTGTGATTTGGATGCAACTAATGCGAACTGACACTGTTTTCAGCAGAATTGCCTTGGTGTCTACTTTTTGTGTAGAAAACCAACTATCAGGAAAAATCCCGGAAAATATGCCAAAAATCCTATTTCACCCGAAGACTCCAGGAGCCAGAATACGAGATGGAGAAGAGCCCTAGGGTGGCCACACCACCTGGTGGCGCGGGCCAGGCCAGGCCGCGCCAGGGGGTGGTGTGGGCCCCCAGGCACCCCCTCGGCCTCTCTCTTCGCCTATAAGAAGCCTTCTGACCTAAAAACTCCAAGGGGGTTTGACGTTTTTCCAGAAGGAGTTCCGCTCCGCCGCCACCACTAGATTCCATGAAACAGCACCAGAAACTCCGTTCTGGCACCCTGCCGGGACGGGAATTGGAGGAGATCATCGCCATCATCATCACCATCGCTTCTGCCTCGACCATCCATGTTTCCCCCATCTATGAGTGAGTAATCCCCCGCTGTAGGCCATGGGGATGGTAGGGATTGGATGAGATCGTTCATGTAATGGCATTAGATTGTTAGGGCATGGTGCCTAGTATCTTTTATTAGTGCTTCATGACTTTGTTGCGACTTGTTGTGCTTAATGCTTGTCACTAGGGCCCGATTTCCATGATTTCAGATCTGAACTTATTATTGATTCATTATGATAGTATTGTTTCTGGTCTTATCTACAAGTTGTCTACACACGTTGTTGTCCGGAACCTATGGCACCGAAGTGACAGAAATCGGGATAACCGGAAGGGAAAGGCTTTGATGTGAGGATCACATGTGTTCACAGAGTGTTAATGCTTTGCTCTGGTGCTCTATTAAAAGGAGCACCTTAATTGCCAGTAGTTCCCTAGAGGCCCCGCTGCAAACGGGCTAGCAGGACAAAAGATGTTGTGCAAGTTCTCATTGCGAGCACGTATGACTATATATGGAACACATGCCTAGGATTTTCTAGTACTTGGGTGCTTTATCTTATTTATCTACAATTGCCCTATGTTCTGATTGCTAAGTGAATTGTCTTGTTTACTGCTTTTGTTACTACTGTCTTTACTTTACTACTGCTGTTACTTTGCTATTCCTACTACAAAACTGTTGCTACTGATAAACTGCTTTGAGCAAGATTGTTTCCATGTGCAGCTGAATTGACAACTCAGTTGTTAAGGCTGATAAGTATTCTTTGGCTCCCCTTGTGTCGAATCAATAAATTGGGTTTCACTTCCCTCGAAAATACTGCGATACACCCCCTATTCTTTTGGGTCATCACCATACTGTTTCGTTGTCAGATGTTTTCAAAATGACTTATGAAATGAATGATGAATCTTGACTTGACCACAACAGGGTTGTGTTTATGACACTAGCTTCCCAACATAAGTGACTCTAGAACTTCATTTTTATCTTTCTTTGCTTCTAAACTCAGCTTAGGTTTCAAACTTAACTTTATAGTTAAACTTAGAGTTAGCATTTTAACTTAGAACTATACTACTTGTTAGTGGTAGTTTGCGAGTACTTAAAGAGTACTCATGGCTTTTATCCCTGGCTATTCTCATGGCCAGACTATGAAGGAGACTACCAAGATGATGGCCAGCAGGACGACTATGATAACTAGGAATAACTGCCTTCGTCAGCATTGCATGTGCCCCTAAAGATGGACCCCACTGCTACGCTTAACTTCTATTTCCGCTGCTTCTTGTATTAAGACTGGATCATGAGATCCTTATTTGTGTAAGACCTTATGTATGGTTTGTAATGGACGATGTACTATGATATACAATCTGTTATGTCTTACAAAAATGGTAATCCTAGGATTGCGATGAATGACATAACAAGCATCTAGGATTAAAAATCTGGGTGTTGACAAGTTGGTATCAGATCCATCCTGAACATAGGAGACCCTAGTTAGAATGGACGTCCAAACAAAAACTTAGTTTCAAAACCAAAGTGAGTATTTATGAAAAACTATTTTCTCTCTTATCCTTGGGAATTCATTCTTTCTCAAAAATTCATGTTCCTCAAAATTCTTACATTACTACTAAAAATTTGACACACTTGATCACTTCACTAATTTCCTCATCCTAAATTCTTGTAGATGGAGACTTAATTCAGCAAGTTCTACCAGTTGGGAAACGGAGGTCAGCTGATGTTCGAGAGGGATCTGGGTTCACTATCGGAGTTACTGGGACGCCCACATCCGGAGTTTCTTGGAGCTCAACTTCCAGGACCCCCAGGAGGAGACTTACAGTGGCTAGTCATAGCTCATCTTAGAGGAAGCATCGAAGCACCAACGTCCGGGAGAATCCAGTTCTCCGTAAGAGAGAACAACTGGCTAGATGGATTAGCCAGGGCAATGCATGAAGCTCTCGCACGTCTATGTGCCCTCAGCGTCAACCAAATCCAAGGAACCCGTTTTGCTCATTATGCAAGACGTGAATTCATGGGAACGCCGATGGAGATGCCAAGTCACCCAGAGTTGAGGCGTCAAGTGGAGAATCTTGACTTCTTGCTGCACGACAGACAGCAGGAGCTGGACAATGCTAGAGAGTTAGCCAACCAGAACTGTGCCAATGCTGACCAGAAGGGCCAGACTTTCGCACTTCTCGTCCAGGATCGCCAGCCTCTTCGCCGCCAGCGTGCAAAGAAGGATCGCACCATCGCCCGTCTTCGCAAGAAGGTGGCCGACCTCGAGAAGACCATCAAGGAGGAAGAAGCTCAGCTTGCAGCAAAGGAGGAAGAAGAGGAGGCTGAAGACATCTAGGGAGACATGGATTCTTACCTCAGCAATGATGATGACTTTCTGGAGGAGGATGCTGTGGACTTCCACACTGATGATGAGGACTCCGACTTCATCGACGATGAGTAGATGCACTAGAGCACTGTCGTAGCATGTGATGTATCAGTCCCACTGTATCGTAGCTTACAGAATGGTTCTTCAAACCATCTATTTTCCTTTGTTGTTGTGGTGTGTGTTTGTATCGTGTGCTTGTTTGCATGAATGAAATGGAGTTAGTTGCAAAACCTGAGCCAAACTCAAATTTTTAGCTTTGAAACCAAAACCATGAACCTTAGAACTTTCCCTCTTACCCCTTTATCTACCTCAATCCTCAGATGACTCATGGAAACCAAGGAGGGAGCAGCTCGTCGCAAGACCCAATGCTGCAGATTATGCAGATGTTAGTTGTAGACCGTGAAGCAAGCAGGGCAGAGCGTCATGCCAACTTAGCAACATTGCAGCTGATAGCTCAAATGGCCCAAAACAACCAAGGACATGGAAACTAGGATCACCATGGATCCAAATTCAAAAACTTTCAGAACACCAATCCCCCAATCTTTAACCAAGCTGAAAACCCCCTTGATGCTAATGACTGGTTGCAGACAATGGAAAACAACTTAGAAGTTGCAGGAGTTGATGACAACGAGAAAGTTCTCTTCGCCACCCACTATCTGGCGGGAGATGCAAGAGCTTGGTGGACTAGTATCCGTAACATGAACCATGGTCAAGTGATGACATGGGAAGCATTAAAAGTCAAGTTCAGCCGCACCCACGTGTCGCAAGGTCTAGTCACTAGAATGAGGGATGAATTCAGAGAGTTGAAGCAAGGCAGAATGACTGTGGTAGAGTACCATGATAGATTCCTGTCACTTGCAAGATATGCACCTGATGAGATCAACACAGAGGCCAAGAAGAAGGAGAGATTCTTGAACAGACTGCATGATGAGATGCAGACTGTCCTCGTCAACATCCGCTTCGAGGATCTCAAAGAGCTAGCCGACTCTGCCATTCAGATGGAAGGGAAGATTAACCAGGCAAACGACAACCGCAAACGTCATATGATGCAGCAATATGGATCAAGTAGTCACTAGAAGTACCGTCCCAACCCCTCACCAGGATATGCACCAAGGAACAATCGACCCCCAATGTCTCGCCCCAGCTACCCCAACCGTAGCGGAGGTAATTTGAAGTCCAGAGGAAACAACCACAACTCCGACAATGCCAACAACTTCAACGTGCACCTCCCAAGAACAACAACAACAACAACAACAACACTGCACCCAGAACTAGCAGCAATGTGGTGCCTGTCGCAGCAAAGGACAAGTCCCATATCACTTGTTTCGAGTGTGGAGTGAAGGGTCACTATTCCAATGAGTGTCCCAAGAAGACTGCAGCCACTGCCAATGTGAATGCCCCAGCTCAACAATAGCGTCGTGTTCAACCAGGAAGAAGGTTTGCCCCAGGGAACCCTCACAACCGCAAGGGTCGTCTCTTCCAGATGAACGCCGAAGAAGCCCAAGAAGCGCCAGATGTAGTGTTGGGTATGTTTTCTGTCAACTCAGTTTTAGCAAGAGTGTTGTTTGATTCTAGAGCCTCGCATTCATTTGTCACCAAATAATTTGCATGCACTAGTAAGATTCACCCAACCAACCTGAAGCATGTCATGATAGTTCAAATCCCCGATTCAACAACCAAAGCTAGAAAATTTTGCAAAGTTGTGCCTATCAGAATACATGGGATAGATTTTTATGCCAACCTAATTGTACTTGGAACCAAAGGATTGGAAGTAGTACTAGGTATGGACTGGATGTCAAGGCATAAAGGACTGATAGACTATGCTAAGAAAGCCATCACCATGACCAGTAGTTCTGGAGTAACAGTAGAGCATATCTCTGAAACCTTACCTCGTCAATTCAAGTGCAACAAGAGTCTAGCCCTACCCACCATAGACCAAGTTAGAGTAGTCTGTGAATACCCCGACGTATTCCCAGATGAATTGCCAGGTATGCCCCTGGATAGGGATATTGAGTTCATTATCGAACTAATCCCCGGAACCGGACCCATATCCCAAAGACCCTATAGCATGAACCCCTCAGAGTTAGTGGAACTGAACAAGCAGTTGGATGCTATGTTAGCAAAAGGCTTGATTCAACCAAGCGCTTCACCATGGAGATCACCAGTGTTATTCGTCGACAAGAAAGCTGGAGGCAACCGTTTGTGCACAAATTACAGAAAGTTGAATGACATCACCATCAAGAACAAGTACCCCTTGCCAAAGATAGAGGATCTATTTGATCAGTTGACTGGAGCCCAGGTATTCTTAAAGATTGATCCTAGGACTGGTTATCACCAACTTAAGATTCGTGCAACGAATATTCCGAAGACCGTCTTTACTACTCGCTATGGTTTATACGAGTGTACGGTTATGTCTTTTGGATTAACCAATGCCCCTTCTTATTTCATGAATCTCATGAATAAGATCTTTATGAATTTCCTAGATAAGTTTGTAGTTGTGTTTATCGATGACATCCTTATCTACTCCAAGTCAGAAGAAGAGCATGAGCACCATCTGAGAATCATCCTAGAAACCCTGAGAGAGCATAGGTTATATGCCAAGTTCAGTAAGTGTGAGTTTTGGCTGAAAGAAGTAGGATTCCTAGGACATATTGTGTCTGCCGGAGGAGTCTCTGTTGATCCCGCCAAGATCAAAGATGTCGAAGAATGGGAAGCCCCAACCACTCAAACCCAAGTGCGTGCATTTCTCGGATTAGTGGGATACTACCGCAAGTTCGTAGAAGGATTCTCGAGCATCGCCAGACCCATGACCCAATTGTTGAAGAAGGACAAGAAGTTCAAATGGACCGACAAATGTGAAGCCAGTTTTCAGGAGCTAAAGAAGAGATTGATATCAGCCCCAATATTGATCATGCCAGACATCAAGAAGCCGATTGATGTATATTGTGATGCATCCAGGATTGGTCTCAGATGTGTATTGATGAAAGAAGGCAAAGTCATCGCTTATCTGTCTGGACAACTAAAGCGGCATGAGCAGAACTATCCGACCCATGATCTTGAATTAGCAGCCGTAGTTTTGGCATTAAGACATGTCGTCATTATCTGATGGGTAATCGCTGTGAGATTTACTCAGATCACAAGAGCTTGAAGTATATTTTCACTCAGAAGGAGCTGAATATGAGGCAAAGGAGATGGATAGAGTTAATCAAGGATTATGACCTTGACATTCACTATCACCCCGGTAAAGCCAATCTGGTAGCGGATGCTCTTAGCAGATTGCCTTGTAGGCTAAACACTATGATCAAAGAGAAGAACCCAGTTTGTATGAGGTGTTGGAGCAGTTCAGGACTGAGTTAGTTAACAAAGGATTCTTAGCTAGCATTGAACTTCAACCCACTTTAATCAGCCAAATCAAGGAAGCCTAGAAGGGAAATGAAAGTATCGATGGCGTCAAATGTCTTATTGGTACAGGAAAGGTACCTAGATTCACTAAAGATGAAGAAGGCGTTCTGTGGTACAAAGGACGTATCTGTGTGCCAGCAGATTCGGAGCTGAAGCAAGTTATCATGCAGGAAGCTCATGATACTCTTTATTCTATCCACCCCGGAGGAACGAAGATGTATCAAGATTTGAAAGAGCAATTTTGGTGGCACAAGATGAAGAGAAAAATCGGAAGCTACATCGCCAAGTGTGACATCTGTCAAAGAGTCAAAGCAGAGCATCAGAGACCTGCAGGACTGTTGCAACCCATGCAGATTCCGGAATGGAAATGGGATTCCCTCGGAATGGACTTTATCACCGGTTTGCCTACTTCTAGTAGGGAAAATGACTCAATCTAGGTCATAGTTGATAGACTGTCCAAGGTAGCTCACTTCGTACCTGTCAAGACTACCTACCAGAGTTTGAAGCTAGCAGAACTGTATATTTCTAGGATTGTTAGTCTACATGGAACCCCCAAGACCATCGTATCAAATCGAGGAACCTAGTTTACCTCGAGAGTTTGGCAGAAAGTTCAGGAAGGATTGGGAACCAAGTTGAACTTCAGCACCGCTTATCACCCGCAAACTGATGGACAGACTGAGAGAGTCAACCAGATCCTAGAGGATATGTTAAGAGCTTGTGTGTTGGAATATGGATCAAAATGGGAAGACTGCCTACCTTTCGCAGAATTCTCATATAACAACAGTTATCAAGCTAGTTTGCAAATGGCACCATTTGAGTTCCTGTACGGAAGAAAGTGCCGTACCGCTTTGAATTGGTCACAAGTAGGAGAGAGTCAGATCTTTGGACCCAACATTCTCCGAGAAGCTGAAGAAAAGGTTCACAAAGTCCATGAGCATCTCAAGACCACCCAATCCAGACAGAAGAGTTATGTTGACAAGAGAAGGAGAGACCTGACTTTCAATATCAGAGATTTTGTATATCTCAAGGTTTCCCCATTTAAGGGAATTCAACGCTTTAGTCTGAAAGGAAACTTAGCCCCCAGATATATCGGGCCCTTCAAGATTCTGAATCACCGAGGAGAAGTATCGTATCAACTGGAACTGCCAGAAGAGATGTCAGCCATCCATAATGTGTTCCATATCTCGTTACTTCACAAATGCTTGGAAGTGCCGGAGAAGACTGAAGTTTTCAAGAACATCGATCACAGAGCTCTGGAGATCAACAATGACCTGACATATCGAGAAGTGCCCATCCGTATCCTAGAAGAAGCTTACAGAACCACCAGGACCAGGAGTATCAAGTTTCTCAAGATTCAATGGAGCAACCATACCGAAGACGAAGCCACTTGGGAGCGAGAAGATTACATTAGGACAAAGTTCCTAGATCTCTTTAGTTCCTAGTTTCCTTTGTAAATCTCGAGACGAGATTTTGTTTAAGTAGGAAGGTTTGTAACATCCCAAAACTTTAATCCAAGGTTATTAAGATCCAAATCATCAAAATTAGGGTTAACAAAAACTTTTCCAATTCAAATTATTAAAGCATTCATATGTGTGTGCACTTAGAATAGGAGTTGATTTGAATTGCCATGATTAAGTGACCCATTGCTTGTAAAATGATTCTTAGGTGAAATAAACATCATCTAGATAATTCCCAAACAAATCCCAAAGAAAAACAAATCAAAATGAATAAAAGAAGCAAATGGTCATTTGTGCCATTTTAATCAACATGCCTACTTTGGCTATTCCTAGTACTCAAAACCTAACAGAAACAAATGTGGATCTTTGCACCCCCCGCTAGTACACATAATGATGTACCAAGGCCCACTTTGTGATCTGCCAAAAACATTCAAACACTAAATTTAAATGACATTTGAAAATGGAATCTAGTGTAGGTATCAAGATCACCCTATTTCAAAAACCACCCAAATGAACTCAAATTTCAAAACCCAAGCAACCACACAGTCTCAAGCTTATACCTAGCACACCCACCAAAAATCTTTTCAAAATTCCAAAATAAAGTTATTGCGGCCATTTCCACAAACACATGGCAGGCAGGGTTTACACACTAATCCTAGCTCACTGTTTTGTATAGGGTTTTGCACCCAATTATCCTCAAAACACTCCCACTGTCTCCAAATGATCTAACCAGGCCATTTACACCCCATCCCCTACCCCCTAGCAGCAATGCCATGCCATGCCATGCCGAGCACCATGCTTGCCGGCTGACCATGCCGTCACCGCAGCAGACCACCCCTATCCCTCTCACCATGTATACAAGCTAGCCTAGACCTCACCGCCACTCTCTGTCCCCTCCTCGAGCTAGGCCGAGCTGTGGACCACCCACAACGCGCCGCACCTAGAGTGTCTGCACCTTGTAGAGCACGCGCCAGAGCGCCGCGCCCGACACGCGTGTACACGCCGCCCCTCGATCGCAGCCCACACCCACCGCGTCGCCACGACCCCAGGAACACCGCAGACATGCCCGTTCGCCGCCCCTTGCACCACAGCCACTGCTCGCCGTTGAGACCGCCACCTCTGCCGCTCAGAGTGTGCGCACCGCCCGACCAAATGCCACCATCCCTAGGCCCGCATTTATCCCGTAGAGCACCGCCAGGAGACCAGCCACCGTCCCCTACCTCGAGCCACGCCGCTAGCACGCTGTGCAGCCCTCGCCGGAGCCGCCCTCCCATGCCTTTCGGTCGCATCATCGGGCTATAAATAGAGGCCACCCACAGCCATTTTCTGCACACCACTCACCTCCCCTCTTGCCACTGGTCAGACCCCACTTCTCCCCGGAGCCGCTCGGGCTCGCAGTCGCTGAAATTTCACCGGAGCTGGCCGCCTCTGGAGGAGAAGGGCCCCGTTGATTGCGACCACCCCCGGAGCTGCTTGGACCACCCCTGAGCTCGCCGTCGTCCACCAGTCCATTTGCCCCCATCGCCGTCGTCGCTGGAGCCCTAGTCCGCCCCCTGAGCACCCCCACCGAGCCACTAGGGTTAAACCTCGTCGGTGACAGGTTCGTCGTCGACGACGAGCCCCAGCCGTCGATCGTAGTTCTAATCTAACGGCCCACGTCGCCCCGTACCGCTTCGCGTGTTATGAGCCTCTAACTGGTGGACCCCCTGTCAGCTGTACCCCGCGCCGTGTAGTGTCACTGGGCCGGCCCGTTAGCTTTCTCACGCGACCCATTTAATTCAAATTAGGATTTTTCTTTTTAGTTTGAACTTAGTTCTGTCCTCTAGTTTAAAAATCAATTCAGAGAGATTTACAAATCCAAATGGAGTGATTCCAATTTTGTTAAAAAACTACTGAAAAGATCTACCCAAGACCATTGGAGTTAATTCAATTAGAGTTAGAGATCTCTCCAAGTAAAAATAATAATACAGAAGCATTTGCACCTTGCAACATTTTTATAAAATCAACCATGATAGCTTTTGAGTTGATTCCAACTCTCAAAAATCACATTTCACCATACCTAACAGAATATGTAATAATATTAGGGTTTACATACAGTGACTTTGGACTAGTACCAAAATAATGCTATATAGGCATTTCTAGTCACTTTAAATCATTAAATAATGAACTTAAACCAAAGTAATTATGATCCAACCCATAAATGACATTCCCACATGTTAGAATATGTGGTGATGATATGTGTCCACAGGATCCCATATTTGAAGTGGTGAATATTAAATCTTAGTTAATTTTCAATGTGTAGAAATTACTTTTCTAAAATAAAAAGAAGGAAACTAGTGAATAAAACTTGTGATGCTTGTGATTATAATAGATCATCAAATGTGTGCCTTAGAGTGCTAATTAGATTAGTTAAGTATTGTTTGGTGATTGTGTACTCCGTATGTATTTATAGACGATAGTACCGACCAAGCTTTCGAGGAGGAGGAGTTCTACCAAGAAGAAGAAGAAAACTTCAACCACTACACCAACCAAGGCAAGCTAGCACTATCCAAGTTAACCCTTGCAAGTTGTACTTGCAAGACACCATTAGCAATGCAAGCTAACCCTTGCAATCTAGATAACCCAGGCAAAGATGCTTTAGGCATGCTTTGGTTATACCACTTTGACTAGTATTTACCCCAAGTCTTATTTTTCAAGCTTTACTTCCTTTACTTTACCCAAAGTCTTTACTTGTTTTGAAGGTAGCATAAAGAGTATAAAACTTGACCTATAGAGATAACTTTAGATGTCATTCTATGGCATGAGATTGATCCAATCATTTCCACCTTAGTGAACACTCTTAACTTAGTAGTTTAGAGTAGCTAAAAACTTGAGTCACTATAGATGGGAGCACTTGGTGAAAATGAATTATGAAAACCTTGGAATGATGAGTCTTTCTATTGAGATGTTTTGACATGTGTTGAGAAAAACAAATGGTTTATGATGATGAAAATGTTGAGGCATGAGCCTTAACCCTTTTATAAAACTGATGGTTGGATTCAGATGCGATACCATTCCAAATGTACCATAAAACCACATCACCTGAATTGGGAAAGGCTTAGCCGGAAGTTTATATGCATTAGTATTAGTTCCCTCGCGGGAGAGGTCTGAGCTGAGGCTACCTCTCAATGTTGTCCACCTATGAAGTGCCCAAGATGACAGATGGTCATGGTTGGGAGGCCATGCTCATAGGAGAGGTGCTTATACTAGGGTGTGTAAAGGAAAGGTTATGTTTGATTATCTACATACTAAGTATGATGATTCAGGGTTATCCCTGATAGATGTATCGAATCTTGTGGTGAAAGTGTACCACCTCTACAGAGTGTCAAACTATTCGAATAGCCGCGTCCGCGGTTATGGACAGTTGGAATGGCCATATTGTTTCGTTGTCAAATGTTTTCAAAATGACTTATGAAATGAATGATGAATCTTGACTTGACCACAACAGGGTTATGTTTATGACACTAGCTTCCCAACTTAAGTGATTCTAGAACTTTATTTTTATCTTTCTTTGCTTCTGAACTCAGCTTAGGTTTCAAACTTAACTTTTTAGGTAAACTTGGAGTTAGCATTTTAACTTAGAACTATACTACTTGTTAGTGATAGTTTGCGAGTACTTAAAGAGTACTCATGGCTTTTGTCCCTGGCTATTCTCATGGCCAGGCTATGAAGGAGACTACCAAGATGGCCAGCAGGACGACTATGATAACTAGGACTATCTACCTTCGTCAGCATTGCCTGTGCCCCTGAAGATGGACCCCACCGCTATGCTTATCTTTTATTTCCGCTGCTTGTTGTATTAAGACTGGATCATGAGATCCTTATTTGTGTAAGACCTTATGTATGGTTTGTAATGGATGATGTACTGTGATATCCAATCTGTTATGTCTCGCAAAAATGGTAATCCTGGGATTGCGATGAATGACATAAGAGGCATCTAGGATTAAAAATCTGGGTGTTGACAAGAGGTACGGACTTGCCCTCTAGGCGAAACTTTTCACTTAATGCTATTACTACTCCTGCTATTAAAAAGATAAATACTATCGTAGCAAGTTCACCATTGTCTAGGATGTCTACTAGTATTGAAAAAGAATCGTTGTCTGATGGCCAAGGTAAACAGGGGATGCCTGATTTATCTAAGTCCTTATCCAATGATGATATGGAATCTGAATATGATAAAGATGAACATGTTAATAGAAAAGATAGTGCCACTTGTTCTAAAGAGACAACTAGTGAAGAGGAAATTGCTTTCACTAAATCTTTTATGTGTCTTGATCTAGATGACTTGGATAAATTTGAAGAAACCCTGAGTACCTTTTCTCTAGGAAAACTATTTCCTATTTCTAGTAAATGCAGTGAACCTGTAATATTCATTAAAGATAAGGACTGTGATTTTGAAGTTAACCCTGAAATAATAGAAAGAGTTGAAGCATCTAAGTTCTGTGGTGAAAAAGAAGAATTTCCTTATGAGCACTTAATGAATTTAGATGATACTGCTTGCCTATTTGGAAAAACTGAGATACAACAACACTATTATTTCTTAAAATTGTTCCCCTTCTCTTTAGGAGGAGATGCAAAAACTTGGAACAAATAATTAGCTCCTAAGTCCATTACTAGTAAGGAATCATGCTTGTATTTGTTTTTCCATAAGTATATTTCTGATAGTAAAATACATGTTATGAGAGTTGAAATTAGTAACTTTACACAAAATGAAGAAGAATGTATTCCCCAAGCTTGGGGGAGAATTTGTGCCACTGAAGGAGATGTCCTGCACGTGGTTTTAAGGATGATGAATTACTTGATGATGATGGACTAACTGAAAGTTCTAGAACCTATCTAGATAGTGTTGCAGGAAATTTTTTAGGACATAACTATTGAGGAAGCTAAGGAATTATTAAATACTAATACTCAGAATTATCATGATTGGCATATTTAAGAAGAAGATAAAAGTGACAAGATTCATAACAAGAGAGGTGTTCTCATATTATCTAATGAAGTTATGGAAGAAGCTCATCAATCTATGGAGGAAACGGGTATTAAATCTTCTCATTTAAAGGAACTTTCTGATATTGGATTCAAATCCCTATTGATAAACCATGCTTCCCTATTCAAGTTCCTGCTATATGTCCTTCTGAAAGCAATGGAAAGGTATCACCTCCTGCTAAAATATCTTATGTTGATCATTCTAGCAACTTTGTTCCTCATTAAGAAACATATGATCACAATATTGAAAGGGAGATAATAGAGAAGTCTCATAAGATAAATGTTCTCCATAAAAGAGTATGCTCTTGTGTTGACTCTCTTAAGATGACTATTAACCATTGCAAAATGATGAATAATCAAGTTGGACAAATGATTTCTCTTCAAAATAAGTTGTATGAAAAGCTTCTTAATGAGAAGAAGCACATATGTGGAGTTAATACAAGAGGAGGCTCTAGCACTCAGGATCCTGATTATCCTAATGGACATCCAAAAAGGAAAGAGCAACATGATCTTAAGAAGAAGTCAATTGCAGGAAAATCTCCCAATGAAAATGAAACTAATGGGAATTTTGAAGATCAAGAAAATGATGTATATCTCTCTAATGCGGAAACCGAGGATAATAATAATGAATAAGATGATGTGGAAATTTCCCAACCAAATGAAGAATCACAATAAGAGGAGAATAATGAATAATGTGAGCCTATTGTAAGTGAGGATCCTCAATCATCAAGGGATAAAAATAAGAAGAAGAAGCCTCCACCACAACCAAAAGGTAAAGAAAGGGATCCATGGGTGCTAGGACCTAGACCCTATCCCTAAGAGGTAATGAAAACTTTGGACGATGCAAGGTTTTAAAAGTTTATTGAATTTATAAAAAGTTTACACTTGCAAATTCCCTTAGTAGATGTTATTAAAGTACCTCCATATTCCAATATATGAAAGATATTATCACTAATAAAAGAAAGATACCAAATGAAGCCATTACTGCCATGCTTGCTGACTAATTTTCTAAGGGAAAACTACCTAAAAAGAGAGGGGATCTGGGTATTCCAACTATTCCCTACACCATTAAAAAAACTCGTGTGAAATATGCATTATGTGATCTTGTAGCTGGAGTAAGTGTCATGGCTTTCTTGCTTTATAAGAAACTTAACTCAAATAAGTTAGTACCTACTGAAGTTTCACTTCAAATGGCTGATAAATCTACTTTTATTCCTATTGGTATATGCGAGGATGTTCCTATTATGATTGGTAATGTTTAGATTCCCACATACTTTGTTATATTAGAAATGCATGTAGATGATAATTTATCTATTATTCTTGGTAGACCCTTTCTAAATACTGCAGGGGTTGTGATTAATTGTACTAAAAGAAAAGTAACATTAATTATCAAAGGGATGGAGCACACTATATATTTTACAAATAATAATTCTATTGAGTTACCCAAGAGAGGTGTTAATGCCATTGAACCAAAAGTTCTTATAATTGGAAGTTTTGAAATTCCTATCCCTCCTCCCAAGCCTAAGTATGAAACAATAATGGTTGGAACTATTCCAATCCATTGTGAGGTACCTTAAACTTTTTCTTTTAAAAACAATAAATGAACCATTGTTTCTATCCTTATCATAGTATTAATGAGACTTGATCAACCTCATTTTTAACATGATAATTATGAGATGATGATTGCCTTTAATTATTGATGTAGTAGTATTATAGTTTACTTGAATTCCTTCATTTAAAATTAGTTACTTTAATTATTTTATGTCTGTTTTTGACAATTTTTTGAGTACAGGAACATTTACATAGCAAATATTTTTCTAAAATTACGAAAAAATTCCCAGGCCATTTTTTTTGGACAGTGGATCTTTTGGCCCCTGTTGGCTTTCTGGCAGAATCCTTTGTCATGGTGGGCGCACCCCTACCCTTGTGCTTCCAGGTGGAGTTATGTGGACTCCAACCTCCCAGGTTCTTCACTTCCTCTCAGAACTCGACTAGGTACCACTCGAAAAAAACTGCTCCTTTGCTACCCATTTCTTGATCTCCAAGTTTTGGCAGTCATTTTCAAATCTCTTTGGAGGGATTTCTCATTGGTATGTGACTCCTCCACTCATACAAGTTATTTTTGATATGATGCTTTATATTGTGAGAAAAATGTTGTTCTTGGTACTACATCTCAAGCATGAAAATCCATGGATTTGAAGCCTTCTAGTGGAAATGATTTATAGTAATGCCTGGTACAAACTTTTTGGAGCGTCTCTAAATGATTATAACTTGATACATCTAATTGTTTAGTGATTTTTATTCTTAGTTCTACAAGGTCTCATGCACAATGAACAAGGGCAAAAGCCTCATAAGGAGTTTAAGGCCAAGGAGAGGCTCAAGAGCCTTATCCAATTATGATGAAGAGAAAGAATGGGAAGATGAAATGATCTTTAAGGCGGAAGCCTTGAAGGTGAAAGCCACCAAAAGTCCTGATTGGAACACGCTGAAGGCATTATCCATAGGATAAGATTTTACTAAGCCGGAGGAATTTGCAGGACATCCTCAACCGACCTACTACGAGCTGAGAAGTGAGTTCCTAGCCACCTTAAGGTTTGTACAAACCAAAGGGAAGGTCAGTTGCAGAGGTAAATAAATGCCTAGAAATTTTGATGTGAGGTTTGTCATGAAGGATCGAAGGTTAATCATTCCCTTAGAAGAATTTTGTAATGCTACACATGTCCCTAATGAGGGAAAATGAGAAGCCATTCCTACTAATTCTGATGATAGCCTTCATTCATTTTGGAGGAGTATAAGTGTAGATGTGCATGAGGATATCCATAGTGGAAAGTTCACTCATATTCAGCACCCTGCATTAAGATATTTTGCATTGTTTCTTGTTAGAGGATTTCTTGGTAGGAAGAATTCAATAGGATGCACTGGCCCCATAATTTTTTTATTGAAATGTGCTAAGGAAGGTGTAGCTCGTGAATATAACTTGGGTGTGATTATTGCTAGAACCTTGTCATACGCTATAAAACATAATAGTTCCAAACCTCTTCATGCTGGAGAAATAACCACATTAGTTTTTGAGTACCTTAAGAATGAAAGGAAATTTGAATACATGGGAACTCCATTTTCAGGACCCATTCTTTTGGATACTAAAATGTTGGTTCGCATGGGGATACTAATATGTTGGTTCGCATGGAAATATTGTGTTGCATCACTATAGTAATTTCTTGGCAAATTTTAATGTGTAACACAAAAAGTGGCAAGTTGACTTGTAAATGATCCCTAATTTAATGCTACGATAAAATATGGATCATAGCCTGACATAGGTATGCCCAACTGGCACTCGAATAGCCTACATGATGCGGCCCGACCGAAGGCCCACTCGACGACCTGTCTAGGTCCATGACGCCCATGACGGTTCGACTAATATGAAGCCCATATGGACACGGACTCCTAAATGCACAAGACAAGGAAATATCGAGACTAGAGTTCTAATCTAACTTGTAACCAACTCGTATTTGGTACCTGAGACCTAGCCTCCCCATATATAAAGGCTAAGAGGGTCCAAAGAGGAGGGCTACTCCCACAATAGACAATAGATCTAGACAACACCCATAGCATACACATACGCTAGATCCAATCTGCACGTTCACCACCATTGGCGACATTGTAATCCTTCAGATCTTCATCAATCAAGAGCAGACAAGCAGGAGTAGGGTCCTCTACGAGGCCTGAACCTGGGTAAACCTTGCGTCTCTGTGTGCTTGTTTGTTAGCCGTTCCGTGATCTCCAGCGTTCCCTCCTTCTCCAAAACCCAAGTCCATAACAATGGGCATTGATGAGTTAAACCCTAGTCAATTGACACCGTCAGTGGGAAGTGGGGATGTTGATGTTGTGATTGCGACGGCCCCAGCACCTGCGATCTACGACTCATCAGCTTCAAGAGAGCATATCTAATTCCCTTGGAGTCATCTTACGGACTGGCTCCCTAATCATCAACAATGACGAGATCACATCCGATTAGATCATCTATGTCGATGCACCGGATTTCATCATGAATATCTCCACGAGGTGAAAAAGAAACAATCTGAAATTGAGTCAACCAAACATGCTTGCGGCAGATCGGCTCGGTTTGTTCAAGTGATCCACCATAGGCGACTGGATGCTGGCGCACGTGGCTGGATGCGTGCAGCCGCAGGACTAGGATCACAAATTAACGCGCACGGTGGTTCTGTTTCCAAAATCATGATTGACCCGAGATCATTTCCACCTCAACGAGTCATTAGCTTACTATTGATTAATGTACCGCATAAAACATTGGAGCAGAGTACTACTTGCTGATAGAAGCAAATACACATCCTACCAGGTTCCAAGAAGAAAAGGCTATTTTATTGGGCTCACATACCAGGGATGAATTGTTTTTGGGCCATTGCGCATAAGGCTTGCATGGAATTTGTAGCAACAATGTTAGATCCTACTCGCCATTATGGTTGAGTAAAATTTTACCTCCACTACGGGTGGCTTAGGCTTCACAATGGAAGACTTCGTCAGTTTTGTCGTGGACAATCCGACTCCATCTGACTAAACATCTGATGACTCTCTCCCGTCACGGCGACAGTGTCCACCGTGTTGACTCCATGTCCATCATGTGACTCGCTGCTTCTTCGACTCTGCCCGCCACGCAAGTCCATCGACCTCGACCACACGTACGTACCGAAGACTCCGTTAACCGTGTTAATTCTACGCTCGGGGGCTGCGTCGAGCCTGCCGCACAACCCGCTGCCACCTTCGGCTCCAACGACTCGGGGGTTGTGCCGACTCCACCAGGAGACCCACTATAGTCTTCGGTGTGGCGACCCAGTGCGGTCTTCGACTCCAGCGACTCGGGGGATCCCTCGACTCCGACGAGCCGATGCAGTCTTCGGCTGTGGTGATCCCCTACGACCTTCGAATATGGCAACCCACTACCGCCATCGGCTTCGGCGACCCATTGTCGTGTCAACTCTGGTCCGCCGCATCAACTCTCGAATGTTGTCTCGACTACATCGACACTAATCTCGGGGGCCCCTTCGACTCTGTCGTGCGACCCGGTTCGGTCCTCGACTCCAGCGACTCGGGGGCTTCCTCAACATTGGCGACCCAGCGACTCGCTGCGGCGTTCGACTCCGGCGAGATGTTGCCTCTTTCGGCAACGGCAACCCGTTGCAACCTTCGACTCCACCACGCGTCTTGTTACCACATCGATTTCGTCCCCGAAAACTACCCATAAAGCTAAGTTCTCTACTTAGAGATGATTTGTTTCTTACTTTAATCGCACTCGAAACACTCGGGGGCTGCGCCCTCTTCGAGTAACATAATGTGCCATTGACTCCACGCACTCGAGCACCTCATACGGGATAGCCCGAGTAGCTGATTCTGCCTGATCGTCCAATCCTTAAACTCCGAGTACCTCGGCAAGGTACTGAGACTAAGGGTAATCAGGCTAAAGAAAAGGCCTAGCATACAATGCAAACATGTTAATTCGATTAGCACCAGAACTATACTTTACAAACCGACATGCAAATATCCTTTACAAGATACAATTACTTCACAATTCTTAATGTTTTATGCAGCCTACCAGGACGTTGAATGCCACTAGCTATTCTATTGGGTCCTCCAACAGGAGTCGACCAATGCCAGTCATGTCAATGAAATCCAAGACCCGAGTCGACACCTTCCTCGGATGACCACGTCATTCGTCGACTGAGATGGTGCTGGCCACACACCCAATAAAAGTAACTGCCATCGTCGATTTCAAGCTCCTTTTGCATGAGACTCTGACTTGATGCACTTCTGGGTTAGTGGTTTCTCCTCGCATGATTTTCAACTACGCCTGCAAGATACAACACTCGAGTCTCTAGCCGAGTCTACGACTCCACTAGACACTCGGGGGCTACTCCAAACTGGAGCGCTAGACGCAGATATACAAGATCTTCGAGTGGCACGCTCTGAATCCTCACTCGAATCCACAATTCGACTAAGGACTCGGGGGCTACTCTCATAGGGCATGTTGGCCGCGCATTCGAAAAACTGTCGGCGTTCATGGCATTTGCAGATCATCCGAAGCACTTCCAAATCATTGTGTCTACGCAACCGACGAGTACAAGTCTCTGCTCGAATCTACGACTCGAACAGAAACTCGGGGGCTACTCCCATAGGGAGCGCTGGCCACGCACCATATGATTTTTTCTTACACATAACTACGTGTTGACTATGTCAACACTCGAGAACATTGGTGACTCCGCCTCATAACTTCCCTGCAAAGAGACTACGTCTCCTGGGTCACCCGAATTATCTCCGCGATGATAAAATTCAGATGCCACGTCTACGACGTGAAGATAAGACCTGAATAAGGCCTGGCAACGCATCTGCTGTGTTCTACCAGAAAATATATGTGCCTGCTGGTACGATGAAATATGCTTTGACGGACACGTCGAGTGCTCACACTTATACACTAGGATTCAAACTCTATAAGACCTCCGCGGCATGAGTCGAATTACGCCAGCACTTTTCCGAATTCGAGTCTAGGGACTCGAGTTTGAGTAGGTTGCGTTGTTTTTGCCCTAGAGCAATTAGCTGGTCCTGATCCGTCGAGCGCACCAGGGATGTTTACCATCATCCCTATGAACTACTACAAATTCGGCTGACCCGATGAACTTCTGGGTGAGTGCTTCGCACTCGACTCCGACATCCTAATGCAAGACTCAAGACTTCTAAGTCTCCACCCGAATCTACGATTTGCATGGACACTCGGGGTGCTACTGACATAGGTATGGCATACAGGCACTCGACTACAACCTACCTGGTGCAGCCCGACGGAAGGCCCACTCGACGACCTGCCTAGGTCCATGAGGCCCATGACAGTTCGATTGATATGAAGCCCATATGGACACGGACTCCTAAATGCACAAGACAAGGAAATCTCAAGACTAGAGTTCTAATCTAACTTGTAACCAACTCGTATTGGTACCTGAGACCTAGCCTCCCCATATCTAAAGGCTAGGAGGGTCCAACAAGGAGGGCAACTCCCACAATAGACAATAGATCTAAACAACACACGTAGCATACACATACGCCAGATCTAATCTACGCGTCCACCGCCATCAGTGACATTGTAATCTTTCGGATCCTTCATCGAATCAAGAGCAGACAAGTAGGAGTAGAGTCCTCTACAAGGCATGAACCTGGGTAAACCTTGCGTCCATATGTGCTTGTCTGTTAGCCGTTCTGCATCTCCAGCGTTCCCTCCTTCTCCAAAACCTAAGTCCATAACAATGGGCATTGATGTGTTAAACCCTCGTCAGTTCCTCTCCCTTCCTTCGAAGTAGATTGAAGGAAAAAAAGAATAACATTACGCTTCAAGGATCCGGGTTAACATTGTAGCTATCATAGGAAATTACCGCTCTGATGCTGCAGTTGCTTAATTTTCTGGCACTATTTTCGTCGGTCCATGAAATCCATCTCGGCACCTTCTCACCACACAAACACATCATCTCAGGGTAGTAATTGTAGGGCATCTTCTGGAACCTAATGGGGGCACCCACCTGACGGAATTGAGCCGACCCTGATTTTGCTCGAGACAAACTACATGAGCTGCTAGCCATGAGAGAGGGGGGTGAGGGCAAAGGAAAGAGGAGCCTTTGTATGTTAGAGTAGGTGCATGGTGAAGCGTGATTTATCTCCACTTAACTCAGGCAGAATCCTACCATCGACATTCGGCCGACAGGTAGGGGACCTAGCGTGCGGAATTTTCAACCAAACCTCGCGCATTCGTGGTTCACTTCAAAGGCCCTCTCGCGCACATTGGCCAAAAAAAATTGGCACCTTGCCCATGTACATATCGCTGGGAGGCCTTACTCAAGAACCAGACACACCTGGCGCACAGTCTTCCACCCTCGGAACTTCTCATGGGTCGCGCCGGCAGATCCATCCACTCAACCGCTCGTGGTTGGGCTCACCGTGGCGAATCCACCCCAAGATCCTACCATCGCGGTATCAAATGGCCATGGTTTCTTGAGTTGAACGATTGCGCTACGTCTCTGAGCTCGGCCCTCCTATCAGTAGGAGGACTGCTGCGACGTTGAGCTCGAGCAGGAGCCGCCAAGCATGGCGAGGCTCGGTCCATGCCACCCCCCCTCCCCTTTGTCATTGTTGATTCCGATGTGGAGGACAACAGGGACAAAGCAATGCAGAAAGCCATTGTTTCCTCCTTGGCGAAGGGCAAGCCATGGGTGGGAGTGGATGCCACTGGGGAGGGCACGACGGGGTCACCAATTGAGTTGGACTCCGACGATAGTGCTATGATATGGGTATAGATGTTGTTTAGGCTAGTTGCAATTTTGGTTGTGTTTAGTGTGAGTACAATTATTGTAATGGGTTTAGCAAGCTATATTGAGAAATATGGATAGTTGCATTTAGTGCAATAACAGGGTGTAAGGGCTTCCACTTCAGAAATTGTGTTTGTGCCATTTGCATGTTGCAGATTCTACGTAGACTAGATGGAAACAAACCAACGAAATCAGATTACAACCATTAGACAATAGTGGAAGGATGGAAGAGAAGTGGCGATAGTGGCTTCGAGGGAAAGGAAGAGAAGTAAAGGGGATGTGACATTGGTAGGCGGGCCCATGGAACACCTGACACTAACAGGCGGGAGCACAGTATTGCTAGTTTGTCCATAGCAAGTGGACTTTGCAACATGACAACAACAAGCTGATGCAAGTTATTATTATCCGTCAGATAAGTAAACTCGTCGAATTATTATGGAGTACTAGAAAACTGCAACTAAGATACATTCGCACAACACGTATGCTCTCCACACCGGAGTAGCATCACATAAGTCTTACACTTAACGACATCATAAGTACTAGAAATCTCTATCAGTCTTCTCGATACAAATGTAGAAATGCATCTGCTTGTACGGTCTAGCACCGACAAGGTACTGAGATGGCACACATAGGACCGACCTCAGGTCCGCAAACTCCACCTCGCATGGTGTCGGGCAGCTCGGCGCCTCGGCTGTCACATGCATGATACCAGACAACAACGGTTGGGCGACCGTCCACATGCGCACCGTGTAAAGGGGATAGACGCTCGAGACCGACCTGACGCATATCACACACATGAAGGTGGGCCTAGCTTCGGTTCCCGGGAAACCGGTGGTGATAGTCACGACGAAACCAGAGCCGTCCTCCCTGTCGCAAATGAGTCGGCAGTGTGCAGAGTCAGGGAATGGCACCTGCTCTTAGAGAAGTTGGGCGTGGTCATACGAGATGCTAATCACTTCGATCAAGAGATGCTCTGCAAGGTGGACCACGAGCTCTGCCGGTGTAGTTGCAGCATGGCTCCGTGCAGGCACACGCACCATGCGGGCATGCGAGCTCATGGCTGGGGAGCTCATAGTAGGAGTAACAATGAATGCATCTTGGGTGGGAGCACATGAGCTGGCACATCGCCAGGATGTTATGCGCGATGGTCTCCTGATTCTTGGGCTGCGGTAGCTCGCACTCGTCCTTCGGCGGCTCCCACATCTGAAGTTCGTCGAGAAACCGGATAAAAGATCTGTAGCTAGTTCAGCCAACAACAGGAATATGTAAGATAAATTCAAACGATAGTTAAATGATTTCCTACCCGAAGGTTGAAAGAACATTTCATGTTTTCATATGTTTTGCGTGTTAGATAACAATACTATGGAGACTATTCATGTGCGCTAAGTGTGCAGGAAGTTTTGGGGGGGGGGGGATAATCTGCCCCACCAAGGGCCGGATAATCCGGCCTACCTCATCGCTCAAAGGGAGCCAAGGCGCGTCGCTCGGTGTCCGGTCGGATTTTCTCTTAGAAAATCCGAACTGGGGCGGTTTTTCTTCCTTAGGCCGGATAATCCAGGTGTCGCATGGGCCGGATAATTCGGCCCCCAGTTTTCGAGCAAAAGGGGCCAAGGCGCGTCGGACAGTATCCGGTCGGATTTTCTCTAGGAAAATCCGAACTGGGGCGGTTTTTCCTCCCCAGGCCGGATAATCCGGCCCTCGCATAGGACCGGATAATCCGGCCCCCAGAAGTTGATCAAGGGCAAGCTCGGCGTGACGCTCTGATAGGGGGCGAATTATCTGCCGGATATTCCGAGTCTGTGGCGGTGTTTTCCCCAGGCCGGATAATTCGGCCCTCACTTGGGCCGGATAATCCGGCCCCCAAAGTGTGCAACGGCTGGTTTCTGAAGGGGGTATAAATACCCCTTCTTCCCCAACGTTCAGAACTCTTGATTCATTCGAAATTGACCAGACATTGTGCAAGAGCTCTCATTCTCGATCTCCCACTTCAACCACCCGAAGGTCTTGATCTTTGGGGAAATTGAAGGAGGAGAAGTTCATCATCATCATCAAGAATCAAGCGCTTCAACTCCTCTCCATTCACTTGGAGAAATCCTGGATCTAGTATTCTTGTCAATACCTAGATCTTGTTTATTGTGTTTGATAACTTTGTTCTTGTGGCAGCTTGTTGTTATTCCGGGAGCCTCCAAGTTGTTGTGGAGTTGTTGCCCCGCTAGTTGTGTAAAGGCGTCGGTGCCTGCCTCGAAGGGTACCTATAGTGGAAAGGTGGATCAGGCCTTTTGTGGCGAGATCCATCGGGGAACAGGGTGAGGCCTTTTGTGGCATGGTGGTCTTAGTACCGCCCACCCCTGCAACGCAGACGTACTTCCCTTAACAAGGAAGGAACTACGGCCAAACAAATCCTGTGTCTCCACGTGCTTCACTTCGGTTTACCCGTTCCTCTTCCACTCGCTAGTAGATAGGGTTGCATATAGGGAAATTCCACCTAATAGTTTATTTAGAGAATTTACCCTTTGTGCTAAGCCTAAAATTGAAAAAGAATTAAAAATTGGTGTAGCATCTATTCACCCCCCCCTCTAGGTGCCCATACGATCCATTTCAATTGGTATCAGAGCCCCGGCTCTTAATTCGGGCTTAACCGCCTAAGAGTAGTATGGGTACCAAGGATGATGGAAATGAGGCTGTGGATAAGGTCACAATTGATGATCTCAAGTCGTTGGAAACAACCTTGTTGAAATCCTTTGAGGCCAAGATGGAGGAGATGAATCAAATGATTGCTCGCCTTACATCATCCATAGCCCCATCTCCATCCTCCTCTGAGGCTGCCACACCATCATCTAAGGAAAAGGGTAACACCGGATCCAAGGATGATGATGTGGAAGGTGAAAAACTTAATGGTTCCATCTCCAAGAAGGGAAGTGGTAAGGAGGAATATAGTGAGGTTCGCCACGTATATTCCCCCGACCCGCCTATCCCTCATCCTCATATAAACAATAGGGGTGATCCACCCAAGCTCACTGCATCCTCTTTTAATCAATGGCAATTCCTAATGAAATCTCATGTTTGCAGCTCCTCTATTGAATTGTGGAGGATTATTAAAGAGGGTCTTCATATTGGAGATCAAACCAATCTAACGAGAAGAGAAGTTGTGGGTAGCCAATTGAATGCCACCGCTCTCCACATGATACAACTGGGTGTGGCTCCCAAGGACATGCCACACATTTAACATCTCAACACAGCTAAAGAGGCTTGGGATGCCCTTACGGATCTCTTCGTTGGAAATGAAAGCATGAGAAGAAACAGGTATGATGCCCTGAGTAATGAAGCTGGGGGATTCTACATGTTGGATGGTGAAAACCATGAGGACATGTATAGAAGACTCAAGGGCATCGCAACAACATTTCGAAAGCATGGGACCACTCACATTGATGATGCATGGATAAAAAGGAAATATGTGAGTGCCTTAATTCCTTTCGAGCCAACGGACTTGAAGAGCCTGCAAGGTAGACATAACTATCATCAAATGACATCCAATGAAGTCATGCAAGAAATGGCGTCATTCAAAGTGGCAGCAAAGAATGTTGAAGATGCCCGTGATCGGGCCATTGGAATGCAAAAGGGTGTCAATGTGGCTCTCAAAGCCAATGTTGTTGAGCAAGAGGAAGATGAAGGAGCTTTTGAGGGGGTATCCATGGACTGCCCCGATGAGGTCAAACGTGCTCATGGTGAGTACATGGCATTCTATGCAAGGAACTTTTGGAAGGACCCTGCCAAAGCCAAGTCTGAACTTGAGCGCAAGAACGGGTCAAATGGAAGAAGAGAAAGTGGCCCAAGATTGAGAACTTGCTTCAACTGTGGAGATAGAATGCACTTTGTAGCCGAGTGTCCATATCAAAATAGAGAAGACAATGGTGGTAGGCTCATTCTTAAAGAGAAATCTAAAGCACCTAAGAAGAAGCCATTTATTAAGAAGAATGGCCCTTTCAAGAAGCAACCCAAGATTGTCTTGGTAGCTCAAGAGGAATACTCCTCCACAAGTGAAGATGAAGAGGATGAAGATAGTTCCCGCGAGGTGGCTGCTATAGCCACCACATCGACTCCCTCATCTCTCTTCGACTCGCCAAACGAGAACGCCATCAACAACAACGCCACTTGCCTAATGGCAAGAGGGTCCGAGGTATCAATTTCTAGCTCTTCATTTCCTAAGACTAACATAATTTTGGATATGGATGATCATGATAGTCTTAAAATGAAAGAAGAAGTTTTTGCCTTGGATACTTTTTTCACTAACCTACAAGGTGAGCACAAACTCCATTTTGATGCTCTTATGAGTCAACTTGCTCAAGCCGAAGATCTTCTTGAAGAAAAGGGCAGAATTGAAAGAGAAGATGCCTTGGAGATAGCTTCTTTGAAGAATGCCTTGGAAGAGGAAGAGGAAGCTCGAGTATCTTTGGAAGAAAGACTCGAATCCCTTGAGGAGTCACAAGAAGTTGTAGCTCAGCTCATTAAAGAACGTGACCATGCTCTTGCCAAGGTAAAGAAACTAAAGAAAGAAAAGATTGACTTTGGGGCTGTTCATGCTAGACTTTTGGAGAAGTTTTATAATCTTGAAAGTGCTCACAAGGCATTGAAGAGTGATCATTCTACTTTAAATGAGTCTCATGACCAGCTCCAAACTCAATTGAAATGGTATGATGTGCCAAGTAGCTCCACTTCATCCTCTAGAAAAGAAGACCTTGCAAGAAGTTCTCAACACAAAGGTAAAGGGGTTATTGATGAGATACTGGGCAGGCAAAGGACAAACAATAGTAAAGAAGGTTTTGGTTACATACCCAAGACAAAGAGCAAGAAAAACAAGAAGAAGAAGAAGAAGAGCAAGAGTGCTCAACCAAAGACTAGCAACATTACAAATGACAAGACTAATTATGATGGTTTTACAGGGATCAACAATCCTAACTTTGAATTATATTGTGATTATTATGGTGATGTTTATGATAGTTATGTAGGCCCTTATGATTGTTACATTCCTTGGTCTATTTGGGTTCCCAAGACCCTTGTTACTAACACGAGAGGACCCATTGAAAAATGGGTACCTAAAACCAAGAAGTAATTTTCTTGCAGGGCTATGCTTCCGGTGGTTCTAAATGGGTACTTGATAGCGGTTGCACGAGTCATATGACCGGAAGCAAGGAGATCATCACGGAGATGCGGCCAAACCTTGATCACATAACCGTCTCCTATGGTGACAAGTCAAAATCTGAGGTATTGGGTCTCGGCAAAGTTGTGGTGGCTCACGATATTTCTCTCGTGGACATCATGCTTGTTGAGACCCTCGGGTACAACTTACTTTCAGTTCGCGCCCTTGGTAAGATGGGCTTTGCAGTTTATATTGCTGCTGATTTGGTGGTACTCTTGTGGAGCAAGTCTCTAAAAGTCGCTTTTGTGGGATATGTCGAAAACGACCTGTATGTGGTGGACTTTTCGGGGAAAACCACTACAGGCCCGATGTGTCTTTTTGGAAAGGTTGACGCGGGTTGGCTATGGCATCACCGACTAGCCCACGTCAATATGAGAACTTTGCAAAGTCTCCACAAGGGTGGCCACATTCTTGGACTAAAAGAAAATGTCTCCATTGCCAAAGATCGTGTTTGCAGGGCGTGTGTTGAAGGGAAAATGCATGACTCACCTCATCGGAGGAAAACCATTATCTCTTCAAAAAGGATTTTGGAGCTCCTTCATGTGGACCTCTTCGGACCTCCATCTAATGCAAGCCTCGGTGGGAACAAGTATTGTCTAGTGATTGTTGATGATTACTCAAGGTACACTTGGGTTTATTTCTTCAAGTTGAAGAGTGAAACTCAACAAACTGTCATCGACTTCACCAACGAGGTTCAACGTTAACACAACGTCCCCATTCTGGCTATAAGGAGTGATAACGGCTCTGAGTTCAAGAGCTACACCTTAAATGAGTTCCTAAGTGAAGAGGGGATAAGACATCAATATTCCACTCCGTACACCCCTCAAAAAAATTGTGTAGCCGAGAGGAAGAATCGAACTCTGATGGATATGGCAAGATCAATGTTAGCCGAATTTAAATCTCCATATAACTTCTGGGCTGAAGCAATATCTACTACTTGTCATTCATCCAACCTTTTATACCTCCGTAAGATCTTGGACAAGACTTCGTATGAAATACTTACCGGTAACAAGCCAAACATCTCATACTTTCGGGTATTCGGGTGTAAGTGTTTCTTTCTTATTAAAGGAGTTCGTTTATCTAAGTTTGAATCTAAGGCCTTAGAAGGTATTTTTGTTGGTTATGGTGCCGAATCCCACACTTATAGAGTCTACAATAAGCTCTCCGGAACTGTTGTATAATCTTGTAGTGTGGTGTTCGAGGAAAATGACGGTTCCCGTGCGGAGCAAGTTGGTGTTTGTGATGCAGATGTTGAAATACCCCAAGATGCCATAAGAAGAATGGGCGTGGGATTTTTCCGCCCCATTGAGGAACCCCTTGTGGCGGACCGGGAAGGACAATGCTCTACTCATACAGAGCCCTCATCTACACATACTCAACATGTTCCAACCACGGGGCAACTTCTACACCATCTCCATCAACTGCTGAAGTTCAAGATGTTCCAGAAAGCTCCAGGCTGGATTTTCCGGTTGACACCGGATTATCCGGCCACCCCGCTCCAGCTGACCATGCTGCTCCTGGTGGTGAAGATATCAACGCAAGCTCCAGGCCGGATTTTTCGGCTAGCCCCGCATTATCCGGCTCCTCGCCAGTTCAAGCAAGCCCCAGGCATCCTGATGAAGCTGATACAAGTACTCACAGGCCGGATTATCCGGCCTCTCCGTCGGCCGGATTATCCGGCCCTGACTCTCCAGCTCAGCAGCCTCCTGTTACAGCTACGGACTCACCTCAAGTGCACGCGTCTCCACCACGTGCTTCTGATGTTCCAGTTACTCGTCAAGGTCGAGAAAATGCTTCCAATGAAGACTCAAGTGATGAATCTCCTCCTCCAAGAGACAACAAACTTATTGAACTTCGTCACAAGGATCAGGCTGATCGAAACCTTGAGTTGAGGAGTCACACTCTCGAAAAGGTTGTTGGTGATCTTCGACGAAGGGTTTCTACAAGAAGAGAATTAGCCAGTTTTGGTGAGCATCAAGCTCATATATCCATGGTGGAACCTAAGAAGGTCTTTGAAGCCCTTGAAGACCCAGACTGGGTTGTTGCTATGCATGAAGAATTGAACAATTTCGAGCGCAACAAAGTCTAGGAACTCGTGGAGAAACCCAAAGAGTGCCGCAATGTTATCGACACCAAGTGGATTTTCAAGAACAAGCAAGATGAGAATGGAATTGTTGTGAGGAACAAGGCAAGACTTGTGGCACAAGGTTACTCCCAAGTTGAGGGCATCGACTTCGGCGAGACCTATGCTCTAGTGGCTCGCCTTGAGTCCATCCGTATCCTTCTTACTTATGCTGCACATAACATTTTTAAGTTGCAGCAAATGGACGTCAAGAGTGCCTTCCTTAACGGTCCTCTACATGAGTTGGTATACGTAAAGCAACCCCCGGGGTTTGAGGATCCTAACTTTCCGAACCATGTCTACAAACTCGATAAGGCACTCTATGGCCTTAAACAAGCCCCACGTGCGTGGTATGAGCACCTTAAAGAGCTTTTGTTAGATCGTGGCTTCGAAGTTGGGAAAATCGATCCCACTCTTTTTACTAAGAAGGTTAAGGGGGAGCTCTTCGTATGCCAACTATATGTAGACGATATCATTTTTGGTTCTACTAATAAAGCTTTTAATGATGAATTTTCAAAGCTTATGACTGACATGTTTGAGATGTCTATGATGGGGGAATTACGGTTCTTTCTTGGATTCGAGATCAAGCAACTTAGAGAAGGAACCTTTATTAATCAAGCAAAGAGATTCAAGATGACGGATCTAAATGGTGTCGCCACTCCGATGCAAACAAAATGTCATCTTGAACTTAACCCTCATGGTAAAGATGTGGACCAAAAGGTATACCGGTCCATGATCGGCTCTCTTCTTTACCTCTGTGCATCTAGACCCGATATTGTGTTGAGTGTGGGAGTGTGTGCAAGGTATCAAGCAGATCCTAAAGAAAGCCACTTAGTTGCAGTCAAGAGGATCTTTCGATATTTGGTTCATTCCCCTAACTTTTGTCTCTGGTATCCCAAGGGCTCCAATTTCTCTTTATGTGGCTATACTGACTCAGATTGGGCTGGTGATAAGGATGATCGAAAATCCACTTGTGGAGCTTGTCAATTCTTGGGAAGATCTCTTGTATGTTGGTCCTCTAAAAAGCAGAATTGTATATCACCCTCCACCGCCGAAGTTGAATATGTTGCTGCTGCCAGCGCTTGTACTCAATTATTGTGGATGAGGCAAACTTTAAAGGAATACGTTGTCAATTGTGACAAAGTGCCTCTTTTATGTGATAATGAAAGTGCAATCAAAATTGTGTATAATCCTGTTCAGCACACAAGGCCGAAGCATATTGAGATTCGGAATCATTTTATTCGAGACCATGTTGCTCGCGAAGATATTGATCTATCCTTTGTGAGCACGAAGAATCAACTTACGGATATTTTTACAAAGCCACTTGATGAAGCAAGATTCTGCTACTTGAGGAATGAGCTAAATATCATTAATTCCAGGAGCTTGTCTTGATTACCCATGCACTCACTCATACATCTCAATCCTTCTTTGGTCTAGGTGTGGGCATGGATATAGGGGGAGTGTGGCCCTAACTCATTGGGCTAACCCTCCCCCCATAATGCCAATAGCAAGATAAATCATTTCTCTTAATATCATGTTGTGATATGTGAGCTTATTGATGAGTATTGGTCGTGAACCTAGGATATATCTTCGCGGTGTCACACCATACACTCCAACAAGGTGGCTTCGGCCACCGCCCTCTCCCTTGAGGACAATTGGATCTTTTTGGCTGTTGTTTGCTCTCTCATGTTCTTATGGGAATCACACTCAATCTTGGCTTTTATTTGATTTGAATTTTGCAATTTTGAGTGTCTACTACCATCTCAGTTTGGCTCTCTTAATCCCAAGCCTTTCCCTACCCCTAAGCGATCTATTCTTGCACACAAGTCCCTTGTACACCTCGTGGGGGTGTTGTTTGGGGACGCGCGGGCCTAGTTCTGTATATAACAGAATCCCAGATTTTAGGCCGGATAATCCGGCCCAAGTGTAGGCGGATAATCCGGCCCTGGCGGATTTCATCTTAAAGGGCAGGGCTCGGGGGGAAGGGCTCATAACGAGCAGTACTTCTCCCCCAGCCCTCTCCTCCTCCTCAGCCGCCGCCTGCCGCCCCTCACCCTCCCCGGAGCCTCTCCGGCCACCGGATTTTCCGGGCCTCCCCGGATCTTCTTCTCTGCGCCTCCGGGTACCTTCTCCTCCATGTTCTTCCTCCAATGAGTGAGGGTAACTCCCTATCTCCCCATATTTGGCTAGATGTGTAACTTGTTGGGTGGAACGTTGTCTAGAAGGTTGTGATCCCATGGGACGCTAGCATTGCTCTTCTCCCTTTTTGGTGTCTCGATGCCAAAGGGAGAGGATTAGTTCTATTAGGCTGTCCGTGGATTTGCATGGGTCGGGCATAAGCACTTGCACTTTCCTATTCGTTTTTTTCTTGCTTATTCCCATTTACCGTTGAACTTTAAATTCGTGATTTGTGATTGGTTGAGACTTTATGTGGTTGTCTGGATTATGCCTATGGATTTCGTTTCATGGATTATGCTTATGGATCTATCTATTCATATCCTATTGCTGGAGGCTTATCACGGAAGGCGCGCTCATAATGGTTATCCAGTAATAATTGTGACTTATGTCAAGGATGCCTAATCTCTACTTCGGTGGTATGTTTTATTGCTCATATGTCTATGGAATAGATTCACCTATTTGTGTGCATTTGTATTCCAATGCAAAACTCTATTATGCACACATTGAGGGGGAGTCTCTTTCATAGTTATCAATGTTTGTCTTGTGTATTTCTCCTGCAAATCCTGGTATTGTCATCTAACACCAAAAAGGGGGAGATTGAAAGAACATTTCATGTTTTCCTATGTTTTGCGTGTTAGATAACAATACTATGGAGACTATTCATGTGCGCTAAGTGTGCAGGAAGTTTTGGGGGGGGGGGATAATCCGCCCCACCAAGGGCCGGATAATCCGGCCTACCTCATCGCTCAAAGGGAGCCAAGGCGCGTCGCTCGGTGTCCGGTCGGATTTTCTCCTAGAAAATCTGAACTGGGGCGGTTTTTCTTCCCCAGGCCGGATAATCCGGGTGTCGCATGGGCCGGATAATCCGGCCCCCAGTTTTCGAGCAAAAGGGGCCAAGGCGCGTCGCACGGTATCCGGTCGGATTTTCTCCAGGAAAATCCGAACTGGGGCGGTTTTTCCTCCACAGGCCAGATAATCCGGCCCCTAGAAGTTGATCAAGGGCAAGCTTGGCGCGACGCTCTGATAGGGGGCAGATTATCTGCCGGATATTCCGAGTCTGGGGCGGTGTTTTCCCCAGGCCGGATAATCCGGCCCCCAAAGTGTGCAACGGCTGGTTTCTGAAGGGGGTATAAATACCCCTTCTTCCCCAACGTTCAGAACTCTTGATTCATTCGAAATTGACCAGACATTGTGCAAGAGCTCTCATTCTCGATCTCCCACTTCACCACCCGAAGGTCTTGATCTTTGGGGAAATTGAAGGAGGAGAAGTTCATCATCATCATCAAGAATCAAGCGCTTCAACTCCTCTCCATTCACTTGGAGAAATCCCTGATCTAGTATTCTTGTCGATACCTAGATCTTGTTTATTGTGTTTCATAACTTTGTTCTTGTGGAAGCTTGTTGTTATTCCGGGAGCCTCCAAGTTGTTGTGGAGTTGTTGCCCCGCTAGTTGTGTAAGGCGTCGGTGCCTACCTCGAAGGGTACCTATAGTGGAAAGGTGGATCAGGCCTTTTGTGGCGAGATCCATCGGAGAACAGGGTGAGGCCTTTTGTGGCATGGTGGGCTTAGTACCGCCCACCACTCCAACGCAGACGTACTTCCCTTAACAAGGAAGGAACTACGGTCAAACAAATCCTATGTCTCTGCGTGCTTCACTTCGGTTTACCCGTTCCTCTTCCACTCGCTCTTTACTCGCTAGTAGATAGGGTTGCATATAGGGAAATTCCACCTAATAGTTTGTCTAGAGAATTTAGCCTTTGTGCTAAGCCTAAAATTGAAAAAGAATTAAAAATTGGTGTAGCACCTATTCACCCCCCACCCTCTAGGTGCCCATACGATCCATTTCAAAGCTAGCGACTCGAAAGTTAGCAACTGTCGTTCGGGCACGGTGCATGGAAGTCGGTCGCATTGTCCGGGTATGGGGAGTAGGGTGGAGGAGGGACAGGAGGAGGAGAATATCATTTTGTGGCCCGAAAGTTGAGGCGCCCAGGCAACGCGGTACCCAAGTTGCCTGTAATTAGCCGCGATGACCACAGTTGGCGTGCCAAATACTTAGAGGGTCTTTTTCGGTACGAATTCAACTTTATGTTTCAATACCAAATATCAGGCTAATAGCTGTCAAGTTGGCCCCCCTATCAGTTTTCGCCATTATGTCGCTCCCATCGCTTAGGTGTCAATTAGGCTTGAGTGTTGGTGCTTGCATCCATTACGCGTCTTCTTCTTCCCCTGAGCGGCAATCCATGGGGCGTCACGGCCATGGCGTGGATCTGGGACATGGACGAACCTGCTCGGCCCCGCTCCCCTCCCTGTAGGCTTGCATCGTTGGCACCTGCATCCATTACGCGTCTTCTTATTCCTCGGATTGGCATTCTATGGTCGCGGCCATGGCACGGAGCTGGGACGTGACGAACCTGCTCAGCCCCGCTCTCCTCCCCATCCCAAGTTGAAGCTCGCCCTCACCATGGCCGCACCCATGGCATAGTGCGGGGGCGAGAATTGTTTCCCGGTGAGATCTGTCATCGTGTCGACCATGCTTGGTCCTGTTTACCTCCTCCAGAATCCGAGCTTGACATTGCCGTAGTCGCACCCGCACCAATTCTGCCACCTCTGCCGAGGTCTCGGTGGTAGCTCAAGTTCTGCCATGTTGAACCTGTAAGAGAATTAGAAGTTGGGTGGCGGCAACCCGTTGTTGAACCTGTAAGGAATTTTTCGAAGGCTGCGTTCTGTGCCAAGGTCTTTGGCTGATGCCTTTGTCCTCGGCTTCTGCCATTGTCCGACTTCAATATGAAATTTCGACCAATTTAACTTGTGATGCATTCCTTGACAATTATAATATAATCGAACACTAGAAATATTTGGTAGTGTGCATGAGCATGATCAGTAATATAATTGAGCACTAGAAATTTTAAGGCACTCCATATAAAGGAGTAGATTGATACATATATATAGATGGTTCACCAGAGACACCACAGATATATTGTCTTACATGCAACACACGGGTAATAATTAACTAAAACAAAATAAAAGCAGGGGCAGGAGCAGGAGGCCAGGACATGGAGACGCCTAGCGGGGCAGGGACAACCTAGTCGAGGGGATACAGGCCAGTCCTGACATACTTCCGGAGGAATTTTCCAAAGGTTGCATGCCGCGCCAAGGTAATCGGATTATGCCTTCTGCCTCCGCCCTTGCCCACGTTCACCGCGTGCTGGATCACGCTATCAAGGTCCACATTGATTGCTCTGCCACAGAATGGGCAAAACAGTCTCCCCCTACGGTAGAAACGGATTTTCCCACACCGTAACCGCCTTAGCACGTAGCGGCTCTTGTCGTCCCTGGATTCCTTGCTATCGTCCACGTCCTCATCATCCTCCTATTGATTTTTAAGAACATAACTTAGAACTCACACATATATATATATGATTGAATTGTATTACAACTCAAGAATTGACAACATATATATGTAAGACAATATTAAGTTGATATAAAAGAGAAAGCATCTCAGCAATAGTTTGATCAGTTCATATATCATTTCATCTCAACAAAATGACAATTAATTGGATCAGAGTGTATGTAGAATAAATCTAGGGGCCTCATAAGTTTCTTTAGGGATGGAGTGAGCGAACCAAGTAACAATTGCACAACCTATATTGTTCTTGTACATCGCCCCAGGTTCGCTAACTCATCCCTGAAAAAATCTGACACCAATGTGTCTGCCTCTCTTTTGGGGAAAATTTGAATCATTGGCCATAATAAGAAATTGAAATGTAATCATACCAAACAATATTCAGGGATATACATAGTCAGGTACAAAAAACAAGCCTAAATATTGTAATTATAAATAAAAAACCAAACAATTAATCTTCAGGTACATGTTAAAAATACTTATGATCAAAACCATTCATATACATATGCATCATACGAATAATACAAAGATCAGAAACACTTCAAGGATCATATATGTAGTTCCATATGATAATAAATTAAGGGCCTCATAATTTGTTTCAGAGATGGAGTTGGAGAACCAAAGTACCAACAACACAACCTATATTGTTTGTGTGCATTGCTACCTTAGGTTCACCAACCCATCCCTAAAACACGACGCCAACATATGTGTCTCCCCTTGAACTCTTTTGGGGCAAATTTCAATCATCGACCTCGGTGACAAACTGAAATGTAATTCGTATACTCTATGAATGCATGGACTAGATAATTCAAATATCACAGTTCTTTGAATGTAGAATAAAGGGCTTCATAAGTTTGTTCAGGGATGGCATAAGCAAACCAAGTAACAATTGCACAGCTTATATTGTTCTTGTACATGGCCCCAGGTTCGCTAACTCATCCCTGAAAAAATTTGACACCAATGTGTCTGCATCTCTTTTGGGGCAAATTTGAATCATTGGCCACAGTAAGAAATTGAAATATAATCGTACAAAACAATATTCAGGGATATACGTATGCATCATACAACTCATTCAAAGATCAGAAACAATACAAAGATTATATATATAGGTTCCATATGAGAATAAATTAAGGGCCTCATTATTTTTTTCAGAGATGGAGTTGGAGAACCAAAATGCCAACAACACAACCTATATTCTTTATGTACATTGCTGCCTCAGGTTCACTAACCATCCTTAAGAAAACGACACCATCAGATCCCCTTGCACTATTTTGGGGCAAAATTGAATCATTGGGCTCAGTAAGGAATACAAATGTAATGTTATATTCATGTTGTGCATCGAAATCAACACTCAACTAGCAAACTCACCTAGATGGCAGATGAGCAGATTGGGGTTTTGTGAGTAGATGGTAGATGCATCAATCGACCATTTGAACCATATATATACTACCCTACTTCAAGAGCAAAAGAATCTATACATGACTGAGAAAATCCTATGTATGAGCAGTGAAATCAGCAGTTGCGACTAGAGAAGCTAGCAATGTAGTACCCCAGACTCCTCATTAGGGACCTCCTCCTCGAACTCATCATTCTCTGTGATTGCGTCGAAGATTTCTTGGATGGAGACGGGGTCGTTGATGTAGAGCACTGGATTGCCTCCGCCTACCGCCTGCCCCATCTAGATCTGCCACTGGTACCACGACATTGTCATCCACCTGCTGCTCGACGGCGACAGCTACTGGCTGGATGGATGAGCTCGAACCCCCGACGATGCAGAGACGAGCGGCTTCCGTGCTTGGAGAAGACGCCTCCACCTTCTTGGCGACGACCTAGCCATCTGATGTTCCGGCTTCAACTGGCTTCACCTCCGGCTCGTCTCCACGTGTACGCTTCATAGCGCACCTAGGGAAGGAGGCGGTGGAAGCGAAGGAGCTTTGGCGCGCGCGGTAGGTGCAGATTGGGGTTTTGGGACTAGACAGATTAGGGAAAATGACACGAGATCATGGAATAAGAAGGCTGAGCGGGTTTATAAACACTAGACCATTCGTAGTCGTCGAGTGGACACATGTGGTGGGCGGGGGGATGGGGCTACTACAATCTTCACCTTTTTTGGATTCCCTTTTTTTTGAAACAACCACGATCTCCACTTTAGAACTGCATTGAAAACACGCTGATGGCAGACCTCGATTCGACTGCATGCAAGTGGTGCGGAACCAATTTCTAGAAACGTTAGATCTACTCGAGGGCCCCCCTTGACTCAAGGAAGTTACTTGCGGTAAAGCCTAGTTAGAAGTGAGATTGAGAGTGCTGCGTAGAAATGGGATATGTCTTATTAAAATCAAGTGGAAATAAATTGCAGTGACTCATCGACAACCATGCACTCGATGACCCCGTTGCCCTGTGCATGTGTTGTAGTAGAAGTAGTAGGCTTTTCAGACTTGATTAACCATGACATGACCAGTCAATGACTTTTTCCATGGACGGCTTCGTGTTCCTTCTTGTAGAAGTCTCGCTGAGGGAGACGTCCGTGCTATATCACGTTGTACTGTGAAGGGCACGACGTGTGCAACTATCCTCGTTGGATCACACAAGATCAATGGTTGGTGCGCACGATCTGGGTGATAAATATAACAACTAATCATGCCGTAGCAGACAGAGTAAGCACATGTTTGGGCTTCTACAAAAGAGAGAGAGAGGGGGGGAAAAACTGAGTAGTATGAGAAAACCAAGGGCAAAACTGAGTAGTATAAAAATGGAAAGTGAGTGTCTTGTACAATGAAATACATCATGGCATACATCAAATTGTGCCAAGATAGATCCACTCGAGTTCATTGGATGTGTGTTTTTCTCATAAACCACATGGATCCGCTAGAGTTCATTGCATGTGTGTTATTGTCATAAACCAAATGGATCCACTAGTGTCATTGCATGTGTGTTCTTTTCACAAACCACATATGGATCCACAAGTGTCATTGCATGTGTGTTCTTTTCATGAACCACATCTAGAGTCAGTGAATGTCTGTTCTTTCACAAACCACACATGGATCCACCAAAGTCATTGCATGCTTGTTCTTTTCATAAACCACAGCTAGAGTCATTGCATGTCTGTTCTTTTCATAGACCACACATGGATCCACCAGAGTTATTGGATGCCTGTTCTTTTCGTAAACACAGTTAGAGTCACTGCATGTCTGTTCTTTTCATAAACCACATATGGATCCAACAGTGTCATTGAATGTGTGTTCTTTTCCTAAAACACATATGGGTCCACCAGTGTCATTGCATGTGTGTTCTTTTCATGAACCACAGCTAGAGTCAGTGAATGTATGTTCTTTTCACAAACCACATATGGATCCACCAGAGTCATTTGCATGCCTGTTCTTTTCATAAACCACATGGATCCACCAGTGTCATTGAAATGTGTGTTATTCTCATAAACCATAGTAGAGTCATTGGATGTGTGTTCTTTTCATGAACCACAACTAGAGTCAGTGAATGTATGTTGTTTTCATAAAACATGTGATCATGTGCGTTCTTTTCACAAACCACATATGGATCCACTAGTGTCATTGCATGTGTGTTCTTTTCATGAACCACAACTAGAGTTAGTTAATGTTTGTTCTTTTCATAACCCACATGAGCATGTGTGTTCTTTTCACAATCCACATATGGATCCACCAGTGTCATTGCATGGGTGTTCTTTTCATGAACCACAACTAGAGTTAGTTAATGTTTGTTCTTTCACAAACCACATGTGCATGTGTGTTCTTTTCACAATCCACATATGGATCCACCAGTGTCATTGCATGTGTGTTATTTTCATGAACCACAACTAGAGTTAGTGAATGTCTGTCCTTTCACAAACCACACATGGATCCATCAGAGTCATTGCATGCCTATTCTTTTCATAAACCACAGCTAGAGTCATTTCATGTCTATTTTTTCATGACCACACATGGATCCACAAGAGTTATTGGATGTGTGTTCTTTTCATAAACACAGTTAGAGTCATTGCATGCATGTTCTTTTCACAAACCACATAAGGATCCACCAGTGTCAGTGAATGTGTGTTATTTTAATAAAACACATATGGATCCACCAGTGTCATTGCATGTGTGTTATTTTGATGAACCATAGTTAGAGTCATTGCATGTATGTTCTTTTATCAAACCACATATGGATCCACTAGTCATTGCATGTGTTCTTTTCATTAAACACACCTAGAGTCATTGGATATGTGTTCTTTTCACAAACCACATATGGATCCACCAGTGTCATTGAATGTGTGTTCTTTTCACAAAACACATATGGATCCACTAGAGTCATTGCATGTTTGTTCTTCTCATAAACAACATATGGATCCACTAGAGTCCTTGCATGTGTGTTCTTTTCATGAACCACATATGGATCCACCAGTGTCATTGCATGTGTGTTCTTTTCATAGACCACATATGGATCCACCAGAGTCATTGCATGTTTTCACAAACCACACATGGATCCACTAGAGTCATTGTATGTGTGTTCTTTTCACAAACAACATATGGATCCACTAGAGTCATTGCATGTGTGTTCTTTTCATGAACCACATATGGATCCACCAGTGTCATTGCATCTGTGTTCTTTTCATGAACCACAACTAGAGGCAGTGAATGTCTATTCTTTCACAAATCACAAATGGATCCACCATAGTCATTGCATGCCTATTCTTTTCATAAACCATAGTTAGAGTCATTGCATGTTTGTTCTTTTCATAGACCACATATGGATCCACTAGAGTTATTGCATGTCTGTTATTTTCACAAACCACATATGGATCCACCTATGTCATTGCATGTCTGTTCTTTTCACAAACCATTGCGAGAGTCATTGTGTAGCATCCCACTTGGCTAACAATGGTAATGCTACATGGTCTAGTAATATAATTGCATCTTACATATAATTGTTGCATCATAATTATATCATGCTCATGTCATCATGCCACATTGCATTTGAGCATCATATAAAACCCTTCTTCCATTGGTTCTTATCTCATATGCATTATTAATTGTATTTTCCTCTTGATATATTGTATTTGGTTCTTGATAAGTGCTTGATGCCCAAGTTGAGTTGGGGGCATATCTTTTATTTACTCCACCACCTTTATTGTCACCACCCTATAATCCCACCATCCAACTATATGTGAGCTTTGCATTTCATTTGGTTTTACCTCTAGATCATGTGGGTTGGGATGGATCCACTTCTAATTCCACATGCATATATGCATCATGTTGTTTTCACATTATTGATATGTGGGGCCACCTTTGCATGCTTTGTGAGCGGAACCCTTTTCAAGCCTCCATATGGATTGTTTTGAATGTATGCTTATGTTGGAATATTTTTGAGGCTATTATTCATCTAGTGGAACATACACACTAGCATGTATAAATTATATTCAAATATGAGCATATGCCATCTACTCCACATGGAACATCCACCTTATTTATTTTGGGCTTGGCCTTAGTTCCATATTGTGGGATGCATGTGAATAAAATGCCATGGGGCTTTATCTTTGTTTTCACAAGATTAAACATGGCACCTATTGATTATGTATGGGCCCTGCAAGATCACCACCATCCGTTTCTCCTTTGGTTTTTCTTTGATTTTTGAGTGGAGCATGGATCTTTGGGGATCATGTCAAGTAAGCTCTATTCTTTTGCTCTTACTCAACCCTCACCATCTTGTTTTTCCTCTCCTTGCCATGTGCATCACAAACCTCACCCCTCCCTCTTGCTTGATCTTGTTTTGATCATGTCAAACCCTACCCTCTCCTTACCATTCCCCCATTCTTGCACGCTCTTATGGGATCATATCCAACCCTAGCTCTACCTCTTGATAACCATACCACCTCATGTCACCCTCATGTTTTGGCTCATGAGAAAAGAACCCTACCCCTACCCTCTCTCCCTAATCCCTCTCTCTAACCCTAACCCCACCACCTTACCTCACCATGCCGAGGCACCACCCCCAGCCCTAGTCTACCCCTGGCTCGACCTAACCCATGCCATCTACCCCTCTAAACCCTAACCTAACCCGAGCCCAACCCTAGCTCCATGCCACACCGAGCTAGCTCCATGCCACCCCGAGCCTCCCCCTCGTTTTCTCTCTCTCTCTCTCGCTGCACACCGACCCCACACCCGAGCCAGCCCTCTCTGACCTTGCCATGGCCCCACCTGCAGCCCCTGTCCCCTGCTCGAGCCGTGCCTAGCACGTGAGCAGCCAGGAGAGGAGAAAAGGTGGCCGAGCCACCTTTTTCCCCACCATGCCCCCATGTGTGGCCTCTATCCTCTCCCCCATTCTTATCTAACCCCCCTCCTTCTCCCTGCCGTGCCCCAGACCTTTGCCCGGCCTCTGCGCCGCATCTTCCCCTTCTCGCCTGTCACATCTCCTCCGTCGCCGTCCACCGTCGGCATCTCCTCTTCCACCACCATACAGTAGGCGGGCGTGGCGTCGAGGCTGTCGTGGAAGCTCAGCGAGGCTCTGGCGCCGTCCCTGTGCACAGGAGCGAGGAGGAGGACGCCCTGTGCCGCCAATCGTCGACGCGCCCGAGAAAACCCTAGCTCCGCCGACCGTCTGCATCTCTGGCGATCCGCCGCTCCCCGGCCCGATCCAACCCCTCCGGCAGCCCCGCGGTGAGCTCCCTAACCTCCTAGACATCCCCGCAGTCTCCGTCGCTTCCTGGACATGCCGGCCGTTTCGTCGAGCGACCTCTGTGCGCTGGCGAGCGCATGCTTTTCCTCGCCTTGGCGTTGCGAGAGCCTCATCTAGCCGCGTCTCCCTTTCCCTCCAACAACAACCAGCCAGCCGCAGTGGCTTCCGCCCTCTGCGCACGCGCCCCAGGTCACTGGTTCGATCCCCCGCGCCACGCGTCGCGCGCTGTCGCCAATGTTTCCGTTAGTTTCGACAGAGAAGAAACACAGTAGATGTTGGCAATCTTGTAAATACCCCCCCAAACCTTTTTCCTCAACCCGCAATCCACCAGGTCCCACCTGTCAGCATCTCTGGGTGTTTTACAAAAAGGGACCCGGGGTTCCAAATCCTCAACCCGCGCTCCCTGTCTGCGCCACGTGGTTGGGCCCGGTTTGCGAGCCCGCGCGTGGCCCCGCACACCACCGACCCACCTGTCAACTGCACGGGCTGGATAACGCCGCGGTAAGAAAAGTTCTGCCACGCAGTTTTTCGCCAGCTCAGCACGGTCCCACCTGTCTGTGACTCGGGTTAAGTTTCTATGGGTACAAAAAGTTTATTCGATCTTCTGTTTAATAAAAAAAATTCAGAAAATGTTTAATATGATTTTAAATCTAGAGATTAATAACTTTTAAATGGTAATTCTAAATTTGACAAATAATATATGTTTTTGAATCAGAAAAATGTGAGGAATTCAAATATGCCATTCAAAATAATGCTTGACCATTTTAAATTTTCGAGATAATTAAATTGCAATAAAAATGCCTTTTCTTAATTAATAAATAACTTTAAATCCACAACTCCAAATTTGACAAATAATATGACTAAATCGATCAGCGCGACGAGCCCGTTCTGTTTATGCATCCCATGTTCTGAATTGCACCATGCATCATATAAATATTAAGGGTACAGCAAGTGTTATGGGAGCAAAACATGACTAAAACTTAATAAAATGCTTTATTCTTGTAGCCCACACCTCATCCATGCCATGCTACATTATTGCCATGTAAATTGTGCATCATTCATCATGGTATGCTTGTTTGCTTGTCGCATTTTATTCATATGCTTGTGCACTTTATTTATTTTGGCCCTTGTTTGTTTGGTTCTTCTTCGAATAGACGCCGAGCAGGGGAAATATCAGGAATCCCAGGAGTACTACCCAGATCCGTCTCTCGCTTCAACAGAGCTGCCAGGCAAGCACTACCACATGCTTGCATACATATAGTACCTATTGTCTCTATCTTATTCTTGCATCATGGAGTCGCGATTGCATTAAATGGAATCCCAAGTACTGCATAGCCTTTACTTTTAAACCCCACCGAAACTTGTTCCTCCATCCCATGAGCCATTACTACAGGAGTTGTTTGGGCCATGCGAGTTGTAGAACAGCATGTGTAGGGTATGTGAGTGTCTGATGGATAACGAGGTACGTAAACAACTTAACCTGAGTAGTAACGGGATAACTAATGAAAGAGGCACCGGTGGGCAATATCTGCTATTTGGTTTTTCATGCTCACTTGTGTCCCGTAGGACCCCGAGTACTTGATTCCCGTTCCTTGACTATTCGCACTATCCACATCCGGGAGGCCGTGGACCCCCCTAAGCCAGAGCTTGATTCATTTCTATTTCTTGGGGCCACAAACTAGTTTGGGGTATTATTACTATCCTGTACTTATGCCATGCTTTACTGTTTTATTTACGATTGCGCGTGGAACACCTGTACTGTTTTGGATCGTGACACGTTTTCGCTGTATCGACAAGCCCAGTCACACTTTCGGGTTCCCAGTCGTTTACCGACGTCCACACAAACCCTGGGTCCGTTCCGGAGCCGGCCAACTTCGTTGCGGGTAGCTTAGTGGGGTGGCCCCCTGAAATATTTTATGAATCCTGTGATCGCTTTGTCGTGAATGCCTCGTTGGGTTTTGAGTTGGTTTTTCCGAGGTTGATCGAGTGTGTGTTGCTATTTGTGCACCCCTGCAGGGTAAATCTTTCTAAAAGCCGTGTCCACGGTTATGGACGACTTGGAGCATAGTTTCTCGATCATAGACAAGTATAACTAAAGTACCGCTTTAAATTTGACTAAATACCTGACTACTAAATAGTGCAATACTCATAGAATGGTTAATAAAACTGCCAACGGATGGGTTGTTCGTCCGCTTTCTCGTTGTTAAGCGAGAAGGAGGATGGATCTGTTACTTTATACTGTTATAACTGTTGTTACTAATTAACGGACATCCGTCTATCATTGGTTAGGCGGATGGTTAGCGAGTATCTATAGACTTATTATTTATTATCTTTTGCTGCATTTGCGTCACCCCAGGTATATGTCCTCTTTACAGGCATAAAGACTTGCTGAGTACCCATAGGGCTCACACGATAATTTCTTTGATTCAGATGAACATGTGTATTCGCAAGATGGATACTGGGTGGAGGAGACCGATTGTGTTGGCAACGATCACTCGGTGTAGAGATTCCAGGGATGGGGATCCGCGAGATCTGTGGGCGGGATGTGTTTATTTATGTGGCATCTTATGCCGATTTGCTTCTTATCCGTACTCAGATCTTGTTTTCCGATTTTGCCTGATACTCTGATGTTTGATGTATGAGGAGTTATCCTAAACTATTATCTATATCTAGGATATTTGGATCTTGCCGTATGGCGTTGCAATATTTCTATTTCTTTTAGATGGAATGGCTCTGAGAACTGTTGTAAGGTAGCTTGCATACATACTCACTTGTGTATGTATTTGATCTCTTCGCCTGTTGCCTACGCATCTCGCTCTTGTCGTGATGTCTTGGAAGTGGTTAGGACGGCCGACGGGTCTACACGTGGGCGGTCCCTGGGCCCCCGTTGTACTATTTTAACCACTTCCGTTTCATCTAGGCTTGAACTTAGAGCGTAGGGTCCGAGGTAGTTACAATTGGTATAAGAGCCATCCCGCCCTTCAGGGTCTCAGCCAAATGGTCGTTGTCAGTCTAGCAAATATTTTTGGTAGATATGTATACTAGGGGAAAACAAAAACGTGAGAGTAGGACTGCTTCCATTTTTCTTCTTACCCATCCACCCACCCTTTTCTGGTAAGGAAGTGTAACGTTTTCAATCCTCTTCTAAAAATTCAAACTAGGATTCACGTGTTCGGGATTCCGTAGTACCATAGGTTGTGTGAGTGTGTGTGTGTGTGTAATTCCTTGTCTATCTGTTGCATCCAACTTGTTGTCGCTATCTTCCTTTTGGTTATCAACTGTTGGTACATTCCATACCGACAGGCTTTTGTAAACCGACGTGATCTATCCGACTCCTTGTTAACTGGCGCAATCTTGTTAAGGGTGTTCTTCCCTCCAGCATGCTTTCATAGGATGTGGAGTTGCTAATCTCTATCTGCTAAGTAGTTTTGTGCATCTATTGGCATTTTAATGCCGAAAAATGCCGAAATTTTTTCTTTGATACATCTGTGTTTCCACACTCCTCTTCAGTCATGTGTGAAACATTATCTATCTTCCTTTTATTGGCATGTTCATTGCTAACTCATTCTTTGTCACTGGCGCTTAATCCCGGAGTTTTACTTCATCAGCAATTCTTCTGGGCTAAATACATAACATGTGTCGATCCGATGCTTGTGATCGTAATTTGGTTCTCGGCAAAGCTATATGACACTTATCATGAGTGGAGTATGGTCAATGCTATCCATTGCATCCTCCAAATGATGGCGGTTATCTCCTGTGATTTTGAGTTATACCGTGATCATATCTTTATCATATTCAAGTATCTTTGCCAATCCGGATTTTTTATTAAAGGCCCTACGGTGGTCTATCATCTATTCATCATGCTGCACATCTTTTTGAACTCCAGATCTGCATAATTCTCCTGGATACGAGGGAATTGTATCTTTTCGCCTCTGATAGCTTTGCTTAAGGTATGAGCTATCATCGTTTCTTATCCAAGATCTCTTTATCTTTGTAACTGGCGATCCGATCGACGATGTGAACCAGTTGGCTTTTCTTGTTCTCTTCCGAAGGACCAGACAATCTATTCTGCCAGTGCATCTCTTTCAACATGAATCCTTGCTCATAATGTTGATCTTTCAAAGAGCGTTGAGCTCAGGAAGTGTCTCGAGCACTTGTTTCGTTTCTTCTGCCTCTTGAACTTGATATTCTTGGAATATCTTGTTAACCTGTGGTGGTATATCTTGATGATATGCTTGCCTATTCTATATCAATGGAATAACATGGAAGGGCATTTGTGTCTCTTTCGCTCAAGCTTCGTGAACACTGCCTGTGTGCAAAGTTCTCAAAGTGTAAATTCTGGCTTCTTGAAGTCACATATCTCAACCACGTCTTTCTGCTAAATACATCGCTTCAATTCTGGAATCAGCAAGCCCATTGGTAATTCCATCCTCCATCTTCAACATCTCCGGAGTTTTTCCTTGTTGGCAAGTTATCATCGTCGTTCCGCTAAAGATTTTCCTCAAGACTGCTAAATCTCTCGCAATCGTTTCGAGAAGAACATGGAGTTCTTTTCACCTCTGTCTTGTCAAGTAATCTTTTGAAACCCTCTTGTTCTATCGTTATGCTCAATCCACCGGAGGTCATGAAGACTTTTCAGATCTTTTGTAATCCTTCTGTTCAAGTGGGTGCTATCTTTTTCTTTATCTGTTGAATCTTGAAGTTGTCTCCGTAATCTTCCTTCATATCTTTCCGGTGGCTTGGTACTTCCGACATGATGACAACATCATCACCTGTATCTATCGTTGAATTCGGTGAATCGTTCACATCTATCCTTGTTTCCTAACGGAGTTCCGTGAGTTCTTGTCAAGATCTTCAGTCTGTGTTCGAAAGTTGGGTTGCATGGTTTTCTTATTCATGTACAGAGTAATGCTTTGACTGCGGGATGGAGTCATGACCATACCACTACTTTTATCATTCGCTTTTGTACTATGGATTGGCGGATTAATGCAATTCCACTCAAACCACGGAAGTTAGAAGTGGCCTTTAACCCTCGATACTTTTACTTCCGCCCTTGTCTTTCTGGAGTTCTCTCTCGAAGAAACAATCAATAATCTCTTGTTGGTGATCTTGTCTATTCTACATGGAGCAAATCTTTAATTATCTGGTGGAAGAAAATGCTTTTACCTTCTCAGTTACTCTTCATTCTACCGGAGCACCACATTGTCAAACAAGATGGAAGGAAATTATCTCTCTCTTTGTTTCAACTATTCTTTTTCTGTGGTTAAGCCAATTATGGTCGATGCCATCAATCGCAAAACCTTTTCCACATTCCACTTCTTCTAAGGATTCTACCATAACCTAGCATTTCCTCTTTCTCTTGAAGTTATATCCGTGCACCTCAATTGCTTGATCCTTTGGTTCTTACCGGCGCAACAAGAATCTAATCCGACAATGTCTAACTCAAATCTTTCCGTTGTTAGCAAGGAACTTTATTGTATGAAGGAAATAATGTTTTCCTCAATCTTCATTTCTTAAATCCGAGGGAAGAAACAATACTATTGTCATAGTGGTTCATATCCTCTCCAAAGTAGGCCTTTTCTTCCGGCGAGACAAAGATTCATCTTCGCTTGCACCTGTTGATCTCTAATCCTAACGATGTGTCTTTTCTTCTACATGATACATCGTTCCTCCTAATTCTTTCAACAAGTGTTCCTATTCTTTTATCATGTTTCTCGAGAAAACCGGAGCTATGTTCATCCTATCCTTCTTGTCTCACGACAATCCTTCAATTCTTCTAACCCTTTGTTTCTCAAGCAAAATGCAAGACTCGCAACAAGTCTAGCAAGTTTTGCAAGGTAATGGTTGCACCATTCCGTTGTTCATCAACATGGGAACGTGAGAGTCACCTTCGTTCCAAACACCCGCCTCTCCTCGTGTCCTTTTCTTTTCCTAGGAATCTTGGGGCAAGATTCTTGTTTAGTGGGGGAGAGTTGTAGCATCCCAATTGTCTAACAATGGCAATGCTACATGGTCTAGTAATATAATTTCTACTTACATATAATTGTTGCATCATAATTATATCATGCTCATGTCATCATGCCACATTGCATTTGAGCATCATACAAAACCCTTCTTCCTTTGGTTCTTATCTCGTATGCATTATTAATTGTATTTGCCTCTTGATATATTGTATTTGGTTCTTGATAAGTGCTTGATGCCCAAGTTGAGTTGGGGGCATATCTTTTATTAACTCCACCACCTTTCTTGTCACCACCCTATAATCCCACCATCCAACTATATGTGAGCTTTGCATTTCATTTGGTTTTACCTCTAGCTAATGTGGGTTGGGATGGATCCACTTCTAATTCCACATGCATATATGCATCATGTTGTTTTCACATTATTGATATGTGGGCCACCTTTGTATGCTTTCTGAGTGGAACCCTTTTCAAGCCTCCATATGGATTGTTTTGAATGTATGCTTATGTTGGAATATTTTTGAGGCTATTATTCATCTAGTGGAACATACACACTAGCATGTATAAATTATATTCAAATATGAGCATATGCCATCTACTCCACATGGAACATCCACCTTATTTCTTTTGGGCTTGGGCTTAATTCCATATTGTGGGATGCATGTGAATAAATGCCATGGGGCTTTATCTTTGTTTTCACAAGATTAAACATGGCATCTATTGATTATGCATGGGCCATGCAAGATCACCACCATCCTTTTCTCCTTTGGGTTTTCTTTGATTTTTGAGTGGAGCATGGATATTTGGGGATCATGTCAAGTAAGCTCTATTCTTTTGCTCTTACTCAACCCTCACCATCTTATTTTTCCTGTCCTTGCCATGTGCATCACCAACCTCACCCCTCCCTCTTGCTTGATCTTGTTTTGATCATGTCAAACCATACCCTCTCCTTACCATTCCCCCCATTCTTGCATGCTCTTATGGGATCATATCCAACCCTAGCTCTACCCCTTGATAACCATACCACCTCATGTCACCCTCATGATTTGGCTCATGAGAAAAGAACCCTACCCCTACCCTCTCTCCCTAATCCCTCTCTCTAACCCTAACCCCACCACCTTACCTCACCATGCCGAGGCACCACCCCTAGCCCTAGTCTACCCCTGGCTCGACCTAACCCATGCCATCTACCCCTCTAAACCCTAACCTAACCCGAGCCCAACCCTAGCTCCATGCTACCCCGAGCCTCCCCCTCATTTTTTCTCTCTCTCTCGCAGCACACCGACCCCACACCCGAGCCAGCCCTCTCTGACCTTGCCCTGGCCCCACCTGCAGCCCTTGTCCCCTGCTTGAGCCGTGCCTAGCACGTGAGCAGCCGGGTGAGGAGAAAAGGTGGCTGAGCCACCTTTTTCCCCACCGTGCCCCCATGTGCGGCCTCTCTCCTCTCGCCCGTTCTTATCTAACCCCCCTCATTCTCCCTGTCGTGCCCCAGAACTTTCCCCGGCCTCTGCGGCGCAGCTTCCCCTTCTCCCCTGTCACATCTCCTCCGTCGGCATCTCCTCTTCCACCACCATACAGTAGGCGGGCGTGGCGTCGAGGCTATCGTGGAAGCTCAGCGAGGCTCTGGTGTCGTCCCTGTGCACAGGAGCGAGGAGGAGGACGCCCTGTGCCGCCTTTCGCCGACGCGCCCGAGAAAACCCTAGCTCCGCCGACCGTCTGCATCTCTGGCGATCCGCCACTCCTCGGCCCGATCCAACCCCTCCGGCAGCCCCGCGGTGAGCTCCCTAAGCTCCTAGACATCCCCGCAGTTGCCGTCGCTTCCTGGACATGTCGGCCGTTTCGTCGAGCGGCCTCTGTGCGCCGGCGAGCGCATGCTTTTCCTCGCCATGGCGTCGCGAGAGCCTCATCTAGCCGCGTCTCCCTTTCCCTCCAACAACCACCAGCCAGCCGCAGTGGCTTCCACCCTCCGCGCGTGCGCCCCAGGTTGCTGGTTCGATCCCCCGCGCCGTGCGTCGCGCGCTGTCGCCGACGTTTCCATCAGTTTCGATAGTGAAGAAACACAGTAGATGTTGGCAATCTTGCAAATACCCCCCCAAACCTTTTTCCTCAACCCGTCAGCATCTCTGAGCGTTTTACAAAAAGGGACCTGGGGTTCCAAATCCCCAACCGGCGCTCCCTGTCCGCGCCACGTGGCTGCGCCCGGTTCGCGAGCCCGCGCGTGGCCCCACACACCACCGACCCCACCTATCAACTACACGAGCTGGATAACGCTGCGGTAAGAAAAGTTCTGCCGCGCAGTTTTTCTCCAGCTCAGCTTGGTCCCACCTGTCTGTGACTCGGGTGAAGTTTCTCTGGGTACAAAAAGTTTTCGATTTTTTGTTTAATAAAAACAATTTCAGAAAATGTTTAATATGATTTTAAATCCAGAGATTAATCACTTTTAAATGGTAATTCCAAATTTGATAAATAATATATGTTTTTGAATAAGAAAAATGTGAGGAATTCAAGTATGTTATTCAAAATAATGTTTGACCATTTTAAATTTTCGAGATAATTAAATTGCAATAAAAATGCCTTTTCTTAATTAATTAATAACTTTAAATCCACAACTCCAAATTTGACAAATAATATGTCTAAATCGATCAGCGCGACGAGCCCGTTCTGTTTATGCGTCCCATGTTCTGAATTGCACCATGCATCATATAAATATTAAGGGTACAGCAAGTGTTATGGGAGCAAAACATGACTAAAACTTAATAAAATGCTTTATGCTTGTACCTCACACCTCATCCATGCCATGCTACATTATTGCCATGTAAATTTTACAACATTCATCATGGCATGCTTGTTTGCTTGTCGCATTTTATTCATATGCTTGTGCACTTTATTTATGTTGGCCCTTGTTTGTTGGGTTTTTCTTCGAATAGACGCGGAGCAGGGGAAATATCAGGAATCCCAGGAGTACTACCCAGATCCGTCTCTCGCTTCAACAGAGCTGCCAGGCAAGCACTACCACATGCTTGCATACATATAGTACCTATTGCCTCTATCTTATTCTTGCATCATGGAGTCGCGATTGCATTAAATGGAATCCCAAGTACTGCATAGCCTTTCCTTTTAAACCCCACCGAAACTTGTTCCTCCATCCCATGAGCCATTACCACATGAGTTGTTTGGGCCATGCGAGTCGTAGAACAACATGTGTAGGGTATGTGAGTCTCTGATGGATAACGAGGTACCTAAACAACTTAACCTGAGTAGTAACGGGATAACTAATGAAAGAGGCACCAGTGGGCATTATCTGCTATTTGGTTTTTCATGCTCACTTGTGTCCCGTAGGACCCCGAGTACTTGATTCCCGTTCCTTGACTATTCGCACTATCCACATCCGGGAGGCCGTGGACCCCCCCTGAGCCAGAGCTTGATTCATTTCTATTTCTTGGGGCCACAAACTAGTTTGGGGTTTTATTACTATCCTGTACTTATGCCATGCTTTAGTGCACCCCTACAGGGTAAATCTTTCTGAAAGCTCTGTCTGCGGTTATGGACGACTTGGAGCACAGTTTCTCGATCATAGACAAATATAACTAAAGTACCGCTTTAAATTTGACTAAATACCTGACTAGTAAATAGTGCAATACTCATGGAATGGTTAATAAAACTACCAACGGATGGGTTGTTCGTCCGCTTTCTCGTTGTTAAGCGAGAAGGAGGATGGATCTGTTACTTTATACTGTTATAACTATTGTTACTAATTAACGGACATCCGTCTATCATTGGTTAGACGGATGGTTAGCGAGTATCTATAGACTTGTTAGCTATTATCTTTTGCTGGATTTGCGTCACCCTAGGTATATGTCCCCTTTAGAGGCATAAAGACTTGCTGAGTACCCCTAGGGTCTCACACGATAATTTGTTTGATTCAGATGAACAGGTGTATTCGCAAGATGGATACTAGGTGGAGGAGACCGATGATGTTGGCAACGATCACTCGGTGTAGAGATTCGGAGGATGGGGATCCGCGAGATCTGTGGGCAGGATGTGTTTATTTATGTGGCATCTTATGCCGATTTGCTTCTTATCCGTACTCGGATCTTGTTTTCCGCTTCCGCTTGATACTCTGATGTTTGATGTATGAGGAGTTATCCTAAACTATTATCTATATCGAGGATATTTGGATCTTGCCGTATGGCGTTGCAATATTTCTATTTCTTTTAGATGGAATGGCTCTGAGAACTGTTGTAAGGTAGCTTAAATACATACTCACTAGTGTATGTATTTGATCTCTTCGCCTGTTGCCTACGCCGCTCGCTCTTTTCCTGATTTCTTGGAAGTGGTTAGGACGGCCGACGGGTCTACACGTGGGCGGTCCCCTGGGCCCCCGTTGTACTATTTTAACCACTTTCGTTTCATCCAGGCTTGAACTTAGAGCGTAGGGTCCGAGGTAGTTACACATTGGATGTGTGTTCTTTTCATGAACCACAACTAGAGTCAGTGAATGTCTGTTCTTTTCATAAACCACATATGGTGGATCCGTATGTGGTTTGTGAAAAGAACAGACATGCGAAGACTCTAACTTTCTTTATGAAAAGAACATGGATCCAATAACTCTGGTGGATCCATGTGTGGTTTATGAAAAGAATAGACATGCAATGACTCTAGCTATGGTTTATGAAAAGAACAGGCATCCAATGACTCTGGTGGATCCATGTGTGGTTTCTGAAAGAACAGACATTCACTGACTCTAGTTGTGATTCATGAAAAGAACACACATGCAATGACAGTGGTGGATCCGTAGCTGGATTGTGAAAAGAACACACATGCTCATGTGGTTTGTGAAAAGAACACACATAAAATGACTATAGTGGATCCATATGTGGTTTGTGAAAAGAACAGACAGGCAATAACTCTAGTAGATCCATATGTGGTCTATGAAAAGAACAGACATGCAATGACTCTAACTTTGGTTTATGAAAAGAACAGGCATGCAATGACTATGGTGGATCCATGTGTGGTTTGGGAAAGCACAGACATTCACTGACTCTAGTTGTGGTTCATGAAAAGAACACATATGCAATGACACTAGTGGATCCATATGTGGTTCATGAAAAGAACACACATGCAATGACTCTAGTGGATCAATATGTTATTTGTGAAAAGAACACACATACAATGACACTGGTGGATCCATGTGTGGTTTGTGAAAAGAAATGACGTGCATTGACGCTGGTGGATCATATGTGGTCTGTGAAAAGAACACACATGCAATGACACTGGTGGATCCATCTGTGGTTCATGAAAAGAACACACATGTAATGACTCTAGTGGATCCATATGTTGTTTGTGAAAAGAACACACATACAATGACTCTAGTGGAGCCATGTGTGGTTTGTGAAAAGAATAGACGTGCAATTACTCTGGTGGATCCATATGTGGTCTATGAAAAGAACACACATGCAATGACACTGGTGGATCCATATGTGGTTTCATGAAAAGAACACACATGCAAGGACTCTAGTGGATCCATATGTGGTTTGTGAAAAGAACACATATCCAATGACTCTAGGTGTGTTTAATGAAAAGAACACATGCAATGACTCTAGTGGATCCATATGTGGTTTGAGAAAAGAACAGACGTGCAATGACTCTAGTTGTGGTTCATGAAAAGAACACACATGCAATGACACTGGTGGATCCATATGTGTTATAGGAAAACAACACACATTCAATGACACTGGTGGATACGTATGTGGTTTGTGAAAAGAACATGCATGCAATGACTCTAACTGTGTTTATGAAAAGAACACACATCCAATAAGTCTGGTGGATCCATGTGTGGTCCATGAAAAGAACAGACATGCAATGACTCTAGCTGTGGTTTATGAAAAGAACAGGCATGCAATGACTCTGGTGGATCCATGTGTGGTTTGTGAAAGAACAGACATTCACTAACTCTAGTTGTGGTTCATCAAATGAACACACATGCAATGACACTGGTGGATCCATATGTGGTTGTGAAAAGAACACACATGCACATGTGGTTTGTGAAAGAATAAACATTAACTAACTCTAGTTGTGGTTCATGAAAAGAATACACATGCAATGAAACTGGTGGATCCATATGTCGTTTGTGAAAATAACACACATGCTCATGTAGTTTATGAAAAGAACAGACATTCACTGACTCTAGTTGTGGTTTATGAAAAGAACACACATCTAATGACTCTACTATGGTTTATGAAAATAACACAAATTTCAATGACACTGGTGGATCCATGTGGTTTATGAAAAGAATAGGCATGCAAATGACTGGTGGATCCGTATGTGGTTTGTGAAAAGAACAGACATGCAAAGACTCTAACTTTCTTTATGAAAAGAACATGGATCCAATAACTCTGGTGGATCCATGTGTGGTTTATGAAAAGAATAGACATGCAATGACTCTAGCTATGGTTTATGAAAAGAACAGCATCCAATGACTCTGGTGGATCCATGTGTGGTTTCTGAAAGAACAGACATTCACTGACTCTAGTTGTGATTCATGAAAAGAACACACATGCAATGACACTGGTGGATCCGTAGCTGGATTGTGAAAAGAACACACATGCTCATGTGGTTTGTGAAAAGAACACACATAAAATGACTATAGTGGATCCATATGTGGTTTGTGAAAAGAACAGACAGACAATAACTCTAGTGGATCCATATGTGGTCTATGAAAAGAACAGACATGCAATGACTCTAACTGTGGTTTATGAAAAGAACATGCATGCAATGACTATGGTGGATCCATGTGTGGTTTGGGAAAGAACGGACATTCACTAACTCTAGTTGTGGTTCATGAAAAGAACACAGATGCAATTACACTGGTGGATCCATATGTGGTTCATGAAAAGAACACACATGCAATGACTCTATTGGATCCATATGTTGTTTGTGAAAAGAACACACATACAATGACTCTAGTGGATCCATGTGTGGTTTCTAAAAAGAATAGACGTGGAATGGCTCTGGTGGATCCATATGTGGTCTATGAAAAGAACACACATGCAACGACACTGGTCGATCCATATGTGGTTCATTAAAAGATCACACATGCAAGGACTCTGGTGGATCCCTATGTGGTTTGTGCGAAGAACAAACATACAATGACTCTAGTGGATCCATATGTGTTTTGTGAAAAGAACACACATTCAATGACACTGGTGGATCCATATGTGTATTGTGAAAAGAACACATATTCAATGATTCTAGTTGTGGTTAATGAAAAGAACACATGCAATGACTCTAGAGGATCCAAATGTGGTTTTAGAAAAGAACAGACATGCAATGACTCTAGCTGTGATTCATGAAAAGAACACACATGCAATGACTCTTGTGAATCCAAGTGTGGTTTGTGAAAGAACATACATTCACTAACTCTAGTTGTGGTTCATGGAAAGAACACACATCAAATGACCCTAGCAATGGTTTGCGAAAAGAACACACATAAAATGACATAGGTGGATCCATATGTGGTTTATGAAAAGAACAGACAGGCAATAACTCTAGTGGATCCATATGTGGTCTATGAAAAGAACAGACATGCAATGACTCTAACTGTGGTTTATGAAAAGAACAGGCATGCAATGACTATGGTGGATCCATGTGTGGTTTGGGAAAGAACAGACATTCACTGACTCTAGTTGTGGTTCATGAAAAGAACACATATGCAATGACACTGGTGGATCCATATGTGGTTCATGAAAAGAACACACATACAATGACTCTAGTGGATCCATATGTTATTTGTGAAAAGAACACACATACAATGACTCTGGTGGATCCATGTGTGGTTTGTGAAAAAGAATAGACGTGCATTGACACTGGTGGATCCATATGTGGTCTGTGAAAAGAACACACATGCAATGACACTGGTGGATCCATCTGTGGTTCATGAAAAGAACACACATGTAATGACTCTAGTGGATCCACATGTTGTTTGTGAAAAGAACACACATACAATGACTCTAGTGGATCCATGTGTGGTTTGTGAAAAGAATAGACGTGCAATTACTCTGGTGGATCCATATGTGGTCTATGAAAAGAACACACATGCAATGACACTGGTGGATCCATATGTGGTTTCATGAAAAGAACACACATGCAAGGACTGTAGTGGATCCATATGTGGTTTGTGAAAAGAACACATATCCAATGACTCTAGGTGTGTTTAATGAAAAGAACACATGCAATGACTCTAGTGGATCCAGATGTGGTTTGAGAAAAGAACAGACATGCAATGACTCTAGTTGTGGTTCATGAAAAGAACACACATGCAATGACACTGGTGGATCCATATGTTTTATAGGAAAACAACACACATTCAATGACACTGGTGGATACGTATGTGGTTTGTGAAAAGAACATGCATGCAATGACTCTAACTGTGTTTATGAAAAGAACACACATCCAATAAGTCTGGTGGATCCATGTGTGGTCCATGAAAAGAACATACATGCAATGACTCTAGATGTGGTTTATGAAAAGAACAGGCATGCAATGACTCTGGTGGATCCATGTGTGGTTTGTGAAAGAACAGACATTCACTAACTCTAGTTGTGGTTCATGAAATGAACACACATGCAATGACACTGGTGCATCCATATGTGGTTGTGAAAAGAACACACATGCGCATGTGGTTTGTGAAAGAACAAACATTAACTAACTCTAGTTGTGGTTCATGAAAAGAATACACATGCAATGAAACTGGTGGATCCATATGTCGTTTGTGAAAATAACACACATGCTCATGTAGTTTATGAAAAGAACAGACATTCACTGACTCTAGTTGTGGTTTATGAAAAGAACACACATCTAATGACTCTACTATGGTTTATGAAAATAACACAAATTTCAATGACACTGGTGGATCCATGTGGTTTATGAAAAGAATAGGCATGCAAATGACTGGTGGATCCGTATGTGGTTTGTGAAAAGAACAGACATGCAAAGACTCTAACTTTCTTTATGAAAAGAACATGGATCCAATAACTCTGGTGGATCCATGTGTGGTTTATGAAAAGAATAGACATGCAATGACTCTAGCTATGGTTTATGAAAAGAACAGGCATCCAATGACTCTGGTGGATCCATGTGTGGTTTCTGAAAGAACAGCCATTCACTGACTCTAGTTGTGATTCATGAAAAGAACACACATGCAATGACACTGGTGGATCCGTAGCTGGATTGTGAAAAGAACACACATGCTCATGTGGTTTGTGAAAAGAACACACATAAAATGACTATAGTGGATCCATATGTGGTTTGTGAAAAGAACAGACAGACAATAACTCTAGTGGATCCATATGTGGTCTATGAAAAGAACAGACATGCAATGACTCTAACTGTGGTTTATGAAAAGAACAGGCATGCAATGACTATGGTGGATCCATGTGTGGTTTGGGAAAGAACGGACATTCACTAACTCTAGTTGTGGTTCATGAAAAGAACACAGATGCAATTACACTGGTGGATCCATATGTGGTTCATCAAAAGAACACACATACAATGACTCTAGTGGATCCATATGTTGTTTGTCAAAAGAACACACATACAATGACTCTAGTGGATCCATGTGTGGTTTCTGAAAAGAATAGACGTGCAATGGCTCTGGTGGATCCATATGTGGTCTATGAAAAGAACACACATGCAACGACACTGGTCGTTCCATATGTGGTTCATTAAAAGATCACACATGCAAGGACTCTGGTGGATCCCTATGTGGTTTGTGCGAAGAACAAACATACAATGACTCTAGTGGATCCATATGTGTTTTGTGAAAATAACACACATTCAATGACACTGGTGGATCGATATGTGTATTGTGAAAAGAACACATATTCAATGATTCTAGTTGTGGTTAATGAAAAGAACACATGCAATGACTCTAGTGGATCCAAATGTGGTTTTAGAAAAGAACAGACATGCAATGACTCTAGCTGTGGTTCATGAAAAGAACACACATGCAATGACTCTTGTGAATCCAAGTGTGGTTTGTGAAAGAACATACATTCACTAACTCTAGTTGTGGTTCATGTAAAGAACACACATCAAATGACCCTAGCAATGGTTTGCGAAAAGAACACACATAAAATGACATAGGTGGATCCATATGTGGTTTATGAAAAGAACAGACAGGCAATAACTCTAGTGGATCCATATGTGGTCTATGAAAAGAACAGACATGCAATGACTCTAACTGTGGTTTATGAAAAGAACAGGCATGCAATGACTATGGTGGATCCATGTGTGGTTTGGGAAAGAACAGACATTCACTGACTCTAGTTGTGGTTCATGAAAAGAACACATATGCAATGACACTGGTGGATCCATATGTGGTTCATGAAAAGAACACACATACAATGACTCTAGTGGATCCATATGTTATTTGTGAAAAGAACACACATACAATGACTCTGGTGGATCCATGTGTGGTTGGTGAAAAGAATAGACGTGCATTGACACTGGTGGATCGATATGTGGTCTGTGAAAAGAACACACATGCAATGACACTGGTGGATCCATCTGTGGTTCATGAAAATAACACACATGTAATGACTCTAGTGGATCCATATGTTGTTTGTGAAAAGAACACACATACAATGACTCTAGTGGATCCATGTGTGGTTTGTGAAAAGAATAGACGTGCAATGACTCTGGTGGATCCATATGTGGTCTCTGAAAAGAACACACATGCAATGACACTGGTGGATCCATATGTGGTTTCATGAAAAGAACACACATGCAAGGACTCTAGTGGATCCATATGTGGTTTGTGCGAAGAACAAACAGGCAATGGCTCTAGTGGATCCATATGTGTTTTGTGAAAAGAACACACATTCAATGACACTGGTGGATCCATATGTGGTTTGTGAAAAGAACACATATCCAATGACTCTAGGTGTGTTTAATGAAAAGAACACATGCAATGACTCTAGTGGATCCATATGTGGTTTGAGAAAAGAACAGACATGCAATGACTCTAGTTGTGGTTCATGAAAAGAACACACATGCAATGACACTAGTGGATCCATATGTGTTTTAGGAAAACAACACACATTGAATGACACTGGTGGATACGTATGTGGTTTGTGAAAAGAACATGCATGCAATGACTCTAACTGTGTTTATGAAAAGAACACACATCCAATAAGTCTGGTGGATCCATGTGTGGTCCATGAAAAGAACAGACATGCACTGACTCTAGCTGTGGTTTATGTAAAGAACTGGCATGCAATGACTCTGGTGGATCCATGTGTGGTTTGTGAAAGAACAGACATTCACTAACTCTAGTTGTGGTTCATGAAATGAACACACATGCAATGACACTGGTGGATCCATATGTGGTTGTGAAAAGAACACACATGCACATGTGGTTTGTGAAAGAACAAACATTAACTAACTCTAGTTGTGGTTCATGAAAAGAATACACATGCAATGAAACTGGTGGATCCATATGTCGTTTGTGAAAATAACACACATGCTCATGTGGTTTATGAAAAGAACAGACATTAACTAACTCTAGTTGTGGTTTATGAAAAGAACACACATCTAATGACTCTACTATGGTTTATGAAAATAACACAAAGTTCAATGACACTGGTGGATCCATGTGGTTTATGAAAAGAATAGGCATGCAAATGACTGGTGGATCCATATGTGGTTTGTGAAAAGAACAGACATGCAAAGACTCTAACTTTCTTTATGAAAAGAACATGGATCCAATAACTCTGGTGGATCCATGTGTGGTTTATGAAAAGAATAGACATGCAATGACTCTAGCTATGGTTTATGAAAAGAACAGGCATGCAATGACTCTGGTGGATCCATGTGTGGTTTTTGAAAGAACAGACATTCACTGACTCTAGTTGTGATTCATGAAAAGAACACACATGCAATGACACTGGTGGATCCGTAGCTGGATTGTGAAAAGAACACACATGCTCATGTGGTTTGTGAAAAGAACACACATAAAATGACTATAGTGGATCCATATGTGGTTTGTGAAAAGAACAGACAGGCAATAACTCTAGTGGATCCATATGTGGTCTATGAAAAGAACAGACATGCAATGACTCTAACTGTGGTTTATGAAAAGAACACGCATGCAATGACTATGATGGATCCATGTGTGGTTTGGGAAAGAACAGACATTCACTGACTCTAGTTGTGGTTCATGAAAAGAACACATATGCAATGACACTGGTGGATCCATATGTGGTTCATGAAAAGAACACACATGCAATGACTCTAGTGGATCCATATGTTATTTGTGAAAAGAACACACATACAATGACTCTGGTGGATCCATGTGTGGTTTGTGAAAATAATAGACGTGCATTGACGCTGGTGGATCCATATGTGGTCTGTGAAAAGAACACACATGCAATGACACTGGTGGATCCATCTGTGGTTCATGAAAAGAACACACATGTAATGACTCTTGTGGATCCATATGTTGTTTGTGAAAAGAACACACATACAATGACTCTAGTGGATCCATGTGTGGTTTGTGAAAAGAATAGACGTGCAATGACTCTGGTGGATCCATATGTGGTCTATGAAAAGAACACACATGCAATGACATATGTGGTTTCATGAAAAGAACACACATGCAAGGACTCTAGTGGATCCATATGTGGTTTGTGAAAAGAACACATATCCAATGACTCTAGGTGTGTTTAATGAAAAGAACACATGCAATGACTCTAGTGGATCCATATGTGGTTTGAGAAAAGAACAGACATGCAATGACTCTAGTTGTGGTTCATGAAAAGAACACACATGCAATGACACTGGTGGATCCATATGTGTTATAGGAAAACAACACACATTCAATGACACTGGTGGATACGTATGTGGTTTGTGAAAAGAACATGCATGCAATGACTCTAATTATGTTTATGAAAAGAACACACATCCAATAAGTCTGGTGGATCCATGTGTGGTCCATGAAAAGAATAGACATGCAATGACTCTAGCTGTGGTTTATGAAAAGAACAGGCATGCAATGACTCTGGTGGATCCATGTGTGGTTTGTGAAAGAACAGACATTCACTAACTCTAGTTGTGGTTCATGAAATGAACACACATGCAATGACACTGGTGGATCCATATGTGGTTGTGAAAAGAACACACATGCACATGTGGTTTGTGAAAGAACAAACATTAACTAACTCTAGTTGTGGTTCATGAAAAGAATACACATGCAATGAAACTGGTGGATCCATATGTCGTTTGTGAAAATAACACACATGCTCATGTAGTTTATGAAAAGAACAGACATTCACTGACTCCAGTTGTGGTTTATGAAAAGAACACACATCTAATGACTCTACTATGGTTTATGAAAATAACACAAATTTCAATGACACTGGTGGATCCATGTGGTTTATGAAAAGAATAGGCATGCAAATGACTGGTGGATCCGTATGTGGTTTGTGAAAAGAACAGACATGCAAAGACTCTAACTTTCTTTATGAAAAGAACATGGATCCAATAACTCTGGTGGATCCATGTGTGGTTTATGAAAAGAATTGACATGCAATGACTCTAGCTATGGTTTATGAAAGAACAGGCATCCAATGACTCTGGTGGATCCATGTGTGGTTTCTGAAAGAACAGCCATTCACTGACTCTAGTTGTGATTCATGAAAAGAACACACATGCAATGACACTGGTGGATCCGTAGCTGGATTGTGAAAAGAACACACATGCTCATGTGGTTTGTGAAAAGAAGACACATAAAATGACTATAGTGGATCCATATGTGGTTTGTGAAAAGAACAGACAGACAATAACTCTAGTGGATCCATATGTGGTCTATGAAAAGAACAGACATGCAATGACTCTAACTGTGGTTTATGAAAAGAACAGGCATGCAATGACTATGGTGGATCCATGTGTGGTTTGGGAAAGAACGGACATTCACTAACTCTAGTTGTGGTTCATGAAAAGAACACAGATGCAATTACACTGGTGGATCCATATGTGGTTCATGAAAAGAACACACATGCAATGACTCTAGTGGATCCATATGTTGTTTGTGAAAAGAACACACATACAATGACTCTAGTGGATCCATGTGTGGTTTCTGAAAAGAATAGACGTGCAATGGCTCTGGTGGATCCATATGTGGTCTATGAAAAGAACACACATGCAACGACACTGGTCGATCCATATGTGGTTCATTAAAAGATCACACATGCAAGGACTCTGGTGGATCCCTATGTGGTTTGTGCGAAGAACAAACATACAATGACTCTAGTGGATCCATATGTGTTTTGTGAAAAGAACACACATTCAATGACACTGGTGGATCCATATGTGTATTGTGAAAAGAACACATATTCAATGATTCTAGTTGTGGTTAATGAAAAGAACACATGCAATGACTCTAGAGGATCCAAATGTGGTTTTAGAAAAGAACAGACATGCAATGACTCTAGCTGTGGTTCATGAAAAGAACACACATGCAATGACTCTTGTGAATCCAAGTGTGGTTTGTGAAAGAACATACATTCACTAACTCTAGTTGTG